>CM036587.1:133051136-134251136 GCA_020745705.1 Hemiprocne comata | reverse complement strand
AAGTGAGATAATGAATGAAATGAGCAGTGAGTGTTTGGTCCACTTTTTTTTTAATCATGTTTGTTTTTTATAATATTACAGTTAGTTTTTTACAAACTGCCTGGCTTTTCACAGATATTTGGTTTTAACCTGTAATATATTGCCCCCCCTCCGATTTTGAGGTAGGAAGGTCCTTAAAATGTCCAACTGTATGTACTTAATTGTAAACCAAACTAAGCAACCTATTCTCTCAGGAAACTAAATGCTCAGGAACCTCTTTACTGATGAAAATCACTTATTGTCAACCGAATATGTGTTTCTTCTGCAAGCATAAAGCATTGGATTTTTTAATGTAGAACAAAGACACTCCAGCTGTATTTCGAAGGGAAAAAACCTGAAGGTTGAGAGAGAGATTTTTGAGTACCTCCTTCACGCAGCACACATGCTCCTATTTTAGGATTTCTCCAGGAATAACATGATACTGGAGATACCAATCCTTCTCTCACTCTTCAGCTGCTAAAGCAGAAAGCTGTGGATGGACTAACATCAAGTGGACATGGCCTGTCGTCCTAGTACCTAAGTGTGGTGTATGTCAGCAGCAACACATACAGCAGCAGTCCCCTGACTTTTGCACAAGGGAGAAAGAGTATCAGGTCAGACTTTATGCTGACAATCTTTCAGTCTTGGGCTGGGGCTCTGCAAACTGGCCTTAAGAGTATAGCTTTCCTTCTTACTATTTGGTGTTAGTCTTGAATCTCGGTTCAATATACAATATGCAAGGCTCCAAATGCTGCTGATAGTTCAGTGGGGGGTACTGTGGCTGGGAAGGAAGGAAGAGAAGGAGGAAGGAAAAGGGAAAAGAGGGGAGGGGCAGAGGAGGGGCAGGAGGAGGACTGCTTCACTGGTATTTAGGTTACAAAGGCAAGTGCTTAGAAGGGGAAATTATTTGACTGCTGGTGCCACTGCAATTATTTACCCTGCATGTATGCTTAGGATAGGGCTGACATTAATGTCAGAACCATAAATAAACTCAGTAGGTCGCGTGCTCACTGAAAGCACAGCACAAAATTAATTTAAAAGGGAACAAAACTGCAATTGCACAGACCTAGTATTTCCTAACTTCTAAGTGCCTGAACTTGCCATCCAGACATTTTTTTTTCTTTTAAATAGCTTGGGTTTTACCAAGTCAATGCAGCTTATAAAGCTCTTAGGATCAGCAAAAGGTAGAGGACCTTCTCAAGTACACTGCCAATGTGTGACAATGGGAGGTGGCAATTTGAGGCTGCTTTCAGTTTTTGAAAGATTGGTCCCTTTAGAGAATAGGACATCGTGTCAGTGGCAGAAGAGAGATGATCTTCTATCCTATGTAGTCTATAGCAGAAATCAGCACCTCAGTGTGAATTCTGCTTTGCCATAAGCAAAGCAACCCAACTGCCAGGCTGTCATGAGGATCCCTCTGACCAGCTTCCTACCGGATCCTGCAGATTTCAGTTGCTGTCTGGCTTCCAAAGGTCAGTCATGGGCATGTTCACCCAGAGTGTCCTGCCTAGGTGGTTAAAGATCTGTTCTGACATGGGATTCATTCTGTGGACAACACAGATACTTCAAAATACAGCCTGTAACTCCTAAACCTTAATGGACTACTGTATAAGCCCCAGTTGTTGTCTTTCTAGCCCCTGTCTTCTGAGGAGGCTCTGTGGCCACGATGCCAAATGGATGAAGGGGCATAACTTTTCCCCCAGTTCCATATGTTGTTAGTGAAGGAGGTAAACAACACCCTTGAGCAGGCTGGATTGCTGCTGGGGTGCAGATAGTCCCTGTGGTATGTTGTCAGAGGAGAGGGGGAAGTGTTTGGACTTGATTGCTCTCCAGTGATTGTATAGAGCGTCTGAGCAGTATGTCATACAGATTGGATTACTCACCAGGGCCAAGTGCTTACCTTTATGATGAAGAGGCATCTATATTCCACCTCTCGCTTTTTTGCTTTCCACAGAACCTTTTTTACAGGATTTGCCAAAAGGAGAAGGCAGTTTCTTTTTCTATATTTAAAAGGCATATGGGCTTCAGTGTGAGGAGGAAGAGAACCTGAGTTAAAACAGTGTCATGTTTATTATTTGCTAAAAAGGGCCTATTTCTGTTCTGGTATCACTGCTGATTTGGAAGAACTCTAGTGAAATAAATAGCAATGGCATGGCAGCATCCATATGAGATCAGAGCCACAGGAGGAGGAAGAGTCTGTGGTTAAGGAATTGGATTGGGATTTGGAGAATGAGAGATCAGTCTCCTAATCCACCACAGATTTCCTGTCTAAATTCAATATACAGCCTGATCCAGAAAAGCAAACAAGTGCCTAATGTGCAACCCAGGTAGAGTTTGCCACTTTCTAACTGGCCTGGTCAGTTTTCCTATTGGCAGAGACAACTTTCTCCACAGAAAGAGTGGTGAGGCCTTGGAACAGGCTGCCTAGGGAGGTGGTGGAGGCACCATCCCTGGAGATGTTAAAAAAAGGTGTAGACATGATGTTTCATAAGATGGTTTAGTGGTTAGGGGTTGTCAGGTGGATGGTTGGACTCGAAGATCTTGAAGGTCTTTTCCAACCTTGACAGTTCTATGATTCTATAACTGAAGCTACTGGCTTTTTAGGCAGTGAGTCTGATTTTGATGTATCAGAGGTGCTTTATGCAGTAACTCCATGTCTGGGCAGCCAGTGCACACAGAGAAGACCTGCAATCTTCTCTAGAGGCAGCTGGTTTTTACAAATTCCCCCAGAGTATCCCAGTGATGATCCTGATGTTACATCTGCACTGGAAACTGCTTTCAGAAACCTTTTCACCACGGATTCGTATGACGGGACTCCAAGGAATATCCCTGTCAGACAACTTCAGCAGTTACAGAGAGATAAAGCCTGGAGGAGAATGTGCTATTTCAAATGCATGCATACATATTTATTTTCTAATTTGCTAACCTTTAAGATTATGCAGAGATACAGAAGTGGTTTAGCCTGGAGTTAAGGCAGCCAAGGAGGGTGTGCAAACATAAAAGGGTATGTTGTTTTGGCTTCTTCATTTAGAAAAGTTATTAAGAGGGGGGGTTTTGTTACTGCTTTTTCGTGTGTTTTTTTTTCTTTTCCTTTTTTTTCTTGAAATACGTGCAGCAAGAAGGATAAAGACTGGCACGTTGCTATATAGAACTTATTTTAAATGGCCATTTGAGAAACTAGTGCCCTCCTCTCACTGCCCTTGCTCAGTATGTGGCCAGGAAACTGAGATACAGGCATGGATGGAGAACCTCATGGCTGTCACCCATTGTTGCTGCAAAGTCCTCCCAGTTAAATGGCCACTGGACCTTAGGAGACAGAATACTGCTCTGAACTGCCATGAATACAATAGGAATGTGACACTTTGGAAATATGACATGATCTTCAACTGTATTATCAAAAAATGTTTTATTTATTAACTGCAAATGCCCATGCACAACTAAACCCTGTAGAATAAGCCCATGTGTATGCACATGGCCTTAAGTTTTTCTAAATAGCAAATAATCCAGGGACAGACCGAGCATTATATACTGTCATAGGTAAGAAGCTAACCAGTTAAATTATCATACTAAAAGCTTACATTTACTAGCCAAGCTTTCAGGTTTCATCAATAATTTCAAATTCTTTGGGAAAAGTGAGTTCTGCATCCCGACTTTAGCAGAGTTGGGAGGTTGTGAACTCCACCCACTGGTGACCTATATTTTGGCTGTCTAGTCAACCTCCTCACAAGAGCTACTTACCACAAAATGCCTCTAGCAAATTACTGAGCTTGCATCCAACACTCCTAACCACACAGAAAACAGCTCAGTTAGGGAGCATCTTGCCAAAATAAGCACATCCTCACCCACATTGTACTGTCTGTCTGAAGACAGAGGCAGTTAAATATTTCTCTGGAAGATTTTTTTTCTTGTGGGAAGGTAAAAGTTCCTTGTTTCCATGTTGATGGACTTCCAAACTCTGTCAGTCCTCTTCATGTAGAAATCCCTGTTCTGCAATACATATTGAAAAGCTTGGCCTTTGGATCTGTCTTTTTCCTTACTCAGAACTAGGTGGAGTGAAGGTGTCTTTGAAGGAATAGGACTTGTGGAAAACCAAGTTCAGCAAGTCTGAATTCAAGCAAAACAAAGCCCAAGACACTCCCTGCTTTGGATTTTGATGTGCCCTTCTTGTCCCTTGCCTGCACTGGAGTTCACTCTTCCCTGAGGTCTTTGTCCACCCCTGAGGAGGCAGCAGGTGTCTGAGTGGAAATGGCCAAAGCAGTTCACTTGGACCTGTCTGCAGAGGCAGACAGTTGCTACTTATCCAGCTGCTCAATTCTGCACTGCTCCACATGTGACGTCTTACATTTGTTTTGGAATGAACTAATGTGCAGATTTGCAAATAACTTACATGAACATATGCCTCTGCTTGCAGTAAGTATGTATTTTCAGAGCCATGGCAGACAACTGGCTGCCCAAAATTGTGAAGTCTGGGGAAGCAGAGTGGAAATGGGTTCCAGTCGAGGATGCTGGATATTCCACTTGAAGGGTGGATGTACGGGATGGGGGGAGTGTAGGTGCAGCACTTGGCATTTCTGTATTTTCTGTTTGTTGCCTAAGAGCTGGGTGAAGCATGGCCAGGATTAGCACATAATTTTGAGGGCACTCTCTGGCTGTAGGTGGAGTGTGTGAGTGGAAGTCCTGGTGCCTGGTGTTCTCAGACAGATGGGTGGATGGGTAAAGGGACATGCAGTTTTGGGGAGAAGAGGTGAAATGTGCTGGAGGCTGGCAGAGAGGGGCTGTAACTGGATACTCTGGAGGACAGAGATGTGGTATCAACCTGGGATTCTTTTAGAAGAACAAGAGAGCTGAAGGACACTTTTTGGGGGAGGAGCCTGGGGTTCCTCTGATGAAAGGAATCACACTCATGGCAGGTGAGAGGATTTTCACATCTGTCTGTGCTTGGTTCTTTGTGAGATGCCAGCATTCCTCTCCCTGACTGCTCAGGAGGTAGCAGGGAGTGGCTGGAGGCACGTGTCTTTCTCCTGTGTTCAGCTCTGCCAAAGATGAGGAAACCCTCAAGATGAGATAAGGCAGGTCTGATAGGGAGCATATACTTGCATGTTTTCAAGCTTTTCTTTCCCTCCACAAGATAAACAAAGGAAAGGAAAAAATAAAGTCTTGAGGAAAAAAAAAAAGCATAGGGCTCAAAGGTACCACTAAGACACACCATTTTCATTTTTTACCATTAGAAGTATTTCTTTCCTGCTTTGAAAGAACCCCAGTTGCTTAATAGACCCCAGTAAGGAAATGGAATTTCTGTTCTTCATAAAAACCTGATGTGCTGACATTTTCCATCCTGAATTAGAATTAAAACAGCCACAGTGAGGGAACTCAATGTATTTTATTCCTCAAAGAACTGAGCCTGTTCTGAGGGGGAGGTTGAGGGCAGTGAAAGTTTCATGTTACATGTTCATTGTGAGCAGTGCAGCTCTGGATGTGTTTTGTTTTTGGGTGTTTTTGGAGGTCTTTTAACACAGTTAAGAGATCAGCTCACTGATCCGGTTTACTGGGCAGCCCTGCACACAGGCAGTGTTGGCACAACCGGGAAGGCAGCGTGGTAACAGTGCAGGGGTGGGAACAGGCAGTTCTGGACAGGCCTGTCAGCTGGCTTTGTTGGAGAAGAAAACATAACATGAAACTATAACATTGTCTGGTTTTCACCCATAAATAAAATGCAGTCATTTCAGAATTAAATGTGATGGGCAGTTAACAATATTCATTAACACTGTATGAACACAGAGATTAGGAAGGGAGGAAGAGTCCAACTGATTCTGATGGAAGAGACTCAGGTCTATAACCTCAGTATATTTCTATTCACTATTTTGGGCTGGGGCTACGTGTTTTGGCAAACACTCCTGCCAGAGTTCAGCTCAAGTAAATAGACCTGTTGTTCTTTAAGATAACCAGTCTCATCAGCTCAGGATGCATGCAATTAATAGACCTCAGTATCCCATGACATTCTGAGAATTCAGTTTTGAATTGGCCTTAAATGTATAATCGTGCTTATAGGAGCGGCTGGGCTGAAACAATGTTCCTTTATTTACAGTGACTTCACTTCTGTCCAAACTGATCAAGTCAGGTAGCAGCAGTAATTTTTGCTGGTGACTGTTGATACAGCAAGAGACCATGCATTAATCTTGAATAGCCACATTTTGAATAGCTTGGAGAACAGGTTTCTTGCATGCATCAGTTAGTTAAAGGGCAAGTTATAAAGGCAACTGAGCGTGAATTACAGTAAGGCCAAGTTCCTGTTGTCTGAATCACCCAAAGAAGGAGGAATTCAAGGAGTCCTTGTGCCTTGCAGATCTTACAGTTAGTCAGGGAGTGGAGGGCTGCCTGACATAAAAGGAGGCAGCTGGGACTTGCCAAGGTGTAAGGTCACCCCAGTCACATCTCTATACCCCGATGTGGCCTCAGAGGCTCCATCTAAGCTGGAGCACCCAGGTCGCCTTTCAGATTCCTGCAATGGGCTGCTCATCTTGGCCATGTCCCATTGGGCAAGGCACAAATACATGGGCTAAATGTGAGCTGTGGCATGCTTCTGCAAGTACTCAGTCTGGATACCTGAAGAACCAAGACCCATGAATATGCTGTAAGATATATCAGCCACTGTTTGGCTGAAAAAGCAGCCAGAGTAGGTAATCCCCAGGCTGCAGCCTCTGGGGATTGCCAATGTCCTGTGCTAGCTGATGTTCCTGATGAACAACAGCATTTCTCAAAGACTCCTGAGTTGGTCTGACTTTGCTCCTGCAACTTCAGTGCCGCAGAAAGGAGTTCTAGAGCAGCAAAGGACCTGGCTCAAGCAGTCATGTGCCAGTGGTTTAAAGGCCCACCAAGTCCCTGAACTTTCAAAGATGGCTTATCAATAAGAAACATCAAGATCAAGGACACAAGGGAATGCAAGTCAGTGGTGATCAGGTGAATGTTCTGTGTTAAAGACTGTTCATGAAGAGTTGTAGAGACACAAACCTACAAAAAATCGCCATGATCATGTTCTGAACTCAGAATTAGAAGAATTTACAAAGCATTCATATGTATTCAAGTTCTGGTATAAATTTGGTTAGAGTTTTCTCCTCTTCTGCTTTAATTTTCAAATGGAAATTCTTGTAGAAGAACAATGAGAGAAGACAATTTCTAAATGAATAGTCATGTATTCATCTTGAATGTGTCCCTACAAAATCTAAGTCCTGAAAATAGTTGTGAAGTAGATCTATCCTGACAAAAATATTTGTAAAAGTTTAATGGCACAAATCTGCAGTAGAAGTCTGATTCTGAGAATAAAGGCTCAAGTAGAAGAATACTGAAATTATGTGTGACCTGTTGATCAGTCAATATCTTACCTCTCAGATTTGTCATATTAACAAAAATTTCTCATTAATTGATGACTTGTAGAAATACTCCATGAATTAATTAATAGGAATGAATTTGTAGAGCAAATATGCAAAATCATGCATCAGTTGTTTTTTTTTTCCTTTGAAGAGTTATTTCCACTAGGTTTATTTTTGATGGAAGACTAGCAAAATGAAATTAGTCTTGGGCAAAGAAAAAAAGGAGGAGAGCAACAAATAGTAATCAAACCTGAAACTTTTCAAGCATTTCAAAGATGTTTTATTCCTCTGAAAAGAAGAGGGGAACAGCCATGCAAAGTTCCTACTGTGTTTTGGATATTTATTAGTATTTTAAAACTAATCAGAAATTGCAAAAAGGAAACTAAAAATGTAGTCTAAGAAAATAAAAATTACTATACAGCAGTAATACATTATTCCCCTCAACTCTACTGTAACAGTATACTGAACAGTATATACAGAAGTATTAAAGAACTATCATTTGCAGATTAGTGAACATTGTAGGGAATTTGTGCATGTATGTGTGTATATATGTTTGCACACAAATATGTATATGCACATGTGTTTGCCAAAAAGAGAATATGCACAAGTTGGAGCAGAAAAGTTGTTTAAAAGGCAGAAACCCAGAGTGCAAATAAGGCAGAACAAAACTATTTTGAGAAATGATAACTTCTGTTTATATTTTGCTTATTACAGTCAAACCAATCCACCTAGAACTAAAGCAAAGCAGTTGCTGGAGGGAAGCTGTTATTTCAAGTAGAAAATGTAAGACAAACACCACAGTCTTAGTCATACAGGTTAACAAAACACATTGCTGTCTCATTTCTGTAAAATTTCTCCTTCACATAATGTGCTAGACACAAAGCAACCCTGGGCCACCTCAGGAGGTCTGGAGGTCTTGGGAACATCACATTTCTGTGTTCTGGCTCCTAATATCCATGGTATTTATATTCTCCTGGCTCTGGATGGATGGATGTGCTGGTGTGTGCAGACAGCCGTGCACAGCCCACCAAAGAGACCTTTTTCAGACTGGAGGTTTGTGCCCGAGTCTGAGTGGCAACACACTAAGATGGAGCAGCTAAATGGCTGAATGTCTTTTTTCATCTGGCTTCTAAGCTCAGACTTATTAAAGGCTGAATAAATTTGCTTCTAGCTTTACAACCACTTGCATCTGGAGCTCATAGCACATCCTTACCCAGATCTGTAACTAACCTAGTTCATGCTGACCTTCCTCTGTCAAGAGTTTTAAAAACACAGTCTGCCAGACATGGCAGCCAATTTGATGTCTGCAGTTTTAATAACAGCTAGACTCTCCCACTGGTGCATGAGCTGCAGGAGGACAGGCTGTCGGATTCAGACCTCACGTGGTTTTGAAATAGTTTCATGCGGTGTGTATGATATCACCACAGAAGGGGACTCCCTCAAGCTGCTTCTAAACATCAGTACTTTGTGTGACTTCTGTAGATAATGCATCCTTCCTACAGTCGCCCAGGCTGTATGTCACTGTAGTTGCATATTAATCTGAAATTTAGACACAGCTGATGCACAGAGATACCTCAAACCAGTTAGGCTTTTCCCAATGACATTTTCTTTCTGTGTGCGTATGTATTTTAGTATGTGCTGTCCCTTCTCTTTTGTTCATAATACGTTAACCAGGTGGATGTTGTATCAGACATATGGTACAGTTTACCTTGGGCATCTGCTGGCAGAACACACTTCCTGAGGGTATCTCAAAGGGGGAGTCGCAATGGACATATTGTTTCCCTTGGACACCACAGCCTCTCCTCACTAAGAGACGTTTTTCCATTACATCTTTGGCAGGAGGAAAAGATAAAGCTCAGTGGAGTTGCAGCAATTCATGTTCCACTCAAGATTTAAAAAGCGTCAGAAAAGGTAAATACAAGACAGTTTAGGAGGGCTGAGGGTTGGATTTTTTTCTTTTTCTTCACGGTGGAAGAGTGCTGGGGCACAGCATCGCTCCCTAGTTGGTCCATAGCCAGCTGGGTGCACTGTGCCAGCATAACACCCTGAGGTTGGCTTTGGTTGGTTTTTTTTTAAAAAAGGCCATGCAATGAAGAAATGAAACAATTAATGAATAATTTCAGTATGATTGCCCTGGAGGTTACTTCTCTGGTTATGCCCCACTTCTGAATACTTTTCCGCTTTATGGAGATGAGAGATGCAAACCTGTCTGGGAGAAGTCTAGCATGCGTAAGCTCACGCTTCCTTCTGCCTCGAGAGGCTTTGCTTTTTGCAGTTTCTTAACATTTTGCTTGGGTAAGTTGTGTGTTCATAGAACTAGAGACAACTTTGGGGTTACAGGGTGACCCTGAAGACAAATAAGATTTCTCATTTCTTCCTTTCTCAACATTTTCTGCTGCTAAAAACAACAAAAAGATTTTAAAAGTGCTGAGAGGAATTAATGAGAAAGTCAGAAAGCAATATAGAGGAATGGGTTACTAGTCACACTGTGGGGGTCAAGTATCTTAATCTGCACCTAAAATCCCTCTGTGCAACAGGAAACATTGAACCACAAAATCATCATTGTGCATGTCCCATTTTTTGTACTTTGTAGTTCGTCGGAAGGTGGCCATACATGGGAACAACTTGGGGAACATTCCGAACTGACATAAGATCTTCCCTACTTGCCTGGTCCAACTGGTTTGTGTCACCAGGAAACAATATTTGGCATTTCCTGACCTATCAGGAAGGCTTCTGGTGAGCTGAAATAGAAAAGGCCAACCTCAAAATTTGGCTAGTGAGATCCAGGGATATGACAAAGTCTATAGCCCATGGGTTGCTTATACATAAGGGAAAATCAGACAACATCTCTCTTTTCAGTCCATAGGTTTTAAATATGTGAACACTTGGTATTGTCCTGAGATCCCAGCTTAACTGATGGACATCATGGACCTCTTTTGAGTATGGATTACATTTATTGACTGCAGGAAGCTGTTGGGCCCTGTCCCTAGTAGTTGGAGCTGAAAGAGGCATAGCCAAGAAAACTGGTTTTGCAGTGCAGAACTGTGCTCTATCCTTGGCTCTATCATAGAAACCTCATACATGCTGCTAAAATAAGATTTTTTGTAAGTGGCTACTGATGGCATTTCTCTCTCCCAGACTGCCTGCTGGAGAGCTGGCTGCTTGATTTATGAACATTTTGTGGACATCACTGATTACGTCTCAACTGTCAATTGTGAAACGAGAAATTCATGGCAATTCTCTTCTTCACAGAGAGGCACTGTGAGAAATAAATTAATTTGTGGTTGTGGTGTGCTTGGATAATAAAATAACACTTCTGCAGGAGAGCCTGGGAAGAAATCAATAATTCTGCCATCAGATCAGAGTTTCAGTAGTATATAGTAGGTAAAAGAAGAGGGATTGAATAGTAAGGATGGACCAAATATACATGGGCTGTACCTCACCATCCTATTCTCAGTTAGGCAATGATTCCACCAAAACAGTATGTTCTTGCATGACTACAGACTAGACTGCAGTGTAAATGCACTCTCTTATTTCTATCCTCTTAGTCCTGCCTACTATTCATAAATATTTTGCATTGCAGCTTGTAATGTTCTTTTAACCATCTCTTTATAAATGACAGCTAGGACTAAAACTCTCCAGAAACACCGAAAGAAAATTAACTTCCCCTTTCAGTAAGGAAATAACAATGCTATCAGTACTGGCATCTTCAGGAAATAAAATCATGTGGAAATAAAATGAAAAAGGTAGGAAAATGTACTGTCACTTCCTGGTAGGTGCTACTTAAACTCTTCTGCAAGTGGATTATATTTCCTTTCACTTGGATATTTTGATTGCCTGCTCCCACTTCCAAGAGATCTGCACAGCCAGTATGGAGCAGGGCAGAGAAGGAGGAAGCAAAACAGGGTGGTATAGTTTACAAACATTTAATAGCTGTAACTCATTAACAAAGAACTTGGTCTCCATAAGTGGAACAACTTCAGTGTTCATTTTGCCTGTGACATTTTTCTTACACTGACACAGGCTTAAGGTGATGCGTACTGTAAATTTCATTGTAAGCCTATTTCTGATTCTTTTTTGTCTTTTTATGAAGCAGGATGTCTAGTTATCCAGTAAGTGGCAGCAAATGGCTTAAAGATTCATCAACAGTAAATTGTTAATCCAGTGAATCTTTTTCCAGTGAATGAACAAAAGTAATGGATTTCTGTACACGACTACAGTGGGTGAAATAGAAAGGAGAGCTGTGTATTCTCCACACTTGCTAACAATCATCCAGAACTTGCTTTTAAACTCCAAACCAGTAGAACCACAAGATGCTCTAGCAAAAATTATGTATTTATTCAGTTTGGAAGATCTCAAGCTGCCTAAGCCAAAAGCTGATCTGTTTGACTTTTTGATGATGTCTTACCCACATGTCTCACGTGGATAGTGAGGAAGCATAAAACTGTAAAAAAAACCCATGCAAATGCTATGCAAATAACCACCTTATCCCTGCTTTGTTCAATACTTAGGAAGGTACACAGATAGGAGAAATGGAGTATTCAGGAAAAGAAACAGTCATAAAGAAATGCATTTCAAAATCATCTGGATTACAAACCAATGTTAGCATTTATGAAAGAAAAGGAAATGGAAAAAAATATTTGCCAACAAACTGTGGCTCAAGTGGGACTTAAGTTTCTACAGACGAAATGTGGGAAAGGAATATCTAAGAAAGAAACCACATCTGGTAAAAATTGTATGAAAAAACCAAACAATAATAAGTTGAAAGAGGAATTAGAAACATTATTCTAAGCATTTGTCTTCTACTTCTAGTACAGACTTTTTCAGCATGGAAAGACATTGGATTAATTGACTTCTGAGATGAAGAAACTCCAGGGCAGTGGGCTGGATAGCAGTGCAAGCCATTAACAAGCCATTCTAAGGTGGGCTTGAGGTTACTGGCAAATTTCATGGGTGTCGCGGACCGAGATAGGTAAAGCCGCGACTCACACCCCCACCTCGGGGGATCGAGGGCTGAAGACCACTCCCTGTCACACCCACAAACAACGCTTAGGAATCAATAGATTTATTAAAGGCACTGAGGGTTTGGCAAGTCCGATATCAACAATCACACAGGGTCTATCTCTATGTATATCCACACCTATATATCCATATACCAACAGCTATACAACAGCTATAATTCTGGGCATTCTCAGGTAAGGTGAATGTTATCCACTAATAAATGCTGTGCTGGAGGAACAATCTCTCATAGTGAAACACTGAGTGCCATTTGCCAATGACCCTTCATGATTTTTATCCTCTTTCCAGGAGGATATGACTGTTTACCTGCCTGAGATGTGTAAGTGGTTACCTTGCATGTTTGTGATTTAAAGTAGGTCAGTGAGGCTGACAGGGCATTGTGGGGGCTCTATTGTCACTATTGTACAGAAGATACTCAGTCCAGCATTGTCTATACATTTAATGGAAAGCACCTGGCTAAAATAGACATATGGATGGCTATGAACTACGAGTGACCCACAGAAACTAAAACAGGAGTTGTTCAATCAACAGGAGTCTGATTCTACATGAACTGTCTTTCAAACACATGTATTGAGATTATCCTTGAAATAGATGAGAGCTAATGGGTCCTGCTGAATCTTTCATGATCAAAGCTGCTATGATGGGGCAAGGGATTGGAGTCATCTCCTGTAAAGTGAGCTTTACTCTACTCAGCCATAGTTTAGTTCTCTGTGGGTCTAGATGCTACAGCGTCTTCAACTTTGAGCTGTTATTGAAGTCCACCTTGAAATGAGGTCTGGCACATAGTTTTCCACTTCCAACTATAGTAGTACAGTTTAGACTGACCACACAATTCTGGGGCTTGGATTTCTGCTCTACTGGCAGGAGCAATTCAAGCCGTTAATAATGACCTTTAAAGCTCTAGATGATGAATGAGCCGATTGCTATCAAGATTGTCAGAATGATCTGAGAATTATGTAGGCATTAAAAAAAAAATCTTATGCCCATGGCAAGGCAGGGTTTTTGTTGTTGGGGTTTTTTTTGTTCTTAATTGAATAATTGGAGGCAGAGCCTCTTACACCAAAAGCTTCATTTTTTCCATGGTAAAGCTCCAGATTGCAAATATGGGAGTGCTGAGGATATGTGAGAAGTAGGGAAGAAGTATGAAACTGGAAAGGAGTACCTGTGTCACTGAATCTAACGCTTTCTGTCACAGACAACCCCGTCATGCATTCACTCAGATGGTTTTTCTTCCAAAGGAGGAGTTGATGCACCTGCCTTGAGTCTCTGCCTTATTGCTCTGCACAGGCAGCATTGTCAGGCTGCACAACACTGCCCTACGTGAAGTGTTCCCCTCAGCCCAGAACAGAACCTGCTCTGAACTTTCTGTTCTCTGAATTTCATTTCTAAACTGGTGCCTTTGCCTGATGGAGGGCCCTTTGCTGTTTGAGTGCCCTGCTTCCCACTGGGAAAGAATGCAAGGTAATGGGAGGTGATGAGTAGCATGGTTTGCTGGAGGAGATGGCACTCAGTGGAGGAAGGAATAGGGATGGAAGAGAGGAGACAAGAGAGAGCAGTGGAGGAATGAATGAGAAAACAAGGAAAAGGAGTAGAAAATGATAAAGAGATGAAAGATAAAAGATAAAAAGATAAAGTCTCACACAGCCAAGCTCTAAAAATTGCAGTTCATGGATTTCCTTTATCCGAAGACGGAGTTTCTGCTGCCGTGCCTGAAGAGTTATGGTAGTTGCTCTCCTTATGTGTTCTAGTATGAAGTAACACTGCGTGTGTGCAGTCATATTCAAGATTTCAGAGGATGCCTAACCAAGGCCTTGCAGTATGGTGTTCACATTCCTCTGTCTCCTGGATGTACCTCAGTAGATGCATCCTGTGGTCATGGTTTGTTTTTTCCATGGTCATTTCACAAAGATGTCTCATAGTCATTCTGCAGTTGACTTCTGTGTATGGATCTTGATCCACCGTTCACAGCTTCTCAGGTGCCAGGACACAGTTTTCTGTTTTAAAAATTTTTCAAGCTCTTGATACTCAACACCCCCACCACTATTGCAATGACTGTCAATACTGAAGTGCATGAAAGAAGGAAATGTGGATATTTACTATGGAAAGAAGCTCTGTATTTTTCAGAAAAAATGTCTGAAGTGCTGTCATAGTCTCTACCATTGGACTACACAAGACACTGTGCTATTTTCAATGTGATGTAGACAGAAAGACCTTTAGAAGGGAAGCTGTGCTGATGCCATAAGATGGACTGTGAGGCTTCTGGCTCAGGGAATGTTACTTGGTTTAAATGTCCTGGTTCTTTCATAATACCCAGTGAACACTACGCTGTGCTTCCTGCATCAGGCAGGCTAAGGTACATGATTAAACATAGAGGATAATGTAGGAGGAAAAAAGACATCAGAGTACCTGTAAAACTTTGGCAGGTATAGGTAACACTAAGAAATGTGAAGAGGGTATGTTTTCTGCTGGGATCATGGTCACATCCAGAGTGAGGCAAAATCCACTGGAGTGGGGCAAATATGGTAGAGCAAACTGATAAACCTGGGCTGCTTTTCCCTTTTTGTATCTATGTCATCAGTAGTGTTGTCTCAGGCAGTAAACAAGACAGTCTATGAAAAGCAGTGAAAACAACTTTTATTACTTCTAATAAATCCTGGTTGTCAGTGCACTTTAATGCCACTCCTACTAATGTGAGAAGTCAGCCCCAAATGTTGTCCCAAAAGCGGGGTCCAATACCCAGGGTGCAAGAAGCCAATCCACACACAGTCCAGATATTTGCTTTAATATCCAGTTCTGCACAGAAATGGGAGCAGGGGAGTATTCCACAAAGAAGGCTCAGTTGCTCAAAACATTAGTGCTTTTTTTATACCCAAAAATGTGAGAAGAACTTTAACATTACTCTATCACTGGCCACATGATTGGTCAACTAATCCCTCGCTTCCAATTTAAGTGGCAATGCTCAAGAATTTCACTACATCTGCTCCAAGAGTAAGGGGCTTGTTGTTAGTAGGAGTCTCTCTAGCCTGTGGGTGTGAAGTTTAGTATGCTGATGGCTCATTAATATATTAATATGGTGAGTAATCAGTTACTCAATGTGTTCTTCCCCCGTGCTCAAGGCTGTAACCAAGTATCTTCGTGGGGAGTGCTCCTTTCCGTCCCTTTGCCTGCCTGGCAGGCATCCTGCAGGCCTGTCTCAAGGCCGGGCTAGTGACTATTTGGGGAGTGTTTTTCTCTAATTGGAATCTGGTTTTGTCCAATTCTCACTGTTTTGCTGTTATCTAGGCCCTATTTTTACTCTGCATGTCCCTTACATTCTCTTTTATGTGAATTATTTTCCCAAATGTGATTTTTCCTCAGATTTTACTTATTTCAATTAATAAGTGATATCACAAGGGCTGTGCTGGGATAAGACAGCACTTGGCCACATGGCCACTAGCCTGTGGCTGCAGGCAGTCATTGCTTTGTGGTCTCCTGGCAGTGACACACAATGGGGAGCAAGCTCACTGCTGTGGAGCATCCACGAAGCTGTACCATAACAGAAGCCAATCCCTTCTACCATTTCCTGGAAGATAAACAGCACAAAAAAGCTACATTATATTTCCAAAATGCCCCACTTAGCACTTGCTGAACGGGAAAATTTGCAGTGCTTCCCACAGCTCCAGACAGTGGCAGGTTATTTAGCTCAAGCCTGATTGTGCTTTAGCCTACTTCCTTGAAGAAACTGGCATCTCCCAGTTACTGTTGAACCTGTCTGACCCCATTTCAAAGAAGGGCTTTGCAAAGATACAAAGCTCCTTATGAGTTTCGTGTGAAAGTTAGCTACTGCATAGAAGTGAGAGACCCAAAGTCACCTCCTTCCCCAAGAGAAGGGTAATCGTCCCCAGCAGCTCGCCTGTAGCAGCAGAGCTGTGGCTGGGGCCAGGGAGACAAGTAGATGTGGGAGGGAGCTGGGGTGGAAGGTGTTGGTATCATGGGAGTCTTCTGTGGATCAGAAGTTTGGCTTTCAGGATGTACATGAAGGGGAAAAGCAGGATTCATTATTTTGCTGCTTACAGGAAACTTTCTGAAGTTGTCTTTATAGAATTCTCTCATCTTCAGTGGAGGCTGGGGTTTTGTCAGGAAAAAGTAGTAAAGACACTAAAAAGGTTTGGAAGTAACTGGAGTTACTAACGTGTCTGTTCCTAGCCATGGCCAAGGCTTTCTGTAGAGCCCTGAACAAGCCACTTAATTTTTTTATGCCTCAGTAACTTCATTTATAAAAAACCAATAAAGATACCTTTTATCACCAATTACTTTGGTAGCTATAAATAAAATTTCTTAATCAGTGACAAATACACAGTATCTGAAAAGCTTTTGACTACATCTTTTCCCTAAGTCAGTATCAGATTCCTACTTTTGGGAAATAATTTGCCTTTCTACACAGGTATTCAAAACAATGACATGTAACATTGCTGTGATTGTGATAATGGCATTTGAGAAGGCAGTGATAAATAAAAACAGTTGCCTGACAGAGGAAGATTAGTCCAGACCACATGATCAAAGCCAAGTCTTCTTTTTTATTCAGAGGAAGATCCACTCCCTCCTGAGATGCTGATGATAAGGCCCTTAACTTAGGGAAGAGAAAAGAGAAGCCTCTGATTGCGAGAACCACCACTGTGATTGCTGGGTGTGCCCTCAGGGGAGAGGAGATTTACCTACCAGCTGCTTAAAGCTGATTCAGCCTGTCACAGGCATCACATGCAACTCATGGGGCTCAGGGCCGGCTCAGGAGATGAGTTTACAGGGCCACTTTGTTCTTTCTTCCCCCTTTCTCCCTCCAGTGCTTTCTCTGTGATACCATTCCTCACAGAAATTGGAAGCGTATTATAGCGGTATATAAGGTATCCGGTGGTTTCAGCAAAGGGTCCACCCTGTCTCCAGCAGTGAACATTGGCAGTGACATGGCCTTAAGCTAGCTGGCCTTTGTGATTTCATATTCACAATGCCATGAATGACTATCAGATTTCAACTCCTCCTTTCTGGAGAACACCCAGGGTTTAATATCTTAAGATGTGTCACACAGGGAGAACCTCTTAGTTTTGGCTTTCCCACAGCTTCCCTACCAGCCTTACCAAGTTCCTCTTTGAGAATTAAAACCTCTGCATCCAGGGGAGCGCATGGCAGAGCACTTCTATACTCTGGCAGCTCCTTTTCCTTCCAGTGCTTTGCAGCTTAACTTGCAAAACCAGCCCCCCTCTGAGGCTAAGTTCAAAAATGACTGACACAGTCAGGGCCAGCACAGAGAAATGTGCTTCCAAATACAACCTGCTTGTGTCTGGGCAGCCTCAGATTCAGGCAGTGACCTTTTCTTCCATGGTTAAGTCCTGTATCCAGAAGAACCTGTGTAGGGAATGTCAGGACAAGAACCAGGAAGGTCTGTAGGTGCCAGATGGCCCGGTGGCCAGTTTGAAGATGTCCCCTGGGAAGGCTGTTGCAGGGGGGAGATGCCTTCACTTCCCAGCAGGGCCACACTCTTTACTCACCCTTACAACTCTTTATCCAGTGTGAGCAGCAGCATGTGCCTGGCAGGTATGCTCTGTAGAGGATCCCCTGAGCTTTCAGGTTTGGCAGCATTTCTGAAAGGGTTCTGCTTACCTTTACCCAATAAAGCTTTGCCTTTCAGACTCCTGCCTGGAGCCCCTAAGGGCAGGTGCTCTCCCTGTGCCAGACTTCACCCTTCTCTGCCCTGCAACTATGCTGGGATCTGCTGCTCCAATCTTAGAGCACTAAAGAACACACTAAAGAGCTCCTTTGCTTTGGGAGAAAGAGATTCTCATGAATAACCCTGCTAACCTAGTGGAAAAGTGAATATACATCCTTTGTCTGCCTCAAACCCTATGCCTGTCTCCCTTCACTTACTCACTTTACCTCGCAGAAGGGATTTTGGTGGACTGGAGTGCTGTATTTTGTGCAGAGAGAGCACAAATATGGCCCTTATCCCTGCCTCCTGCCCTGGGTAACCTTAGGACATGCAAACGTGGCTTGGATTTTGTGGTTGTGCTCACAGGATAAGGTCTGAACTGCAGCGTTAAGCTTCTCAATGCTCAAGGAACACTAAGCCCACTATAACTTGCATGGTGAAATGTTGTTTATGCAGAGGATTAACAGATCCCGCAGATAAATGTGTTTGTTTTGATTGCTTATCTGCCCTGGGGAAGGCAGAGGAACAACCCACATGCTTTTACATTTAACTGTAACAGATTTTTCAAAGAAAACTTCAGTAGTGTGTCTGGAGTTAGAATGTAAATCTCATTTTTGTTGAATCCACTTATATTACATGACGTTTTCCTACTAGATTAGCATTTGGGCCTTGCCCGTAGTATGATTGTTTGATTTGGGTTTATTTTCTGCTTTTCAGTGAAGTTACATTGAGAGTTACCTGCCTGCGTGTTCTAGGCTGGTAATTTTTGTCACTCTTTTGGTAATGGGAAAGGAAATAAATCATCCTAGGAATCAGTCCAGGCTTTGCAGCATTATACACTTCACTGAGTAATACTGCCTTTCATTCTGGACACAAAGTCAGGCCGCATCTAAAAAGAATTGCACTGTTATTTTAAAAACTGAGATGTATAAACAGCTGAAACTTCGTGGTAGCTCACTCCTGACATGCTTTTTTATCTGAAATAGTGCTGTGCACCCTTGGTAGTGAGCAGCTACATTAACAGCATCTGCTTTAAAGCTCATCTGGATCTTAAAATGCCTTTTGGCAAAGTCTGTGCCCCAAAGCAAGAGGATGTGTTTTAGCTTGTGTACGTGGTCAGTTTTCCACAGGTAAAGAGGGACACAGTGAAAATTGCTAGTGTAGAGAGACACATTACCAGGGGCTGCCCAGGCTCTCAGGTGCCGAGTGCCAGGAAGCACACCGTGCCAGCAATGCCAGGTGCCAGGTGGATGCTGGGTGGATGCTGGGAGGATACTGGGTGGATGCTGGCAGGATGCTGGGTGGATGCCGGGTGCTGGCAGCAAAGCCAGTGGTCTGTGGCTGAGCAGTTCTGTCCATATCCAACAGAGTGGTGGCACAGATATTCCTTCAGCAGCTCCTCCAAGTAACTTGTTTAGGGTGAAAAATATCACTGGCCTATTTTGCTTTAAATGCACCAGAAATAGTGGTGGAGAGACCACCTGACTATATGCCCATTGTAAAGGGATCTAGGTATTATGTCTTCCAGCTGACACAACACGGAGTCCCTTCCTTAACACGTTACTAAACCCTATTTTCCTCTCCTATTTTTAGGAGGAGCTATGGTATCATGGATACAATTAAAAAGAAGAAAAAAATGAAACAGGTGTGAAGCGTGTGTGTGTGGAGGTGGTGGTGGTGTGTATGTCCAAGACATATGCTGTAGCCACTGCAGCAGTTTTCAAATGTGCTCTTTCCTCTGTTTACTCAAAACTCTTTTTTCACCGTTTGGTAACACCATCCTGCCTCATGGGTATGTAAATGCCTTGTTCTCACTTGGTAGAGGTGAGAGAAGAAGGCAACAAATAAATTAGAGAAGATGGGAGCCCAGCTCCTGCCTATCCCTTCCTCCATCTCTCCCTTGCCACCTGCAAGCCAACAGCTGCTGTCACGTAGATGTCTGTGGCCCCAGGTATGCTCAGTCTGGAAAGCAGCTTCAGGACAATGTGAATAGAGGCAATATATTTTTCTCACAGCTTTCAATACGTGATGGGAAAGGTCCCGGCTACCTTCTGCAGAGGCAGCAACTGGAGTTGGACAAACTGTGACCAGACTTCACTAGTTCTGTGTGCAGCTCAAATGTAGGGGCCCACATGCCCCTACAGCTTGCATTAATCTGGCTTCAGTAGCAGGAAGCTCAGTGTGGGAGGCAAAGCCCGCTTGAGAAGCGCAGTAGACACTCCAGCAGCAGAGCTCTGATGGGTATGGCTCAGATCTGGTAGCTTTGCACTCCTGGCTGAAGCCCATTTCTGTAGGGCTGTCCATGGGAAATGGGACTGCGCTTGGCTGCTGCGACACTCAGAGCCCTGAGGACCTTTAGCAACCTGCAGGTACCAAGTTCCTCTCTCCCAGTTTGTCAGCAGGACAGCAGCCAGTCATGGCAGGAGGTTTGGGAAGGGGATTTAAAAGCTGGACTGCAGGCAGAGGGCTTTGAACCTCTGGGCTATGACAGCCCAAATGAGGGGAGAAAGAAGCCAGAAGGAGTTGTCACCTTCTCACCTAGTTAGGGATATGAATAGCTGAGCTGTTCTGTAGGTGAGCTGCTTTGGGTGTTGGGCAGTTCTTTGTTCCCAGGAATGCTGCACAGCTCCCTGGGAGAACCCCTCCCATGTCTGAATTTCACAGGGTTTTAAATTCACAGGTCAGACGATAACCAGGAAGACCAAATGCTTGTTTCTTTCCCCATTTCCCCCTCCTTAGTAGCTGAGATGAAGCAGAGTGGGAGGCTACAGCTGCTATTACAGCTATTGTTGTTTTGGTTTTTTGTTTCTTTTATTTTTTCTTTTTCAGTTTGTTCAAGTGAAGGAGCCAGTTGACATTTTCGTTTGCAGGCTTGCCCCCTTCCAGGCAAACAAGAGCTTGCTCTCCTTCCCAGCTTGCTCTCCTTCCAGCTGAGCACACTGGTCCCCAGACTCCCCAGGGTTTGTATTCTGCATGGACCAGCAACCTGTCAGCAGAGGTCTGGTCCTGCACCACAGACGACGTTCACCAGCACCGGACTATATCTCACGTACTTTGGTCTGCTCTAGACACACTCTGTTACAGTTTATGCTAATTCTTAGTATCTGCACTGTCTTCAGACCTGGGCACAAGTATCTGAGGCCCATGCTATGCTCAAGAGGCTTCAGATAATTTTTAGACTGATGTATCAAAAAACAGTGATGAACAGACAGCTTCACTGATATCAAGAAATGTGACTGTGTACAACGGACTTGCTATATGCATCTGTACAGGTATAAATCTATTAACTGGGGCATGCTTCCAATTTACTGTGACATTCAGCTGTGCAAATATATAAGGGGACATCCAGCTATGTGGATCAGGAAGTAATAAATCCTCAGATGTAAATGCTAGACACATCGCTCCCCTGGGTGTTGTTGTCTGTTGAATCAACTGGGTCACAGATTTGGGATCCAAATCTGCTCTTATTACGTTTTTGACTGGTTCTTGGGCATTTTTGAAGAATTTACAACAGCAAATTATCAACTACTATGTTGCTGATAAACCTCGTGGCATAAATAAATAAATGGAGATATAAACCTCAATAGAGTTTTCTTCCCCCTACACCTTATCTGCTATAGAAGCTTCTGCCTCAGATGTCCTATAACTTATCAGTTTAAGTGTATTAGGCAACAGCCCTGGAATCGTAAATGCAGCTGATAACAGCAGAAACGGCATAAGCACATGCTGATCTTGTTTTAAGAGTTGCCATAACCCGGCAGAATTACAAATTGCACCTATAAAATGACTGCCTGCCCACCCTTTTGAGAGGAGACCAGGCTCGAGCTTGCAAACCACTGAAGGCATGAACTGTTACCTTCTTTCAGCCCTCAGCACAATAGAGCCCTATCAACGCTGCGGTTAGAAGAGCCTTAAGCTGATTAGTCACACCACAACTTGGGTTTCTTCCATGTGAGCCTTTAATTAGATTGAACTCTGCTAATTTAAGAGATAACAAGATAAGGTTAGCCCAGTTAAGTATATGTGGTGGTTTTATCTTTTATCAGCGGTAGGTTTCCCTTGTCTTTTCCTCTTACCAGTGTTTAACTTGCAATTCCCCATTCCCCTCAAGGTGTTATCAGCACTCCTGAAAGAAAAGGAACCGGGAGGTCCCTCCCATTCTGCAGGGAGCAGGCAGCCCTAGAGAGGAGGCCCAGTGGAATGAGCGAGTCCATGAGCACTTTGCAGGCTTTCAGAGGTTGACAATGGCCATTGTCTAAAGCCAGGTGGGCGGCTCACTGCCATGTAAATTGTACACCCACGCATCTAGCTAGACCCAGTACTACGCTGAGCTACTAAGATGATTAAGGGAGTGAAACATCTCCCTTAGGAGGAAAGGCTGAGGGAGCTGGGTCTCTTTAGCTTGGAAAAAAGGAGACTGAGGGGTGACCTCATCAATGTTTACAAATATGTAAGGGGTGAGTGTCAGGGAGATGGAGTTAGGCTCTTCTCAGTGATGACCAGTGATAGGACAAGGGGTAATGGGTGCAAATTGGAGCATAGGAGGTTCAAGGTGAATATCCGAAAAAATTTTTTTAGTGTGAGAGTGACAGAGCACTGGAACAGGCTGCCCAGGGAGGTTGTGGAGTCTCCTTCACTGGAGGCGTTCAAAACCCACCTGGATGCGTTCCTATGTGATGTGCTCTAGGTGACCCTGCTCTGGCAGGGGGGTTGGACTAGATGATCTTTCGAGGTCCCTTCCAACTCCTATGATTCTATGATTCTATGATTCTATGATACAGATACAAGTAGACAACACATAACTACTCCTATACAAATACACTGCTTGTAAAATTATGATTTAGCCTGCCTTGTCTTAAATCGTAGAATTATGGAGTGGTTTGTGTTGGAAGGGACCTTTAGGATCATCTAGTTTCACTCGCCTGCCATGGCCAACGACACCTCCTAGTGGCTGCTCAAAGCTACATCCAACCTGGCCTTGAACACTTCCAAAATGATCTTAATTGACCTAACTGATCCTAAAGTGACCTTCCAGGAAAAACTGTCCGTCCATCCATCCATCCATCCATCCATCCATCCATCCATCCATCCATCCATCCATCCATCCATCCATCCATCCATCTATGTACATATACATGTACATAGCCTTGAGACAGATACGCCTAACCTGAAGTTTCTTAGCAATTACAGCTGTGCAACTTGTTTGACTTGAGAGGCTTGTTAGTTTAATAATTTCTAACCGCAAACACCACCAAATAATGAATCAGATCTCAAAACTGATATTTCAGTTCTCAAAAATGTAAGGAACTTTTGGACTTATTTGCTCTTTGATATCATGTTTCACACTCTCTAGCAAAAAGACCAAATGATTCAATGGAAGCTTAGATTCCTATCTAATCAGTTAGTTCTAGGAGCCAGAGACATAAGACTCACCATGAGGGCACAGGAGCTCACAGGAGGATGCAGGCAGCTGCCCTGCTAAGCCAGGGAAGTGCTGTCCCCAAAGTACCTGCCATTTTCTGTCTGAAAAATCCTGGAAAAAGCCACCAAGTTTTCCTCCAGAAGCTGGAGATGTGGATATGCTCCATGATGAGCAGCATCTCCTGGTTAGTGACATGCAGTTGGGACTCCATATCTGTTCTTCAGTGCTGGTGTTAAGACAAACGATCACTCAATAAATTAGTACAAGCTCTAAGTGCTCACGACTACGGGTTATGATCTCATACCATCAGCCTGGTCCTGCAGGAGAACTACAGGGGCAAGAGCATTTCTGTAAGTTCTGTTTGCATTTTAAAAGAGCTGACTTCAACCTGCTCCATAGTTTGGAAGGCAGAAAGGGAGAATAAGGATACAGGGCTCATGTAACACTGTTCCTGTGTCTAGAACAATAGAAAGAATGAATTAGCGTACATGAGAGAAAAGCTATTCTTGCTTTGTTCTTGTTATGTTTATCCTCATTAGTTTTACTATTATTAGTATTATTATCATACCTTAATTGTGTTATATCATAGTTACCATATATTATAACATATTAACACATATTATTACTATTTTATTTAGTTGTTTATTCTGTTATTATATTATAATGATATATTATAGGTTGAAATTATTATATAATCAGTATTATTATGATACTAGTAGTAGTGTTCTGAGGTTAGAATGCATGACAATGCATGAATACTGTAACTATTATAGAATCACAGAATCATAGAATCACGGAATGTTAGGGGTTGGAAGGAACTCTGGAGATCATTGAGTCCAGCCCCCCTGCCAGAGCAGGACCACCTAGGGCAGGTCACACAGAAACGCATCCAGATGGGTCTTGAATGTCTCCAGAGAAGGAGACTCCACAACCTCTCTGGGCAGCCTGTTCCAGTGCTCCGTAACCCTCACAGTAAAGAAATTCCTGTGCTCTAGTTTGCATCCATTGCCCCTCATCCTATCATAGAGCACGACTGAAAAGGGATTGACCCTTCCTTCTTGACACCCACCCTTCAGATATTTATACATATTAATAAGATCCCCTCTCAGTCTTCTCTAGGCTAAACAGCCCCAGGTCTCTCAGCCTTTCCTCCTAAGGCAGGTGTTCCAGTCCCTTAATCATCCTCGTAGCTCTCCATTCGACTCCCTCAAGTAAATCCCTGTCCCTCTTGAACTGGGGAGCCCAGAACTCGACACAATACTCCAGGTGGGGTCTCACCAGGGCAGAGTGGAGAGGGAGGAGAACCTCCCTCGACCTGCTGGACACACTCTTCTTAATGCACCCCAGGACTCTACACTTATTCTTGTGGAACCTCATTCGGTTCCTCTTTGCCCAGCTGTCTAGCCTGTCCAAATCCTGCTGAATGGCTGCACAGCCTTCCTGTGAATCAGCCAATCCTCCCAGCTTTGTGTCATCAGCTAAGTTGCTCATCCAGGTCATTGATGAAGATGTTGAACAGAACTGGACCCAGCACTGATCCCTGAGGGACTCCACTAGTTACAGGTCTCCAGCTGGACTCTGCACCATTGATCACCATCCTCTGGGCTCTATGGTTTAGCCAGTTCTTAATCCATCTCACTGTCCACTCTTCTACCCCACACTTCCTGAGCTTGGTCATCAGGACGTTATGGGGGACAGTGTCAAAAGCCTTGCTAAGGTCAAGGTAGACTACATCCACTGGTCTCCCTGAATCTATCCATTCAGTTACAGCATCGTAGATTAGTCAAGTAAATCCATGCTGGCTACTCCTGATAACCTTCCTTTTTTTCATGTGCTTACAGATGACCTCCAGAATGAGCTGCTCCTTCCTTTTTCCAGGAATGGAGGTGAGGCTGACTGGTCTGTCATTTCCTGGGTCTTCCTTCTTGCCCTTTTTGAAGACTGGAATGACATTGGCTTTCCTCCAGTCCTCAGGCACCTCTCCTGTGTGCCATGATCTTTCAAAAGTGATGGAGAGTGGTAGAGCAGCAACATCAGCCAGCTCTCTCAACACTCGTGGGTGCATCCCACAGGGGCCATGGATTTTTGCATATTCAATTTACCTAACTGATCTCTAACCCAATCCTCATTGACTATCAGAGAGTCATCCTTCCTCCAGGCCTTCTCTGTTACATCCAGAGTCTGGGATTCACAGGGGCTGGTCTTAGGAGTAACGACTGAAGCAAAGAAGGTATTCAGTAACTGCCTTCTCCGCATCCTCTGTTACCAGGGCTCTCACCTCATTTAGCAGTAGGCCCACATTTTTCCTGTTCTTCCTTTTACCACTGATGTATCTGAAGAAGCCCTTCGTGTTCTCTTTTACTTCCTTAGCCAGGTTTAGTTCTAAGAGGGCTTTGGCCTTCCTTGTTGCCTTCCCCAACAACGTTCCTGGAGTTCTCCCAAATGACAAGTTTCTTTTTCCACAAACTGTAAATTTCTTTCTTCCACGAGACTTTCTTCAGAAGCTCCTTGCCCATCCATGCAGGTCTCCTTCCTCCTCCACCCAATTAATTTTTCTCATCTTCATAGTTTCTTGAAGCTCTCATCTTTGCAGGCTTTTTCACATGTGGCAGAATGAGGTCTTGACTCACAAGCTGTCCACTTATCACTAGCTGGTCTGCATGATCTTCACATATGCTTCTTCTTTCCCCTTAAAATATAGGCATCAAACTCCTTTTTCTACATGTTTTACAAGGTTTTGATTTTAACAGATGCAGTGATTGGTCATATCGTATCCACATTTTGGGGCTAACTTCAGCATATGGCAGTAACATGGGGCAGATTTTGTGTATGACACATTGTCACTACCACATTTATCTAACAAAAATCAGATATCTGTAATTCTGTATTCATTAATTCATTGGTAACTGAAGCTGTGTTGCCTGATGGCATCCTCTTTTTTGTTTGTTTGTTGTTGTTTTTTGGCTACAGTTTACAGGGGCTCACAAGACCCATGTTTAGCATTGGGGTATTGTAGTTGAGGAGAAAAAAGGTGATGCTGTAAACTGGTGGTGTTGGCTGAAATGAAGGCTCCCCCTGCTCGTCTCTTTGTCTGCACTGAATGGCACCGCCAGGGCCACAGCAGCCAGGGAGCATCGAGAAACAGCCACAGCCAACACCATGCTATGCTGAGGATAAATATTTGTCATATCTGACAGGTCCTACTAAGCTGCAGATGAAAAGCAACTGTATCTAGTTTCAGGCAACAAAGAAATTAGTATTACAGTTAGTCTTTCCATGTATTTCTATACTACATCCCCATGTAATTTTTGTGACAGTTTCCAGCATGTTTCCCTGAAACATGCGAAAGGGGGTCAATAAGTATTAAATATTAACATAGGAACTGGGTACTAATGTCTGACCTTATCACTAGTCTAAAATTGGATATTTAATAAACATCATGAGGTAGGGAAATCTCTTCCAATAGTGTCATGAATCTTTAAAATGTGGCTTTCCTCTGCTCCATTTCCTGCAATGAGCTCTGACCACAATCTCTGCAGATATTTGTCTAAAGCCTGAACTTCATGCCAGTTCCCTTCAATAATTTTAATATTGTTTGTAGCAGTTTCCAGTGCATCCTTCTTGAGGCCTCTTAATTTCTTCTCTTTCTCCTCTTTTTCTCTTTTCCACTCCTTTCTTTCTTTCTCTTTCCTCAGAAGGCCTTGCCCATCATCACTTAGGCTATCTTTTTATTTACTGGTCCACACAGAAGGAGAAAGCTGATACAGAGCTTGTTCACTGCTGTGAGCATTATGTGTTCACGCTGCTCACTATAGGATGCCTGTAGCAGGCAGCAGGTATTTTCCCTGTGGCCACACTCTTCTGGGTAAGATCTGAATAAGAGACATTATAGCATGGAGGCAAATCATCCTGCACAGCTAGTCTCTGTGTGAAGAGACAGTTCCTAATATGTTTAATTTACCAGTACAGCTGCAGTCAGTGTTCCAAACCTAGGGTGTCCTTTAAATGGGTATACAGTTGGCTTTTGCAAAAGGAGTAATATTTTTAAACTAAAGGAGGGTAGATTCAGACTAGATGTAAGGAAGAAGTTTTTTACAACAACGGTGGTGAAACACTGGAACAGGTTGCCCTGTGGGTGGTACCTGCCCCATCCCTGGAAACATTCCAGGTCAGTTTGGAGGGAGCTCTGAGAAACCTGATTCTAGCTGAATATGTCCCTGTTCATTGCAGGCGTCTTGGACTAGATGACCTTTAAAAGTCCCTTCTAACCCAAACCCTTCTATGATTCTCTGAAATGACAAATGTCACTGCATGAATAAGGTCTGTGACCTCCTCATGAGATTATTTATGGTATTGCTTTTGTGGAACAGCTTGTTGAAACTATATTTTTATTACTTTTCTCCCATACAAAACCTTGGACTTCATTGATACGAAGTGTTACTTTCCACCAAAGCCTAGTTAGTCCTGTTGTGGATTTAATAATATTAAGGCAGCTTGCCCAGAAAACGCATGAATTCTTACTTTTTTCCCCTAATGGCTGACTTTGCTAGCATGGTGACCAATGTGGGATAAGGTGCACCAGCTCACCATGTCTTATTCTAAGAGAACCAGGTTACCATCTCTTAACTTAGATGATGAAAGCTTTTGCTAAAGATTTTACTTGAAATCTTGACAGAAAATTACTGCTTAACTATAGGATGACAGTGGAGACTGAAAAGTAAATGCTTGGTGCTAAACGGAAGGCTTGAAGTGAGGATTAGTGTTTGTGACTCATGTCAATAAATCCAGTCCAGTGCATAATATGGATTCAACCAGAAATAGTTTTCCCTTCAAGGTTTTCAAGTCATCCTCATAGCCTTGGGTTATTCGGGCATGACATGGGAGCCCAGTTATAGTCTTGCTTGGCCAGTCTCTTTACTACTTCACTCAAAAATACCAGCTTCTGTAGTTGGGATCATGCAGCTCCCTGCATCATTTCCTTTTCCAAGTGGCTCCAGGTGGACACACAATGCAGAAATGCAGGGCAGGGGAGAAGACAAGGCCTGGTGTGCTCATTCCTGAGGCAGGAGCGTGTGCTTGCCTTGATGTCAGCATTTGTGCTGCCATTGGTGCGGTGGTCACACACAGTGCAAAAGCCATGCAGGAAGGCAATGGGAGAGCCATTAAAATAAACACCAGAGAAAGGATTACTGCAGTATAAACTCTCTGTGACTGATTTTAGCAGGGGGACACCACAACAGTAATCTAGCTACATCCCAGGAAGGAAGCATGTCACGTACATGTAGATCTTTATGCACAGAGGCAAGCGGCTCGGAGTGGGTACAGCATTTGTGTAAATAACTCCTTAAAATCTAATCTCGTGCAAGTCCACCTGGCCATCTTTCTCAAAAATGCTCAGACAGTAGTTCTAAAAATACCACATGCAGTTCCCATGGGATAAACTGAAGATAAAACTTCTATTATGCTCTGTAAATGGACTCAACATTAGTGAGATAAGCACCAATTCACTGAAGGAAAGGCAAGAAAGTTCCTTTGCTCCTAACACTGCATAAAGTAAGATTGGAGACACATTCACACATCCTACTATTCAGAATAGAACTATACATAAGCTGCAGAGTTTGACTAAGGGAAATGAGATCAGTAGTAGTTGTCAGGTATGAGTCATCCCTTCACAGTTTTTTGGACCATGGGAGTGAGCTGCTTGTTCCAAGCAATATGCTTACTGGAGTAAAAAATTCAGTCACCACAACCTATTTACATCAAACAGTATCATTGTGGCTACAGCCTCCGGGGAAAAACTGAGCTGGATTCATTATGGATCTTCGAATGGCAAATAGAAATAAATAGAAAGACTGGGAGGAAAAACTAATTTAATGAATATGATTTATTTAAATATTTATAGAATAAATCTTGCTCCAGTATGCATTCAGAGTAACTGAAAGCAAAATCTGACTCTCCCTTGTTTAAAATATGAGGTGGGTAATATTTAATTTAAACCCAAAATGCTTATTATTAGATGTTGGAAGCTTGCATTGCAATAGCTAACTTTTAGATGGCTGGCTTCTTTAGTGAGATCCAGAATGCAAAGCTAAGCACCCAAGCTTCCTTTGTGGTGTGCCAGGAAAGAAGTAAAGGGTTGCAGAAAGAAGAAGAAACTGCATACTCACTGGGGTTTTTTTGTCAGCTGCAATTTAGTGTGAACCTGCAGCTTCACAGAGTCACAGAATCACAGAATCACCAAGGCTGGAAAAGACCTTTAAGATCAGCAAGTCCAGCCTATGACCAATACCACCACACCATCTAGACTATGGCACTAAGTGCCACATCCAGCCTTTCCTTGAACACATCCAGGGCTGGTGCCTCCACCACTTCCCTGGGAAGTCCATTCCAATGTTTAATAACCCTCTCTGTGAGGAAGTACTTCCTAATATCCAACCTAAACCTCCCCTGGAGCAGCTTCAAGCTGTGCCCTCTTGTCCTGTCACTGGTTGCCTGGAAAAAGAGCCCAGCCCCCACCTGACAACAACGTCCCTTCAGGTAGTTGAAGAGAGTGAGAAGGTCCCCCTGAGTCTCCTCTTCTCCAGGCTAAACAACCCCAGCACCCTCAGCCTCTTTCCCTCTAATCTCTTCACCAGTCTCATTGCTCTCCTCTGGACCTGCTCCAGCACATCAACGTCCTTCTTGAAGTGAGGGGCCCAGAACTGGACACAGGACTCGAGGTGAGGCCTCACCAGTGCTGAGTACAGGGGGAGAATTACATCCCTACTCCTGCTGGCCACAGCATTCATTGTTCATATGCATTACACAGGGCAAACTTGGCTCTGTTTAGTCTAAATTAAATATATTTCAAGCAGTCTTTCACCTTATCCACATTAGTGTTTTAGTTGAGGAATGTGCTTTTGAAACAAATTGTCCAGTTATCCCCACTTATTGCATCTGGTGTAGCGTGCTTGGAGTCTGTAAGCAAGACTCCTTTCAGATTAAATTAAACCATGAGATGTGCTCCTGGAGCACGTCTGATGTGCTTGAACCACAAGTGCATGTTCAGTCCATTGGACCAGACAAGAGCTTATCTTAAGTAACCCTCCTAAAAGGCATGTAATGTAGATGTCAGGTTTTCAGCATGAACTGTTTCGATCCGCTGATGCGCTCCTATTATGTTGCATTACTCGTGATGTAGACAGAGCTCTTTTCTCAGGTCACTGCAGGCTGCTTTGGCTGATTTTTTTTCTGCTTCCTATTTACCATTGGCCTACAGCTAGCTCTCACCTTCATCAGCGTTCAACTGCCTCTTCAGAAATCATCAAATTGCTGCACAACAACAACAACAAGGTTAAAAAAATCTATCTCTGTAAAGCGCAAATCAAATACTAGCAGATAGCGGACAGGTAGTGAATAATAAGTGTCCTGGCTATGGAAAAGACAGGGAGAATCAGCACTTTATTGATTGGTAAGAAAAACATCTTAAAAAATTTAGTATGTGTCTGCTTCACTTCCCCTTAACTGCATAATCACGGCCACTTGGAGCTCTCTCAGCAATCTGTTAACACAGGAGTAGATGGAAGAGCAGATTTCTGGCAAATCCGAGCTACTCTGCATCAGTACAGTCAGGCCTTTATTAGATACCTGTCTATGATCACAAATAGCAATGTGCTACATAACCAAATGCCTCTGTTGAGCTCAGAGGATCAGAGTTATGTAGACAATTTGGATCTCAAAGTGCTCCTGTTGCCCAGCTTGGCAGGTCCTCCTCCTCTCCCTGGTTCAGCTACCATTTTCTGCACAGACAAATGCACTCAGTCGGTGAGAGGGAGTGGGAATGCCTTTGTACAGAGCCCATCCTGTGGGTGTGTGAGGTGTGCTCAGAGCAGATGGTGTCCCTTGTGTGGGTATGGATGTGAAGAACCTGGTTTCTCAAACTCAGGGACTTCAGCATTAGGTAGGTGCTGAGTTGTTCTCCACAACCAAGGCAGGGCTACACTACAGCATGCTCTGAAGCAGCATTTTAGGTGTTTGTGACAGGATAAAGTAGGAAAGAAAATGGAAGCAACTGCAGAAATTGGGAATTTCCTGGCTTTGGGTAGAGCTATGGAGGTGGAACAGGTTGCATTTTAGGGCACCTGAAGTTTCAAAACTCAAACCTCTTTGAACTCACTGCATATTAAGAACAATGGAGGAAGAAGTACAGAATAATTTGTGTGCAGCAATACGTACTTCTGCTTATTTCACGGTAATTTTCCACTTTAAACTTTCTCCTGAGTCCTGTTGAATCTGGCCTTTAGATACTATTCCTACAAGTGATTTAAAGAGCATGTTACTACTCTAATAGGAGCTATTTCAATATGAAATCAAATAGCTTTCTATAGACAAAAGGCAGAAACCTCATTAAGATCAATGGGTAATCTGTGTAGGGTTTCTCTGAGTTAAATGGAAAGGCAAAAACAGCCTCTGAAAGCCAGGATAGGTAAAAAGAGTAGGAACTTACATAATACATGGTGTGAAAGAGCATCAGGAACTAAAACCCAGCCTGATAGAATGAGTTGCAAATGCTGAGGAAACCAGGTTGGCTGTTGGAAGCATATTAGAGGCTGGAAGCCAGGAAAAATAAGAAAAAGTAATGGAGAGAGTTGCCCTGGGACAGCTCTTCTGGAGACAGAAAATCTGGGCAAGCAGAGCTGAGAGGAAAAGCAGTCTTGGAAAGAGTGAGCAACACAACTGTGCTCTGTTCATTTCCAGGTTGTTTTGGGGACATAGGCATACATGCACTTCCCTGTAAACAAACAGGACTGAAAAACCAAGAATAACCTTACTCATGTAATAATTCTCTCCTCTAGCTAGACATAAGCCCACAGTGCCATTGAATATTGGCTGACTGAAATAAAATAGTCATATAATAGGAGTATGTTGGAAAGCTGGCTCCTGCTACATCAGCTGTGTTGTCGTCTCTGAGTCCTCATGCACAAGAATCCTGGTTGAGCAGGGTCCCATGTCAGATGTATCTGGCAAGCCACCAACCCACCTCTAAGCAGCATCGTAACTCTTGAACTGGTGGCTTCTGTCTCCATATCAAGGTCCAGGTTTGTCTTCAGTGAGCAGCCAAGCAGCAATGTCTGAGACAGCTGTACTGCAGTTACAGGGTCAGCTACAGGGCGCCCGGCCCGTTGCTTCTCCTGAAGTCGACTACCTTGCAAGACAAATACGTGTTTCTATAGAGTGTCATTGGTGTAACTGAAGATCTCAGTTTGAAGTCTTGAAGCGAAACCAACAGGGAAACTTTCTGTGACAATGATCCTACCTGTACCTCCTTGCAAATGCCATATTTGCTGGGGCAGATAGGTTGCTGGAGGTGTAGTCCTGAATGTTACTTATAGCAAACCATGGGAGATACACAGAATTTCCTGCTGAAGCCTGAGATTGTTTGGATTGGTTTGTTGGGGTTCACGACATGTAACTTTTTTACAATAGCCTTTTACAGCAAAAGGGTGGGAACAAAAATCTAGCTAATTTAGAGGTAAGCTTGCTGAATTTGTGCAGGGACTTACGAGGTTGCTGTGATAGCAGAAGGCTGGACTCAGCCTCTTTATGGCACTCCCACGATCCTCCTGCAGCAGTGCCTTTGAGGCTGAGCTTTCTGACAGGCTACATGATCTTGACCTTTAAGATCACCTGAAGGTCACTATTTTTAGGTGCAGCAGTACACCTATTGCTCTTCATGGCACAGGCAGGAAGCTGGGCTGTCACCCAGACAAAGCCTCACTGCTTCTCTAGCAACAGGACACACTAACAATGCTGTGTGGGCCCTGAGTGGGTCTTCTAGTGCACTGCAGGAGAACCTCACACCAAAGTCACCAGGAAAAAGCTGGTGACACCAACGAGTTAGTTGCCCTAGATGACAAGCACCATGTGCTTACACAGGCTTATTATGATTTTGTTCCTCTGCTCCTACCATACACATTGAGGCTTGTGCCTGCTCAGCTGTTTCCCCAACTCTTTCCATTCCCTGCCCAGCATGGGACACAGGCCTGGAGAGCTTCTTACTTTTGTACAGGCACCAGCACAGCTGTGAACCAGTGTTCCCAAGTGCACTGTGCACAGGCAACGGAAGCCTCAACAGAAGGGCTCTTTACTTGCCTACAAATCCTTTGTTGTGGCATGTGGATCCTGGCTACTCCTGATGCTCCAGCCCATGTGTTTACCCCCACAGCCCTGTCCTCCATCCTTACCAGCCCCAAGCTGCAATGCTGGATGAGTTCCACACCACCCATGTGGAGTTGTGTGGCTCCCAGGCTGGGCACTCCCCAGCTGGGGCTGTTAGCACACATCAGAAACATAGTTCAGGGCAGACTGTGTTAGGATGACAAGGTTATGTCTCAGGGACAAAGCAGGACACTCTAGGGTCCATGACCAGCCATGCCTAATCCACTCAGCAGTCCTTGCCTCCCACCAGGGGCCATCCTTGGCTGCCTTTCAGCCTTAGTCTCTGCAAAGCCTCAGTCCCTGAGCCTTCATTCCTCCATAGTCAGCTTTTGAAAGCGGGTAGCAAGGCTGGTACTGCATCCTTTCAGGTGGGCTTCCAGGGACAGAGGCCATGGCTTCAGCAGTCTGCCAAGCAAGTGGTCAAGGCAGAAAGGAACGAGTTGGGACAGCCCTCACAGAATGTTTTTCTGCCTGCTCTGTTGTCCTGATGCTTGCCAAGGTGGCACACTGCCTGCCAACCTGCTGCCAGCTCCCTGTCACTGCCAGCCCAGCCAGTGTTACTGCCACAGGGCACCCACTTCTCGCTGCTTATTTGCTAGCTTTTGTATAGAGGTCTCTGTAACAAGCTCATGCTGTGAGCCATAGTCTTATGTTCTTAGAAAACACAAAAAATTCTCTGAGCACCCCTGGGAGCACTTATACAGAAATGGAGGTCGTGAGGGGAAACTATGTTATACCAAAGCCGTACTGCAAATATACCTGTTCCTGTACGAACCTGTGCCACATGCCTGTGAATGCCTGAGATAAGATCTTGTCCCATACAGGAAATCTGGAGCCTTCTGATCTATACAGACTCTGATTTAGGCTGAACCTCTGAGGTGGTTGCCCTCTGGAGCTTACATGCAGGTCCACACAAATGCATTCAGGTTTTGAGGTCACTGCAGTGGAAGGATGCCACTCCAGACATGTAGCTCCTTGCCAGCGTGTGTCCTCTTTAAAATAATTATGCAAGAGAGACCATAGGTGGCGTCGAAGTGGGTCCTGTTTCTCTTGCTGTTGTATCGTAGCAGGACGTCTCCTCTTAATGGCTGCAACACGTGACCAGTTGTCTCTAGGGAGATACTGGGGTTTACATTCCCATCTGTTTGGCATCTTATTCTTTCTATCAGTCATTTGTTCAGTGGCTGAGGTGTGGAACAGATGGGAATCAGAGATCATGTCTCCATACTGTCGTGCTCTGAAAGCCACTTCATGCATAATTGGTCTTGCATCGTCATCAGTGCATCCCATGAAGGAGAATATATGGGCACGTGCTTCTGTTACAGCCTGTGCAAACCTCTGGAACATTTGTGTGTCACACAGAACATCATCAGGATTTGTAAGTCCATTGTTATCATAGATCACCTCTCACACAGCCAGTTCTCTCAAATAGGTGATGGCTCTCTCAAGAGTGGGTGCTCTGCTTTGGCGCCATTCGATGTCACCCTTATGGGGGTATCTCTCCCTCACAGCTGAAAGAAGTCGGCCCCACAAGGCTGTAGTTCCTGTCTTACTACCAAATGCTCTATCAATACCAGCATCTCTGGCCAGGGATCCCAACTGCTTGGCTTCATTCTCATGCACGTCATAGGTTTCAGCCCCACTATCATAGCATCGGAGCAAACAAGGAAGAAGTCCCTCACCATCAATACGGTTAAAGTCCTTTCTCATGAGGCGCAGTTCCTTTAGAGAGAAAGGTTGGACAAGATCATCATTGTAATCTGCTTGAGAAGGGTCTGCTTTTCTATCTGCTTGTGAGTGGTCTGATTTCTTATCTGCTTGAGAAGAGCCTGCTCCATCATCTGATTTAGAATCATCTACTTCCCCAGTTTCAGTCTCTAACACAGTTTGAAGAAACTCTGGATTTCTCAGATGGGTGCGGGTAAAAATGCTGGAGAGTTTCACCTTTGCTTTGCTCCTGGTCACAGGATTCACTCTTAGTTTGTATCGAAGGGGATTGGCCTTAATCTTTGCAGAAGCAGCTGTTTTGGTAGCAGTACCAGTGGTGGCAGCAGCAGCAGTGGTGGTGGCAGCATCATGGGTGGCAGCAGCCTTGCCTGTGGGGGATTGGCAGTGAAGGGAACAACACCTCACTCTATGCATCCACAATACACTATAAACATTCAGCAGAAGCATCCCTACTGAAACAATGCTATTCAGATCAAGAGCTGGGAGATTTATCTTGAGACAAAATGGAGAGGTAAAACTGGACCTGCTACTGCCATTACCAACATAGACCTTTTCATTCACTTGAGGATCTGTACCATAACTGTACACATACAGTGCCCCCATAAAGATCAGTATCATAAACTGTATGATCACTAGGCTGGTAATTATACAGTTGATTATGGCTACAGTTCTGTCTATACACCATAAAACAATAACAAGAGCAGCTACACAGAGCAGTACGATCCCAGCTTCATACCACATGTACGATTGCACGTTGGGAAAAAGGTCCAACAGAAACATTCCAGAAGGTGTCTGTTCAGTTTTCAATCCATCATTAGATTCAGCAGAAGAGTTGCTCATTGACATCTGAGGGATTCTTCCCATCAGAAATGGAATTTCAAACATTCCCAATTAGTCAGAATCTATAGCCTGGCTTTAAAATTGAGCCCCACGTTGGGCACCAATAAATTGTTGTCAAGGTTTGACTCAGAATCGAAAAATAAACCAGAGACAAACAATGCTCTCGATCCCCTCCCCCTCCCACCCAGGTAGGGAAGGAGAGAGAGAATTAGGAGAGAGACTTTGCTGGATTGAAAACTAAATTAGACAGCTTTAATTATATGTACAATTATATACAAGTATGTTCAGGAATGTGCAAAAGCCTCTTGTGTCCTCCCACCCCCAGCAACTTCCTGGCACTTTCCTTAGCTGTGAGCAGTCCTGAAAACTCTCGGACCACTGTTATTGATAACAGCAGAGCAGACAGGGCTGTGGGGAGAGTTATGAGGGTCAGGGCTGAGCCTGGGTGATGGATGGATGGAGTCCTCCCTGGATGCCAGCCATGGATGGAAGAGAAGAGAAGAAGCAGCAGGAAGGAAGTTGTCTTGTGTGATCTCTGACCTTCCTTGGAGCTTACGTAGATATATGGAATGGAATACCTTTGGTCAGTTCTGCTGTCTGTCTAGTCCAGCTCCCCTACGTGGGGGTCACAAATACAATTCTCCTGCCCTGGTAGCATCTGCAGTGGCAGATTCAGTGAGTAGAACAAACTGACCTTCGCATCTCAGCAGAAACGTAAATATTCCAGTGTTATCAGTCCACTAGCTAGAACACTTGTTCCTAGTTAAAAGAAAGCTTACTAAAGGAAAAAAAAATCAGTAAAAGGAAAATTAGCTTAATCCTGGTTCAACCCAGGACAGTGTGGAGGACCATCTTCTTCCCCTGTGTTGCTGTAAGGACTTAGTGGACATTGCCCACTCATAGAATCACAGAATCGTCATGGTTGGAAAGGTCCTCTGAGATCACTGAATCCAACCATCAACACAAAAAAACCCAACAAAAAACCACCCACAAAAAAACCCCAAACCACAAGCTTGGCCGCTAGAGTAAGCCCTGAAGCGCCACATCTACACGTTTCTTGAATACCTCCAGGGATGGTGACTCAACCACCTCTCTGGGCAGGCTGTTCCAGTGCCTGACCACTCTTTCAGTATATAAATTCTTCATAATATCCAATCTATACCTGCCCTGCCTCAACTTCAGGCCATTTCCTCTGGTCCTGTCGTTACTTGCGTGAGAGAAGAGGCCAACACCCACCCCACTACAACCTCCTTTCAGGTAGTTGTAGAGAGCAATGAGGTCTCCCCTCAGCCTCCTTTTCTTCAGACTAAACAACCCCAGTTCCATCAGCCACTCCTCATATGACCTGTTCTCTAGACCCTTCATCAGCTTGGTAGCATGCATCACTCCATTTGTATGATATCAAATAGTCAGAGTGGTGGAGGAGATGATACTAGAAGGGCCTTGCAGGGCAACTTGCAAAGACTTACGAGAGAGGTGTCATGCCCAAGAGCATGGAACGTGCCCAGGATCTGCAGTGGGTGCATAAGTTCAGTGCTTCTTCATGCAGCAGCCAAAGGGTAATCCTCAGTTTTGACCTACCAAAGCACCATAGACATGGCTCATGATCCTTCACAACACTATTCATCAGCAAGAGGGTGCGGCGGCGAGAGCTCGGACCAACGCCCCACGACCAATGTGATGAAGCGAAAGCCGTTTATTGTAAACAAATGCCTTGCTCTATACCTCATTGCCTGGTACACACACAGTAAGCCCCCCCATTATTGGTTAAATGCTTTTGTCCACACAAATAATGCTTCAGTCTGATTAGTGCACTGCTACTGTCCATATACCTGCTTCTAATACATGATTGGCTACTAGCCCTAAGCACACAAAGTCCTTACATAGCATGATCTCAGCACCTTTGGTATCTCGTTCCTTCTTCTGCATGTGGGAGTTATTTCTCTTCTGCTAGCTTTCTTCTTTCCCAGCTATAATTATCCCTCCGTCGGCCTTGAGATAACAGTAGTCCAGCTAAAGTCTCTATAACACAGTTAAGCTTTTATACCAAAGGCTGGATTGCTCACATGCCCATGCTTCTGCAAGAAAATCCTCCACAAGAGGGTTCCTCAGGTGCACTTGCATTTGGTGTGCTGAATTACTGCTCCAGAGAACTATCAAGATCTTGCCACGCAGAAAACATGAGGAAAATTAAAGCTTTGTTTAAAAATGCAGGCCAAAGCTGTACATGCTAGACAGTTACAAAGCCCAGGTTGTTTCAGTGGTGACTGTGGAAATCATATCCTGGGTAACAGCTCTCTTGACAAGTCCCAGCAAAACATATTTTAGTTTCAGATTTAGCAAAATTTTACTGACATAATTCAGCCATACCATGACATGTTCTAAAGGAATAGCACTGCCTGTTCACTTTCAGTATAACACTAAATATAACCCTTGTCATTTGGCCATGAGTAGGTCATCTTGGGAAAACCCCAGATGTTTAAAAAAATACTTGTAAGTCATGCCCACATGATATAATACCTTTCAATGACATAATTCAGGTTTAACCTGGGAAGTTTTAACTTGGGTCTGGTCAAGGGTAGTCCTTCTCAAGTCCAGATGTTCATTTTCCTATAGATATCTCCAAGGCAGCAATTTCCAGACTTTTCTTTCATGTTAACTGCAGTCATGTAGTTACAGCCCTAAAAGCCAGACTCCTCTCAGGTGTAAGCCAACTAGGTGTGTCGGTTTCATTTGGTTTGGATTTTTTGGTATAGGGGGAAGGGCCCCAGGGGTGGCCCCGGTAAGAATCTGGGAAGCTCCCCCTGCTCCAAAACCAGCCAAGGAGCCATTAGAGAGACAATAGATGTGCCTCTGCGATTAACATACAAAAGAACTGAGATAAGACCTGAGCAGAGCAAGCAGTTAAGAAAGAAGAGCTGTGCTGGAGAGGAAGGCAGTGCTGAGGTGAAGATCCTGGGTGGTTGGTCAGGAAGAAGGGGAAGAACGTACCCAAGCAGAAGTTTCCCTGCAATCCATGGCTTTACCCATCCCGGTCCGCGACACATGGCGAGATGACAGGCTGTCCCCCTGCATTCATGGGGGAATGTGGTGGAACATTCCCTGAAGGCACCAGAAGGGGTGAACTTGGCCAGTGGACTTGAATTTTGTGGCCAGTGGACTAGGATTTGCTGCCAGTGGACTATGCAGCTGTGGAAGACCCCAGTGCCAGGGGAGGTGACTGTTCCTGAAGCAGCCCGTGACTCTGTGGGAAGCCCGTGCTGGAGCAGCTTGCTCCTGACCTTGTGGGAAGCAGTCATGAAGGAGAGGTTCGTGGAGGACTCTCTCCCATGGGAGAGACCCCATGGGGAAGCAGGGGAGGACTGTAAGGAATCCTTTCTGAGGAGGAAGGAGCAGCAGTAACCACCAGACTTTGAACTGACTCTGTCCCCCTGTGCCACTGGGGGGAAGGAAGTAGAGAAATGGGGAAGAAGGGAGGGGTGGAGTAACTTATGTAAGCACTGCTCTTTGTGTTGTCTGTGTCTTGTGTGCATCTGATTAGTGTGAAATTAAATTATTATTTTTTCCCCAAGTTGAGTCTGTTTTGCCTGTGACCTTCATTGGTGTAGAACCCTCCTTACCCTTTGTCTCCACTAATGAGCTTCCAGTTGGCCTTTGTTCTCCCCATCCCACAGTGTGTGTGAGGTGGGGGTGTTGAGTGACTAGCCATCTTGCTGTTTCTTTGTTATTGTGTTAGGCCTAAAACCACGACACTAGGTCAAATTCTTACTGTCAGACCTTAGCATGGTGATTTTAAACTTTGTGCTTTACTCACCTAAACAGTGTAAATCCAGCAGGGAAGAGAGCTTAGTAACAAACTCACGCCTGCTAGAATGGTGACACGCTCTTAAACTAGCAGCACAACACAGTCCAAGCCTGTTTGCTACCTGGAAGGGGGACAACTGGGGGTTGAAGAAGGAGGGAGGACACACACATTCAATAAAGGTGTTCCTCTTTCATGTAAATGACCTCTGAGGAAACAGATCTCTTTGAACATAGCTGATGGAGGCCCTGTTTCCTACAGGGCCCTCTGTGGAGACCCACTGACCCTTCAGATTGTGTCTGCAAGGACAGTGATAATGTTCACTGCTCCATAAAGGTCTCTGGTACGTGCAGCAATGAATCTTCTATTTATAATATAAATTAAGTCAATTTTTAACACCGTGCTTAATGGTATATTTATGGTAAAAAAAAAATTACTGTGGCAGAGGATATAAAATGCTATATTTAGTGACAGACTTGCCTGTCAGTTGGAGGTCTCTGGGTAATGAAACTGTCACCCTTAGACTCTTATCCTTCAGGCAAATGAGGAGATGTATCAAGCCTGCAGACAGCAAGAGGGGACAAAACCAGCTCTTGGCAGGCAGGCCTGGAGGAGGAGTTCTTCCAGCATCTTTGCATCTCTGGCTTAGGGATGAGGGGAGGGGAGAGGAAGTTCTGCCCATCCTACCAGAAAGTGGTGATACCATGGCTGTGACACTATTTGCTTCAAAAAGGAATAGAAAGCAAAGCCATAGGGACGTCTGAGGCCCTGTATGGAATTCCATCACTGTTGGTGATCGTTATGTCATCATTTTACCAGAAAGAAATACGGGCTTAACCCAAAATCCACCATCACAAATTACCAAATTATCGATGTCACAAAATATCGTTGGCTCCACTATAGGAAAATTGCTTCTTGAGCAGTAGCTTGCAACTTGCATGTATCATGCAATGAGTAAAGACAGAAAAAGGAACTATCTGTTTCAGGTAGCACTGAAATTCCAATTAATAAGCCATATATAAGGAGGTTTAAAATGCACTTGCATTGAAAAAAACCCCTTGATTCTTAGTTTCATAATTAGCCAGTATGAGTAAAAACAGTGACGTGAGTAACGGCTTGAATATAAATGGAACCTAACCAGCAGGAACATTTGAAATTACTTATAAAAATGGGAACAGGAAGTACAGAAGGTCAAGGAAAAAAGCTCAATGCTCTCCTGATGATGTACTGCTACTGTGTTAAATGGGGTTTAGCCACAAAAAGTCAAGTGTGTAAAGAACAGGCAAGCCTTCTGTTGAATTGTCAGCTGAAACAAAGGTGTCAAATAGGCAGAAAGAATCTCTGTCAAAACAAATGCCTACAGTTTTACCCATCTTTCTGGGTATGTTTAATGGCCACACATTCCTAAACATAGGCAAGGAGTCTGTGTATAACACAAGAAAAAGTGCATTCACTAGAAAGGGTAATACAGAATCAGTTTGGCAGACCTGAAGACCATTATGAAGGCATGAGGTAGGAGATTCCTTCTCCTCCTGTAACTTTAGAGGTAACCCATTGACTAAGTAACCCAGCTTATAGTCCAGCTACCACATCCCCATCTGGAATAAGGAACCATCTTCACTACTCAAGTCACTCTCAGGCTAGAATTCTGCTTGTTCCTTGGTATCGATGGAGAGTGTCATCCTACAGTTTTGAGGGTCATTTAGACCAACCTGGTAGAAATGCTGCCTCCTGTTCTAAAGCTTTGTGTAGCTCAGCTCCAGATATTTCCGCTTTACTTAGAGGCAAGTAGGAGAAGCCTCACTGGTGGTTACTTAGGACTGTGCTGTCACCTGCACCTCCTGCCTTACTGCCTATGAAACAATCCAACAAAAGCACTGAGGCCTTTGGGGTGAAAAAGTATCATTATTCAAGGCCCTAGTGCTGATCCTTGCCACCTTGGCACAGGAAGCCCTCTCTCTCCGTGTTCATGCAAAATTTAATTTCATGTGCAGCTATAACGATTGTGAGAGTATGTCACAGGAATTCTGGGCAGAAAGCCACAAGCAGAGAGTGATTTTGGGGCTGTCCTACCTACTCCCCAGGGGTGTGCATCCAGCCCACTTCCAGCTCTGCAGCTCTGGGCAAGCTGTGTAGGAACCTGCTCTGGGGCCACTCTTCCCTTTCCTCACCTGCAGCAGGACCTGACGGCTCTCGCCTGCATCTCCAAGGCATAACTGTCATTTGGGAAACATGAACAGAAGAGGGAGTTTTTACAAGGACTTGTAGCAGTAGAACAACGGTTAGGGCTCTAAACTGGAAGAGGGAAGATGAAGGTTAGACATTAGGAAGAAATTTTTTTAGTGTGAGGGTGGTGAGACACTGGAACAGGTTGCCCAGGGAAGTAGTGGATGCCCCCTCCCTGGAAGTGCTCAAGGTCACAGCCACCCCTTGGATGGGGCTGTGAGCAACCTGGTCTAGTGGGAAGTGACCCCATCCATGGCAGAGGGGCTGAAACTACATGATCTTTGAGGTCCCTTCCAACCCAAACCATTCTGTGATTCTATGAAATATATGTCAGCTAGCTCTGGCTTTATTTACTGTCCAAAAGCAGTTGAATCTGACAACTATTAAGACTCAAGAAGCACAGAAAAAACAAGCATCAAGTAAGAGTATATTTTCAAAACATTCTGACACATGTTCAATAAAAATCAGCTGCACAATGAAGAGGTGCAGTGTTATGCATTTGTAGTTAGACTTGGAAGTGAAATATAATCTAATAATTCTTACTCCAGAAAGGGGAGTTTTACCAGCATACCCTCTTTGTTTTACCACAAGGACTGAAAAATGGAAAGATAAGTGAGGACTGCCCAGGAAACCCTTCAGACACAATGTAAGTGAAACGTGTTCTTTGGACACAATATTTCAACTGATATTTAATCTTTTTTTTTTTTTTTTTTTTTTTTTTTTTTTTTTAACTGCCAGCAACAAAACACAAAGCTGAGCTCTAAGAACCAAAGATTGAGAAGAGCCTTGGAACAATAATGTGATGATAAATAAAGCAGTACCAAACAATAAATCACTATGGATTAACAGCAAGAATAATGTCTGGGACCTAGCAATTATCAAATTATATGAAGTAATTTGCTGTGAAAAAATTACTTTCCACAGTACTTCCGATGGTCGCAGTATGTGGCCAGCTCTATTGATTCAGGATACATCTATAATGTCAGGAGCTAAAAAAAGTCTTCCCATGCCTTGAGAATGTGAATTCTGTTAATGCATTACCAGCAAATATTGCCATGGAATATGGGACAAAGCAACAAGAATGTTGACAAATGCCAGGGCCAGGGTTACTACAACACTGTTACACTGCACAACAATGCTGAGGAATATACCGACCGTGCTGTTTATTTCCTGTTGTTCCCTTAGCTTTAACCTTAGACTGTTGTTTTTAGCTGAATGATTTTCAATAGTTCTCTTTCAGGGAGAAATTTTAGAGGAGAACCTCTGCATTTCTGTATTTGTGAAATGTTAACCTGTGCTAAAAATATGAGTGCCTTCTTGTAAAAAGTTACGAATCTATTAAGCAACCACTTGCCAAAGAAAAAAAAAATACAAAGAATGATTAACTATAATCCATGAAATATTTATCAAGTTATTTGGTTGTGTGAGAGTATTTGCTAAGAGCTAAACAAACAACAACCAACAAAAACAAACAAAAACCCCAAAACAACAACAAAGTGATAATTCTTTATGATATCCAGCTTGTGAATCACAAAGAGATTAATCTCAATGTGGTCACCTGGTTTGCTGTTCTTCCCTTCAGTACAATATCTGCCATAATGAATGGGAAGAATTTGCAGGCATTCTGCTAAATGCAGCAAGACTTGCCTGAAGCTTGGGTCTGTCGCTGACATGTTTATCACTGTTACAGTACTGGTGGAGATCTGGGCAAATAATACACCAAATATATTGGGTAGTGAGACTGGGGTACTTTGCAATTTTTGAGGTTATATTAACCAAAAGAGTACTGTGATTGGTGCCACTCATTTTGTTTGGAAAATTTGTAGCAGCTGTGCTAACGAGATAACTGACTAATCCCTTGCTTACATGAAAAGGGACTTGCTAGCCTAAATAAAGTAACAGTAAATTAGATCAGCAAACTTTTTTAAAAGTAGAAGCCAAAATGAGGCTTGAATAAAACTAGAGGCCCAGGATACCCCCTTGAGGCTGGACCTGTGAGGTAGGACGGGAGGCTATTTAGCCTGAATCTCTTCAAAATTAATCACAGTAGCTGAAGTCAGCCAGTGCTGGCCTTCCTCTCCCTCAGCTCAAACTCTGGCAACCAGGGCACTGTGGTATCAGGCCAGTCTGGGATCCTGCTTAAGAAGAGTATTTCAAGCAAACAAAGCATGCATAAACCCAGGACCACAGCTGCAAGCTGCTTAGCATTTATTCACCATTTATACGGGGTCAGTAAGGGAACCATGTAGGTCCTCGTACAGTCCCTGGTCCAGTGCCCACTTCACAGGCTTCAGGATGAAGGCTGAGGAACTTTATGCTGATGATACAGCAAGGCTCATTGTGTAGGGACCTGCAAGCAAAGAGGCAGATAGTAAAGCTTGGATGTCCATATCCTTTACGGATAACATAGCAGTTATGTTTCTAGAGGGATGTGGTTGTACATAGGCTCTCAAAGGCCTAGTTTGGACCCAAACAGAAAGTGTATGATTAGTCCTCTTCTTTTCACCCAAATAAAATAAAATGCACTGGACATACATTTCAGGCACTGGATTGCAGATCAGCAGCTGGAAAAGTCTGAATTAAACCCAAGTTGGCAAGGCTTTCTAATAAAAACCTTATTATGCCCATCTGCTGCAGCACTTCAGGCACCTGAAAGTCACACAGTCAAAGCCATTAAAATACTGCACAAACAAACATAAGATAAAACTTAGAAGGGCAAATACAGTTAAATCATTGTGCCAAGCCAAAAGCTTCTGCAAACACAGGCTTCTGAGAGTATTTATCCAGCTTCAGAAAACTAGAAGTGATGAGGAGGTTCTCATAGCTCATACAGCTCAAATTCAACTACATCTCCTGTTGCTTGGAAGCCCTGTGGCCTAACAAGTCAACCTTTAAACTACATCCCACATCAAAACCAGTCTTTTTAAAACCTGAGTACCCTATGGCTTAACAAGGTATGGACTATTACTTTTTCTTCAACCTTTGCCTCTGATTTCAGTAGGGAACCTGCTCTGGGTACACCCTTTTCCACAAATATCAGCTTTGAAATGGAGCATGGGGAGATGGGTAGGGAAAAGCAGATAGAAATATGTCTGACAGCATGTAGAGCTAGGAACTAACAGAGATGCCTGCAGCAGAGCATGGTGAAGATGCCGCTGTGTTGAGACATCACCTACAGGGTGAAACCACATAGAACCAATCTGAGCAGAAGACACTGATTAAGAGTGTATCTCTGTTACACCTAGCAATTTTCTGTAGAGTTGGAGCTCTTTAGAGCTTGGGCACCAAAGGGAACTGATATGATGTCTCAAGTATAGACGAGATCTACAGACATACAAAGTAAAAGAATTTAAGTTAGTCCTACATGTGCAGCTGGAAAACCTGCTGGCAGAGCTGTCCACATTCCCCCCTGTGCTGGGTATCATAAAAGACACCCACCACCTTTCCTTTGCTCATTCAATGTTACCTGAGGCTCCTTTGTACTTGCCAGGTGTGGCCTGCACTTGTATCATCCTGCAATTGCTCTGGATGGTATCTGCTCCAGAGATCAATTTGAGCTGGTGAGGATGCTGTGGTCTCTGAGACTTTTGCTTTAAATATTGCTTTTAAATATTTATCACAAATAGAATAAGGGGCAATGGATGCAAATGAGAACACAGGAAGTTCCACCTCAACATGAGGAAAAACTTCTTTACTGTAAGGGTTATGGAGCACTGGAACAGGCTGCCCAGAGAGATTGTGGAGGTTCCTTCTCTGGAGATTTTCAAGACTCATCTGGATGCACTTCTGTGTTACCTGCCCTAGATTCTGTGGTGGTCCTGCTCTGACAGGAGGGTTGGACTCAATGATCTCCAGAGGTTCCTTCCAACCCCTAACATTCTGTGATTCTGTGATACTGTGAAATATTCCAAAAGTCTACTTTAAACCACATGGACTTCATACTCCAAGGAAGGCCAGAGAGCCAGGCTCCACGTGCTGCTGGGAAACAGGAAATTTTAAAAAAACAACATTATTAACAGGATAGAGTAGCAAGACCATGACATATGAAATATGGGTTGATTGGCAGCACTAAATCAGCATAGATATGACTGAAAGTGTAAAACAAGAACAGACCCAAATTGTGTATTAATTTACATACTTGCATTTGCATAAAATTCAGTGTGGTAATGAAAGTTATCTTGCATTATAGTTAAACAGAGAAACTGGTGTTAGCTATACTAATGAAATAGCACTTTTGATAATTTAAGCTTCATTGTTACTAATCCTTCCTGGAGAAGCTTAGGGCTTTTGTTCTCAAATAAATAATACTGTGGTTTTAGAAAAAACAAAAAAACAAACAAACAAACAAACAAACAAACAAAAACAAAAAAAAACAAAAACAAAAAAAAACCAACCAAACAAAAAACGCCCAAGGGAAGGGTGTTGTTAAGAAAAAAATATTTGGAGTAGAGATACTGCTGATGAAAGAGAGGAACAACTTAAACAAGGGAAAAGAGATAGAAAGGAGCAGCATTCTTATATTCCTTTAGAAACCCATCTGGAGGTGTCCAGACCCTCATTCAGGAAGGCGTTTGTGCTCACTCAGATATCACTGCTCTTTCATCAGACTTCAGCACGGTACTTCCCAAATCTCTCAGGTGTGCTCTGCCAGCTCAACTTTGATGGGATAAATGGGCCACAGTGTCCAAGGTAGAAACATGATCCTGCCATGATTGTGTTTATTGGGTATTGAGAATAGATAAAAGAACCCATCTATTCCTAGGGTGACAGACATCATTATAAAATTTCAACCTGTTATTAAAAACCCTTTTAAACAAAGAAAAGGCAGCTAGAATGGATAATCTGAAATATTTACTAGCACTTCATTTGAACAAAACCTCATAGCATTTCTTCCATGCTGCAAAGAATATTAAAACCTCATTTGTTGTGCCCATTAGGGGGGTTAATGATAGGAAGACCATTCTTTGGGCTACATATGGAGGAAAAGAGTAAAAACCATCTAGGGCTCCACTGCTGCAGCTAAGGTGCAATTCCATCTCCACAAAATAAAAACAAACCCAAAAGGGACAGAATTTTTAGGGTCATTTTCAACAGAGGACAGATTTGATCCAAGTGACAAGGGGTTCAGAGGGAAAGGAAAGCATTGGAAATAACAGGAGGTGAGGGAAGAGGCAAAACAGGAGTTCAGCTCTTAAATTTCAGATTGTCCTGGAGGACTTGGCCAAAGCCCCTCTTTGACTCAGCCACCTTGTGGCACCTGGGTTGGTGGGTTTCCTCACAGCCTAGAGGAAACTGGTGAGCACAGTAGCCGGGTCCTGCCTCAGCTGGGTGGCTTTACAGCTCCCCCATGTGCTAGGCCAGGCCTGTCCCACTGCCCCCGCCTGAAGCAGGGCACCGCAGGACACTGGAGCAAGCCCAGCCCTGGGCTTTGGGCACCTCCATGGCATGGGGACGGGCTGGCACATGGGTCTGGCTCAGAGGGACCCATGGTTCAGTAGGACAGGGCTGTGGGGAGCTGGAGCCTGGTCTTGCTGTGGCATCGCTGGGGCAGCAGCTGAGGGCCCCAGGAGGCTGACCAGGGGTCCTGGGCCTGGGCAGGTGGGGGGAGCCCAGGAGGGATGACAGGGGCAGGCAGGCCTGGAGGTGTCCCCAGCTCTTCTTCTTCTCTGGGATTTTACATTCTTTTGATGTTTTTCTTGCAGGTTTTTACTTCTTTTCCCCAGTCCTGATGAACACATGATAGGTTGGCTGGTGGCTCCTTCCTGCCCAAACTGGGCTATGGCAGGGCTGGAAGCTGTCAGTCATTCCAGCACCTGCTGGGTTTTTCCCCTTTTTTCGGCTCTGGATGCCCTCAAGGCAGTGCAGGACTGGCAGACCTTCAGTGTGGGCACTGTACAATCCCTTGGCCCCGTGAAAGCAGGGCATGAGCAAGACAAAGACATGAAGGGCAGGCAGATGATGGAGGAGTTGTTGACTCATGGAGTTGCAGCAGTAGTGATGTCTGAGCTGTAGTACTGTGGAAATATAATAGGGATGATATCTGTGGGAGAGAGGGTTTATTCTGAAACACAAGTTCACTTATTCTTCCAGTCATTTAACATGCTGTAATGAAAGCAATTACTTTATACAAACCTTTACATACTGTCAGGTCTAAGGTGAAAGAAAGACTAAACAAGGAACTGGAGAGACATCAGCCTGGTGCGTGCACTCCCCCCTCTTATATATCTGCCCATTAATATATTTATGCAGTGGAACTTGCTACTTTTCCCTCTCCTGTCTCTCCACTACCCTCTGTCCCTGCAGGGCTTCCTTCCCTCTCCTGCCCGGCTCCTCTTGCTGCCTCTTGCTCTCTGCCCCTTTCTGCCCTGGCAGGGCTGGGATGGGGTCCCCTAGCTTCTCAGCTCTGCTGCTCCCACTCCTGGAGCTGGGGGGAGACGTGGAAGTCGGCTGTGGAAATTTTACTTTGTGACAGTTTTCATGGGAAGGGTGGGTTAATTCGCTCACTAAATACTTTGTTATCTCTGGCAGGCAAAATCAGGGAGTCCCCTTTACTGGAAGTACTTAAAAGCAAAAGAACTTCAGTTCTGTTTTCTCCTTGTCTTTCTTTCACACAAAGGCCAGCATTTTAAAGTGCTGATTGTTTGGAGTTTTAAAGTAGCTTGTGTTACTTTTAGGTATGTCTTGTGGTTGATTGTACCAATTCTGCCTTAGCATTTTGGAGCATAACAAGAAAATTTCTCTCTGTCCTGCTCTGCTACTGCATTTATTATCAGGCATAATAATCCCTTTGGTTTCTTTTACCTATTTTACAAAACAAATTCATTTAAACAATTAAAGAAAAACAACTTTACTGGAACAGACTGCCATAATGTTAAGACTTTTTCCCAGTAAGAGCTTTGAGGAAATGGCAACTGGAGCCAGAGATGATTTGGCTTATTTTTCCAAAAAGGGCTGAGCCCTGCTGAGTCAGTGGCGTACAGGGTTGGGCTTAAACTGCTAATAAGACTTTCAAACAAGGCCTGATGAAAAAACTTAGAATATTGTTCTCTAAAAATGGAAAATATTGCTCATCATGTTGTGCCAAAGGCAGCATCCCCTACCCGGGGTGCAAGAAGCCAATCCACACACAGAGTTGAGATACGTGCTTTAATACCCAGTTCTGTGCAGAAAAGGGAGCAGGGGGGTATTCCACAAAGCAGGCTCAGTTGCCCAAAACACAAGTGCTACTTTTATACCCAAAAACGTGAGAGAACTTTATCTCAATGTCCCAGGTTGAACCAGGTTTAAGCTAATTTTCCTTTTACTGTTTTTTTTTTTCCTTCAGAAAGCTTTCTTTTAACTAGCAGCAAGTGTTCCACATTATTACTGGCACACACGATTGGTCAACTAATCACTCACTTCCATTAAAGTGGCAATGCTCAAGAATTTCACTACATCTGCTCCAAGAGTAAGGGGCTTGTTGTTAGTAGGAGTCTCTCTAGCCTGTGGGTGTGAAGTTTAGTATGCTGATGGCTCATTAATATGGTGTTTTCAGTTACTCAGTATGGTTTTCCCCAGTGCTCAAGGCTGTAACCAAGCTAAGCCATGGGGAGTGCTCCTTTCCATGCCTTTTGCCTGCCTGGCAGGCATCCTGCAGGCCTGTCTCAAGGCCGGACTGGTGACTACTTTGGAAGTGTTTTTCTCTAATTGGAATCTGGTTTTGTCCAATTCCCACTGTTTTGTTGTTATCTAGGCCCTGTTTTTACTCTGTGTGTCCCTTACATTCTCTTTTATGTGATTTATTTTCCCAAATGTGATTTTTCCCCAGATTTTACTTATTTCAGTTAATAACTGACATCACCTATAATGGCAGAACTATTGAGTTTTTATTGCCTTTGAAAATCATTCAGTACTTAGGAGTACATATTGGAAGAGTTATATAATAGACTTCATAAAACACATTTAAATTGTAAGTTTTCCTTCATTGTTTCATGAAACATACTTCTTATTTTTATTATTTTGAATAAGTTTCTCTGTTGGAAAAGTGTAATTTTCAAACAAAATTGGTAAATACCTTAGTTTTCTGTTCAAATAAACTATGGCTGAACTGTCAAACTCATTTCTCCCAAAATCAACACATAAAATTTGAGGGATAAAAGAAGATATTGGGTGTTTATCGGGCTACAGAATTTAACGTTTTTAACTTAGTGTGTGATACTTCCCATTTCTAGGCTTTCTCAAATGTAAAGGAGACTTTTCTTTACATTCTTATTGTGAAGCAAAGGTTTAAAATCTTCACAACCAAATAATTCCTGGAAGCTGAGCTTGAAAGAAAGCACTAGATGCTGGAACACATTCTATAGAATTTTAAAAATGCAAACCAAACCTCGTTGGCTTGCAAGTTACTTAAAGAAAAAAACATCCATATCTACATCTGTTCTTTAGGGAAAAAAATTGTGGACCTGGAAATATCCCAGCTTTTTCAGACACCATTGATATTTTTCTTATGCAGCTATTGAAAAGGGCATGTTTCAGAAGCTGGGGGTTTGTGTGCTGGGCTTCATTAGATCCTTTGAAGTTTCTCCCCTGCTGCATTTCAGTTATAAATTGTAATTTCTGAGTGTGGTATTGCTAACCTCAGAACATTCATTATTCTCTGTTATTTTTATAATTTATAAATAAAATTCACCTCAAAATTAGGTCCAAAAGTAGTACTTAATATAAAGATAGCCTTCTGAAGAAGTCTTTTATTTACTTTCTTGCTTGTTTGCCCTGGGGGCAGTCTTTAGCCAGAGTTGCCAAGCCCTCTTCTTTTGTAATTAAATGGTATGTTGGGAGCAAAAGGAAAGTATGTAGTGGTTTGTTTATTCAGAAGGAAATGTATGATTTAATTTAACAGATTATATTCTTGAAAAGGAACAGACCAAAAATAGCTGTTGAGCCAAATTCTGTCTTTAGCTACATCTTGAAATCTTCAGCGCTGCCAGAGCTGTGCTAGGCAGTGGGTCCCTAAGAAACTGCGGAGCTGTGGTGGGGCTGTGTTACAGATCTGTAGTGCTGGGAGGGGAGTTGATAACCTTCCTCTGACAGCCAGAGAAACTGCCCTTTGGTCTGCTTGTCTGCCCACGCCAAGGGGAGAGGCTGGGGAATGTATCCTGCACACGTGGTACCCCCACGGTGGGGAGGCTCCCTGGGCACATCAGAAACCAGCAGTGAACAGCTGTGGAGAGCAGGGAGAGTGACTGCACTGGTGGCAACTGAGAGATACCAGCTGAAATCACCAGTCTGATAAAATACAGCATGGGTTTTGCTCAGTCACCTTGAATGGAGTGTGGAAAGTTCATGCATCTCTTCTCCAGTGCTGGCTCCTGTAGGTGGTTTGAATAGTTAATTTTGCTCTTGCAGATGAACCAAGGACCTGAAATAGCAGGCTGCAAGTTGTCTGGTAATCTAGTCTTCAGATCAATATTTTGCACAATAAGGGCCCCACTCTTGCTTGGTTCCTCTGCAACGCAGATGCACGTAATTGAGCTGGTGCTGCAATGAGGAACATGCTAGCTTCCTGCTCCCGGGGAGGACTAGTCTTGGAAAGGGCATAGAGTTAGTAAAGGGTAGTAAAATATTGAAGATTTCAATTGCTGTTAGAGTAATTCTTCCCCTCTTTTTGAGAGACAGACAAAATGTCCTGTATGTATTATGATGAAAACATCCCATCCCTACTTACCTTCCTTCTCAAGTCCAGATCTTAGTGAACACAGAAGCCAAGGGGAGGTGGGGGATGGGGAAGAGTGCAGACCATTATGGTGAATGTTTTTCTCTCTTCCAAAAAAACCAAACCACAAATAAAGAATTTAAATTACTGGGAGTCATAACTGCATAATTCAGAAAATGGGGAAATTTCAGTCAATTAGGAAATAAAAAGAAGAAGGGAAATAAAATAATTCCTGGTGTTTGTTGTCTACTATGCATTGCCATGATTTGCCTTTTCCCCTTTTTGGGTGGAATGAGATCAGGAGAGTGCATTTAATGTCATTAGGGCTAGGCCTCCTAAAAGGGGATAAACTGATAGCGGTTGCCAGTACACCAGCTGGTAGTTTTCAGCAGCTCACTGGACACTGTTAGGGAGCAACAGCTACTGTTGAGGATACTCGTGTTCAAGCTCTGTGATTCTATCGTTGTAAAGCATTGATCTTTTGACCCTCATCTCCATCAAAACTCTGAACAATGGTGGATACTTAAGGAAGCATATGAGAAGAGGAAAAATACAAAAACAAAATAGATTGCTGGTCTGCAGCCATTTGCAGCTTGGGACCACCTTAGATAGAAGGGGCAATTTGTATTAAACAGTATTTCATGGGTTTTCCTTTCTTTTTTGTCTAATTGCTCCTTGAACTCATATGAACTTCCCACACTGCCAGTGTCCTGTGACAAGCAAGCCATATGGTGCTAAGAATTTTCCATTATTTTAACTGTTTTGTTTCATGCCTCCTGATTTTTTGTGTGGTAACGGAAAATTATTCTCTGCCTTTGTTGGTTTTTTTTCTGCATCAACCATGATTTTGTCAGCCTTTGCCATAAGTCCCCTTCCCCTTTAATTTCTTTTCCCTAAGGAACAGATGACCTAGAAAATAGAAGTGTATGAAATCCTTTAACACAACACAGAGTCACGAAGTGTCTGTTCACAGAAGCAAAAGCAACAGCCTTACTCTGCATTGCAGAGTCTTCTTTCTTGAAGGAATGTCTTTGTGCAGGATAACACTCAAATTTGAGTCCTAAAAGCAAGACCTTGACCTTTTGCCAATCTAGTTCAATCAGCTTTACAAGCATTATAAATCCTGGGCTCATACACATGGCTTTGAATCATAAGCAGCAACAAAACAAATGTTGCATTCCTGTGACTACTTTAGTGACAATTTTAAACTTTGGAGAATAAAATGTTACTTTCAAGGCTTTTAGATCAATGATCTATTTCAGTAAAGATTTTTTAATATTTGCACCTAGTGTTTCTCCTCTTTGGCTCTTCTTTCTTTAGTATTAATTGTATCATATTTCCCAACTAACTGCAGCTGCCTTCCAGTTTTGGGGGGCTCAGTTTTTAGGGGCTCGATTTTGCAGCTGTATTGGCTACACAGAGGAATTTGAAAGTGTTTGGAAGGCCTGATGCTGAAATGCAGTGTCTCTACTGCTCCACCTGCAGGCCCGGGGCTTATCTTTAAATGCACTTGCTACGGGTCACAGACTTTGGCATTTTAGACGCAAAAAAAGTGCAAGTGTGCCTGTCTTGACGTCAGTGGAACTGAAGACTCAGCAAGAGATTTTATTGCTATTCAATTTGGGAATAATTTTACGTTGGAGAAAGTGAAAACATTTATCTGGCACTTACAAACCACGATATTTGGTTGGGCTACAGGTGTTTTCCTACATAACTTTGCACTCACAGATTATTCTGGTTACATCTGCAAGAGCCTAGGACAATTCTGGAAAATGGCTCTCAGGTGTGTAGCAAGAGAAAACCAGTCCTTGCTGCCCTGCAACGGGACTTTGCAGAGACCCCAGAGTGGAATCATACTTTATCTCAGACATAGTTGAGAAGCTCAAGGACAGAAAGGAGGATGGGACCAGCTGGGAAACACTAAACAAATCAGACTGAACACCCACACCTCGTTCTGCTCCAATGGCCTTGAAATGTGTTTACAGACATAGGAGCTGTGAATTGTGCTATTTGTCTCTGCTGGGAATTACTGTAGGAAACCAGTGTAGGAAGCCCAAGTTAGTTTATTACCTTCACAAATCTTAGGAAGTTGTTTTGTGTTCTGTTAAAATATTATTGTGCTAAAAAGCTTTCAACAGCAGAGCCTTTCCTGTGCGGCATTAAATTTACTGCTGGCATTCTCTTGGTAACAAGTACGAGGAAGGAGCACATTGCAAAGCAAAGCCACAAACCCTTCTGACTCTGTATTGCTTGCAAGACCAGGACTGATGATCAGGCAAGGAGTGATGATGATGATGGCCTCAAGAGAAATAAAATGCAATTTCAGATTCAGAGAGGGCTGTAGAAAGGTGCTCCCATTGCTGGTCAGATCTTTCTTTTTGCTAGGTTAGGATACATGCCCATGTTGCCCTGGGCTGAGCACCCTGGTGTGAGGAGCACCAGCACCCCACTGTGCCTGGTTCTGATGACCACTCTTAAGTGCACTTTATTTGCTGTTACGCGGTTCAGAACATGGTGTCTAAGAGGCAAGAAAACTTGCAGAGTATAAACACATAACACCCAATTACCTGCCTGCATGAGCAGTTCTCACCCAGATGATCTCTTAGTCCTCCCTCGCTTATTCTGCTAATTAGAGTTCTAGTCCTATAGCCCCAGAACCCACGCAGCCTCTGCCAAGAATCAATAAAAGGCAAAGCAGCAGGCAGCCAATATGCAGCCCATTAGGTACCAGATGCTTATGCCAGGGTGTTTTCCTATATCAGCATACTAAGAAACCTGAGAGGAATATCTGAAAAGGACTCCCTGCCTCTAGGGTCTTGCATATCTGTGCAGTGTCCTTGGGCCATGGCTTTCCAAGAATTGGATGTGATGTGATTTTTAGCATTGTTACTATGGAAACTAAGCAACCTGGAATGAGCCAACTCAGACCTATGTTACTCCAAGCTCAAGAGATCCCTGCACAGTCTCAAAAAGTGCCCACTGTGACTGTGAGCCCTTTCCCACTCTTCCGTAATCTCGGTGTAAATCACTTTTATCCATGAAGTTAAACCTCTCTGTTTCCACAGTGTACACGTTATCAGTGGTTGTGCATTTACTGCTGTTTGTTCTGAAGTTGTGTTTTGTTTAAGTTTAGGAATACTTTTGTAAACACTTTGGGATTTCCACACAAAATTCACAAAGCTTTAGCAGGACAGCCTTTGTATGGATTATGGACCTACCTTGGTCTTCTACCCCAGTGTTTATCATTCATGGGGCACCAAAAGCACAGCAGGCCTCACTGATGGTTCATAAAGCAGCCAAAGGTGATGCACCATGGAATGTATACCTCCCATATAATGTGCCCCATGCGGTCAGGTTTTCACAAGGGACATCAACACCTCTGGAAACTCAGTGAGCCTTCATGTCCCAGCTGTGGCAAAGCTTCCTCCTTTGCTTTCCCAGGTTCTGTGCAGGATGCAGTACGCAATTATTATTTGAAGCAGGTATTGCTCTGTTGCCTTTATCTTCCTGTTAATAGCTGCTATGCACAGCTCATTTTCCCAAACACTTTCAGCCTCTGATTCAGAGAGGAGAATTAAACAAGTTTTGCTCTGTGAGGCAGCAGAAGGTTTCATTGCTTGCTGCAGGAGAGGACAGGGTGCCTCAGGATAAGAGCAGAAGGCAAATTTTGTTAATGTGCATATGACAGAAGAAGAGGTTACGGGGCTTTAGGCTCCCACAAAATGAGGACTAACCCACAATTTGGAGGTGCCATTCATTCTCCCTTGAAAAGAACACCTGAGAGAATTTGAGACACAAGCAATGGCATTTACTGCCCTAACACGAACACAGCATAAAGAGCTGCCATGCCCATAGCCCTCTGCTGGCAGTTTGAAAATGTCACAGCCTACCTCAGCACTTGACTGGGGTGGAGAGAGAAGAGCCCTTCAAGTTGTCCCAAAGACTGGAATATGTCTCCAGTATGTACACACCTGTGCCACGTATCCCACTGAGACTCACCATGCTATCCCATGGCACGCAGGGCTCAGCACCAACACAGTAAGCATCACCACGCTGAGCACATACATGGTAGAAAATTCCCAATATGTTCCCAGGAAACCAGTGAGAAGCTCTTCTGTAGAAGATAGTTGTTCCTGGAGGTGCTCCATTTAATCTCAGATAGCACGAGCCTGAAAGAAGTAATTTTGAAAGCACATCCACACAGGCATGTGAGGCAGACTGGAATCCAAATAACAAACCTGCCCTTGGGGCAAGGTTTCCCTGCATATGCCTCAGTAGCTGACCCTTTCACAATATATTTTTGGGGAGGCATGCACATCAGGAAAGACTGAAAGGAAGAATTCCTCTCTCCAGCACTTTGGGCAAGCATAGTTCTGCACAAGATCTGTAAAAATTCTGCTGTTAAAGTTAAAAAAGGAGGAGGGAAGAGAAAGTGAGTCAGCCCTCACAGCTGGTTCCCCTCTGCCTTGGCTAATGTTTGCACCAGAGACATCAATGGGGCTCAGAGATTCATTAATTGCCCCTGTCAACTTTTGTGGCCTCAAGGTCACAGAGCAATGGTGCAGTGGAAAACTACAGGAGTGCAGCAGAACAAGTCTGTTGGTGCTGGGGTACCAGAGCACTTTGTCCATGAAAGGCAGAGATCTGCACACCCCTGTAAAGATGCAGCCAAATTTACTCCTAGATTTCTTCATCCCTTATGCTGACACAGCACAAGGACGTGGATGTTGAACCTCCTAAAAGTTGTTTCTATAATTTTAACTTTCATTTTTAATTGGTGGGGTTTTTTTGTTTGTTTTTGGTGTATTTTGGTTTTTTTTTTTCCTCTTTTATTGCAGTTCCAGTGAAAAATTAGCCCTAGTTGTAGTTACCACCTGCTACATTTCTGACATCACAATTCTAGTCGCCTAGTCTTCAAGGTCTTATTTTCCTGACCGAACAATGTGGTCCTTCTCTCTGGGTAGTACTTGTGTTGCTGAGAGGATTAAACCAAGCTCTCCCCCACAAACACCTGGCAGCTCCCTCACTTGCAATGTGATTAATGAAACTCTTTTCCTGGGTGTTAGCAGAAAGTTACCTCCCTTCCTCATGTCCTTGAGTATATGCAGAGCCTTTATCTGAGATAACTTGCTTCTTGTAGTCCACAAAGTGCAAGCAAGGATTATCCTCTCAGTGTGGAACTCATATTTTGCCCCTATTTCTCACTCCCCAGCCCAGTTGAATATGAAGAACATTGGAGGAGGAGGAATGCAGATTCCTATTCTGCCTTGGTGAGGCTGCATCTGGAATATTGTGTCCAGTTCTGGGCCCCACAGTTTAAGGACAGGGAACTGCTTGAAAGAGTCCAGCGCAGAGCCACAAAGATGATTAAGGGAGTGGAACATCTCCCTTATGAGGAAAGGCTGAGGGAGCTGGGCCTCTTTAGCTTGGAGAAGAGGGGGCTGAGGGGTGACCTCATCAAAGTTTACAAATATGTTAAGGGGGAGTGTCAGGATGATGGAGCCAGGCTTTTTTCAGTGATGTCCAGCGACAGGACAAGGGGCAATGGGTGCAAACTGGAGCATAGGAGGTTCCATGTAAATATCAGAAAAAACTTCTTTCCTGTGAGAGTGACAGAGCACTGGAACAGGCTGCCCAGAGAGGTTGTGGAGTCTCCTTCACTGGAGACATTCAGAACCCACCTGGACAAGTTCCTGTGTGATGTGCTCTAGGTGACCCTGCCTGGCAGGGGGGTTGGACTAGATGATCTTTCGAGGTCCCTTCCAACCCCTAAGATTCTGTGATTCCCCTTCCCAAACTGTGTGCCCTCACCAATGAACAGGTAGGCGTCTTCTTCCTCTAAGGCCATCCCCTCTCCTACCTCCCTGACTATAAGAGTCAAACTCCACCTATTTCACCCTGCAGTGCTAGAATCCTATTTCCAGGACAGAGCTGTTTTGCTGTTTTGAGCTGTGCCTGCTGCCTGAGGTCCCAAGGCAGGGATGAGTCACAGCACTGCAGCACAACCAGGGTCCTGTGCTCAGAGGTTCACTCCCAGACATCATCCCAAGGCCACAGCACCTTCCTCCTGTCCCCCATCCTCCCTCTTTCTTTATTGAACCTAGTGCATGGCATCCCTGTGCACTGACATCCAGCCAGCTGGAAGGTCTCAGCATTTACAAATCTAAAGGTTAGTACATTTCATTTGGCATGAGCAGGAAAAACACTCCAGCCTTGTAGGAAGACTGATGTGTTACTATGTATAAGTTTACTTTTGTGCAATGCAAGCATGATCCTACATTTTCAAGGCTTGCTCTCACTTGCTTTTTTGTTGCAAGGAAGATGCTGTCAGAAGACGCTGCCAGCGTGCAACGCCCTCAAGTAAGTAATGTAATTAACATTTTGACCACTGGATGTTACTGTTGCTCCAAACATCTGCAGGGAAATTCTAATTATTTAACCTAGAACACAGCTAAATCAGACACTGACCTAGGATAGGTGGATCACCTATTCATTGCCTGCACATCAACTGAGGATGAATAGTTAGAAAGTTGTTATTCAGATATAAGGAAATGTCAAGTGATTTTTTTAAGTCTTTAGGCTAGAAATTCTAGCAATTCACATTTCCCAAGACAGTAGAACAGTGTCACATGTATCATACTAGTGGTACATGGAGCCCAGAAAAAACCCACATTTTTTAGGTAGCTTCAACCACTTACGCTGCACTCTACTCATTAATGCACCTCCCACAGAGCCCTAAGTAAGCCTTACGTGTAAGCAATTTTAAAAAAAAAAAATAAAAAATCTAATAATATGCAAATATTTTTGAAAACTTCCCAGATGTCTAATTACTTTTGCTCTCTTCTACATGCTTTTCCCAGCCTTTCTGTATGTGTTCCACAAGTTTTGTGCGTGCAACTTTCACTAAAGCAGAGTCTTCCTATCAGATAAGCACAGCTGTTACAGTTGACATGTGCCCAGAGCAATTAATCTTTTATTGATTGGCACCTCTGTGGAATACTGCCTTTGTGCACACTGTGTTGCATGAGCTCCCATTTTCATTTTCCCCAAACAAGGAGAAGAGCCTTTAAAATATGCATGATAATATGGACACCATATGGGAGGACCATATGTCCACGTATAGGTGGACAAAACCATTGCTGCACTCTAATGAAGCTAACAGAAAATCAGTATGTGGCTGCACGCCAGTTTTCCACAAAGATGGTTCTGCAGTTTTTGGTGATTCCTTTTGATTCTTCACATATTGCAGGAAATATCCAGGAACTGTTCCCCCAGCAAGGCAGTGTTTTCTGATAGTATCATTTCCTCTGTAGACCCAGTAACTTGTTTATGAGTTATCTTATCATTCCACAGTTTCAGTATCTCCAAGTAAGCATCTCAAAGAACAGGTTTTGCACACTTTTCTGAAATCTCCATGTCATTTCTGAGCCAGTTTGTCATGTGTGAAGATATTTCTGTCTTGAAATCAGAGGTAAAACTCCTGCTCGAGTGATAACTATGAATGTCCACAGACAGTATTCAAATACGAAACTACTTATGGGGAATTCACATTGCTTATTTTAGTCTCTTAATATAAATTATTAATGCTCTAATATGTCCCATTCAGGTTTAGACATCACCAAATTCAATGTCTTGATCACAAGTAGGTCATCTAGGCCCTCTTGTAGTCAGTCAGCAGGAAGAAAGAAACACCTCCAAAGGGATAAACCAAGTGATCTGTGGATGAAACCTAATCCAGAAAGACATCAAACTCCATTTGAGTATAGAATGGCACTGTGCCTACCAATACAACATGGAGTTGTTAAAAAGAAAAAAGCTTTCTCGTTTGACTCATTGCTTAAAAAGTGGTAGACAAAAATACTTCCTTTAATTCTGAAATACTTTCTGTACCTTATCCTAAGCTTTTTAAACTGATATGTAAAGGTTTCTTCATATTTGAACCCCGTAATCTAATGCTGGTTGCTTGCAGGCAGAGCAGTCTACACCTTTTGCTATGCACTTGCCTGTTGTCATGATTTACACACCAGATTAACATGAGGGGTAATAAATTAACAAAGTGTGGCTCCATAGTGGATAATCCTTAGTGCTTTAAATTAAAACTGTCTGTTGTGGGTAGGAGGGTGATTGGAGCAGAACTTTGCCCTGCAGGCACATTTTTCACCACCCCATCTGTTGCCCCAGATAATAAGGCTAGAAATGCCCATTTTGCTAATTTTTGTTTTAGGGGATCATATTTCTTTTCTTTCTTTCTTTTTTTTTTTTTTTTTTTAATTTCAGTGTTTGGTTTTTTTGTATTTTCTTTCTTGAGACTTCTGCAAATGACATATGAAATACAATGTTCAAACCAGGGCACAGAATAGGAATGCATGCCACAAGCCAGAGCAGTATAGAATATTCAAAGAATGAATACATGTTTATTTAGGTCAAGTAAAAGGAGGGATCACTGCAGTCACTTCCTTTCTGTGACTTGAACACATTGTTACTCCTTAGTAATTATTTGCCTAGGATCTCTTTTAGCTCTTTTAAGCTGAAGAGTTGGTGTTCTGGCATTTGGAATCTTTCCTCTGTGGTCAGCCTCCATCCCACACTAATCTTCCTTCCAACAACTTCAGAAGGAAACCTTAGCTTGTTGTAACTTGGTATAAGACATGCAGGATACCCAGAACAGAACACATGAAGTTTAAAGCATCAGATTAACAAATCTCCCTGAATTTCTTGATTTCTTTCCCCATGAGTTAATTAAAGTAAACTCTTGGCCACATTAGCTCTAACAGGTTTGGAGCAGTGAGTCCAACTGCAGGCCAAAGCAGCATCTACAACAGCTCTGTCTACAAGAGCTGTGCTTTCCCCTCTCTTTTTTTCCTCTCTTCAAGACCATTATTTCCTGCTACAGGCTGGAAAAGTATCTGCTCTGGGAGAAGATGGAAACATAGGACACAAATTACTGTGAATTATTTGCCTTTTATTCAACCTATCTGATCCTCCATTCTGGCATCTGCAGGACAGTCTCTTTCGAGGGTACCTAACTGCAAAATTCTCTCCACATGCACTTTTGTCTCTTTTTCCTTCACATGTTGTCTATGTGAGACCGCAGCAGTGACAAGCCTTTTTGTCACACCTGAATCTTGCTTGGAATGACCAATATATGAGAGTTCAGATGAGAAAAGTTAAAACTGCTCATTTCCCACAGCAATTTACCAACTCATGGAGTGAAAACTGCTAGATCAATAAATATGCCAAGTCAGGTTTTTAAGCTTTGCACACAGAAATACAGGTCTAACTCAGTGAATGCTTGAAGCTGAATGGTTGGACACTCTCACATTGAACATTTCATGTAACTTTTCAGGTACACATTCCTGAAATATTTCTGAGCTCTATTACTTTATAGTTGAAACTTTGCAGTTCTTTCCTACCTGATGTAAAAAGCCAGCATGGACCAAATGCCTTTCCTGACAGATGTAGGATCCCTGTAGGATCTATACATCAAACAGCAATGTCCAGGCTTCAGGTGGTACCAATTGGTGCTGGGAAAAAGTTGATTGTGGATCTCTGTAGTTAGATCTTAGGAAATTAGCATGGGGGAAAAATATCCTTAGTTTTCCTGTTATCACATTCCATCACAAACCACATGTCCACTGCTACATCTAGAAAAGAGCCCTGGTTATTCCATCTTGTCAGGTCCAAGTGTTCTGACAGTGGTTGCTGCAGACACCCTGGTCACAATCTGATCCCTCCACTCCTAGGGCCCTGCTTGTTGTCCCCTGCAGAAGTCCCTGAATTTCTTCAGGGCACCATGGCTGAAAAACTGCTCACTAGTGGGTTCATAAAAGTCTCTCAGAGGCAGATAAGTGATATCAGATTCCTTCTGGCTCAGAAAGGAATCACTAGCCTCCACAACTAGGCAGGTTGTTCCCCCTTCCCAAGGCAATCGCTGGAAGCAATATGTGGTTGTTTCTCTGCTAGTCAGGAGTCCTGTGAAACATCAAAATTAACCTCTGGGTCAGGATTTTCTTGTCTGATTCTGCACACTCCCTAATTCCTCCTGTCTTCAGATCTAAGCTACGCTCCCTCTCATTCACAACATAGGACTGCTCATCTTCAAATTGCTGATATTTATATAGTAGTGTAAGAACTGAAAAAAATAGTATATTTCATAATGCAATTGGGACATATGTCCCCTCTCTGTCTCAGTGTGCCTGTTGTCTTCTCCATTACATTTTTTTACCACCACACATATCTCTGCCTGCACATAGCATAAAATAATGAAATGAAAGCAACTGCATTAAACAGTTTTTCTGTCCCTTTGCATAGGTGTTACCATTTGTATAGCAGTATGGGAAAAGAGTGCTGGTTCCATATGCATTTTCATACAGTGCTGCTGGCCCCAGCACTGTTATGCAGAGCCATTCTTGGGGATCCCTGTTGAGGGCACTTCAAAGGGGTGAGGGAGGCTGCGGGGCTGCCCATTCACTTCAAGCCTGCCTGAGATACCTGTCCTCACTTGGCATTGAAGCCACATTAGCAGCATGGCCCCTCCACATAGTCCAGATAAGGTGGCAGATGTGTTTAGTTGTGGGAGCAATAGTAGCAATAACACATAGTTTTGTCTGGTTGGGGCTTTTTTTTTTTTTGGTTTTGGTTTTTTTTTTTTTTTTTTTTTTTTTTTTTTTTTGCCAGGGACAGACCAGCTCCTCTAAATGGATTACTTTAATCTACAAGGATATCTCCCAGTGTTTTCACACTCCCTGCAAGGAAGAGAGAGCAGTATGTTACAAAGCTCTTCCTGACAGTTTATCTAAACCTGTCTTCTCCTAATCCCCAAGTTTTAGTCTTGAAAACAAAATGTGCTTTCTTTCTCCTTTTATCATGAAGTCACTCAGCAATGAGCCTGATGAAGATCTGGGAAACTTTTAATTTATACTAGTGAGATACAGTTGCTTCTGGCTGCTATCTGTCCAAGGAGATTAGGAGAAGGTGGAGAAAATTATGTTTCTAAATAGGAATGGAAAAAAACGAACCTCCTTAGTGGAGCGCTGGGCACACTGCTTTTTGGAGTGAAGCTGGCTATATCCAAGGTCGTCTCCTTCGCTGGTAAGGGCTGTTGTGGAGAAACACAGAAGGTCCTCGCCCTGCCTCGTGGGAGCTGCTTTTCAGCTGAAGGCTTTAGCCCTGGCCCCGCCTGTGCTCCATCGCTGCTGTGCCACATCATCGCTGCTATGCCACGTCGTGCCTGCGCCCCGGCTCCTGCTGCCACGATTTTGGCCCTGACCCAGCTCCACAGGCTCAGCTTTCCGGCCCTCTCTTGGGCAGGTCTTGCCTCTGCCAACTTGCTAGGTGGCCACCGGGCTGTGTCTGACCCCAGACACTGCCCGGACCTGATCCTGCCCCACACTGGCTGCTCAGCCTCCCGGCGCCATGTCAGTGAGGGCTCTGCCCTGCTGACCCTGCTGCCACGGAGCAGCACCGAGGTCCCCGCACACCCTGACTCAATTTTGGCTTTCCAGAGAAGGATTTAACTCAATGCATTAATATTCTCTCCAATTAGAAACCCAAGTGAGACTGAATTGGCCTTGTGTGGCCATGTAATTAAGCCGTTTCTGCCTAGCTAGTTATTTCCAATGAGTAACAGCAGATTTGTCAATATTTATCCTGCATCCTCAGTAAAAGTCAGCTTGTTTAAGTTGAAGTCAATATATACTGATTCATGTTGGCTGAAAAATGCGTCCACATTTTCTAAACGCTTCAGTCAAGTTAAAATCCTGGTACCTTTCAAACAAGAAAGATCTTGTGTTAATATCTGTGTGTGAATATCTTCTCATTATATAGCTCAGAGACTTGGGGAAATTACTTTAGCACTTTCCTTCAATGCCTTTTTTAGCTTTTTACAGCTTTCTGACATTGTAAAGTGTGTTATGGAAAGCAGAGTCAGAAGGCTGAAGCCACTGACTGGGTTATGTTTTTATTAAAAGCTGTCATGCAATGTCGCATGTAAATATCCTCATGAGCTTCTAGTGAAGCAATGTCATGTATGCAAACCGTCTCTGTTTCCACTGTTGTCAGTGACTGTAAAGATACCACACCAGCAGAGAGAGAAGGGAATGGGAGCCCAAATCCACCCCTCCTGGTTCGTGGGTGACCCTGGGCAAAGGCACAGGACTATAGCACAAGCTGTATCAGAGCAGTGCTACCCTCCAGATGGATGTATCAGTTACTAAATGACTATTTAGAGCCACCATTTCCACTCCATTTCTCATGTAAATAGATGCTCTCAGATTGACCTGCTTTGTAAAACTCAATTTTGAACTCAGTTGTGATGTATTATGTGGAGGTTACTTGGACATCTTCTGTTGCTGTGTGTACCTCATGAAAAGCAAAGATACCTCTTTGCATACTGGACTCACCACCAAAACCGTGTCTCATGGAGGCACCCCCTGACTAGTTCAGGGACTGACTGTGTGTAGCTGTGCAAGCCCCTGTCAACATTAATTGCATAGCACCTGGAGGTGCTCTGGGGTGAAGCCCATGGACTCCACGTGGAAGGTACTGGCATTTCCCCCAGCTTTGATAAATGTGCAAAGGGTGCCTGGTGACCACAAGACAGTGTAATTGCAGAGTGAGGTGGCAGTTGCTACAGAAACGGGTCGCTGGAAGAGTCAAGCGATAAGGCAAGTAAAACCCAAGCAAATTATCCATGTGTAAACTGATTTCCTAAGCATCCACACCTTGTCTTACTGTGTATGCTCGTGTGCAGATAGACGGAGCATGTAAATAGGTGGAGTATTTATCATCAGCCAGTTTAAGATGGTTTGTTTTTGTTTTGGTTTTGTTTTTTTTTTGGGGGAGGCAGATTGTACGTCTTCTTCAAAAATGAAAGAAATGATGACTTAGAGACAGAGGAAGCTTTGCTAAAAGGTCTGTCTTCCCCTGGCCTTATTTATAATTTATTTCTTCAGCTGATGTATTTAACACTTCAAGGCACTTGAGGACTCCAGCTTGAAAGAAAAATGCTTCACAAAATCAAGCTTCCTCACAGGAGAAGGAAACATCTTCAAAACTTAATTGCTTTTTCACATTTACATAAACCTCTTTATTACTGCTCTGTTCAATAAAAAAAAAGAATGTGCAGCATGTCTTTAATTTCTTCAAGACACTTGTTACATGGGTAGCCCAATTCCCCTCTCATTTTCTGTTTTGATAGCTGTGAATACTTCACACCAATGAGTTGATTCTGACTGTGTCTTGGTACACACAAGAAGAGAACTAGACGTGTCACCTGTGATATTCTCTCTTAATGCTGCAACTGGCTAAAGACATACAGCCACTTACTGATGTACTTCATAAACTCTAAGGGTAAAGCATAGAAGAGCTGCAAAAGAAACTACGGACTTTGTCCTAGGCTGCTTTAAGTTGACAGCAGTGGATAATACATTAAGTGGAAAGAACTCTGGAGTCACCATTGTGTACTGTCATCACAAGAGAAATAAAAATCCAGAGTTCAGTGTTCAGAGATAACAGCTACAAATAGTAGTTCTTCACCTAGGTAAGCAGGTACTGGCTCCAGGCTGAGCAACAAAACCATTTGCATGCCTCTCTCCTTCACAGCAAACCAAAATATTGCTCATAAACCTACTGTGAAGACCTTGATTAAATTATTATTTATCAAAGACATGTTAGGAGATGAACATGCTGCCTTTTAGCTTTTGAATTCATACACTCTTTTATACCCTCAAACTCCAGCACCTCAAGATCTGTATGTATAGAGGAGCTGTCATTAATAGATTTCTCCCTGTTGCATGGAAGGAGAAAGAACAAGCAACAGTCCATCTTCTGAGACCTCCTTACTGGTGCTGAGGATATGATTATTTACTGTGTTTTGCATGCACCCAGGGCTTTTCAGAACAGATTATAGATTTGCCCTTGGTAGTAGTCCCTTGCTGCATTGTAAAGTGAGTACCATCAAGCGTAACATGTCACTTTTCTGAGCCAGGAGCCCAACATACCCACCTGGTAGACGTTCAAAAGGACAAGGCTGGGACCAAAGTTCTGGCTTGCATTGCTGCATCCGGTCCTTAGAAACCTGACCAAGATTCTGCAAATGCTGTATGTGACTCAGAGGCTGTGGGAAATAAGAGTAACTGTGAGTCAGAGTGACCACGTGTGCTATGTGAGGCTATGTGAGGAAGAAATGGAGAAGCTGGGACTTGATGCATATGCAAAAGAACGTGCACGGGGGGGGGGGCTGGATGGGTTTGTGAACAGCTACATTACAGAGGGAGGCATGGAGGTTAAACAAATCCAGATTGTCCCCTGCTGTATTGCACACTGGGAGTTTCAGAAAGAGCTTTATAGTATTTATTTTCCAGCCACTTGCAGCTAGCACTGAGAGGCAGCCACCCTTGCAGTGTGGTGCACCAACACGCCTGCAGTGACTTTCCTCCACAGTTGCAAAGGAAAGCCAGTCTGCTAACAGCACGCCTCTGCTGCCATGAAGGGAGTGGAATCTGTACTGAAACCAAGTCTGGCTATTTATCAAATTCTAGAAACTTACACTGTTTATTTAGTCAAGTGATGGAAATGAAAAGTGTATAATGCGAAAGTACAGTTTCAAGAGAGTAGGAGGATTTTTCAGGCACAGAGGTTTCACAGCTATTGACCTGGTTTGCATATTTATTTATCTGTCTGCAGAGCTGCCGCTGTGGTGAGGACTGAGGCTGGAGCTCTCAAAGCATCAACCAGTCACATCTTGACCTGCAAGAAAGAGCTGAGAGATGCACATTTGGAATGGGGGTGTAGACATCTATATGTGGCCTAGCTAGTGCTGTTGGAGGGCCCGGTACCACTCTTAGAGGCGAAAGTTCTCCTTTAGGTCACTGGTCAGATAACCACGCGTACGCTCACACACACACAGACACACACAGACACACACACACAGACACACACACACAGACACACACACACACAGCACCTCAGTGCTTGTGTGGGCAAATAGGAACACCCACATCTCTGTATTTATCACAGACACGGATGTATAATTCCGGTGCAAAATGTACACGCTTTTGCAGATGAAACAGGTACCAGGATTTTCTCTGTTATGGGAGAAAAAGTAAAACTAAAACCTGCTCAGGCTGGAGACAGCAGGTGGTTGACACTGCAGAACCACATCTGTGCCTCCTTGCTGCTGCTGAGCAGGGAAGTGGCCGCCCCATTTTCTGAGATCTTCTGGTGGAAGTTTAGGTTCGCTGAGCAATCAGGTAAATTCTGTACAGCTTTTAAACAAATAGATATACGGAAGGAAAGGAACTGAGGTGGCCTGGTTTATATGTTTTGTTGTGGCTGAAATTGGGAGTATAGCCTGTCTGTTTTGGGGAAATTTCAAGGCAGGATTTTGCAAGGAGTTTCAAAATGAGTTTTATAAGATCAGATAGGGACTACATTAAGAGATGCAGCGTAGTTGGCTTCAAAACAGTCTGAAGGAAAAAATAACTTAAACTGTGGGGATTTATGGAAAATTAGCATGGGATTTATGGAAAATTAATATGGGATTTATGGAAAATTAATATGCCTGAATTAAAACAGCAGTGTTGCAGGTGCTGCTGACCAAATTGTCAGGCACCCTGAAGCAAACCGTGGGATCAGTAAACAAGCTGGTGTCTCACAGGCTGGTGCCTCACAGGCTGGTACCCCACGGGACCAGTAAACAGCAGATGTCCTACAAGTAGGTATCCCACGGTTGTTATCTCATGAAGTAGTGAGAAAAGAATGTTGTAGCAAGAATTGAGAGGCACTGGCTGTGAAGCGAAAGCCCTGGGTCATCATGACATGGACAGTGAGTGACAAGACATGTAGCCAATCATATATGAACTGTGTATGTATGTAACCAACGGGGTTTGTACTGGGCTGGACCATCTGGAGTCAGAGGGGTATAAATTGCTGCCATTTTTAATAATAAAGGTCTTCAGTTATAACTCTTATAGAGTTGTGTGAAGTCCATACGCTGCCTCGACATTACACAAGTTATATCTGATTTGTGCATCTCATGTTGGAAAACACATTTCTAAGTGAGATTGTGATGGAACTGCCTACTAGTTGGGTACTGGCAGCAGGGAGTAGACAGTGTTACTAGTAAAAGATTAATGAGATTAATGAATCTTTAATCTCAGCGTTTATAGCTTAATATGTTGCTCTTATTTTCACTTCACATTGGCTAACTCAGTGAAATGCCTTATCAATAAAAACAGAGCTATGCTTAGAAGCCTAAAACAAAGTCTCTCTTCAAGAGCCTAGGTCCTACATTATCAGGGAACTACAAGGCTTGATTTTTTGTTTGAAAAACAGGGAAGGAAAAATGTCTGCTGAGGGAATTTAAAGGCTGGAGTTCTACAGCTTGCATTATGCAAGTGAACAGGCTTTCGCAATAGTCTTTTTTTGCTTGTAAAATCCGTAACAATTTGCAGCAGTTTTAGTTAACTGCACCAGTGTTTTTTTGCTCTTTTCTAACTTTTTAACTGGCCTTCTATAGATTTTTTTTGGCTCTGGTTCTGCTTTTTTTTTTTGTCCACTTCCAGAAAATTATTTATATACTTTGTGCTTTGGTTTACCAATAATACCAATAATAAAGTTGACCTGAGAGTACCTAGTCATGTCACAAGAGTATAATGAAAGTTAACTACCATTTGAAAAGAAATTGAAGATCCTCTGGTTCTTAATTACCATGTAGTAACTGTACAGCACCATAGCCTTAAAATAGTTTAGTAGTGAGTTACTGAAGACATTACCTCATTTTATTCCTAGTATCAATTTTTAGATGTGATAACATTCCATTTAGTCAATTTTCAGGAATACAGTATTTGTGACTGACTCATTAGCAGCAGTTAGTTGTCACAGATGTAGTTTAGCTAAAGCTTTATCCACAGTATACTTACTAGAGCAGTAAGGATGCTTGCTGCAGATGGTAATGCATGTCACAAAGAAAGGACTGTGCTCTTCATTTATGTCATAACTGGACACAGCTTGGAAACTTGAGAACACTTTATCATATAATTCCTGGAGCTGTAATTGAGCAAATGCTGTCAAAGGAAGATGTGGTTAAGAAGCAAGTAAATAAAGAGAAGTTAGAAATATTTCTTCTGCTTACATGAGAAAGTAAAGAGCAGGGCTGGGAAAGGGGGTGGGGGAGGGAAAGGAGAAATATAAAGTGTTCCTAGATACACATGACTTTTAGGAACTTTCCAAAGGGGAAAAACAGTGACATCAATATCCAATTAATAGTTGCATTATTTCATCTCCCGTGCACGGGAGCTTACAGCACTTGTGCTTCTATGCATATATCTACACCGAATTTCTTGTACCTCATGCAAAATAAGCTTGTTATGAGCTTTGGGGTCTTAATTAAAATAAGCACGTAGGTACTCTTGCTTCACCAGAAAATGGTGAAATATCTAGGAGACAGACCAGGTCCAAACCCATGAAGTGCTCTAGCTCTCCCTCTAGTGCCTCTGAGCACTTTACACGGGGTTTGAATATTTATTTTTTTATTTTTACCCCCACCCCCAAGTCTATTTATCCCACACTTGGTAGCAGCTGTACAGAGCGGGTGTTAAACACTGCTACAGTTGGGAGGCATGAATTCCCAGCTAACAGCCTTTTGCATGCACCCAATCGGATTAGTTACAGGAAATGAGCTTCCTGCAGGTGGGTGTTGTGAAGCCTGGTCCTTTGATGGAAGGTTTAGTTCCTGTAGGTATTCTGGGATTTGGCACCAAACAAGTAACTGTCTTACCACTGTGCAATGCTCAGGGCAGCTGCGTTATGACAACTACTCAGGTGAAGATCTCCAGCTTCTTTTGGGGCCACCTCTAACAGTCCTGCCTAAGTGTATTGACATCCAAATGATTAGAACTGCAGGGTAATCCTTTTCTACAGCATTTCACCGATTCAGAGTTTAATTCCCACTTGCAAAAGTGACCTTGGACTTGGAGACACTTAGGCATTTACAGAGGCAGAAAGGCATCTGCAGGTCTTTTCAGCAACATACTGCTCTTAGCTTGTGGTCAGATGGGAGCCTATGGGATTTTAGAATCCCACTAGGCATCTGCTTATCTATCCCAGTGTTTACATTGGTATGACCTTGACTTGTAGACACTATGAGGTGTGAACGATTTATTTTCCACAAAGGACTTTCAGCAGGAAACATATAAGCAAAAACTACAGACTCTCTGACTTGCTTGTCAGCTGTTACCCAGCCTTAAAGAGGCATTAACATGTTCAGTGTCTCTTTCTGATGATACAGTTAATTGGGCACAGAGAATTCTGCTTTTAGGGATTTCTAATGTCAGGTGGGACATGTTGCATAGGATTTCTGACCCAATATATGTCCTCAGGACTTGGACCCAGTAAGTGCTTTCAGGTTATGCCTAGTGCATCAGGCAAAAGCATAGAGGGAAGGAGTGTGATTGCTTGTCTGTTTTCCTTCCCCTAATACCCCTCTGATAATTACCTAGGATGTGGCAAATATAGGCTCATTGAGTAGCTACAGTTTTTACTTACCCATGATACTGACGGTTCAGTATATACTTGCCTCCCCTGCTGAAGGGGTTTTGAATTTGAACTTTGCAGGAGAGTGCCCAAACCAGCAGGTGATGAGGAAGGGGCTACTAGGTGAGCCAGAGAGCAGTGTGAATACCACCCTGCCATCAGGGCTGTCATGTGGAGAGGAAAAAAAAATCCCTTCTGTGTTTAGCTAAGTCACACTAAATTTAATAACGTTCTTAGTGGAAGGCAGCTGAGGAACTAGGCTTTTCTCTCACTAAAACTTAATGTCAGGCTCTTTTGATACAGTGAACTTTCTTCTCAAGTGCAATGGAACCATTTCCACTGGAGGAACTAAACTTCCTAGTCCACAGCAGGGTGCTTTCCCCTGAGCTTGGGACACGTTTATGTGAGAGAAGAGCTTAATTCCTCACCTAGAAGAGGGAATTGAATTCTGGTTTAGGTTCACAAAATCCTTCTAGGCACTGACCTATAAAGGAGCCAAGCTGATGGTGCTCTTCTACTGCATTTTGAAATAGAACTTTGGATGTGTTCCTTAGGAAGGATTTCTCCCTAAAGATGGCTCAAGGCTGTGAATGAATGGAGGACATTTTGTGCCAAGTAAAGTACTATAGCCTTGGTAAGGAAAAGGATGTGTGACAGATTTTTTTAGCACTTTCTAGTTCTGATGTTATGCAACCTGCATGATTAAATTATAGAGATTATGTGACCTACACGATTAATGTCTAAAATGCTTCAGGACTTGGCTCTCTCAGTAGATGCAGCCCACCCAGCACACTTCTAGTTGTACAGTCTTGTTTGTGCTTGCCATTAGATGAGCAAAACAGCTACTTTGGACTAATATAACCTGTCATCATCAGATTCAGCTCTATGTACATAGGAATGTATCTGTTTGGAGGTATTTGCACTTGTAACTACAGCAAGAAAGCTAAAGTGTAGCAAGATTCTTTGAAAAATAATTGGTTGTCTTAAATCTGGATTCTTCAATGACCTTGGCAGTATTCATTCTTATGAACTATTAATTCAGAATTAATTCTATTAATTCTTGGCCTTTATTAACTTCGGACTGCATTGCCTGTTATTTGCAGTAAACTTCTGATCTTGAGGGTATGTATTTTAAAACTGGGCTCTGCCTGCCCAGCAGGAGATCTGGCCTGTCTGTATGGTAGAGCATGGGGAAGGTGCAATTGTTGTGAGTGTGAATTGAATAGTGACATACAGCTATAACATGAGTGGTTCCTGCATTTGCCACTCTACTTGTATTCGTGTAAGATATGTGTCCCTTGTATGGAACAGGTCCAGTCCCTCTCAGGACAGAGTGTTTTGAAGTCTTGCATTTAGGTAGGCAGTCTCAAGTTCCAATAGGCTTGCCTTCTATACATGTACATGTTTGTTTTTATTTTTAATAAGTGACTGAAGGAAACGAGAAGTAATGGGAACAAAGTTCAGTAGCTCAGTACACCCCTAAAACCACTGTCCTTCACTTTTGTTCTTTTTCATAAATATAACAAGACCTTCAGGACAGATACAGTCTTTTCTTCTCAGTTCATGAGTTTATATTTTATGATCACAATTGGAGCCCATAAGCAATATTCATACTACTTTTAATAGGCATCAATTTGAGTAACAGATGCTCATTATAACGATTCCATCTCCTCGCTAGTTGGGGCTATGGGTAAAAAGGGAATATGTCATCCTATTTAGAGATGGTGAGTTTTGAGTGTCTTGCCATGTGAAATCTTTCTGGACAAGACAGCTGGGGACCTGCTTGATCTCCAATCCCTCAGGTAGCCCTATTGCCACTCTGAGTAGGCCACTGCTGTTAGGGAAGTTGAACTGCAGAGTGCCTAAGAGAAGTGGGAAGGGAGATTTCCAAGCTTAGACACTGAGTTCAGCAAAACTGGTTGCAAGGCTGTATACATTAAGGCTACACCCAGCTGTACTGGACAGGACATTCCTCAGTGGGGCGGGCAGTGGGGGAGTCGGCAGTGCTCTGCTCAGGGCAGTGGACTCACCTGAGCTGGTGGGAGTTTCACTGGGAAAGGATACTGAATGAGCTCTCCAGATAATACCCCTTTCCTGATGGCTGGTGGGATGTGCTGGAGAAATATCCTTTCCCCTAAAAGAAGCAGTAAGATGCTGACAGCTTCACTGCTGTCCCTGAGAGGTTTTACAGGGCTCCTAGGGCTGCTGCTAGTGTAAATTGGCTGCAAAGGGGGGTAAATTTTAATGCTGTTGATATTCTTCCACTGTGATTACAGATCAGATATCACATATCAGCTGCTCAGTAGGAAAGCTTGGGACTTCAAGGGGAGTACTGTGGGAAAAAAAATATCTATTTTTTTCTTAAAAAAAAAAGCAGCTGTACTTTTTCAAATATCTGAGTTTATTTTTTGAAACAGTCATAAAACATAACTGAGATATGTGGGATGAACTTGTGGTGAGACTTACATATTTGAGCAAATTAATTGATGTGCTCTGAGATGAAACAAGGTATAAACATGCAGGGATACATGCAGATCTATTTGCTATTTTTACAGCACCATTGTAACAGCTTCCTGCTGCAGCTACGCAGATCACACAATATAAGCAAGCCTTCATTTAGCCTAGCAAAAGCTCACGTTCCTCAGCTGCTTCATAGATTGAAAAGTACCTGTGTTTGCTACTGTTGTTTGTTATCCGAAGCAAGGGCATCCTGAGTTGGCACCTCCTAGCTTGCTATTGTGCTGTGCTTTAGCATGTGACCATGCAGGCTGAAGGCTGGTGACAATTTGGCTATTCACACAATCCCACGCTGTGGAGGCCTTGCCGCTGGTTCTGCGCAAACATTGATCTTTTTGAACAAATAAATCCATAGATGTCAAGGCTGGGGTTTTGAAAAGGGTGGAGTAAAAGATCTATTTGATAGCTGAATATTTCTGGTAGTCTTGTAAAGCAGCTTGCTGGGCAAACTAAGTAATAAAAACTTTGCACTTAGTGATATTTTAATAGAGTTCAGATTTCAGCTAGGACAGTTGGTGGTTTTCCTTTCAACTGCTAAAGTCTTTTTAACGCAGCCACAATGCATCGGTTTGCCTACATTAATTGCTAGCAAGTCTCGCAGGGGAATTTCCGAAGCAAAAATAAAATCACAGTTTAATTTCCTTAACGTGGTGCAGTTTGTGCGGGTGCATATGCTTTGCTAGCTAATGCACAACAAACAGGAGACAGACCCGCCGACAACGGCGGCTTCCACAGCAGCCTAACTGGGTCTCTTCAGCGGTTCTGCTTACACAGCCTCTTCTTGCTCGCCGTATTAATTTCAGACAGCAGGTTGTTCTTGCCTTTCCCCACCCAGCCCCTGCAAAGCGGTGCCAAGCAGCGCACAGGCCGCCTGGCACTAGCCCAGCACCGCCCCGGGGGCACAGACGCTGTAAGAGCCAGGCGCTGCCCTGCAGTGGGAAACACTGCCGCCTCAACAGAGCTCGGCCGAGGGCAAAGCACCGCGCCTGGAAAAACAGGGGCCGTGCCTGAACCAGCCCTGAGGTTCGGCTTTGGGACGTCTCGTACCAGACGGACAGCGCTCCGGTCGCCAAGATCCGCACATCAAGAATTCCTTGGGCCGGTTCTGAGCTCTTCAGCGTTCCAGTACGTAAACCGCGCCGGGTCGCAGCGGCTCCCCGCTCCTCGGGCTGCGGGGCCGGGCCGGGCGGTGCTCCTAGGCCACCCTCACCTGGGCTGGGCGGGGCGAGCCGCTGACTGGCGTGCGGCGACCCCGCCCCCCCCCGCACGGGCGGTGCCTCCGCTGCCAACCAGCCGCCGGCGGGGGGAGGTGGCCGTTGATCGAGCCTGGGCGAGGACAGCTGAGACCGGCGCCGGGGCGGCCATGGAGCCCCCCAGGGACCAAGGTAGGGTGAAGGGGCGGGGGCTGCCGCCGCCACCGCGCCTCAGGCGGCCCTGAGCGGCGGGTGGCGGTTCCTGGCTCTGCCGTGCGGCGCGGGGACGGGGGCTCCTCTCGCAGCCTTTCCGCCGCCGGCACGCCCGGCCCGGACCTGCCCTGCCCTGCCCTGCCCGCGGCGGGCCCGGCTCGGCGCACCTTGTGTCCCCCTCTGCGCCCCCGGGGAATCCCCTCACGAGGTAACTCCCGTGGCCGGCGTGAGGGGGTCTGCTGCGAGAGCTGAGAGGGCCCGCCGAATTAGCTCCACTGGAGCTCGGGGTCGGTGCGAGAGAGGGTCCCCCGGCCTGTCGCAAGGCTACGGCTGCCGTCGCGCCGTCAGCTCAGAAAATGCGGAACCGGGGAACTGGTGCTGGGTGCGGGCCGGGGCGGGCGCCGGAGCCTCGGGCTTCCCCCTTTCCCTCCTCCGGCTGTGAGTGCCGCCTGTCCCCGGGCGGCGGGCACGGGCGGTACATCCCGGCCTTCCCACCGGGGTTAGCCGGGAGAATAAACTTTCTGGTTCGACCTAGGAGTAAAAGTAGAGCGCTTCGGTTTTACGCGTGTGTAACTTCTGACTAGCTAGCACTGTTCCTGAGGCTTATTCCCTCTTAATTCTCTCTATCCCAGCAGCCAGCAGCTCCATTTTGGCAGGAGCTTTGTGGCTCCTGAGCGGTAGCAGGGGTGGCATCTCCGGGCGGTCGCCTGCGTGGCTCTGCTGGCTGCGGAAGGCGATGGCGCTTCACCGGTGTGCATTTTGCCTGGGGAAGACTCTCTCCTGGCTGCCGCCGTTGCAACGTGCTCCTTAAAACTTCGTGGTTTACTTAAAACAATAAAACCTGGGGACTGCTGCCCTAGAGAGTAGTTGGTGCCTTGATGGCGGCTGACCTGAATGCCGGCAAAGCAGGATCTCTGGCGCTAGAAGCATCTCCTATGCTTTTATCTTACTGATCCCTGCATCAGCCACTGTCTTTTATATGGTGGTGTGCTGAACTACGCACCAGCTACTTCGCACTGTTCAGAGTGATGCAGGCCGGGGTCAATAGGCTACTCTGTGTAAGCTTGTTGGGCTGCTCGGCCCAGCTCAGCCTCTGCGCCCTTGGACTGATTCTGATCAGTGTTTTCCTGCTGAGAGTGCTTGGGAGGATAGGAAGTAGCAGCAGCATGGGAGGCACACGAGGTGCTGGGAGTGCAACCCTTGACTGTGCAGTCAAGCTCTCTCTTCTTCCAGGTAAGCTGGGTAAGGCACCAATCTTTATCTGTCCGTGCCCTCGTGTGTTTCGAGGCAGCTGTAGTACACTTGTACAATTAGCAATGGCTTCTGACTTTCTATACAGAAACGGGCAAATTATCTTTGCTAGAGCAGAAGATAATCTGGTGAGGTGCTGAACATCCTCGGGGCAGTTCCTTCAACCATTTTGAAGTCCTGTGTCTATCTTCTTTATTATTTTTTTTTAATTTATACATATTGAAGAAAAATAAAACAAACCCCTCAAACCCTATTCTTGGGGATTGACAAACAGAACCATTCAGCCAGAAAACAGCACAACTGTCAGTTTGATCAAGATTTTAATTCCAACTGCAGGAGTGTTAACACAGATTTCAGTATTTGTCCTGAAGTTCTGTCTCTGTGTTTGAGCCTATTAAAAGACAAACACCATTATTAAAACTATAGGGTCTTGGACAACTTCTAATGGAAAAGAAGACTAAAACACAGGCTTTTCAAAAGTTTTAGTGACGATGCTGATGTTTTCTACAGGCTTATTTTGCTATTGAATTAATATTTTGTATATATACTGCTTTGTATGAAGAGGGCTCTGTACCCCATATTATAAATCAGAATAGTGTATCTAGTGTGACTGTTACGGTGCAAACATGGTGTAACACCTTCCTCCTCTGCCTTCTTTTTGTGGCGATTATGCTGTTTTCTCTTTTGAGTGAGGTGAAGACTTGCAGGTGCAGTGGGAAAATCTAGAATAGCCAACACACTTGTGCCCATTCTGTGAATGGCTTCAATACCCTGCTAGTTAGCCCTCAAAGACCCATCTCCCTGGCAAACTGGAGTGCTTGCACTGGAAATCGTGCTTGATGATACAGTCTTACCAAAGTCACCTACTTTGCAAAAATCCAGGTTGTTAGGTCCTGTCTCTGGGGCTGGCTTAAACATCCTAGGTTGCCTTCTCTAACCAGAAATTAATTTGTTTAAAAGTGTGAGTCAGAAGTTGCACTTTTCATTGTTATGATGACAGCTTTCTCAACGAGTGAAAGTTAGGAAGTGCGAAGTAAATCTAGATTATAGTTAAGATTGCAGCCAGCCTAGACAAGGCTAATCCTCCAGGTGTATGGCATGTTTAAGTCTTCCCTCTCTCTTGAGCAGTCAGGTATGGCAGCAGTCCTTAAACCGTTGTTACTAGCTTGCTGTCAGCACCATCAGAGCCACTGAGCAGTTTTTCACTTGAGGTGTCTTTGTTTTCGGTGAAGGAATGCTTGGCCTGGCTGTATGCCCCTGCATGGTGCCCACTACACTCCAACTGCTCTGGAAAGCTTGGGCTGCAAGTGCTTGGAGTCTCTTGCTCTGGGAGTACAAGCACCAAAGCAGTGATGTTGGCTCAAGCCAATGACACTTGTGTTTTTTTGTTTCCCCCCAAAATTGGTGTACCTGGCTTTGCTTGCAAGAAGAGTCTCTGTGGCTTGCCACTGTTACTGTTCATGCTGGTACAGTTCACCTCTGGACAAATAAGGATGAAGCCACCCCAACAGTAGAAGCAATGTGCTGCTATGCTCTGAATTGAGGAGACTGTGCTACTGAGCAGTCTCCTGAAGATGTGCAGCGCAGCACAGACAGTTGCCTACTGATACTGCATCTCCGACGTGGTTAGGTTAGTGTTATGGTTCAGCAGCTCTTTACTTACATAACCTGTTGTCTTTCAAAATCTTCTGGCTTTGTGGGACTTAGGAGTCCCAAAACACTACACATGATTTCTTGACAGAGTATATAAGCCTTTCTTTTCTCAGAGCCTTGACTTGCATTTCTGAGACTGACAAAATGGACTTTAATGTTCCATCTGTGCAGAAAGAGCTGTTGTTGGCAGTAGAAGAGTATTTCCCCTGTCGTCCTAATGGACGAAGTTGCACCTTTTTCTGCTGCTTTGTTTGTTTTCTTTGTCACTAGGTACTTGCAGTACTGTAGGTAAGAATTTCTTTTTTTCCCCTTAATGTGCAATTGTAGAATCAAACACTTGTAAGTAAAGAAGAGTGGACAACTGTTGTCAGAACTATAAAGGAAAAATGTTTTCACTGAACTGAGTGTCTGTAGCAGTGACTTGAAGATAAAAGAGGAAAAATAAAATAGCAGAACAGTTACATCAGTAGGTCCCTTGAACAGAAGCAAGTCTTCCCCTCTATTGCGTGAAAAACTCTGGAGGGACAGAGGAAATCTCATGGTTCTGACTCTGGCTGAGGGTCTTGGCTTGAGAGGTTGGCATTATGCAAGTTATTTAATGGCATTGCTGTCCTCCCCCTAAGCCAGTGCATGAATGAAACAAGATGCTGAAATGCAGGGGGTTGGTGCACTGTGTTGGAGGGACACTGGAGCAGCTGATGCACAGGCAGCTGCCCGTGCATTGAGGTGGGCAGCCAGGGGCTGGAGCAGTGTCAGCTGTTCCTGCTCCCTCCAATGCTTGAGCATTGAAGGGTATCTTGAACTCTTCATTCCTGCTTGCACCTGCTTCAGGAAGAGGTGGAGGAGGGACCCTGCCTGACTCTCCAAGAAGGAAGAGTCTGTTGCTTGTGGTTTATCATGGATCTTCTGTCCTTGTTCCCTGTAACCAGCACTATCACATGCAGTCAAGAAAATCCTTCATCCAGCCAGAGTAAAGCCTGCTCTCAGAACTTTTGGGGTAGGGAAACTTTGCTAAAGATCTGTTTCCTTTGCTCGTCCAACATGGCCAAGCTGCTGTAACTGCTCGGGGCTTTTAAAATCCCAATGACATTAAATTGATGCAAGTCCTGTTTGTTCCAGTTTCCCACACTTTGAAGCCCTCTGAAACAGCCCATGTGTTCCCCTTTCTCCCACTGCAAATGCCTATCTAAGCAATGTCAGACCTCAGAGGCTCAGTCTGACCTTGCTGGCTCAAAACAAAGCACTGTGCCTCGCCTCTGGTGAAGAACTGTGCTGGTGCACAGTGGGCAAGTGTCTTGCTCTGCTGGATCCAAGTGCTTCGTGGGTAAAGTGGGAACGGCTGACTTTTATGGCTGAGGTTGGCTGCCATGTATTAACACCTCTCCTAATGCTGGGCTTGGCATGAGTGCTGTTGAGCAGCTTTCAGCTGTGCCTCGAGGCTTCTGAGGGTGGCCCCATCCATCTGCAGGGGCTGGCAATAACCACCTACCGCACTACTCTGCCTTGGGAATTTTGTTTGTATTCATTTTCTTGCTCCTGCCTATCTTGTACATGCATTTCTTTTTCTTCTATGCCTGCTAAATACAGTAGCCTTTGACAAACAGCCTCTGCTTCATGAGCCAGATCTCGGCGTAGTCCTGGAAGGATCCAGGTGGTGAGGGAAACAGGAATTGGAGCTTCTGATGCTTTCTGCCACGTACTGACCCTGCTGGTTGAGGGCACTCTGAAAGCTGCTTTTGCCTGCCCTGTGTATTGTAAAGGCTGAGGTGCTGGGCAGGCTTTGTCCTCTTCCTTCACAACTGTCTGCTCCTTTAACAGGAAGTGATCCAGACAATTTTTGTGGAGAGGGAACAGCTCAGCCAGTGCAGTGAAGTCAAGGGATTAGGTCTGCCAGGTAAAATCAGGGAGTTGTTTGTGGACTGCTGATTCCTGAGGGTGCTGGACATTACTGCAGGTAAGGAGAATATTAGCTGTATCTCTTCAAAAAATGATGTTTCCATGGCAGCAGATACAGTGCAGGGAGTCTTCTTGAAAGCCAATGTTTTATTGACCAGCTTTCAAAAGAAAAATACCCAAACAACTCCATTCTTAGTTTAATAGGAAAGAAAAACAGTGTCAGTTGCTGAACCCTGTGCAGTAGACATCTGATGGGTGTGGGTGTTTTTCATGTTTTTTAAGAGAAGCTCACTTCCATGTAGGATGATGATGATGACCCCTCTGTTGCCTCCACTAGAGTCTTTGTAATATGGGCACTTCTGATTTTAGATTTTCTATATAGAGAAAAGGAGGTGTTTATTCTTGTCCTTTTAATGTCCTGCAGTGAGTAAGCAGAAAAATGTCAAACAAAAAAAGGGTGACCAAAAGGGAAAGCAAGCATTAAGTGAGATTAAGCACTAAATTGAAATGCTCTTGATCAGCCAAAACTGTCACTCTGTGTCAGCTTCAATTTAAGACTTCAGGGGGGCAGTTTCTCTGCTGTTAAAGGTAGCGTCTTCAGAGTTCCTCATATCTGGGTGTGCATTAGCCAGGGAGATTGGAAGTTTTCATTAAAAAACCTTGTATTGGGAGGTAGGTTTTCAACCACAAGCCACCTCTGTTGAAAAGGACTGCAGTAACAGACCAGCTACCCATAACTTTCTAATCTGGAGCTCTCCTGAGGGTTAAATGTCACTCCTGCCACTTCCTCTTGCTGCCCTTCCGCTTTCTCCTCTGCCCCTGGTTAAAGGAGCTGAAAGAACATGTAGCTGTGTGTTGGCTTTGGCAGTTTGGCAGAGTGATGTCATTAGTAAGGATAACTGACGAATATGGTTGCCTTGCTATGAAAGCATATCTCTCTGGCAGAGGTGTAGACAGTTATGGATTTTTCTGCTATTGCAGCTACAAGTGGCAGCAATCATGGCATGAATCTGCAGCCATTTGCCCCTGGGGGTGAGGGCAGTGCAGCGGGGAGTACACTGGCTGCAAGCAAATGCTGGTGTGCAGAAAAAACGCTCATTGTGCTATTACTTGCTCCCAAACAGAAAGGGGTGGGTTGATGCTGTCTATTGAGAAACCAGTGCTGCTATTGTGGTGTGAATGCTGTCACTGAAAGGGACAGCTTTCCTGTTTCACAAGCTGACTTCTCTATTGCATTGTGAGAGCAGAGCAAAAAAAACGTCCTTGGATGTTCTCTGACAGTGGAGTGCTCCAGCAAATCTGTACACTGCCTTGGCCAAGCCTGGGGTGCTCCAATGATTTCTGCAGAACTGAGGTCTGTAGGAACACATTGTGCCACACACGGTTCAGAGGGACAGGCTTCTGAACTGCCCCTCTCCTGCCTACCAGCAGTACAACAAATGTTTGCTATAAACTTCATAGGCAAGGAGGAAGCACAGTCTTGTGTGTGTATATGTAAAAAAGAAAGCAAATAATTTATTGTTAGTGTAATTAAAAATTTAACAATGTAATTCAATAATTGTATTAGTTTAGATCTTCTTATAGAAAAGGACTGTTTATGCCACTGAAGTTCTAGAAATAATAAAGGTCATGTTGTGTGCATGGAGTTCCTACAGCTTTTTCTGGTGTTACTCTCAGCCTTCCGCTGGCTTCTGAGGCTGGTAATGTCATTTTGGTGGTGGCAGAGGCATTATAGCAAATTGTCAGTATCATGACTCTTTTGTTGGAAGGAATAAGATGTTGGTCTCTTCTTCTTCACTGTAGGATCCACTGAAGTCCTTCTGTTATGTTTGCTTTTTACACATTTGCTCTTTCTTACATATCTCTGCAAGCTCTGGGTTACATCCAAATCTATTATATGAAGTGCCTTCTCCATATGTTAGATACAATTTCTTCTCTGTTTGTTACCTCTAAAATAGTTTTGTCCAGCTGCAGATCTCCCTCAGTGATTGCTGACTTTCTTACAGCTGTGAGGTCTCCAGTGCCAGCCCTGTGTCCTATTACTTATACCATGCCTGTGCTGTCGCATCCTTTGCACTTTGAGGTATACCAAGTAAGACAAAGCTGCAGGCAAATCAAAGAGAGTTCAGACAGTGCAAGACTGACAAGCTTCTAGTCCTGAGGCCTTGCAAACTCGGTTCAAAGTTTATGGCCTGTTACTAGCAACGGCAATATTGTCTCCTGAGGTAGCAAAGAGGCTGGTGAGCAGCTGCTGCATGCTGGGGGTGGTGGAAGAGGCTAGCAGAGGCAGAACAGCAGCTTTTTCCTGTTTTGCTTTCCCTTCTCTAGCAGCTAGAGGGGAGTGGAGTTTCACCAGAGCCCCCTAAACCTGGGAGATAGATGACAAGACGTGCCAAGGGAGGCAGCCTGGGCTGGAGTCCCGTCTTTTCAGTCAGGTGCTTCCTCCGTGCTTCACTAGGATCAGAGACCACCCTTTGCATGATCTCAGTTCATGAGTCAAAACTCAAAAATGTTGAAAAAGAAGCTTTGGAAGCAAAGCTTCTTAGCTGCTCTTTAGCATGGCAAAACTGCATGTTTCAGCTCTAAGCACTGGGGATGTTGCTTGTGTCCATTTTGCTTTTACTTTTTTCTCAAGTACTTTAAACTACTAGCAAAAAGCAATCCTACTCATCCCTTTCTCTGTCTTTTTTTTTTCTTAAACATGTATCACATCATGGCATTAGAAAGTCTTGATTAACTTGATCAGGATAGCAGAATTTAGAAGGAACCTCCCTGATGCTTCCACTTGAGTAATTTCTGTCTGATGTTCGTTGCAGTGCTCTACAGCATTCCAGTCCCTGGGAATACTTGTATGATAGTAGACATCTGCAGCCGCTGTCAGGAAAGGCTGCCTGTGAATAAGGCCATTTCTCTAAATTTGTATCTTCAGGTCCCCTGTAGTCTCTTCAGAGTCCTGATATGTCCCCTGTTTTCCTAACACAGGCTCCCAGGTTTGGAGCTGTACAGCAAGGACTTGCCTATAAGCATCTGAAGAAGGGTCCAAAAGAAGGGTCAGAGGTACGAAGTGGGCACAGTTCACACTGGCTGTCTTGATCTGTAGTTGCTGTATTGCTCTGTAGAAGACAAATCCCTTCAGCACAGCTCAGAAGTATTTTGCCTACATCTGAAGAGTCTCCAGAAGCAGGCTGAAGGCAGAGCAGAAGCCCCCAAATCAATCACTGTTTTTAACTAACCTTCTGACTCTTCTGTGCATTTTGATTACTGTTTGCAAAGCTTAGTTTTATGCCTGAACATAGACAGGCTTCAGTCCGCAGGAGTGATCACAGGCTGCTGCATGGTGTTTCCATAGCACCACTCAGATCTGTTCTAGGCAGTCCCTGAAGAGGCTTGCTGAGCAGCTGATGTGCATTCAGGGATGGGAAACATCAGGAGTACCAGCCTAATGCACAGGGTGGAGAAGAAGCCTTATTTAAATATTGACTTTCCTGTTGCTGGATGTCCCTGTCTTGGCAGAGAGAAAACAGGCTGTTTTACTGCAATGTGCTTTGATTGGAGCCATGAGCTCTTAAAAGCACCATCCATGCTGTGTGTTTCATCCCCCTGACAAGGCACTTGCAGCGTTGTGCTCCAGAAGGTTTTTTTTAGAGGGGGATTTGATCTTGAGGAAAAGGATAGACCTGCAGTGAGTTCTTGTTTTTCTCTTCTCCCAGGATGGCTGTGGTGCCTGCCTGGCATGGAATTTCTCATCCTTTCTTGTCCTCTGGGTTGTGAAAGCCTTTTGTGTCCACTGCCTAGGCAGACTCTTCAGGTGCCATGCAGCTATAGTGTCCTGGTTTAAGCCAGGATGAAGCCAATTTTCTTTTTAGTGATTTTTTTTTTTTTCTTCAGTAAAAGGAAAATTGGCTTCATCCCGTTCATCCTGGCTGAAACCAGGACAACAGGCCCTCAAGCAAGGGATGTGTCCTGGATCCATCCACCCCCTGTATGCAAAGCATTACCATGTGGTCTGTCTCCAGAGTCACTTGAAGGAGCAGGAAGCAGAAGTTTCTGCAGAGGATCTGAAAGAGAGCTGATGGGACATCTGAAGACATCCAAGCGATGTATTTGAAATGGCAAACTGGGGTTGTGCTGCTGCCTGCCAGTTGCCCATCGCTGATCTTACTGAGCAAGGCACAGCATGGGTCTGGCTCCCTACTTCTCACATGTCTCAGGCTGTACTTGGGCTCCTGCATGCTATCTTCCCCAGCAGCTCCTGCTCCAGGGTGCATGGGGAAGCTTGAACAGGCAACACACAGCTAAGAATATATGTGTGTGTGTGTGTGTGATCCTGTTGCTCCACAGAAGCTGGCCTTTAACTTATGTAGTTTAACTGCTAAAACTACTGTAGCTTCTAGCTGGCTACTACTGTTGTATGATTTAAGTGCAGTAATTTGGAAGGAGGGGAAGACTTGAGAGCTTTACTGTTGTTTTCTCCAATAAACCAATCCTTAACTGTAGTAAAGGTGTGTTCTGGATACCCACTTTAAACCTCTTCATCTGCAGACTCTGAGGAAGGAATAAACAGTTGTTACTACCATTTAAAGAACTGTTTCTGGGAATCAGTCTTAAATATTAGCCTTTTCTGAAATACATTTGCATTTCTTAACACACTTCTAGCAAATGCTGAGGTACAGCAGTGAGACCTGTCTGTATCTTGTGAACTGTTACTGAAGCTTTGTATACTGATCTTGATGCTTTGCCAGGACTGAAGATGAGTCTAAAGAATGGTCCTTTCTGGGTTCAGTGCCTTCCTAGAAAACATGTTAGTGCTTCACTCAGTCTAGCAGAATGAGTGTGAACACTAAGGTAATAGTAAACTTCTTTGGAAAAGTAAAATGCAGTGGCTGAATGTCTCTTTTTGAAAAAAATCCCTATTTCTTGATGCGAACAAGTCCTGCTATCCTGCCCTTCATGGTAGTCTTTAAATAATTAGTCAATAATGTTTAATTATAGCTTTTGTGGTTGTTTTTTTTTTTTTTGTTTTTCCCCTGGAGGGATCTCCGACTATTTAATGTTGGGGGTAGAGTTCAACTTTGGACTGCATTGTCTCCAACATTTAATTTTTTTAGAGAAATAAGTCTACTGCAAACACATCCTTTAATATTCCATTCCAGCAAGCAGTGCTGCTGTTCAGTCTAATCTCAATTAGTTGTTTCCCATCAAGGGAGGAAAGAGGCAGAACCTCATCAGCTTGTAACAACTGTGAAAGAGCTGCAGCTGGTACTGCTGCCACGTGCAGTGCCACGCAAACCACCCACTGCTGAGGCTGGTGAAACTGTACAGAGTGTTTCTGTAAAAGAAGCAAGAGTTCCATGGCTTTGCTGGAGTGTGTATGGGGGTACTTGTTCAGTAAGTTTCCCCATGAGCCCTGGTTGCAAAGACTTAGTTTTAGCAGTGTGGCAGTCCTGCAGGAAAGGCAATTGGTGCTCTGGGAGTGTTGGCTGGGATGGTAGGTGAGCCTTTTGCCTAATGCACCTCTCTGGGTGCATTGTTTAATACATCAGCTTCTCAGCTGCAAGTTGTTCACACTATTAAGTGTATAATATGTTCCTGCAAATTGTTCTGGGTCAGGGCAGCCCTGCAACCCTGTACCAATCCAGATTGGGTGATGAAGGGATTGGGAACAGTCCTGCAGGGAAGGACTTGGGGGTGTTGGCAGATGAAAAGCTGGATGTGAGCCAGCAACGTGCCATCCCAGCCCAGAAGGCCAACTGTATCCTGGGCTGTGTCAGAAGAAGTGTGGCTAGTGCATCAAGGGAGGTGATTCTGCCACTTTATTCCGCTCTTGGGAGACCCAACCTGGAGTACTGTGTCCAGGTCTGGAGCCCTCAGCACTAGAAACACATCTACCTACTTGAGCAGGTCCAGAGGAGGACCTTGAAAATAATGAGATGGATGTAAGACCTCTCCTATGAAGAAAGGCTGAGAGAGTTGGTCTTGTTCAGCCTGGAGAAGAAAAGGTTCTTGGGAGGCTTTATTGTGGCCTTTCAATAGTTAAAGGGGGCTTATAAGAAAGATGCAGAGAATCTTTTTAGTAGGGACTGTAGTGATAGGACAAGGGGTAATAGTTTTAAAATAAAATAGGGTGGAGTTAGATTAGATATAAGGAAGACATTTTTTACAATGAGGGTGGTGAAACACCGCCACAGGATGCCCAGAGAGGTGGTAGATGCCCCATGCCTGGAAACGTTGAAGTTCAGATTGGATGGGGCTCTGGGCAACCTGATCTACTTGAAGATGTCCCTGCTTATTGCAGGGGAGGTGGACTAGATGACCCTTAAATGTACCTTCCAACCAAAACCGTTCTATTATAAATCACAGTGCCTGAATCTTTAATTGGGAAACTCACACCACTATGAAGAGTATTTAAGGCATCCTCCTTTGATAACTTTCTGTATGGTTTGCAGATCAACATGCATGCTGTGTTGACAAGTGCAGCGTTGAGCAGGGAGAATTAATTTCTTTATTTCTAAATAGTATCAAGTGAAAACTGTTGGAATTAATGGTCTGAAGCTGAATGGTTTAAATTGGCTTGCGTGCCTGTCACTGAGCAGTTTTTTGCTGTGAAAGAGTTTTTGGAGATTGTGTAAGAAGGAAAGCAACTCGAGTGTCAGTGGAATCTGCAGGGCAGCCTGCTGAGTGCTTCCTGCAGTGGCGAAGGAGTGTTTTTGGAGTGGATGTGTGCTTTCTTTAAAAAAAAACAACAAAAAAAACCCCAAAACCCAACCCAAACAGAACTAAAACCAGATAAAACCAAACAAAAAAACCCAACAAAACCTCATTCTGTTCTTTCTTCCCACCCCTAACTTTTTAGAGCTGAAGCTCAATTTCCTTCAAGACACACCCTTCAAACTTTGATGCTTTAAACCCACTACACTTCTTCCCTTCCCCTGTAGTTTCCATCAAGTCAGCTGTATCAGAATAGGAAAAACGTCTGGCCAACTTTATGTTCATCTAGATATGTTTTTCCAGTTTTGTTCACTTTCATATACTTCAATAAAATACATGATTTAACTTGTCTAGTTACTTCGGAGTGAAATATAAGTGAGGAGCCTGGAGATGAAGTTCAGCAAGGCCAGGTGCAAGGTCCTGCTCACGTGTCAGGGCAATTCCAAGCAGAAGTACAGGCTGGGTGGAGAATGGATTGAGAACAGCCCTGAGGAAAAGGATTTTGGGGTGTTGGTTGATGAGAAGCTCAACAGGAGACAGCAGTGGGCACTTGCAGCCCAGAAAGGCAGCCATATTCTGGGCTGCAGCAAAAGAACAGGAAGGACATGGAGCTTTTTGAGAGAGTCCAGAGGAAGGCCACAAAGATGATGCGAGGGCTGGAGCACCTCTCCTGTGAAAACAGGCTGAGAGAGTTGGGGTTGTTCAGCCTGGAGAAGAGAAGGGTCTGGGTAGACATTATGGTGGCCTTCCAGTACCTGAAGGAGGCCTACAGGAAAGCTGGGGAGGGACTTTTTAGAAGGGCTTGAAGTGAGAGGACAAGGGGGAATGGTTTTAAGCTGAAAGAGGGTAGATTTAGATTGGATTTTAGGAAGAAATTCTTTACTATGAGGGTGGTGGCACACTGGAGCAGGTTGCCTAGGGAAGCTGTGGCTGCCCCATCCCTGGAAGCGTGCAAAACCTGGTTGGATGAGGCTTTGAACAGCCTGGTCCAGTGAGAGGTGGGGTTGGAATTAGATGATCTTGAAGGTTGCTTCCAACCCAAACTGTTCTGTGATTTTATTTTATCATCAGCTCATCCAAGCATGCTTATGTTTAAGAAAACTTACCTTTGTGTGGAATGGACTGGGACACAACTATATCACACAAATATATTAATACTGCTTGGAAATCTTGAGAGATTAGTATTGTTATGATCTGAGATCAGTGCTTTTCTGATCTGAAACTGTGTAGGTTTTAAAAAACTTAAGTATAGATTGCCTAGAATGTCACCTGGAGGCCAAAAGTCTGATGTCCAAAGTCTGATCTGATAGAAGGGGTATGCTCAAGTTCTTCTAGGACCTGGAAATCCTTGAAAGATTTATCTCTTAGTGGGTGATCATCTCTGGACAAACTATGTTGACCCTCTTCTTTACCTTCCTCTGCTTTTGGAGAGGTTAATGTTTGATGACTGCCTGTTGATTTGTGTGACAGCAGTATCTCTGTAGGCTATGAGTTTAATTTCATTTACTGTCCTAGTCTGACTTGGAGTAGGAGCAAATGTCTTTTAACAGGATTTGCTCAGGTTGAGCAGCATTAAAAGTCATTCAAGGACATAATCAATCAGATAAAATCTCAGCGTATGTATTAATATAATAGAAACTTCAGTGGCCATAATACTTTAAAGGTAGATGCATTATCTGCATTGTATTAGAAAAAAATAAGCCAGTCAGTGCAGTTGGTTTGTTAGTGAATTACTCCTGGTTCATTGCATGCGTAGTTGCAGGATTCTCCCTCTTATCTCTTATATGAGATTAAAAGAAGTGCAGAAATATTCAAGCACCTTGTCTTGAGTTTGACAAATTTGTAGTCCTGGCAGAATGCAGGTCAAGGTCCTTTTGCTAGTGGTATCCATTGCTCCAAGGCAGTTTGGAAGCACTGCAGGAACTGGTGCTGCCCAGGTGGGTATGCTGTGAAGCAGTACAGGCAAGTAGCAGCCAGACTCCTTCTGGAATAGGACGCTTCAAATGCTACATGGTTGGATGGGAGACTGGTAAAATGCTGGACTGTAAAGGAGTACGTGATGTAGCTTGTTTGATGCTGCAGAGAAAACACCATGACTTACTCTGTCTTTCCAAAGGAGAGCTACCCAGTAATTGTGAACTGCTGCATCAGTGTGCAAGAGTACTTCTTACCAGCAATCTGGTGTGCCATTACCACTCCTATGGTAGGTCTTATTTTCCTAAGTTTAGGTGGGTACACCAAAATTCTGCAGTGGATGAGAAATGTAGATGAATATTATGGGCTTGTCTTCGTTATGGGCTCATCTGCTTGGATAAGCTATGTAACTGGCTCAACGTCTTTTGTCAGCTTTTAAGTATCTCATGGTCAGGCTGGTTCTATGAAGGGTTTGTGTCAAAAAGCATTACCAGTTTAAAGATGTGATTTGACTGGCTGGGGAAGGGGGATCAGAAGCACGTTCTTAAGACCTGAGAGTTTTTGGGGGCATATACGATTGCATACTTATTGTACCAGTGCACTTTTACTGCTGGCTAGGCAGGGTTTTACAGATGCACAGACATTTCACACTATGTTCTCAGATAAGCCAAGAGCAAAAATGTTAACATGACTTTTTACACAGCTTGCTGCTTGCGTTGGAGAAATCATACTTTGTGTTAGACTATTACATTTGTAAAACAGCACCAGTGTAAATTTGGTTAGTCAAGGCCTGAGAAGGGAAGAGAGTATCAACCTGGTGGTTGAATTACTGAGCAAAAAGCTTATGGATAACTTAATAAGGAGCCAGATTACGGCAGGAGTGCAGCTTAACCATGCAACCAGTAACCTGTGTGTAGAAGTTCTGGCAAAAAATATTTACTTTTTTTACAGCTTTGCAGTTTCAAAGAACATGATGTGACTGCAAGGAGCAGGGGGACACGAGAAATTAGAAGGGTTTGTGCTTCTCAGGAGGGACCACTTAAAAGTAACCTGTGTCCCAGGAACTGGTGTATAGCCACCTCTGTTTGGTCAAAGTGTGTACAATAAGGGGTAGATGCAGCTGTAAGTTTTCAAATTAATTTCTGCATTCTAATACACATTTTTTGGAGGTGTGTAATTCTCTCCCAGGTTGCAATAAGCTTAATGTTGGGTTTGAGGACAAAAAGTGTTAAGGTAGAAGCTTGGGCTCTTAGTCACTTATGTAGCTTACTGAAATGGCTCCAGGCTAGTGTGAAGTGCCTTCATTTGACTTCTGGTATATTGTTTGGGTCTGTTTTAAGCCAGCTGATGCTGTGAGCCTAGAGGAGGGCAGTATAGCCCTATGAGGGAGTAGGCAGAAAAAAAAAGTAAGATGTCCAAACAACCTGGCAAAAGGTTGGCTGTCAGGCTTCCATGTGAAGGCAGCCACCTAGCAGTGTGCATGTGTGTAATAACAGAAGTCAAAATTATGTTTCCATTAAGTCTCATCACATCTGCGGTGAGGTTGCCAGATTTAGAAATTGGGTGAGTTCTTAGGAATGCACAGCCAACTGGCCCTGATTCCTTCATTAGTGTTAGGGATGTTTGGAGTGCAATTATGTCAACAGGAGAAGGCTGTTTTGGCAAGATGGAGCTTTCCATACTTTTGTCTTCTGATGGTAAACTTAGCAGTGCTTCTAACAAATTTCACTCCAGTTGGTGTTCTTTGTTCATCCTTTGTGGGAGCCCACCTGCAGATTATTGTGCTCTGACTCTTTCTGGATGGCTTGTATGACATAAAAAAAATACTATAGCTTGAGCATAGAAGTGACACTGAGTGCTTTTGAAGGGTAAGCTAACATCTCTAGCTTAACAAATGTGTTTGGAAGTTTTCTGCCAGCTTTTGTCTGGACTGAGGAGCTTTGGTAGGAGAACCTGAGAGCAAGTGCAAGGGAAAGTTGCTGGAGGAATAAGGGAAGCTGCACTGGAGTAGGTGAAGTTGAGGAGTTTGAGAAGGGAATTGGAAGACTTAACTTCAACCTAGTTACCCTGGGCTCTGTTTAATCAATAGATTGAGGTGTAAGAGGAGGAGAGGCTCCTGCTGTAAGGTAGCTTTAACATACTCACACCGATAGCTAATTTGTCTCCTTCAAGCTTTTCTTTGTATACAAGAATGAGCTCTTTCTTCTGCAGAGGCATACTTTCACTTCCCTTCGGGGGAAACGGAGTTCAGAAGAAGTGGATGACTTTCTAAAACATACTTGCCAAGAGCTTCTTCTGTGTTAGAGGTGTAGAATCACCTGTCAGGTCCAAGAAGTTGCTCACTCATTCTTCTTGTGAACAAAATATAAGTCAGTCCTTTTATGTAAATACAGAACCCTTTTTTCCTCCCAGAATCTGGCCCAACTGAACTGGTCAGCTACCTTTTTCCTGAAGACTCCTAGCTGAAATAAAAATAGTCTCTACTGCTGTAAATGCTCTTGCCTTGCTTGTCAGTTGGCATAATACTCCTGTACATTGGAGAGATGCGTGGAAGTGCCTAGCCTTCTGTGAAGTCTCTGTCTGTAGCTCAGTTTAGAAAGTATAGGAGAAAAATGAACGATATTGTATCAGCAGGTAGGTATTTGCAAATCTAATTCACAAGATGATGGGCTGGCCACAGACCTCCTGTGCAGCAGGGCACCAGGAGTCCTCATGTTCCTAGACAACCTCTCCAGGGTTGCAGATCTTGGAGGATCTGGGTAAGCAGCTTGTGACTTTGTACATCCATTGTCTAAATCACAGAATGGTTGAGGTGGGAAGGGACCCCAGGAGGTCATCTGCTCTAGCTTCCCCTGCTCAGACAGGGCCTCTTAGAGCTGACTGCCCAGGACCATGACCAGATGGATTTTATGAGGGACGTATCCTAAGCCCCATTGATTGCATCATATTGTTCCAGGCATGAATTTGGTAATTATGTGGTGAGAGCTAGTGTGTACCTCAAGCACTGAAGAGTGTTTCCTGGTATTATTATAGTATTGTTAAGATTACAGATGGTGTTTTTTTTGTGATTATCCTTTCAGATACTATAGTGCGTGGTTCAGCCTAATATGTAGTAAAATCTGCTTTGTTCTTAGAACTTCAGTATCATTTTAATGGTGGGACATGATGTTGTGGAGTGGAAATGACAGGCGTTTTTGGAGCTGCTTTTCAGACAAGGAAGCGTTGAAAGAGTGAAGTTTGCTTTAAGAGTGCAAAAGAGCAGACCTGTCTTGTGAAGGGGTGTGGGAGTTGCTCCAACCAAACTCACTCAAGTAAAGCTTTTAATTAGATTGCAAGGTTACATACTAAAACTTTGTTTAAAAGAATCCCATTCTGTACTACAGCCTTTTCTTCCTAATCTTTTTCAACTGTCACCTGGCTTCAGCTTTGCACTATTTCTACAGTCTTTTTAACAAGTTCAGTCTCTTGCCAGGGATCAGAGTCTTTAGAGAATGGCAGCATAACTGGGATAAGCAGCTGAAGTCAAATAACTGAATACATTCTTCTAAAATCTACCTGACAGTGTTTTGACTCTGTTAATCTCATTTGGAAATGTTCCTCTGTAGTTGCAGAGTTTGGCTTTAACTTCTTCAGAGTCAATGCAATGACAAGCCAGATCACTGAGCTGCTGGCTACTCTGTCATTTGGCCTGGGCTCTTTTCATAGCTTGGGAACACTTTTCACCTGTTATTGCTGGAGTGGACAAATGTGACTGCTTTGACCACTGTTTGAGACACAGAACTCTGCCATAAGTCAGGGATTTCTGCCTAATGAAAATCATGTAAGTGCTGGAGCAGATATCTTCAAGAGGTAGTGGAGAACCTGTGCAAATACAGAGGCTTCTGTTTCATACTAATGGGTTAACTGCCTTCCTGTGGTATCAGCTTTTCTAGTGGCAAAATACGCTGGAGTGTGGATCTACTCCCTCACAAGATCTTAGGAAATTAATCTGAGTTTGTAATTGGATGGGGAGGAAGAGAGAACTGCTGCCTTCACTTAAGACATGCATCAGCTGTCTGAAATGCTGTGGGCTGAGGCTTTGGTTTAAGAAAAGAGCAATATTAGCACCCCCATAATCCTTAACTAACACTCCAAAGTGTTTGTGTTGCAGGGTGATATATCTTGGAAGAATACTGATCATTCTAAGAGGGTTTTGTTTGGGGTTTTTTGGGGTTGTGTTTTGGTTGTGTTTCTTTTCTTGTTTGTTTGGGGTTTTTTTGTTTAATTGTTTTGTTTTGTTTTTAATATAAGTATGTGAAGGCAGCATTTAGTCTCAAGAAAATGATGGAGAAGGTGTTTTTGAACAGAGAACCTATTGTACAGTGCTGTTGCATCAAAGACAGCTAGTCCAAAGAAAGCATGTGAGAGGAGGCTGAAGTAATGAGATTAATATAGTGGTGTTGAGTTGGACTTTGCTAAAAGACAGCAAATGCTTAAACCTTTAAGCCACAGTCTGCTGACCATTACTTCAGAGGGCTGCAGAAACCTGCACTCGTACTGTCCAGCAACTACCATAGCTGTGCAGCTCCGTTCATGTAATGTACAAGTCTTGGGGGCTGGAAAAGGTATCTGCTTTTAAAGGGAGGGGAGAGAGCACGATGTGGAAACAGGAGCACAAATGTACTAATTTAAGGCTTGCTTACTGTTTGGGCTTCTGTAGTATTGCTTCACAGCATCTTTCTTAGTGCAGTTTTAGGGCCTTGGATCAGATGCTGAAAAGCTTTACTTGTCAGTAAACTGGTAAGACTTTGAAGATCAAAATGATGCTACAGAACCTAGATTGGCTTAAGATGGTTAAGTAGCTTTACAGCTCTTAAAACGGCTTATGCCCTATAAAACTCAGTTGGAGTGGGGAGAGGAACTCTGACTGTTGCTGCCTGATTGAGATCTACCTGGGAAAGATGAGGAACCTGGCTGGAAGTCTTTACCCCAGCCACAGTCACCAGAAGGTCTCCAGTCATTCTTCCCTGTTAGCAGGCTGTAGAGGATGCAAAATCAAACCAGATGTAGGCTGAGCAGGCAGTTGGGTCTTAACAGTCAGCCTTGAAGTAAGGTTGAATCTTTTTGCTATGCCCCCAAAACAACAAGCATCTCTTCTCCATCTTTGTGCACAAACTCTTCCCCTCATCTTCCCCCATCCTCTTTTGTTTGCTGAATGAAGTGCTGGAGTCACGGTAGGCTTGCCAAAAATACCGTCTGTGGTGCACAAGCCTGGCACCTCTGTGCTTAAACAGGAGACAAATCTAAGGCTACTGTAACATCTTATCCTTGCTTAGCTACCCACAAGGTAGAAGTGCTTTAATACTGTATTGTCTTACTTAAATTGCTGATAGAGCCTTGGGCTAGGGTAGCAGGTGATAGCTGAAGAGTGAACCATGCTAGAGACTAGACAGGCAAATATCCAGTTAACAGTGTTTGCTCAAACTTAACAGCTTTGCTAGATGTGCAGGAAGTTCCCATCCACGTGTGCACAATCTGTGCTGACTGTTGATAATAAATCGTTACCTGGGAGAGCGTTAAGCACACTCTCCTAACCTTAACAGAGGAGATTACAACATTATTAATGGTTGGAGTTGTGATGGTAATGCTTTGCTGAGGCTTGCTGAGTCTTCCTGAGCCTCTTTGTGACATTCAGTTATGCTTGTTGGTAATTGGTTCATGCATCCTTGACAAGTTATCTACCTTCATGCCAGTCTCTCAAACATGGGCTTCTAAAAACGGTATAAATTACTTCAGTAGCAACCTCTTAGTTATTCTGAGTTGTTAAGGGTATATGGCTACTTGTTCTGCAATAGCAGAATCTTCAGTTTAATCTGTTGCATAACGAGCAAAACCTCACTGCACCTTGTCTCTGGAACAAGTGTGTCCTTAGGCTTCAAGGTCTCTTCAGGTACTGGTTTGCAGCTGATACTTGCAGTAGCAACCAAGGTATACCTTTAACAATTGAATTTGCTATGCAGGGCAAAGAACAAAGATACTTGAGCATGCACAACTACTTCAAGCCACGTAAAAAGTCTGAACTTAAGCTTCAGCTCTAAAATGTATGTCTTTCACTGGGAAGGCAAGGTACATTTAGCAGGGAATGGCTGTACAGCCTCAGTTCCACCTCAAGCTAGCTGCATGTGCTCTGAAATACCATGAAGAGTGAGGAGGAGGAGGAAGGCCGTGCAGGGGGATATTTTGGTCATGGGAGGGCCTTTTAGACAAGCTTCATAAGGAGCTTGTTACCATAGTGTAGAGAAATCTTGATTCCTGCCGTTGCCTAGCTATGCTCAGACTGTTGGAAGCTGCTAAACTAATTTCAAAGCTTCATGCTGCAGAGCAAAACCTTTATTTTCGGTTCCATGTGGCTGCTTGTCTGTCATCCCCATCGTGCTTTGTTTCCTTGGGGCCATCACTTTAATTTGGAAAGTCCCTTGGAGAGGAGCTACTGGGGAAGAAGCAGGTGAACTGACTGCTGTGGCTGGCAGGGGAGTACTTGTCTTCCCCGAAGTGGTTGAGTTAGGAATGACAGGTAGCCTAGAAGTTGTCCTACAGCAGGTTTGGAAGGGTGGACTGCAGTCCTTTCTCCCTACAGCCAGATTGCCTTGTACTTCAGGGTGAAGACTATCAGTCTTCCCTAGGTGATGTGGAAGAAGCTTATTTAATGAGACAGCTTCTTCATCACTGGGTAGGATTTGTAGCTAAGAATGAGTAAGGAGCAATGCCTGTAAACTCCTGCAGGTAAGAGAGCAGGAGGCTGATGTGTTTCGGTGGCTTGTTTGACCACTATAAGATAGATTAATCTGAGAAAAGAGGGTAGTTTGAAGTAAGGAGTGCTTGCATGGTTCCTCTCTTGACAGTGGCCTTAGGACAGTAAAATTTCTAAAAGCTAGAGAATTGTCTCGGGCAACTTCTGGGCTTGTGCTCATGCTGTGCATAAGCCAGGGCAAAAGCAGAATTCATGCCTCATGCCTCTCACATGGAGGCTCAGATTTGCAGGGTTACAAACCTGCCCCGTAAGCCCTTAAAGGCATGTTCTAGTGGTGGACTAGAACAGTTTACTTTTCTCTCCAAGTACAGTGAAGATGTGTTGGAGAGCTTGTCCTGTACACTCTTGTGTCTGTAATGCTGACAAACTAGGTCTTAGACTGACAATGCAGATGCTTCTAGGACCATGAAACCAACTTTTGCACAAGAAAGATGCAAGAAGAGTACTGGATTTTTTAAACTGATAATTTGGGGTAAAACTCGTTGTAGGGAGTTTTCTGAAAATGACAAGAACGTAAAGTGTTGACTCCAGTAAATGTCCTTGGCTGTGAAATGGTAATCCTGATTGTTAGCAGGGATGAATGCATCTTCCTAAGGCTGTAACTTCTTTCAGTTGTTCTGGTGTGCTAGCATTGGCTAGTGTTACATTGAATGATTCTCTGGGGTTGGGAAAAGGTGGTAGCTCCACCTTTACTTCCACTTTCTGTGTCAGGAGAGTGATGGTCTTCCAGCCTGCCACATCTGGTAACTTGTAATTTTGTCTAATCCAGTTAGTACAACTACTGCCTGAGCCTTTTGTACAGAAGGCAGTCCCTGCCAGCTGAATTACATGAGGGAAGGTCGCAAAGCAGAATGGGTAACTATTCATGTTGGCATGCTTGGTTAATAGAGAGTATATTATTACTTGTTACAGTTCTCTGCTGCCTCTGGATGTTTTAATTAGAATCCGTGACAAAAGCTTTGACCTTCGTCAAGGTGAACTTTGCAGTATTTCTGGCAGATGCTGCAGCCATGTGTCAGAAATGCAGAGGGGCATTATATTTTCTTCTTTTCAGTGGGTTTGGAAAATAGCAGAGACCTGTGTTTCAGGCTCCAGCACACTCATTGTTAAGAGCCTGCAGGTAGTCTGCACCAGAAACCAATGTAGGTCTGCAGTCTAAAGGAACTGATCTTTAATTAGCTAGAAGGTCTGTTCCTGCACCCCCTGACTACAGTGGAAATGGGAAGTTAAAACTTCAGAAGTGGTATGCTCTCTTCTTGTATCTCCAGGGGATATATGCTGCAAAGCTCCTTTGCTTTACAGCTGTGAGCAGAGGGTGTTGTAATGTCTCCGATCAGCGCTGTCTTAAAACATTGCTCTCATGGTGGGTTCCATTTGATGATGCTCCTCTGTGTGCAGGCTGCAGTGAAGAGCCCAGGTGAAGATGTGGCCTTGGGAGGAAGTAATTGCTCAGCTGTAAAGGTGATCTACAGTGATAATAAGCTTGTTTTTTCAGTGAAAGAAGCTGACCATGGAAGAAAAAAATAATGTAATGAAGCACTGCAAAACTGTTCTCAGTGCCTCTTTTAGATAAGAAACACTTCAGCTTCCCAGAGCTGTCTTAAACACCCAGCATAGTCAAGTGGCTTACGTCAGTTGATCTTTCTAAATGGCATACGTGTCAAAACATAAATACATTTTGTCAGAACCACACATTCCAGTGTTACTGGTTCCTGGCAAAACTGGCTGCTCTAAATGACTCTGGCTGAAGCACCAAGAACTAGGGCTGTGCACTTCAAAAACCATTTTTTTAAATTTTTTTTTTTTAAACAGATGAACAAAACCCCCTTATACCCAGGTATATTTAGCCTCATGGGCAAAAATCATTAATGCACATCAGCACTTTGATAAAAAACCTAGGTGTTGTTTATAGTGTAGCCTTCAGACAAGAATGTTGTGTTCTCATGTTGTCAGCTCACTCACAGTGTGTGATACCTGGGCAGCAGAGGCTGAGTTCTGGCAACTGATTATTACACTGATGAAAGGGAGCTGCAGAAACAGTTAACATACTCAGAATTTTCCATTAATCAGAGGAAAAAGTCCTACACAGATGGTATATAGGATAGATTACGGCTAGTAATCCTTTTGTGTCCTAGAAGATTAAGGATATCCTGGTGTAGCTGCAGTCAGCTGACCTTTTTTATTTAAATGATTGAAAATTCTTGATGCAATTCTGCAGAGGACCAAGGCTCTTCCAGAAGCCACGAATGGTGCACTGTGAATGTTTGTTAAAGGAACGGTTTGTTTAAGTCCAGCCCCAGTTATAAATTTACAGGATCTTAACTTTGTGCCATGTAAACAGCACCGGCTACAAGATGGCTAAGAAACCACTTGCTAGACAGCACTGCCAAATCTAACAGAGGCGTAAGAGAGCTGAATTTTATGGGGAGGTACCGTGAATGTCATGTGAAGAAATGGAAGGTTTCTGAATCCTGCCGTCTGGGTTGCCCCGGAAAGCGAAGATGAATGCTTTGGTGGAAGAAGAGGGTGGCTGCACACTGTGAATTTTCTGGCATGGATCTCTATGAGGATTATAAATCACCTTTCGATTTCAATGCTGGAGTGAACAGAACTTATCTTTACCTGTCGCCTAGCATAAACCTTTCTCCACCTGGATCACCTACACTGGCAAAGTCTGGTAACTTTCTCCTCTTTCTTTTTAAAAACCTCTGTGTGGAAAATTTAGTGATTAATATCTGTAAAAAGGGAACTTCTTGATTTAAGAATCCTTAAAATTTGCCTGAAATGCAGATGTAAATGAAGGTAGAAGTTGACCTGCTTTTAACTCCGGTAGCTTATTAGCTTTGGTGTGTCTTGTAGATAGTACCTCAAGTGCTATGCATTTACCAGCTTTACCTTATTTCTCAACTCAGTGGAAAGGCAGTTCGAGGGAAAATTAAATGAGAGAAAAAAATTAGGAACAAAAAGGCAACTTCTGCAAAATTGGGGTAATTGGTCTAGTTTGACTATTAAAGTTTTTCTGGGGGGAGGTGGGAATTGCATACTTAGGCTGTCCAGAGAGAACTCTGAAGTCATACTAACATCTGCTCTTGCCTTAGTACTGAAATTATCACTGATTAACAAAAATGCCCTCTAAAACCTTTACTTTGATCAATCTAGAATTTAGATTGCTGTAAGTCTTACTCCTGCAGATAATTAACGTACTTGCAGTGCCCTGAGGAAGCAGCTGCTGTGTGCTGTAGTGGCATCCATCTAGTGCTTACGCCTACTAATTTCTAGCTGGTAACCTGTTGTACAGAACACCTACAGCCATGCCTACCACTACATCCTAGTCTGGTTTTACCACCTTTCCTGCCAGATGTAATCATCCAGTGTAATTAAAAATATAGAAAGGTTAGCCTGTCTTCAGGTGTGACAAAGCAAGGCAAAGTTACAAGTGTTTACTTTTTGTTTTTTGGTGGGCTCATTCTTCACAATCTTAGAAACATGCTTCCCTTGGGGAACCTCCATGTGACCTAAACCAAACCCCTCTGTGGGCCAGATGGGCTAGTGGCCTCTGGAGAGCAGGGGTCAGCTTTCACTTCTGCAATTACTGCATCTCCCACCTCTTCTAAATGGGGGAGCTGTCTTCCATGTCTGGTGGTGATGCATCACCATGAGCACCAACCTTTAGTGGGCTTGTTTTCTTTTTAATTCACTCTGAATTAATGTGTGATTAGTGTTTTGGAGAAGAGTTCCTCCCCCAAGTTGAAGAAATACGTCTTGGTTTGGCTTTTTCACTGAGATAAATGGGAAGCACTTAAAATTTGATCTTTATATATACTGCAAAAGAAATATCCTCTGTAGTGCTGTACATTATTAAAATGTTGGGGTGATTTTATAATCTTGTGACAGCTTGTTCTGAGCTCTAACAAATGCTGTTTTTTCTTTAGGCTTGCCAACTGTGTAGTGATAGCCAAAATCCTCATCCTGAGTGTTTGACACAGAATATATCTCTTTAAAGATAAAGCTTTATTAATGCTAACCCTCCCCCAGTCCAAAGGCTGCTCATCTGAAATGACCAGCACTTCCTTAAACAGCTAATGGTTACTGCTAATCTCTGAATTCAGGCCAGAAAGAGGTAGGCACTTCAGGTCAAAAAAGAGCATGAACTTGGGTTGAAACCAACCAAAGCAAATCCCAAGCCAGAGAACCTGAGTGTAAATTGAATTACTCTAATGCTTTGCTTAACCTGGCAGAATAATAGGGACTGAAGTGCCATTTCCCTGAACGTAATCTGTGAAGTTCTAATCAACTAATTTGCTCATGTCTTTATTTGGTACATTTAATTAGATCTAATAAACTGCTGGGATCATATGTTAGTCTTAGAAATATGGAGACTTGAAAACTGACCTTAAAGCTAACAAGTTTTCCCTATACTAGATAAGTCTTCCCATTTTTTTTTTTCCCTGACAGAGTTTTTACTGTGTTTAAGAGATGTGAAATGCTCAGCTAAACTTGGCTATAGCAGTCACAGTACTAAATGGCTGGGTTTTAAGTCCTTTGCAGCACTAAAGATGCAAGAGATCTAGTGTAATGAAAAGTAACAAATTGGAATCCAATAACAACAGTTCAGCTGGTGAACAGAGAAGACCACGAGTGAGAAGTGCTCTTTTAATAACAGATTGAGCCAAAGTATTTCCATCTGTTGGCTGACTGCTATTTCCTTGGTTTATTTCCCTGGACCCTGCAAAACATATCTAAGGTGGGCTGTGCACCTTTCCTTGAGAAGCTTGCTCAAAGCCCGGATCTTATTGTCTGTCAGCCCAAGTTTATGGGGTATGTTAGGGTTGTAGCCATGCCACTGTAGTCTGTGGGTTGTTACCTGTTTAGACAACTGCTTCCTGGTCAGGCTGCCTGGCATGGCCTTCCCATAACACAGATGAACCCTGTGTCCTGCAGGTTTTGAAGTGAACTGAGGAATGGGAGCAAAGCAAACACAGAAGTGAAAAGTAACAGGGGATTCACTTGTTCTATTTTTGGTGAGATAATCCAGATGACTCCTCATAACCAGATTGAACAGAGTTTCCGCTGGATGCGCTAATGCTCTTGGAGTCAGCATAGGCTGTGGTACTTGTAAACTGACTGAAATGGCTTTTGCAATGGCAAGCTCTGTAGTCTGGGCTGCAGATGAAGAACAAGGTTGGAAGTTGGAAGCCAGTGTACTGGGGGGTTTTAGAGTGTCAGGAGAAATTGCAGTTTAAACTGTTAATTTTCCTTCAGTATAGGCATATGTAATTAATAGGATATATAGCAATTTGAAAAAAGGTATGGCATTCTTAACCATTAGATGGGAAGAAAAGGAAATATGGTGATGTATAACACAAATTATCTGATCGTGAGACATAAGCCTTAATTTTTTTTTTTTTTTGGTGCTGTAGTGATGTGCTTTGATTTGGTCACTAGACTCAAACTTTTTTTCCTGCCCTCAATTCCTGCCAGAAAATAGCATATTGGGAAACCTGTAGGAACTACATGGTATTTGTGTAAAAGACGGGTGTAAATCTCTGGGAAAACTTGGTATAGTTGTCATAAATAAACACAGAATGGGGTTTCAGTTGCTTTCTGGGTGCTTCCTTCTCAGGGAACTCTGTGGTAACTTAGCATTTACGAATGTTCTGCCCATGTAGCAGTGTGCTTCTAGAGGACAAGTGTTCGGGACACAAATACAGGCAGAAAATATACTGTTTTGGAAAGAATATGTGGAATTGAACTTCACCTCAGTTCAGTAACTTGATCAAGGACAAGGCCTCTTCATTTCTTAGGCCTGGCAGCTCCTAGAGGCACATTTCATAGAATCCCTACAACTAACTACAGACTTGCAGAATGTTTTTTTCCTGACTTTTCAGCTGATTATGATGTAGCTATTTCATACCAAGTGTCTCAGTGAAATCATAGTGTTGGTCTTATGGCACATTAATGAGTTTTTGGATTCCTAGACCAGATGGTATTACGCAATGCAATCAGAAGCTGCTGAAAATTAGGATGGACTTTTATCTGGTTAATTACTATAGTGAGTAGTAAGGGAACGATACTTAATATTTCTTCAACTTGTCTGAATTATGTATATGCATACCCCGTCCTTTATAAACAAACAATCATCCCATTTTGTTTTTTTAATAAATTTTAAGATTTTTATTTAATCTATTTTTTATTATATATAAAGCTAGTTTACCTCTTGAGTAGAGAAATAGTTCTGGGAATCCACAACCATTCCAGCCAGTAGTATCTCTGCAAACTGGTCTCTTTGCAAATTAGAACAGGATTCTTTAACTCTGGCAAACTGTAGGTTTAAGTGTCAGCCACAAAGATTCAAAATGGGAGATCTTTTGCTGGTAAAACTGTTAACTTTAAACACTTTTTAATGTATATGACTGCAAGCACTAAGGAATAAGAATAAACAAATCTTTAAAGTGAGAGCATCACAGTAATACAAACAATATCATTCTCCTTCCTGAAGCTGTGAAGGTGAAAGTTGAGTAAGACCATAGGGATGTTTGGGATTCATTCAGAGGAGTTTGGCAGTGTTTTGGTTATTGGATTTGGAAGGGGAAGAGGCAGTAGTGTGAGTGGATGCACACCCTCATCAGTCTCTTGTCAGCACTCCACCGCTTTGTCTGAAGTGACAGCCTTTTGTTCCCAAGCTCCTTTTCTGGACTTCTCATCTCTCTTACTGTCCAGGCACAAAAAAGCATCTTCAAGTTCCACAATATCCATGACTTTCTAGTTAATAGGGACAGAGGGTTTTAGCGTGGTACAGGGGAAGGGTTTGTACTTGCAGTGTAACCCTTTTCTCTGCCGTTGCTGAGCTTGCTAGTTGCCATGATTGCTGAGAATGGGCATTTTTTAATCTAATCCAGAGCTCAGTGAGGGAGGGGAGCCTGTGCATTGGTCTCGAGCACCTCTGGCACTTCCATAATTTCTGTGCTGCATGAGTAAGAGAGAGCAGAGTGTGGACTCCTAGGCAGAGGTTGTGTAGAAACTACTGGTTGGGATGTAGTTTTCCATACCTCGGAGTCTGTCAGAGTGGTGGGATATGTTGTCACGGTTTGGAAGCTCTATCACCTGACCCCCACCCGGAAGGGGGGAATTGGGAAAAAGAAAGGAGAGCTGTGGGTTGAAGTGAAAACAGATGCAGTAGAATAATAATGAGCTAATATTAACCCCAACGCTAATACAAGATACAAAGTTATACTCAGCCCCGGATAGCAGTCACGAGCTGTGCACATACCAAAACATCTTATCTCTTTAGTTCTCACAGACTCTGCAGCCTCTGAAAAGTACAGTTTCTCTGAACAGAAAAATTATTTTAGAATTTTGTCCCAATAAAACCAGGACAGTGGTTCTCAACATGTTTCCAGTCTACTATTACAGCTGCAGTTGCAATCATATTGAGCTTTAATACAATTTCATGTAACAAAGCAGCCCGTAAATGCTGCTGGTTTCCTGTACAGCATAGTAGTTGGGGAGCATGACTTTTGTGTCCTCTCAGGCTTTCTTTGTGCACTGGCACAAAAGGGGTGTATATTAACCTTAGATGCTACCTTGCAGACACATGATGATCTGACTTTTAACTGTTTATTCACCTCAAGGGCTGCTGAGAAGTGACTCTCTACCTGAGGTTGGAGAGGATGCTGCTGCTACAGTTGGTATGGCAGAAACACTCTCAGAAGAAGAACAGGATGAGCTAAGAAAAGAGCTTGCTAAGGTAAATCTCTTGCAAATAGCTATTAAACTGGTTTTGAGAATGAAAATCTGGGGTAATGCTGTCTTTGAATGTACAGTTAATGCTTTGCATATTTATTCTGTGACTATCTAAAACTGTGCAGGGCACTCCTATGTACTACGGGGAGGGAAAGGGAAGATGTCAAGGAGAAACAAATATGAAGTTCTAGCTATGGGGAATTAAGCTAGACATGCTGAGTATACAGATCTTAAACCAAGATGCATAAATGCCTAACCCTTTTTTTCTTCAAGTGAGAAGGGGGTAAGTAAACTGCCAAAGAGAACATGGTTGGAAGCCAAAACCATGTATTCTGTTGGTGTGGAGTAACTAATGCCGTTGTTTTCATGAAGGATGCTTTGTAGTAATATCCGTGTAGTCATTGTTCAGCTACTGGATAACCATGTAACTATTCTTACCATAGTTCATATAGCAGAATCTTTTCAAGAGCAAGTTAAAGTAGCACTGTTCAAAGGACAGTCAGATATTCAACCCTGAAACATGCATTCCAAAATTGTCAAAGTCAAGCTTTATTGAATCACTAGTAATTTTTCGTTTGTAGCTTTATGTGCCTGTCTTTAGAACCCTAATAAAAGACACTAACTTAAGCCTCAGGTTGACAGGTGAAGATTAGGTGTGAAATAAGCACATTTAATACAGTCTTGGTTTTGGTAGTCATATTATTTTGTGCCAAACCAATCAGCTGAAGGTGGTGGGGGAAATCTGATCCTTCTAGGGTGCGTCATGCTGGACTTTGGACAGGTATCCAGAACAAAGGTGCATTGAAAATACTTGGTATTTCCTCAAAGGAGCTTAAATGAGTGGGCAGCCTGACACACTAGAGTAGGGTGGTCCAGTCTGGATGAGGAAGTGGTGTTGCATGTATGCCTTCACCTTTGTACATAGGGACTTAGTGCCTCTGTCACATCCATACAGTCCACAGAAGGTCATCATGAAACTGTTTTGATGTTTCTGATTGTGGTCTGATTATGCTTCTGTGAGAGGCTTAAGTGATCATCTGCGTAAAGAAGGAAGTATATAAACATTACAGTTTTCTAGTTGCTAAGCAGGTGCTGCGTTTTTGTAGTGGGTTTTCTGGTTGGTGGGGTTGTTTTTTGGGGGGGCTGTTTGTGGGGGTTTTTTTGGGTGTTTTGCTCAGTCTGCCACCATTTCCACCCTGGTCTGAGGAGGGCACTCCTGTGGCTGGATTCAGCCTGCAGTTGCTGGCTTAAGCCACAAAATAACCTTTCTGTTCAAGCAAGGAGACAAACTTGTGTATGGCGCAGACATGCTTTGAGCTTCCTGATACTGATCACATGTTGATATCTCTTCTGACGTGGAAGGAGAGTACAGGCTTGGCAATTGTCCCAGGTTTGACTAATCTTCAAGCTCCACATAGGCTAAGGTTGCCTAAAGGTAATGATTTCTAACCATACAGCCTTTTAGTTACCAAGTTCTTTGTGTATATTCCAGTAATAGAGCTAGCTGCAGGTAGATGACTTTCTCACTAGCTAGCTCTTGTTGCAGACTATGTTGGATTTCCCTTTTAGTATTTAGAAACAAATGTGAGGCAATGTTAAGAACTCATTAGCTCTCCTATTACTGATGCTTACTACATGTTTTATTAAACACATAGCTAAATGGCTGGGTATATTGCTTGTTAACCTTCCTCTCATCAACTCTGCTGCCACAGGTGGAAGAGGAAATCCAGACGCTCTCACAAGTGCTAGCTGCCAAAGAGAAGCATCTAGCAGAAATAAAGAGAAAGCTGGGAATTAACTCATTACAGGAACTAAGGCAGAACATTACCAAAAGCTGGCAAGATGTTACATCAACCACAGCGTATGTACCAGTTCACAGTGGCTGTCTCAGCTGTTGATGTGAAAACTATGTTGTTCTCACGTGATGTCTAAACTCTCTGTTCTTGTGAAATGAGATGAGTTAGATAACACAAAGTTAAGTTGCACTGACATTTATCTGGATAAATCATCACAGATTTCTTTCAAGAATACCACAATTAGCCATATCTCATGCAAAATAAGAATGAGTGACCACAATATGGGCGATTCTAAGACACTTTTTTTTCTAACAGACTCGAGACACCATTACTGAGATACCAAGGTGTCCTAATACCTTTCTTTTCCAGCCTGAAAGATTGTTGTAAACTGAGCTCATGCAGGAGGAGTGCAAAGTCACAGTTAACGTTCTTCCCAAGCACAACTGTTTGCTTAAGGTCTAGAGGGAACGCCTCCTGCAATGAATGGCTATACAGAATGTAACAGGATATACTGTGGTGAAGTTTATTGACAAAACCATTTGGTACAAGATATTAGATGCACAAGAAATAGACCTCTGTTCTTTTTTGCTGCATGTGCAAGGTGGTGGGGTTTTTTTGGTTTTGTTTTGGTTGGTTGTGTTGGGGTTTTTGTTGGGTTTTTTTTGTTTGTGTTTTTTTTAAGTCCTACAATAGCAGAGAGCATCTGTTCTGGAGGCGGGGTAGGAGGTGCATGTTGGTGAACCTGATCTGAAGTTTGAGGTGGCAGAGATGCTGTAGCCAGAAGGGACTGCAGTGACTCAAAATAATCTCTTAAGTAGCTTGTCCATTTGACCTCAAAGTTGAAGTATACCTCTGGGTTTGATACAAGTTTACATACACTAAAAGGTTCCTTATGTTTTCTATTAAAATAACTACAGACTTAATTTTGTTTGAACACAGGTACAAGAGAACATCAGAAACCCTGTCTCAGGCTGGTCAGAAAGCTTCTGCTGCTTTTTCATCTGTTGGTTCTGTCATAACCAAGAAGTTTGAGGATGTCAGGTAGGTTTCTTTAGCTTTTTCCCAAGTAGTTGCATTTATGATTAAAGCAGGTGATCACTGAAGTAAATTTATGGTGTTAACATATCTAGCACTTCTAAAAGTCTGCCAAGAACCCTCAGTGTCTATTTTAGGAGTGCGGAGTGACTTGCTGCAAAATCTGCTTGTATGTCCTCAAGTGATGCAAAAGAGTTCTGTAGTGTGTATTTTATATATGCAAGAGAAGTAACTATGCTATTACCTCCACTGCAACTCTTTATTTTTCTGGTAAGATTGCAGGTGGCAGCTTCTTTGCCTGCCTCTGTGTGATGCACTTAGCTTTGTTTTTCCTTTTCTGACTTTCTCAGCTTGTGGAATGCTACATTTAAACGACTAATGTCTTTAACTGTTTGTGGTTTGGTTGGGTTTTTTGTGTCTTATGTGTGGATTCCTTTCAGATGTGTTTTATTTCTTCGTAAGCTGTTCTACTTCATAGCAGTGGCTTGGTTTTATTACCTTTTTAATAGACAATTGGCACCTTCTGTTTCTTAAATATTGGCATACAACATAATTTGACTTTGTGCCAAATGACACAGCCCTTCATGCAAATTAGGTAAGTTTGTTGGTCATTTTTAGCACTGTTGTGAGCTGCATGCAAAATGTGAATAATATCCTTAGCTTACAATTCTTTGATAATATATTTTTTACTACTGGAACTTTTCTTGTAACTTGTGAATAGTTAATCAAACTTTTTTTCAATTACTAGACAAATAAAAATGGACACATTCTAACAGCATATTGCTGCATTGGAAAGCAGTGTAATAAAATCAGCCCTCAGTTTTAAAGTGCTGCCATTAACCTCTTCATTGCTTTTTTGAAGTCTAGTGAGAAAACACTTTGAGCAGCTACATAGTTACGTATTTTTCTTCAGATTTATCAGAACTTCCTTTTTCTCTTTAATGCTTACTCTGGCATTGTGCAGACTACAGGCATTTTCACATTCCTTTAGGTAAGGTGGACGCAGGAATTGTTTCTGAAACTAAGCATGTAGTCAGACTTAAAAGTCTTTAAGTTTTCTCTGTGAAAGGTAATTGTTTTTTTTCCAGTGTTAGTTAATGGAAAAGCCAAGATCTCTTAATGTCAGGGAAAATGTTTCTTCACCTGGTAACTATCCTAGAACATGAAATCTTGAGAATACGTAACAATCAATTAGTTTCTCTTTCTTGTAAGAAAGGAATCTGTTAACATGATTCTGCAAGATGTTTTGTAAAGAGACAGAATATGGTTTTGAGGTCAATGGCATGCAGGTTTTCTCATTCTCTTTGTCTGTAGAGTGTCTGTGCCTTGACAGAGTAGAAATTTTCCCATTTTTGTGTCTGTTACAATTGTTGTTTAGCATTGTGACTCTAATCAAATCACTAGAGTTTAAATGTGAAATGAGTTACGCATTCTCTGTTTATGGTTTGTCCAGTGAAACACTCCTTATCTTTGTTTATTACTTTAGCAGCTCCAGACACTGAGTATTTTAGTTATCTTTGTCTGCATTGCCTTTTATCCGCCTACTAGAAGCAAATATTCAGTGTTAAGTTGTCAATAGTTCAAATTCCTGTTTCTGTCCATTGCCTCTGATCCCATCTACGTACACCTCTTGAGTGTGGCTTAATCTTTTGTGTGCTTTCACACTAAGTAGCTAGAGACATCAGCAGGATCTCTATAAAGATGTAGGTATCTGGCCCCCAGAACACTAACTAGGAGCTAAAGCCTGAGGGGCAGTGCTTGGGGAGGAGATGGGCAGCGGCACAGGGCCCTCTCAGACTCTTGAAGTGAGCTTAATTTGCTCAAGTATAAGAACAGTAGCAGCCTGTCTGAAATATATCCCCCCCTTTAGGATCAGTAAAACAAAGGGAGCCTGAGGGATGTCTGGAGGATGTGTCTATACCTTTTGATGCAGAGGTCAGCAGCTCACTTATGAGGGTTCACCCTTTTTTCTTAGGGCTGTGTTGTTCCTCTACTAGTGTTAGACTATTGCATTTGACAAGGACAAGCACAGACTCATAGGCCTCTTGGCTTCAGGAATTTAATACCTCAAAACAAGAGTGTCCTAATTATTCAAGTTAGTGCCTAGGTGGGTGATGAGTACTCTCTATCAGAAATGGGGCCCACTGGGAGGCAATGTAGCACGGCCAGAAGAGTATGGTTATAAATTCAGGAAATGTTTGGTTTAAAAAAGAAGGTGGGAAGAGTTAGTGCTGTCCAAGATCTTAGGTGCACTTAAACAAGAGATTAAAAGTCTTTGAGTTTTTTTGCTTTTCATGAAGATCAAGTTCATCTGGGATTCAACCAGTGAATTCAGGTCCCAGGGTTACGTGATTACTTAAGTGGTGTCTACTGCAGAAGTTGGAACTTTAGAAAGCTTTAGATGCCCAAGTTCTTTCCTGGAAATGAGAAGTGATGAGCCTGATATATACTTGAACAAACACTGAATATGCAGGTGTTTTTTTATTCTTTAACTCTTAGGTGGCTTCTTTATCAGTTTCACTTTTCTTGTGTTGTTTTAGCTTAGGGACTTCTCAGTTGTAATGGCATGATTTCTTCTGTGTTGCACTATTTCCGTATGTTCCATGCAGCTAATACCACATGCAGGTCTTCATTCTTGTGCTGCGAAGTGATTTTGGAGGGAGTTGCAAAAGGGAGTAAGGCAGCTGGTGGAGCTGTGAACTTGGAAAGTACTGAAATAGGGAGAGGGAGGACTTACAGTGCAAAGTCAGTGTATTATTGCTTCCTTTTTGTGTTTGTTTCCTTTGTTTTTTGTTATGCCGAATATGGACTCTGTTCCTTCTTAGGCTTCACTTAGTACCTTTATTTTCCTTTCTAAGAATATCTTGAACTTTTGATGAGCTAGCCATCCTTGTGTATGCAACATCAGTATTCTGTGCAAAAGAGTACCAAGATGTAGCACTCTGCAGACCTCCTGAGCAGTCATGACTTTGCGCTTAGCTCCTCTTGCACTGTATCCATATTGTGGAGCAGAAGTCCTCATCGTTGTCTTGTTCTGAAATTGCAGAATAACTTTCTTCACTTGCTTTAGAAATCTGTTATGATCATGGACTCCTAAATATCATAATTTATCAGTATATTGGCTGAAAACCTAACTATTAACAAAAGAAAATAACTAGTCCTTATGTACTCTTAAACCCATGTTTTCCTGGCAGGGACTCTGGCATACCTCCATGTACGTTTTCAAAATGTGAGGCAATGTAGTATCTGTAAAAAGAATTGTGTAAAGGATAGTAAAGCTTTTAATGCACTACAAAATACATGAAAGGCTGGAGAGCAACTTCTGGTGCCTCTTTTGGTTTTAGTTTTTTTTTTTTAAAAGGGGTTTCCTTGTGAGCATTGTAAAAAGGGCTTCTCTTCAAACTGCCCAACTTGATTGCCTAGTTGAGTGAATGCTTTGATGTGGCATTCTGTCCTTTGTGAAAAGAAATACACATTTTATTTGTAAAGCTTTTCAAGGCTCAGTTGTGCTTCTTTGCACTACTTGAAGAATAGGTTATTTGAGGTTAAAAAAAGATCAACTGCATTTGTCTAATGCAGTTCTCTTGTAAACCATGAAAAAACTATATACTATCTTATGGTGACATTTTACAAAATGGATACTGAGGATATGTACGTGTATTGTACAACAGCAAGCAAATCCTTCACAAATGTACAAATAGTTCTTCCATTAAATTCTCTCTATGCAAGAAATGCTTAACATGTAAGACTAATTTGTGTTTAGAGTAAACAGGGATTTTCTAGAATATGGAACTAAATTAGATTCCAGATGGTCTTGAAGTTATTTGGGAGCTCCTTAATTTATATCCAGTCACCTTCTAGGAGTAGGTGTGTGTTGTCACTCATCAAGCAGTAACTGTATAACAACACTGGCAGGTTACAGAAATCCTCCATGAATTTCAGAACAGGGTTGAGACTAGGACTTCTGGTCCCCAGCATAAACCTGACCTTGAAATATAGATTGATGTGACTGCTCTTGCTACATAACTTATACTGATGAGTAGATAATTCATATTGCTGATTGTGGAAATCTTACACGGAATTGAAATGGAAGCCTTCTGAAGGTAGCTATAATTCTTTCAGTAGGAAGATTAGTTGATTGGTAAGACTCTTGAGTGTTGTTCACTTTCTACTAGATATTGTCAAAACTGTAAATGCAGCATGACTCTCACTGCTTGAGAAACTTACTGAGTACACAGACTGTTGCAGCTAAGCAGAATACGTACTAACAAGCATGGCACTTGAATCTTTCAAAAAAAGGAGAGAAGTTGTTGCAGCTTTTGCTCTGTTGTATTTGTGTGTGTGCATGGCTACGCAATTCTAAAAAAGCAAACCCAAGCAGTTACTGTATAAGACTGTGGAAGGCTGTTTGGCTGTTTGCCAAAGATAGTATCCAGAAGTCAGCTCTCTCAGCCAATTCCCTCTCAGTCTATCACTTAAACTAACTTCTCACTTTCTTTTTCCTTAATGCTGGCATTTAGTATACGCTCCATACAACATTCCATTAGCATGCCTATTATGAGGTAACGTATGCATAATCCAGCTCTTGGGTTTATTTATTTTCATGTGTGAAATCAAGTAAAATTTAACTTAAGTCAACTAATATAGATTTAAAAGCAAACAAAAAAATCCCTCAACGAACTTTGTAATGGATTTCCTGTACTAACATAGAATATAAAATTTATTTTATTCTTGCTTAATGGTGGTGGTTATCGTACATCTGGAATGTGTCCTGCTGTTTGGAGAACTATAACAACTTTTCCCTGCCCATCGGAAATGTAATGCTATTAAATTGTCCCACGTTTAAAAGGTGATACCTTGGCATCTGTTTTAAAACAATGAAAGTGATTTAAAAATACTGTGGTTTCTCAAAAAGTCTCTTGTTGACTTGGGGTGCTTGCCTTTTCTCTCCCCTTGCTTGGCACTGTGTCCTTCCATCTCCTGAGAGTCTGGTTTGATATATATATAAAAAAAATGTATGTGTCACTGTGTGCTTTCCCAAATGGAAAGAATGCTTCTTACTGTGGGTGGCCTACACAAATGCCAAGCAAAGGAGGAAGGGAAGCTTAACACCTCTTTTGGAAAAACCCTTCTGTCTTTCATCTTTATATAATAGTCTTATTTTTTTAGTCTGCTATGAATCCTCAGTCCTGGTCCACTGAAGGCAAACATTTTCTATCCTGCATAAAGCCAGAAAAAGGTGTATGTACAAGCTATTGCACACATTTGCAAATGGCAGTGACAGCTAGTCAGGGCATTAATAAGTCACTCTTGTGACAGCTAGTCAGGTCATTAATAAGTCACTCTTTTGACCCTAGTAAATAATACACTGGCTGTCAGCATTGAAAATCCCAAGCTGTCCTGCTCTTCATATGCAGAACTTGCCATTTGTAATCACAGCTGTCTCCAGCACTTAAAAGGCAATGGGGAGTCTCCCTTACATTTAACATGTTAGCAGAAAAGGCCACTTCAATTTTGTTAATTGAACACACAGCCTATTAAACTATTTTTCCTGTAACAAGTAAAAAAAAAAACTCTGATGACAAGCTTTCTTCAGCAATAATGTACTAGGCTATCCAGAGTGATGACTAAGCTTTTCCAAACAAATCCTTTAAGCCAGAAACCTGTTTGAAATCACTGGGAATAATAAGCTAAACCTAAAATACTTGCTAGTTATCCTTTCCATGTTGTGATGCAAGAGCCTATCGCTGAGCCTAGTAAAAGTGTTGCCAGAGATACAAATGAGCTGCAGCCTGTGTTTGAATTCTAGTTTTTTAGTACTTAGGGAGATCAAAACTATTTTTAGGCTACCCTTTTAAAACAAGGAAAGAGCCCCAAAGAAACAAAACTCATGTTGACATTGGAAAAAGCAACTGTCTGCTTGTTTTTTGGTATTTATAGACTAACCAGATATGTTTTTAATTCTGTGATTCCATTTATTTTCCTAGAAATTCTCCTACTTTCAAATCCTTTGAGGAAAAAGTTGAAAGCCTGAAGGTAAGCGTTACTAAAACATCTTGGTGATTGTGGAGCTGTGGATGTGGAGAAAAGACTGAACTGGACTCTGGGTAGCCTGTGCTTTGGTTATTGAAGTCTTGATGGTACTTGGATGACATCTTTTAAGTACTGTGGAAATGGTTTCTCTGCCTAATGATTTGAGAATAAAAAATGGGCTTCCTGCACCTCTTACAGGAGGATGCCTTTAACTAGAAGGACTAATAACTATTATTATGTATCCAAAATGTTCTAGGCTTTTATGTCCGTGCCTTCCTAAGGATTAGTAATCCACGCAGGAATATAGCCTGTGAGGTTTCTCTTATTTCTTGCACAAAATGTGCAAGGTCTTTGTACTGAGATTTAAAATTTGCTGAGAAAAGCCTCAAGTGCCAGAAACAACCATTAATAGCTTCTCGAGGTAAAAAACGTCCCTTAAAAAATAACTAATGCATGTAATTGGAACCCGATTTGACTTCTTGTGGAACACTGGTTTGGATGAGAAGCATGCAAGTGATAGCATGGGGAATTAGGCATTCCCTTGCAAACTAATTGGCATTAACACTCCTGCCATCCCACAGGGTATATACTATAGAGGGAAGTGAAAAGGCACACACATTACCTGGAGAAATTAAATAGTTGCTATGCTTCACTGAATATCTCAAGAATTGTTGAGCCTGAAAACTGTTGAAGGTTCTCTGTGTCTTTCTAAGCCTAAATGGCTCGAAGGGCTGCATACCTTTATCCATTTTGAACTGAGTGTGTGTCAACCTTCATGCTCCCTGGAACAGAGCTGCTTCATGCTTTGCATATCTGGAAGTCAAAGGAAGACTGCTGTGTTAGTCTGCTGGTGGTGATTGCTTTCTGCACGATATTTAAAGACTTGTCTTTTGAGTATTGTGGAGGTAGCTCAGTCCTGGAAAAGCTGCTCTGCTGAAGAGTTGTTAAACTTTTTGATGCACAGGTACTGGTTTTACACAGTTAATGTTTGGCATGACAAGTGACTGCAATGTTATGTTGAGGCTCTCTCTGTGTTCTAGTCTAAAGTTGGAGGAAGCAAACCTGCTGGGGGAGACTTTGGTGAAGTTCTCAACTCTGCTGCCAATGCCAGTGCCACAGAAACTATTGCAGAACAGACACAGGAGGAGACCCACTGAGATTCCTGCTTCTGTCCTGCTACCCACTGCCAGATGCTGCAAGCAAGAACTAAGCACACTTGTAACATTCTTTGCTCTCTTTCCACCAGATGTGCTTTTATTTAGCACGTAGATATTTTACCAAATTAACTGATACCAGGCTTGTTCGTGGGTTCAAAATATTTTTGAAACTAAAATACATTGCTTGGGGTTTTGTGTGGGAAGGGGAATTTTTATGCCTTTCGAGTATTTAAAGGACTGACTGTAATTTGAAAGCTTTAAAATATAGCAATGAGAAGAAACTCTTTCGAGAAGTTAATTATACTGTACATATACTGTGGATACATAATTTCTTTTGCATCCGTAACTACTGCTCATCTTAATCATTATGAATCTACTGCTGCTGCCAAACTGAAGCTTGGTACTTCACTCCCTTGTGATAATTTCAGTTACATGTTGCCTGCATGGGACACAGGACTAGGAGGATCATTCCCAGCTCAAGAAAGGATTTTCACTTCAGCAGGCTTTAAACAAGTCACTCAGAGCAGGATTACATACGGTTAGGAAGGCAGTGTTTTATGATCGTGTTCCTCATACAACACATGCAACAGATGTGGATAGGGTAGTATGTAACATTTAAAACTTAATGATTTGTCTGTGGATTATCCACCTAGGAAACTTCTGGCCATCGCAAATGGAAGCAAGATGCCTAGTAGTGCTGGTTTTGTTCAGTTACAATAACATTTTGCAGTCTCATTTGTTGTACATGATGTTAATGTGGTAAGATACACTCTTCTGAACCTCTGATTGGTTGTGAAATAGATTAATCTTAGTTCACACATGGTGGTGTCACGTTTACACTAACAAAGTATGGACTGACTGTAAGAAAATAAGGCTGAGCACAAGAGTGGTTCTTTTTTAAGGCATCAAGAGACTTGCTCTCAAATGCTATTGTTGTTTCCCTTACAGGCCGACCATCGAAAACATCTGCTAAACCATCTTACTTTTTTTAAGTGTTAAAGGCCTGTACCACTAGCATCTCTATTCCTAAGACCCCAGAAATTTCTTTCAAGGAGTGCATAGTTGTCATACTGCAGCATAGCTCTCTCACAAGATCTGTTCTCCTACTTGTTGCTCTATCTGATGTACTCTTCAAGTTTCTTGTATTTGTCCATTTCTGGCACCTGGTATCGGTATGGTCAGAACTCTTGCCAAGTGTTTTATCACCGTGCTTGGAACTGGAAACCAGTTTTGAAACATTTGTGTGAAATCCATGAATCCATGTGTGAAATTCAACTGCCACAGATGTCTGGACGGAAAAAAAGTTGTTCCTGACAACCTTGTTAGCATGTCAGATGTAGTGTATATGCTTAATTACATGTGAGAAGCTTAATAAAAACCTGTATGTGAGGAATGTATTGTCCTGTGAATATGGAGGATTATGCAAGTAAGACATTTTTGTTTCCAATTGAAACAGTCCTTTAAGTAGTAATGCTGATATATACTGCTGTACTAGAGGCAATCTGCATGGATGAGTTTGGCATTTCTAGAGAAGATGAGGCCTACGCTGACTTCTAGTGGCTGACATAAACTGCCCTGATTCCACTGGGAAGTTCGGGAAATGGGTTGAGATGTACCCTTAGCCTCCTGACAGTTACCCCTTAACAAAGGCATGGAGGATTGAATGACAGAGTGGTGATCTCCCCCTATAGGGTCAATACCACCGTGGGGCAGGCCCTTCTGGAACAGGATCTTTGTTGTATAGTCTTTTTTTACTTATCTAACTGATGATCCAGAAGGGTTCTCGAGTCCTGAGTGAGGCTTTCTGGGTTATGAAGGAAGATTATTTTTTTAAGGCCAGGTGGCTGCATCGCTGGGCCTGTACCTTTACACTCAGCTTTGCAGCTGCGTCCTCCTCTGTCTGCACCCTCCCCTCGAGTGCCAGCAGCCTTAGGGTGCCTGTCGCAATTCTAGTTTTACTTTCAGAGGTGTGCGTGGTCATGTCGCAGGCGGCACTTTTTTCCTGTTCCCAGAGGCAGGGCTGCCGCCGTCCCTAGGCCGCCTCCCTGGGACACTGCACAGCCCAGCCCCGACCGCCCCGGGGCGCTGGGCTCGCTCTTTACCCATGCCCGCCTGCCCGCCCGGGCGGCGGATACGATCCACCGAGCGTGGCAGAAGTGAGGAGGTGCCGCCAGTAGCAGGGCAGGGTCTTCCTGCAAGAGCGCCTGGGCGGTGCCTGGCGCCCCGGGGCGGCAGGAGGAGGCTGCTTGGGCCATGCCCGGTCCCCCAGAGAAGCAGGACGAGTCCGCCCGCCCTCCGCCGCCAGCGTCCCTTAGTCAAGATGGCGACCGGCCCGCCTCAGCCGAGCCCCGTGCGCTTGCGCCTGCCCCGTGCCGGTGACCCGGTCGTGGCGCGGGGTCAGGGTTAAAGCTCCGCCCCGGCGTGGACAGTCATGGCGGCACTGAGCTGGGGCCTGACTGCTGCACGGGCAGGGGCTCGGCCCTGGCGGCTGCTGCCAGCGGTGAGGTGGTGCAGCGGTGCCCCGCCGGTGGGAGCGCCGGATGCCGGGACCCTCCCGCAGGAGACGGAGGAGCGGCTGGGCAGTGGTACGGCGCTCCCCGACACGCGGCAGGTGAGGGCGCGGCGGGGGCCCGGCCGGGGCAGCGTCCGGGGCGGTTCTGGCCTGGCTGCCCGGGCAGGGCCAGCCCCGCCGTGCCGCCTCGCGGGACCGCCACCGCCTTCCTCTGCCTCTGAGCTTCCCACCGGCTTCGCTTTGCCTTCGTGAAGAGCCGGCTCCGTGCGCAGCCCTTCAGTCTACCTACCGGGCTGCTGTAGCGTGTCCGTCGCTCTCACCCCGCGTAGTAAATACTCAGGAGAAATGGGGACAGTTATTAATGCTTTTTTTTTAACGTATTCATACAAAAATATAGAAATATAACAAATAGTTTTGGATATGTAGAATGCAAGGTACAGCTCTGTGGGCAGGACTGTATTCTGGCTTTCCTAGGTAGGCGGGGAGGATGTGGAAAATCTTTAATTAAAACAATTCTAGCAGGTCAGATCAAGGACCTGTTAGGCCAGTGGTCTAGAAATTTGTAGTGGAAATATGAAGGCCGGTATGAATGAAACAGCTGTGGAAATGCATGTGTGACAAGGTGTCAAAAGAAATGGCAGGACAGGGATTGAAAGAATAGTGTATGTTAATGTGCAAAACCAAAGCACAAACCTTGTGAAAACTGGAGTTGTTTAGCCTGGAGAAAAGGAGGGTGAGGGGACACTTTATTGCTCTCTACCACTACCTGAAAGGAGGTTTTAGTGGAGTGGGGGTTGGTCTCCCAAGTAACAAGTGATAAGTTGAGAGAAAATGGACTTGAAATTATGCCAGGGGAGGTTTAGATTGGATGTTAGGAAAAAATTCCTTCACTAAAAGGGTTGTCAAGCATAGAGGAACAGGCTGCCCAGGGAAGTGGTGGAGTCGCCATCTCCAGAGGTATTTAAAAGATGTGATGTGGTGCTGAGGAACATGGTTTAGTGGTTGACTTGGCAGTGCTAGGTTAATAGTTTGAATTGATGATCTTAAAGGTTTTTTCTGACCTAAATGACTCTATGATTCATTAACTCTGTTCTTGGGAGTAAAATTGAGGGTTCTTGCCAGGGCCATAATTTTGATAAGCCTGAAGCATAGATGATTCACCAAGAGCAGACTCTGCTTTCAAAGAACAGGAGAGGAGGGCAACAGGCTTATATCTTATGTGCCATGTGTTTTCCTGTTATTCCACCATGAAAACAAACATGGAAAAGACAGATAGTGAGCAGAAGCCTGCTATTTATTGAGGCTGGAGTAAGTGAGATTCTGGAGCAAAGGACCACCCTGTAAACAGCTGTTGACTCTTGAGGGGTATAAAAGGTTTCTCCAAAACTTTGTTCATCATTGCCAAACAGGAAGAATCTCAGAGGTACGGTGATAGGTCCATCCTTCTTGGTGTTGTATCCAAGTGGTTCTGCACTTTGGTATGCACTTCTTTTGAGTCTGTGGGTGTGAGAATGTGAATGAGCAAAACTGTGGAAAGAATGAGCATGAATGGGTAAAATGCATATGGAGCTTTCATTTAAAATGGCCACACTCTCTGTTTGGTTGTTTTTTTTATTTTTGTCATGATGATTTTCCTGCAATGTCTGTTGGGACAGTGGCCCTTAACAGACTTCTAGGGAATCACAGAAAAAAGCAGTATGTGTGTGAGTGTACCAGCTTACCCCAGACTCTTATCTTCCAGGCTGAAAAATCCTGACCTCTCATTTTTTCCTCAGGTGGAAGTGATTCTGTGCTGCTCTTCATCGTTGTCACTGTGATTTTTCTAGCTTTTCCAGTTCTGTTGGACCACATCAAGGGCTGGAGTGTGCCCGGTAGGATATGGAGATTAATGCTCTGAATTAATATGTATTAATATTGCAGGACTGTGAGTGTAGAACTAGAAATGCTTCTGTCACTGAATTCAGGACTTGATATCCCAAATCACTGTATAATCTGTAACACTGTTTTCCTTTGAATATCCACAAGGCTGACCATGCAGAGATCAAAGGTATGCCTAACCAAGGTTGCTGGCTCACATGGAGCCCAAGGGGGATCTCCACAGGAGAGTTTAGGAAGAGATTCACTTGGTCTAGCTGTAGGAGGTACTGAATGCTACTTGGGGGATTTGATTTTTTTTCTTTTCTTTTTGTTCAGTAAGATGCTATGAACAAATTTTCTATTGATAAATCATCATCAAGCCTTTAAAGGTTCTTAACTAACTCAAATGTTACATAGAATTCACAATAGCATTTCCAAGTGGAATTACATATACAAATATAAATAACGCAATACAGAAATCAAACTAGGAATGTAAAATTAAGAGCTGGGCTACAACTCTGGATTTCTCTACATTCTGCTGAATTACTTTCTCACTTGAACAAGAGGAAGATCAGTAGCTTGCTTTGCAGTGTCACGTTGGTGTTAAAAGCATAACAATGAGATGAAATAAGACTGCTGTGCATCTACTTTCACACTGTTCTTAGCCCAGTTAGCAAAGCGCTTGGTGAGCCCAAGTGTGATTGGTTATCCTTCACTGTTTACTCTCTTAAGAGTGTGTACAGAAGTGGGAGTGGGCTTTAGTGAGAATGAGTTAGCAGTGGAAGATGGGGTACTGAAAAAAGAGGAAAATGAAAAGGACCTGATTTGCAGTGTAATCTGTTGGTTCTGTGTAGTTCTCTTGAAATCACCTTTTCACCAATTTTAACTGATTTTTGCTTGTTAGGAGGTGTGTTAGTTGGTAAAGAAACTGCACAGCTGCAAACTACCCTGAACTGGGTAATACTCATGGAAAGATGTAGTGGATGTGGCTGGAAGAACTCAAAGCATTAGACCTTTTGAGAAAATCCTTCTAAGGGGAATAAAATTCTCTCCTCAGGAGAGGCTGCGGTGGCTATAGCTGCAGCCTCTTTTGGGGTGCCATGCATCTGCAGGATCTGCTCTTTCAAGCAGGAGGAATGTGGTGTTGCTCACCCCTTACCTGAGCTGCAGCCAGAGGAAAGCTTGTGTTCCTCATCTCTGCTGCCAAATAGCCAGGTGCAAAGTGTTGTCAGGCTTCTGGTTTACTTACACCCTGTGAAAGTAGAGGTATTTGGGTCCTTAGCATTTCTGTTTCCTTAGGAAAACAATACAGAGGTTTGATGAACTTTCTGCACAGGTTTCCTGTGTCAGCTGTTTTCCCCTCATTTTTGAAACTGCGTGAGTGCTGTGGTATTTGGTAGTTGCTTGGTGTTACTTTCTGCTATGTTAGTGATTTTTTACAGGCTTGTGTTTTAGTTTTCACCTTCAGTTCACAGTTCTGTTGTTACTGTTCTGCGGATAGTGAAACTTATAAAGCAGGTGCTTAGATGTTGATTAAAATTGGTAAAAAGTTAGCAACATGGTAAGCAAGATCTTCTGAGAAACCCACAGTATTTAACGTTGTCTACAGCAGGCAGCTTACTTCTTGCTGCTTTTTCCCATCTGCATTTTTATAACATTTCAGTTTTGCATTCTTAAACTTGAGAAAAAAACCACAAGTTTGAAGTTTTGTTCTTGTCCATGGAAAATTGAATAAAGAAGTCTTTTAGAAGGACAGGAAATGCTTTCGGTGTTACCTTTATTTGCAGATTGAAGCTACCTGCCTAATGAAGTAGGAAACTTGCCTTTTAGGAAAGATGTGATGCTTGTTGATACGTGTAGAGAAGTGGTTGTTGAGCTACGTTACCAACATTTGAAGAAAATGTAAGAACAAAGTAACTAATTAAGAATAAATTACATAATTTTGTGCATTGTGAACTAAATAGTCTAAAAATGTTCTTAAAAATAAGTCATGAAGTTTGTCAAATGTATTTTTAGGTAGAAATGGGTTATCACTACATTAGCTTTGCTACTGTCGTGCAATATGTCACAGCATGATAAAACTTCTCTGTTAGTACTTTTTAAATTTATAGTAACAGGGTCCAAACCAGGAGGTGCGTGTCGGAGATCAGTGATGTGAGCAGAAATGTAATCTGTGTTCAGAAGTGGAGATCTCCAGCTGTGGCTCCTATAGAGGCAGCCAGGCAGGGATGCTGCGCTCCACGCCCGGCACAGCAGAGGGCAATGCTTGTTTCTAGATGTCACAGGAAAAGTAGCTCATTTGAGGAATTTCCTATTTAGTTCCTTGAATAGCATGTTTTAAGGCAAGACATTTATTAACAATAAACGTAACTGACGTTCTCTAAAGTTCAGATGGGACTGGGTGGGTATTAGTGCATCATAATAACTAATGTCTGAAATAGAGAGATTAGAAATTATTCTTCCAGAAATGTGTATGTTTTAAAACTTGCTTAGTGAGTTAGAGGTTCTTTCATGAAAGGATTTAGAAATTTGAGGAGGATGGCTGTGTAATTAAATTTCTTATCACTGTTTTAAAAAATAAAATATTGATATTCATAAAGAGAATAAAATAATAACTGTTTTAAGAGATTATATAAAGAGCTGCCATATCTATTTATGTTTTAGAGGGGAGGTTAAAAAAATGATAATTTTAAAGGCATGTATTACACTTTAGTTGTGAAAGGTACATGGGTATTTTGGATAAAGGATGTGTATCTGTCTTGCTTAGGTGGTATCTTGGAAACCTTAGTGTCAAACAACGTGTAACACTAGATGTTCTGAAATCGAGCATTAGAAAAAAAAATCTGAATTCTTTTTAATGTGAATATTGATGGGAAATGTTTCTCTCATCTGTCTTCCCATCTAAGTTAACATTTATAAGACTAATTTACTAAAGTTAGTTATTTGAGAACAAAAATACTTACATTTAGCACAATTTTAACTTGTAATTTTCGTAGTCTAGTATTTAATAGAATCATAGTATGTATGGGATTGTAAGGGACCTTTGAAGATCATCTAGTCCAGCACCCCCTGCTGTGCACAGGGACCTTTTTGACTAGATCAGGTTGCTCAGAGCTTGGGTGAGGTTGACCTTGAATGTTTCCATGGATGGGGCCTCCACCACCTCTCTGGGCAACTTGTTCCAGTGTTTCACCACCCTCATTATGAAGAATTTCTTCCTAATGTCTAATGTAAATCTACCCTGCTCTAGTTTAAGACCATTGCTCCTTGTCCTATTGCTACATACCCTTGTAAACAGTCTTTCCCCACCTTTCCTGTAGGCCCCCTTCAGGTACTGGAAGGCTGCTGTAAGGCTGAACAACCCCAATTCTCTCAGCCTATCTTCATAGGAGAGGTGCTCAGCCCTGTGATCATCTTTGTGGCCCTCTCTGGATTCGTTCAAACAGGTCCATGACCCTCTTGTGTTGGGGACTCCAGAGCTGGACATAGTACTCCAGGTGGGGTCTTACGAGAGCAGAGGGGCACATCATCTCCCTTGACCTGCTGGCCACACTTCTTTTGATGCAGCCCAGGATGCAATTGGCCCTCTGGGCTGCGAGTGCACATTTTTTGCTCGTGTCCAACTTTTCATCCACCAGTACCCCCAAGTCCCTTTCTGCAGGTCTGCTCTCTGTCACATCATCCCTCCTTGTATTGATAGCAACAATTGCTCTTACCCAGGTGCAGAACCTTGCACTTGGCCTTGTTGAACCTCATGAGGTTCACAGGGGCCCACTTCTCTATCTTGTCCAGGTCCTTCTGGATAGCATCCTGTCCCTCTGGCGTATTGACAGCACCAGTCATTTTTTAGGACACCTATAATCTCTGTGTGGCTGGAGTACTCTTCTGGTGTTAATAAGTAACTTAAAAACATTTTTGGTTTGATTACAAATGTGACATTTTATAAAACCTATGGGACAGGCATAGAGGTTACTCATTTAGGTAGATGAGGTTGTGGCCAGCATTCAAGTATTGCGAGCTGCTGGAGCAGACTTGCCAATTGTGAGATTTGCATGGGCTGGAATGAGTTTTGTCTAGCTGAAAGTTTATCTTGGCTTACTTTGCCAGCTTGTACATTTACGTTTGAGAAACTTGGGTTATGTTTGCTCCTGCTGCACTGTGGACAGATCCTTGTGCTTTCATGTTTGTGCTAAATAAGGACTGTATTGCAGGCTTCTCAGCATCCTCTCAGCTGGATCTGCTTGAAATGCTGGTTTCCACTGCAGTGGGAACAAACTTGTTTGTCCTTGAGACCTCTGCATAGAAGCAGTTTTAGCCTGTGAACCCTCTGGCTGAGGCACCAAAACTTGGCTTTCCTGACTTGGGCTTGTCCTGGCTGTGGGCCCAGCTGGGTCTGTTGGATGACCTGTTTTGCATATGACAGAGTGCTTGCATGATAGGATTTTGTAAAATTTGCATGGTGTTGGAGCAAAACTCCTGGAAGTGAAGTAGACAGGATTTTGAGTGCTGTAGGTGAACAGCAGACAAGTTCATGTCCTCCCTTTGGAGGACATCATTACAGTAAAGTAAAATTGTTCACAGTTTCCATAGGCAGTTGTGCCTCAGGAATGCAAATTAGCGTGGAAAGACCCTGAGCACTGTGCACACCTCTGGCCTCAGCATGAGGAAGACCACAGTGCTTGGGGAGCAGCAGGCTGCAGTAATCTTCCCAAATTTGCTCGTTCAGATAGATCTGGGCCAGTGAGTGATTGCTTTGGCATTGCAGAGGTCCGTGAGTGGTAGATGTATGTGATACACCTTGGATGATTGATTGTCTGAGGGGAATCTCAAAATTCAAACTGTCTTGGGATCACCAGTATCATGGAGAAAAGCAAGTGAGTGCCAGCTGCCTGCTCTTAGTGGCTGGATGTGAGCTATCTGGAAGAAGGTGCATGGAACCATAATGTAGAAGTTAAATAGGAATTTAAATCCTTCCTAGTGCTTATTGTTATCAACAGGATATTTACATCCACTGTTGCTGTGTTAGCTCCCAGCTACTCTGTTAAATATGCCTATTGAAACTGCATCCTGTCCTCCAGGAGCCTGGAAAAAAGAGCCTGGAAGGGCAGGACAGCAATAAATGGTGAAAATGTCAGGCTGAAGATAAGATAGTGCTGTTGTGTAGGATCGCCAGTGTCTCACTTTGGCATGGTGAGTCCATACAGCAACCTAAAATGCAAGGACACAGACATAATTGCTCAGAGAAATGATGCCGAGTTCTGGCTAAACAATTTAGGTGCACAGACAGATGCTGGGCTCAAAGTACCATAGGCTATTTTTAGGACTGTGTGTGTACATCTGTTACAATTTTCTTTTTTGTGCAATATATGTAGCAGGTGCATTCTCTTTCCTTGATTTAGAGACTAGGTGATTTCTGTTCAGAATTACACTGGAGAGTTAGACACTTGGGGTGTTCTGCAAGCTGTGAGTTTTTGTAAGCTCACAACAGCAGGTGGCCTGGTGTTTGTGTGCTCCTTGGGGTGGCTGGCAGCATGCTGGGTAGATAGGGATCTTGCTGCTGACGTAGCTGATCCCAGCTCATTTAGGAGCTGGTGGAGGCACAGAGGAGAAGTATGTATGAATTAGAGGTAGCTGGAAGGAATGTGAAAAGCCAGGGATATACCTGTTCAGGGCATTGTAGGAATTACCTCTTGGTTCCTGGGTTTTTTAATCTCTTTCCATACATAACATAGAGTAGTGAACGTATTTAGATAACTGTAAGTGATCTGAATTTGTTTCCTTTACTGTTACTGATGAACAAATTGCAGTAAGACTTGGCTCTCCTTTTAATCCTTAAAACAGAGCATCAATGAACATTTGTGTGTAGTGTTGTCTTCATCTCTTCCGTTTTCATCCGCTCTTTCTTTCCACCTCACTGAAAGTGTCATGTTTTGTTAATCTTTCATTGATACTATTGCAAGATTCTAATTTTTTGCTATAAAATAGTCCTTGGAAGAAAAGACTGTACAACATGTCAACCACTAGACATCTTGGTGTCATCAGCAAACTTTCTGAGTGTGCACTCAATCCCACTGTCCATGTCACCAGCAAAGGTCCCAATATTGACCCTTGAGGAATCCCACTCATCACTGGCTTCCACTTGGACATCAAGGTATTAACCACTACTCTTTGAGAAGCTGGTATTGAGTTAACCAGTGCATCAGATTGTACATTTTTAAGGTTTGTTGGGTAAGCGTTGGTGGTTTGGGTAGCATTGCAGTGTGTTAGCAATGTGACTGCTGCTTTCTGGTATTTTAAATGGGCAACTGATGAAGTTTCAAGCAGCTGTAGTTGCTTAATTTTCTTCATACAACTGTGATATCCTTCCCCTCTCCAGATGTAGCGTTTTATGTTGTTCCTCTCAGCACAGCTGTGTAAAGTCACAGGAGAAGAGAAGGATAGTTTAAAATTTTAGTCATATAATACAAAAATATTTGGACTCGAAACAAATAGAGTATACCTTTGACTGTTCTGGTAAGAGACAGGTATAGCTGTAATTGACTAAAAAAATCATCTGTCTTTGGATTTACTATGAAAGCCCAGTATTTGTTGTAGGACATATGAGATTAGTTTGTTAATTGAAAAAAGTGACATTTATTTTATGAACAGTACTGTGCTGCATTTGATTTAGCAGCATGTAACAAGACATTGGTAACTTTACAAATCTTACATAATTTTACAAGGTATTCTGAATAATTGTGCTTCTTCATGAGTTTGAAGAACAGTTCATGTAGTTAATCATGATGAAAAGTCTAAGAAATAGCCATGTAATAGTAAAAAGTTGCAAATAGCCTTAACAACAATGTAAAAAGATTTCTAGACAATGAGGAAGTTTTGATATTGAAAGGGTAGTTCAGGAAAACCTGGTGACTATTATGCACAGATCTTTGTGGTCCTACTTGAAAAATGTAATGATGACAGACAAAGATTGTTTTTACCGTAGTGTTTTACTGGTTAAGTGCTGCATGTATCTGGTTTGTTCTCATTTGCATCTCTTAAAAATTTGCTTAGCTCACAGTATTACATTGTTATTATGAGGGCAATATATACACAAATATATACATACAAGTATATTGTGTGTTCTCTGCACAGCTGAGATGCTTTTAATTAGAAGTAATACTGTATGCAAAAATAAAATTAGGTTTGGAATATACTATATTCATCAGTCAGCATTGCCATGACTACCAAAATATGGAGCTTGATGGAAGGATGTTGATGATCATAAACCGGTATCAGATAGGTTATGATGAATCTTTCATTGTTTTTTAAAATACATGTGTAATCTTTAACTAATCTCCAATCAAAATGTAATGTTAAACACTTTTTTAAAAAGCTGTAATTCCAGTATGTGAAGTGTTCTTAAAGAATTGTGTCTGTAGTCAAACAGAACCTTCCAATGCTCTTTGCAAAATATGACAGCTATTACTGTTAAAACTTCCTTGTAACCATGTTTGTTTCCCTGTGGATAATGCTACAGAATAAGAATAGTCTTATTCTTAGTAAAACTGAAGTTCAGTCCTTTTCATATTTTATCTCTGAGATGAGAGAGGTTGGTAAATAGGAACTGTAACTTGGACAAGTTTGTGCAGTAGCCTCTTAGTTCTTCCTAGGTGAAAGTCAATGAAGCAGTACAGCTTTTGCAGATCTTCTTTGGGAGTTTTGTGATAGAATATTTTGTTTGCGTAGGACATCAAAAAAATGGTATTTGCATTGTTGAAAGTGGAGCATGTACTTATGTAATGGAAGATTAAACAATTGATTTTTAGGCTGGAAAGGATCACTGTAGCTACGTAGACTGATTTCAACTGACACAAAGCGCTGAATTTCAGCCAGAGACTATTGCAGTTAACCCAGCAAGCTTGTCTTTCAGATAAATTTGTGGACTTAAATAAATATCCTCTACTCTGTTCTTGTGAAACCCCGCTGGGAGTACTCCATCCAGCTCCAGGGTCCTTAGTACAAGAAAGAGCAGGTCCAGAGGATGGCCACGAAGATGATCAGAGGGTTGGAAGAGTTGGGGTTGTTCAGCCCAGAGAAGAGAAGGCTCCAGTGGGACCTTATTGTGGCTTTTCAGAACTTAGAAGGCCTGTTAAAAGTCTGTCTCCATTGAGACACTGGAACAGATTGCCCAGAGAAGTTGAGGATGCCCCCTGCCTAGAAGCGTTCAAGGTCAGGCTGGATGGGGCTTTAAGCAACCTGACTTAGTGGAAGATGTCTCTGCCCATCGCAGGGGGGTTGGAACTAGAGAATCTTTGAAGGTCCCTTCCAGTGCAAACCATTCTATGAAAAAAGCATCAATCGTAATGTATGTGCGTAAGAAAGCAACCATCAGAGTTTCTATTCCACTTTTACTTTGGTGCTTTCTGCCTTAAGATGGCCGCTTGGATATCCACTTAATGTAACTATCTAAATGGTATTTCCTATAGGCTTTCTTTCAATATTGTTGTAGTTTAAGTAGGACTAAATTGAAAAATAATGTAAGATTTTCTTCGTTTTCGAGGACTTACTAGATCAACTGGTTTCAGATGGAGTGGCAAGAGCAGATTTAAGTTCTTCAGTTTACAACTAAGGGTTAAAATAGTTAGATTGTTCCATCCAAGCTACATAGAAGGCTTATGGAGTAGATCATGCTCTCTCAGATTCCACGAGGGAGGAGAAGGTGCTCTTCTCCAGAGACTTCAGTTCAGATGTGCTCCCAAGTTGTGCTTCTCACATTGTATGCAGCAAAGTCACTGCCAAATTTTACCTTCAAGTTAGCAGTGAGTATGGATGTAACCTTAGCTTCTCTATCTATGCTTCTTAAAGACTAATCCTGCAGTATTAAAAAAAAAAAGTCAGTGTTTTAATGAAGAGGTCTTTACAAAATAGTATTAGACTTGCACAATAAATTAGTCACCAAAAATCCTACAGTGAAATTTAAATGTTTTGCCAAACAGTTGTGGCTTCTCACCAAGGGATCCTTAAAAGCGTAATTTCAGCTTTTTACTTGCAGCCTCTTTGGCTGAAGAGTTCTGTTTGTTTTGCTTTCTAAAATAAAAACACGTTTCTTCACTGAGCTCAGGAGAATGTATGAATGTTCCTCTTTTGGCTGTAACAGTGGAAGTTTGCTTTATTTTCTGGCGGTTCTTTGGGGATGCTTGTAGTTTTAAGGTTGTGATGGGAAATAACTGGACAATTAAAAACCTAAGTATGCAAGGGTTTTTGAAAGTTAAGAAAGGTTTAGTAAAAGTAAGCGTGAAAATACAGCAGTCAATTTTGGTCATCCTCTTCGAGGTAACAAGCAATTTTCCTGTGCTTTTCTGGTCATAAAATCTGAGTTTTCTCCCAGCAAATGTTGAAGTTTTGGAGTAAAACCTTTCACTGCTAACCATGCATTTCTTGAATATCAGTTTTGTAGTACCATACTGTACTAAAAAGTAGTTCTGTTTTCTTCTCCCCTCTCCTGCTTTCTAAAAAACTTAACTTTAAAACAATGGTACGTGCACTATTTATGTTTATCCCAAAACCATGTAATTTGGGGTTTGCTGCCATCGAAGGTGCAGTTCAAATGATTATGTATAGTCAGAAATTAATGAATATAGTCTTTGCTGGAATTTTTAGTTATACTGATATTTTTTCTACTGGACTGTAGATATTAAATCATTAATATTAGAAAGTATTAGAATTCTTAGAACAGAAGTAATTCCCTTAAAGAATTCAAGTCATCATGGTGTAAGCTGGTGTGCAAGTTCTGTCTTTTAGGAAATCGGGCCTGGTAACAATCTTCATATAGGAGTGGATTCATAGGAAGCTTCTTACAAGTAACTTGTTGCTTACCAGCAGGGAAGACTCCAGTTTTCTCCTTGGCTGCTTTCAGAGCTCTTCTTTGTGACTTTGCAGTCATTAATCTTAGACTTTTCCCTAAATCACTGCTTTTATTTCTGCTGTGAATCACAGATCCTCCTTTTATGCTTTCTCTTTGCACCATTTTCCTTCAGTAGTTTTATTAAATAACATGAATCTTGCTTTTGTTTCAGCTTTATACAGTAGTTAGTTTTCAAAATCCTTTGTTAGCAAGAATTTTGTATTAGTTCTTAACTTTTATCTGTTTGTATGGAATAAAATGGAAAAGTCTCTTGTTTAAAGGAAAACGAAGAGATCTTCCTTATCTTTGTGGTATCCTTATTTGGGTTGTAAGTTGAATCTGTTGGGAAACAGTATGAACTTCAGTTGTGTGATATTTTTTAATAGGAGAAAATCTCAGGCCAGTAATTGGGGAGGAGAGAGGGGCTATATTATGGTGAGGAAAACATGCAAAGCAGACAGTGGACTTCAGAAGAACCAACTCATACAGTCTTCGTTTATAACTGTTTATTGGAAGTGGGATGATGATATGCTGTTACTTTGAAGCCTTGGTAGCTGAATTTTGTGGCAGTTGTATTTAATTCCTTGTATACTAGTTAAAACTTGTGTCCTAGGTGGCTTTGTGCAGAGCTGCATAAGAATAACCCTGTTTTCTACTATGTGCATAGTTTCACATGTCTGCTTTATCCATAAACATTTGGGGTTTTTAAGCATGTTATTTTAATATTTACCTTACTACATATTGCAGAATTCAATATCAGCCTTCAAAAAAGGGCAAAATAACCTTGTACATCTTTTAATCACTGGTCAAGCTGGAGCCTATGGTATGTATTCTCCAAGTGTGAATAAAATATATTAGCTAGCAATTTGCAGATTGTCCTCTTTAATACTACTTGAGACGAATGCTGTTTGCAAAGGGTAACAATTAATTTGATATTTTTTGCAAATGTCAGTTTTTCAAATGGTAGAATGGAGATGGACAGGAGCAGTTATGTATCATACTGAAGAGATGGTTGCTGTCTTTGCATTATTGTTCACAGGGAAGTCCAAGTGATGGTCCAGGGTCATATTCTGTCTACCCAGTACTACAAAATACAAGCAAGTTATGTACTATATATGACAAGTACAAGTATTTATCATATTTTGTTTCCATTTGTTTGTTTCTATATCTGTTGATAATAAACAATTAGGTGAACCCCTGGCCTGCAGAGCTATTGCTTGTGTTGTCTGAAAAAATAATGGTAGCCACAAGGCTTTTGCAAAGGAACAGGATGTTAGTGCTATATATTGAGGTGATTACTGAATGTGTTTTCTGTATCTTGGGATGTATATAAACTGTGGGACAGTACTTAAAAAATTGAAGGAAGAAAAAGAACAATTCTTCGTCAGCTTGTCTTTCAGGTAGAGATGTTCGTGGTAGAGACTCGAGGCAGGCAGTGCAGGACATTTTGCCTAGTGCAGAGCTGCTTTAAAAGAGGAGACAAAAAGTCTGTGACTGCTGGAGGTTTGGAGGGTTCCACACGTTTATTGAGAATGTTGTCTTGGTAGACAATAGCTGTACAGTGAAATGAGCCTGAAGATGCCAGACTATGTTGGTTTTTAAGGCATCTAGATTAGGCACTTAATAAAGGTTGACAGTATTTTAGAGTAAGTAAGTAATAAATGTTAGTGCCAGCTCTTAAATTTTAAAAACTATTTTCTTCTAAACTTTTCTTTCCTACTAGTAGAGGAAGCAGAGCTTTTGGTTTGAGAAAGCTCTAAAATCACTGATTACTGCTAGACACAAAGTCATAAACGTGTTCAAAGTTGGAGGTAAAGAAAGCACTTGAACTTACTTATTCAAAGGGAGACTGAGAGCTGTGCCTCTGAGATGAGTTAAAGGCATGAGACCTAAAACTTGAGTTATTATATTCTGAGACCAGGATAAGTTATATTGAACTTGTCAGTAAAGAGCCTTAGACCAAATGGTTTAATGTATAAAAAGAAGGCACCTAGAGAAATTACCTTGAGCTGTAATTACTTGTATGCTTGTTTCTTGAAATTGAAGTTACTCTAGTCATGTATCAGTCCTCTTGGTACTTCTGCTGAGTCTTCATCCATGTTTTTTGGAAGAACTTCAGTGTGCAGGGAAACTGTGGTGGTGAAAACAAAGCTTTTTGCTTGTTCTTTGAGAAATGTAGGAGAACTGTCAAGTTGGCAATGCCTGTTAGACTACTTATGGTGGAAGCCATTAATTGTTGGATGTCAGGTTTTATGGTATATTGTCTGACTTGGTCCTGTTGCCTTTAAGATGATATGCTTCTGCACAATAGAGTTTTGACTTACATAGAGCTTCTTGCATTCATTTGAGTAAAAAATAGTAAAAGTACACTAGAGAGGAATTTGGGAAGTGAGTTATGTGAAGCACTATGACTGGTTACCCTAGTGTTATCTACAATTTTTTAAAAATTCCTTTGATTTAGGTTTTTACCTAAGCAACAGTGTACACTTTTAGTAGTTACAAGGTATGGAGAGTTGAAGTCTGGTGGGCTAGCAGATAGTGATGAAATTTTTTTAGGTTGCTAGTTGAAGTGCATGCCTTATTATATACTTGGTCAGAGATTAGCTGAACATATTGGGGTTTGTTTTAATATTCTTTGTTGCAGGCTCCTAGTCTTTCCTTTTTCCTAAATAAAATAATACATGTAGAAAGTGAACTCAGGAGGTTATCTGTTCAGACCCCATTCTGCAAGCAGGACAAACTTAGTTCAGGTTGCTAAGGGCCTTTTCCAGTCAAGTTTTGAGTATCTTCAAGTAGTTGGGCCTTGAGCTATTGTGGCATTGCAGTAACTTGCTGTTGCAAGTCAGTTTTCCCATTTTGTTGTTTTGTGTAACAACTTTGCAGAAAAATCTTTCTAGCTATCAATGACAGTGCTGATTAGAACAAATGTGATAGTTCTGGAGGATTGCATTCTTAGCAAGCTGCTTGATGTTAATATGTTATTTGCCCCTTAATTGCAGCAATCGGATTACCGATACCGCATCTCACTTCTCCATGTTTCATTCATGTCTTTCACATTCCAACATGCATGCTACGTGCCTTTACAAGCAAACATAAAACACCTAGCTAGTGTTTTAAAGACATATTGCTCAGCAGGTGGGATAGGACCACCCTGCTTATATAGTCATAGGCTTTGCTCTAGAAGCAGTATTGGAATTTCTTCTTTCGTTAGATCTTACTGGGTTTTAAATCTATGACTTTTTTCCACTCTCCTGTTAATATTTATCATCTTGCAGAGCATTCTATTATTGAAAGAGCTACTGCTTTTTATTGAATTATACAGTTGGAGAAGCATCCAAATATTTGAAGAACTTTTAAACCTAGAAATTAGAAGGAAAATCAAACAGGTTAGACATTTAAGAAGGAGGAAAAAAAGCCTTTATACTTTAGCTACTTGAAAAGAGTGTGCCTTTTGTGCTTCTGAATTTTGTAATATTCTCCAGTTTTTGCAACTTGACATGTTATCGATATCTATCACAGCTGTATGGCCAACACTCCTTCAGAATCAGAAAAGTAGAGTGCTTAATAAAGTATGTTGCCCTGTTATCTCAGCTATCTTACTGTCTTACTATTTTTCTGTAGCGTGATTGTTAGGAATCTAGTTGAGGAGATTTAGAAATCATGAAGGAAAGTACTCAGGATTTTTGTATATGCAAATTAGATATTTGATACTCTTGAGAATTTCCTCTCCAGCAAGCAGAATGGAGAATGCTGCGGACTTGTAGACCTGTGGTAGAATGCACATAGATTCCTAGTGGCTTCTTGGAAAACTGTCAGCAATGAAGAATGGCCAAGGATTCCATTGTACATTATCATCTGTATCTTAGTCAGTTTAATCACTGTTCTAGTAAGGAGTGAGAAAATGTCACTGTGTAAAGATAGCACTTGTGTGTCATGTACAGAGATTATTTCACAGGCAAGTTTGCACATGCATTTTGTATCTCTCTTTTTTTCCTGCCAGGGAAATAAAGCAGAGGGATGTTATTAACTAGAGCAGACCGTTTGTAAGTGATAAAAACGGAACACACAGGATGTACTCATATTCATGAGGTGGAGATTAAAATTTCACAAGCAAGAAGTTTGTTTAGGTTAGAGAGCCTACTGTGTATGCCATCGTTAGAAGTCAACAAGAATGAGGTGAATACCATTTAACAAGTGTAATTGTCAAGAGATTAAGGAAGACTAGGTTGGATGGAGCTTTGAGCAACCTGGTCTAGTGGCAGGTATCCCTGCCCATGGCAGAGGGGTTTGAACTGAATGGTCTTTAAGGTCTCTTCCAACCCAAAGCATTCTATGATTGTATGAATTTACTGCAAATTGTATTATTGCTTAAAAAAAGCCCAGTTGTTTAATGGTCACTACTAATGCCACCTTTCTAGTTAACTTAGGAAAATCTCCTTCAAAACAAACTCAGAAGTTATCTTGATCGCCTCTACTAGCTCAGGCTTTTTCCAGATGATCTACATATAAGAAAAGGCAGTTCAAATGTTGGAAATGGGTCATGTGTAGTGTCTGATTCCACTAGAGTTCATTACATTAATCCAAACCATAGGTTGACCTTCTCACATCCTCTTGAAATATGAAGAAAAAGTTGCTCTTTACTTGAGACCTGAACTTAACTATGGAATATATGTGCATTAGCCTAAAAATGGAAACATCTGCATTTCTCTGTGATTTGTTTTTTGGTTTGTGTTGTTTTTTTTTCCTGGACCAATTTTCGTATTTGTTTGTTTTACTATGAATGATAGCTGAAAATATTCTGGGGTGAAATTATGGTAGTCTATATCATCCTGAGTTCATATGTTGCTGCTGTGTTCTTATCTTTGCCCTTTTCTATGGACACTATCAAAGTCTTGTTTGTTCATCCTGATGCTCAGTCACTTGGTGATCAATCTAGTTTGGAAACTAGACCAACAGAAAACTGTCCTTACAAGAAAGTAAATAGCTTTTGTTTGTCACATTCCTGAAAAAGGCTTACTCCAGGTTAGGACATGTTCAAGTGGTGGCACAAAGGGCTGGAGTTCTGTCTGGGAGGGAGTGGGGAAGACATGATGAGGCATGGCAGTGCCAGCTTGGTTAGTTTAAACAGTTACAGACCTGTGTCCTAAATTAAGAAGGCCTAACAGTTTTTGGGGACCCCAGAAAGTTTTTTGTCACATGTTTAGTCTCATAGATGGAAAAGGTGAAGTATTTGGAAGGATTATCTATTCCGAAACATCAGTTTCTGAAAAGCCAGAATCTCTGCCAGGTGATGATGCTGTGCTTGTGTCTTTCTCTTCAGTATCATATATGCTGTCCTTCTGTATTTACATTATGTGTACTTCTTCAGTCCCTGCAGGCATCACCCCTTGATAACTCTTACTTGGGAAAGTTGTTTTCATATGTAGCACTCAGCTGCTTTATCTGAGAGACTGAATATCCACTGGAAACACTCTGCAGTGAATGTTCCAGCTATCACTTTCTGGATGTTTTTTTCATTGGCATTTTCTTCATCAGACAAGTTGAATTAGGTCAGGAGTGAAAGATGGAGAAATGGGATATCTCTGTTTAGGGAAGCAGGGAATTGAATGATCAACTCAGTGGATAGAGTAGTTGACTGTGGAATTCTGTGTTTGATCACTGTAACTTCATCTTAAATTATAAGGTATAACTAAGATAAGATATATCATCTTTGAAAGCAATGTTTATGAGCATACAGGATGATGGAAAAGTGTTTGTTACTTTACAGGGGGAAGTGGTTGAATTCCAAGGCAATTGGGTGATTCTGCAAACTCTTATTTCATAGTGAAAAAGTCAGTGGAAGACCACTACACTTTGCGTTTTGTTGTACCTCAGTTTTCCTTAAACCAGGTTTTGGCATTTCAATATGAGGATCGATTTATAACCTTCTGCCCAGATGGAGTAATTTTGAGGGGGGTGTTCATTTTAAAATTTTACTTTTAGCTTATGGCTTATACATAGATTTAAAGTTACATCTAGGTTGCTGCTACCCTCTCAATTAATATAATAAATGTAATTTCAATACCTTCTCTTACTGCTTCCACTATTTTGTGTTTATTCTTGGGACACTTATAAATGCATCCTGTACAATTTTCAGGTATTTGAATTTAGACTGTATTGTGAAATTAAAACAATCCTATGTTTGGAACCTTATCTAATACTAGATTTCCTATATAAAATCCTAGCGCTCTCTTTGTGGTTTGCCATCACCAGCTGCTTCCTTTTTGTGGGGGGGGGGGGGGGGGTGTATTCCTTTGTTCAGCCCTGGTCCTTGGGATGCTACTTTTAACAGTTCCTGTTTCTGAAGAAGCAAATTTACCAAGTGTCAGGTCTCTAGGTGTAATTCTGAGGCTGTCACGTCAGAACAACTTGCACTGTTTGTGCCTTCCAGCCCAGCTGGAATTGAAAATTGTCTCTTGTTTTGACTTCCCCAAGAAAAAAAGTTTCCAGATGTACAAGTGGAAAATCAGAGTCACAGAATGTGATAACTATTTAATTACTGAATTAAAATATTTACTTTGATGTTGTAGAATGAAAAATGAGAGAAGTGATGGTTCATATTTTTTTAATGTCTTAGATTAGTCCTGTGCATGCTTTCTACTTTTCCTGCTTTGGCAAAATGGATTTGTTCCTTAAAATAAAGATTTAAGTATTATTCTTTAATAAATAGTTGCACAAATAGCGGTTAGGTGCGAATTCGGGTTTGAATTTTACCAAGGAAGTAACAAAGGGATAAAGGATCTTCTTTTCAGGAGTATCTTCTAATACTGGGAATGCATTTTAAAATCAGCTTATCTAACCAATAGTAGAACTGGCAGCTGTTTCCAGGAGATACAGAGTGTTGTGGTTTTGTGTCACTGAATTAATGAAAGCTCTACCTTTAATGTGAAAAATGTTTGGGGTCGGAGAAAGGTACCAGAGGTCTCCTTACTAAAAGGAGGCTAAAAATGCACCAGACACATTAAATCTTTACTTGTAGTTTAGTGAATAAAGCCTTTTTGTATGTTGCAAGTTTAATTAATTCCTCCTAGAGATAGTGTGTTTCTGAAATGTTGGTTTTCTTTCTTCTTATTTATAGGTTCCTTCAGAGAAGTCTGAATCCTTTGCATCGATGTTGAGACACTCTCCTTTAATTCAGATGGGACCTGCCAAAGATAAAATTGCCATCGGTCGAATATTCCATGTCATAGAAGATGATCTGTATATAGATTTTGGTGGCAAGTTTCACTGTGTGTGCAAAAGGCCGGAAGTAGATGGAATGTAAGTAGTAAACTTATGGTAAGGAATTAACATGTGTGGCTGACATACTAATATGCTTAGCTGATGGGACTTGACCATCTCTGGACTGAGCTTTGATGGTTTGTATGAATTTTATGGTTTAAACTACAGAAGTTACCATGTTGTGCAAAATGAAAGTATGATTGTGAACAGATCTGTGTAGCTTAGACATTGTTGTTTTGAATGCAGATTCCTTTGCAAGTTTCCATTACTGTTGTCTACATTATTCCAGCTTTTGATGACCAAAGTTACTGAGTGTTTTGTCACTGAGGAGAGAGGAGATCATCATCATCTGAGTTGTTAAAACAAGCACTATTTATTGAAATACTTGGGAGTCTTGTGAATGTGGAACTTTAATCCCGTGTAAATTTTAAGCCTTCTTAGGCAAGAACTACCTATGCTAAATAGATATACATGAGGTGATACACTGGGGAATTTACACATTATTGGTGATAAACAGTTTATAATAGATAATCAATGGTAATGTTGTCAAATATTCTATATTGTAGAATATTTTATACAGATTTTGGTGGCAAGTTTCACTGTAGGTCCTAAACTGGAACAACTGTGGTGGAACTAGGACAGTTGTGCTAGGCAATGCAGTAGTTAAAGAGCTAAAGATAAGCAACAACAAATTCTAGTGCAAATTGCATTTATAAGCTTTCTAAGCTGTCTTTAGCATTTTATGATTGTATATTATTCAAAAATATCTCATCTATTTAATTTGTATCCAGGTTCAGACTGAAGCTCCCTGTTCAGCTCAGCTAGCCTTCTGCCAGGCCTGCATGACTTTGCACAGTGAGGAAGAGCCTTCTAGAGCATTGAGGAGTTTGTCCTTACAGATCCATGGCCTCTTCCAGGCATCTTTTCACATAAGGACAGCTTCCTGTCTACCCCAAATAAATTAAAGGTTACAGTTCTGAAGCCCAGATCTCCCCTCTGGCACTTACCTTTCTCCCTTACCTTCAGTGTTTAAGGTCTGTCATTGGTGGTTGCTGTAGCCAAGGCTGCCATCAGCTACTGTGTTCCCAAACAGTTCTTTCCTGCCTGTGAGTAACATGTTCAGCAGAAGATCTGCTGTAGTTGGGCTGTTTGGCACCTCTGCAAAAAAAATGTCACCAGGGCACTTGATCTAGATTGTTTTCCCCTCATGTTTGTTTCTGCTTGAGCAGACACCAGGACATTTGAAGTCCCCTGTGAGAATCAAGGCCTGCAATCATGAGGTGGCTTCTGGTTGTTTGAATGAGGCTTCAGGCACTCCCTCTTCCTGATCAGGCAGCCCATAGCACACATCCACCCTAATAATGTCTTTGTTGGTCTCCTCTCTGGTTCTGACACTTAGCTCTCAGCTGTCTCCTTGCATGGTTCCTAGCAAGGCTCCATGCACTTGTGCCCCTTCCTTGCTTGCAATGCATGGAGTTAATTAAACAAGCATTTACAATGTTGAGGATGTAATGGCAGTGCAAGTAGTAGTGTTGATACTCTAGATCTAAGACAGCATTCATTTGAGACGTAGGTTACTGTTTCAAATCCCGTTTCTCCTCAGTTGAGTCCAGAAACCTGAATTTGTCTCAGACTTCTTAAGTCTTTAAATGCTATATGGACCTAATCTTCTAACTAAAAATACTTTTATAAAAAAAAATAAAATTGAATAAATCTTGCCACCTTTTTCCAATTCACTGTGTTTCTGGAATTGGAATCTCTAAGATTTTCCTGGATTTATAAAAAATTGCAGTCACAGGCAATGTTTTGTTTTGTTGTTTAGCTTGTCATAAGGTGCTGTGTGGTATAACACAGTTGTACCAGTTCATTTCTGCTGGGATTTGTAACATGAAATTTGCAAAGTACTTGTGGAATCAAAAACAAACATGGAAAACTGCTATCTTAAGTGGCTGCATGTGTCATCAGTAGCATTCAGGTGCTGCTGAGTTTGGATTTCTCTGCTTATTAAGTATTGGGAAGACATGTCTTTGCTTGTACAAGTACTTTGATCTGCTTACATAGGGAAGACAGCAGCTCATTGGTTTACAGAGTGAAGTTTGCCTTATCAAAACAAATATAATCTTTTCATACACTGGCCCCTTAGTAAGTGTGAAGGCTTACAGACTTTCGATGGATGCTGACTTCCCTTTGCCAGCCAATGACTGCTTTTGATCACCAGAATAAAGGTCAAATGAGTGCTAGAGTATCTTCTAACAAAGCTTGAAAGTAACGGGGTGGAATTTGCAATGTGTATTTAGATCTGTACCAGCTTACATTGGTGACTGCAGTAAGACTTTGTTACTGTTATTTCTGTTAAGTCACTTGCTGACAAAAGTGACTTCATCACCAAATCGTATGTGCATGTAATCAGAAGAACTGTTTATTCTTTTGTTTGCAAAATATTTATTGTTTGAGCCAAGGAGAAGAATGGGCATTTTAATTTGCAGAGAATAGATGATTTCTTGAAGGCTATCAGTTCAGGAGATAATTAGTTTTCAGACACGGAAGTCCATTATACCATTTTTATGAAGTCAGTCTTGAGAGTGGTGGCTCTTCTAGTACCTGTATTCTGGTGCTGATCTTGGGGTTTTCTGTAGCTGTCTTTTTAGGTATTTGGCAACTCCTCCAAAATACTAGCTTAATATCTTTAGAGGAATAAAAACTTTGTCTTGCCATTTCTGAAAGGAGTTATCTCCATGAGGACTTGTGTTTTTGACATTTCCTCGGTCATTTGGCTTTTTTCTTACCAGAATGCAACTATTTTCATGATACTATAATACAGATTTATTTTTCTTATATAATGACCTTTGCTTTTTGAAAGTGCTAGAAGTTACTTGAAAAGAAACACAAATGCTACAAGAGGTTCTTGTCTGTAAAGCCGTTCTCTTAAACTGCTCGATCCTGTTCTTAACAGTTTTAAGTTCTTGGGATGTCCGAGTGAAAGACCCTGTAGTGCTACCACCATGTGGCCGTAAGGAAGGATTCCACCCTGAAGACTGTCTTGGGTAAAAGAGCAACTGCAAAAAAAAGCGTCCCTCACTTGGAAAAATTGAAGTAGCTACATAAATACTTTTTTTTCCATCAGTTCTTCTAAAGTAAACATCAACCTTTAAAAAAAACCAAAACAAAACACCACAAACCATTAAGAAAAAGAAGCCTTGGAACAGTAATAATACAAAACTTTAATTGAATAAACATTTGAAGAATCTGCTAGGTATTTTCTTTTGGTTTTCACTGCTTGTTTTCCTTTGTCCTGTTCTCTTTGGGAAAGCTGATTTGTTGGATTGCAAAAACTAGATTTCATTATCAGCATTGATGGTATTGCGATTGGAAGCACGCGTCATCGTAGTGAGAGAGCAAAGATACTGTTGGTACAATCTCACTGGGGTCAGGCAAGGGTGTATTTGGTTATGAATAACAACAGCATTTTGTTATTTGGGATTTATGTAAAGTTACTGGAGTATTTATTACCCTTATGATTTCCAAATCTTATTTAATATTGGCTGTACTTATTTAATATATACTGCAATTATTAAAAACATTTTTCTTTATACACTTTGACTTAAATGCTGTATTAAATTTCTGTTTATGCCAACAACATAGCAATTCTGTAAAGCATCCAGAGTTTATACAAATAAGAAAGTGTCTGTAGGAAAGACAGGGTAAAGTTTTCAGCTATAGGAAGAAAGTGGTGGGTTTGTTTGTGGGTTGATTTTTTCCTTTCTTTTTAACATTTCCGAATGAGGAAAATGTCTGTCTTAGATCTCCAAATGAACAACAACTTCATGCATGGCAAAAAGGTGCTGTTACAACCTGCTCCTGCCATTATCAGATGAAATTCCTAAGAACTAGAAAATGTGGGAAGGGGTTGTTCTGACACTGCTGCGTGGTCTGCACCTGTACTGCTAATGACCAATTCCCATCAAAAGTACAATGGCTTTCAGCGATTTTCTAAATTGTAGGATTGTGGGACCAGCTTCCAAAGAGGATTACAATGCACCTCTCCATGCCACTGTGATGAAGCTTTATTTTCAAAGACTTCTGTAACCCTCCAGCAACTCCAGTATTATCAGGCTGTAGGATCAGAAAGAGACTTCCTTTATGTTTGAGTATGCAGCTGGTGTAGGGATTTCCAGCATATCCTGTGGCAATTTTACTTGACACCTTTTATACTCTGCATATTTGCCAAACTTAAATAGTAGAGAAGGGAAGAAACCATTTGATGCCGGTTGTGATTTAGAACATGACAGTTTAATGAGCATCATAAAACATTACCTAATGCTGTTTCTGTAAATTGTATCAAAATATTTATGCTGTTTGAATGGCTGCCAGGATGGATTTTTATTTGGGAAACACTTTAAATTCTTCTTTTGCTTCTATTTTTAAAATATTTTATAGATAAGAGCAGAATGGAATCCAATTAAAAATAATGCATCTTTTTAGACTAGGTAATGTGAGTAAGGCTGACTGTTTTCTGGCACATCCATTTTATTAAGACAGATTTAAGTTAATAATGGTAAGTGAAAAAAATATTTAAAAGATCTCATAAGATTTTTAAAAAATTCATTTCTGAAAAAAACCCAAACCCAGAGGTGTGTGGAGACACATGCTCTTCAGGGGGGAGGATTTCAATAAGACACCATTTGGTTTACTTCCAGTTGGTGTATTAAACAAAAGCATTGCGTTGAGCTGGAGTGTGAATTTGGAGTTGACTGCTCCATTTTGATGCCATGTGAATGTCTCTAGAAGAATTAATGCATCCTTCAAACAGAATGAGCTGCCTCACACAAAGTAAGCTACCTTGGCTCTCTGCATGCAGCAAAGATGCTTGCCCAAGGGAAGATGTCAGTGTGTGGTAAATTCACCCTTTGCTTTCTGAACCTGTTTCCTTGACTGTTGTGTATATCATGGTGCAAGGTTCTATGGAAAGGTTTAGAAGGACAATGTTGAAGACATAACCTTTCTAACTCTTTCTTTTAAAATCAAATAAAGACGAGGCAACTGACAGGAGTCTGGCCCAATAAAGAGACCAAGCACCTCACTCCCTTCCCCAGGGCCTTCCCTCTTGCATTGCCAGAGAAATCAGAAGAATTGAAGTCACACTTAACCTGGTGTCTGTGACTACCTGGGAGCCAAGTCTCTCAGGAGCAGTATGGGCCACCTGTAGCATACAGATTTGGTGACAGAGGAGAGGCTTAATGATGTTTTCCTTAGAGTGTGTGTTTCTTCTGCATCCTGTACCACTGCTGACTGGAGTGGTGCTGTTCTGGCAGCCTGGCACATCCTACAGCTCTTCTGTCAAACTTTGAATCTTGATGGAACTATTGCTGCTAAAAAAAAAAAAGCTAATTAATGTGATATATAAAGGAAACATTTTTTTGCTGCAGTAATGCTGATTTTAGATTTACATGTTTGCTTTTACAGTGATCTACTTCCTTTTTTTACTGTCTGTTGACAGCAAAATAGCATCTATCTGTAATGTATAATTCTCAAGGGGAAAGGAGGAAATTGCTCTCCAGCAGTACAAATGATATGATAAATTATTCTTTTACAAGTACAATTTTCAAACTTGTGCAGATGCAGAAAAAAGGTCATATGAAAAAGACTGAAAGCCTGTAGAAACTTAATAATTATTTTAAAAATTACTAATATATGTTGAAGGTACTGATAAAATGCACACTGTGCTGTGTTGGTGTGCAAAATTGCTTTTGATTTTTGTGGTGTAGTTCTTGCTTAGAAAAGGCTCAAGCTCTGCTGAAGAAAATTTTTTTAACTCCCACTTTTGGTACATGAGGAGAATTAACACAGCAACTATACTAGAAGCATTTTCTCATTCCATTTAGGTGTTCAGTTATTGCAGATAGCTCATTGGCATGAAATTGGTGGTTTCTTCCTGCCCTGCTTCCCTTCTCTTGTAATTTTCATTCACAACAGATTAGTCTTTTACTCAGGTCTTTCTAGCAGTAACCACACTGTAGAAGAACTCTTAAAAGAAGATGGAGAAAATGTGTAACCACTCTCCTACAGGGAATGTGTTATCTTTCTTCTGTCCTTCTTTCATCTTTTGCTGCCATTGCCTTGTTCATGTGCTATGTTGTTAACTCACCCTTCCAGGATTCTTCTCTATATTCTTTTTTCCAATGCTGGTTGCTAGTACATTTTATAAGTATAAATATAATACAGTTACATTTATAATTAATTACACTTCCATGTTATTATACCTGTTCAGTATTACATAAGTTACTAAGCCTTTTTAGCTTACATGTTTTCTTCTTTTTACCAGTGTTTTCCCACTGTACCATTAGAATTTGCGCTTCTGTTGTGTGTTTCTAAGCAGTCACTATGTTTTAGAGGTGGCTGTATTGCAGCAATATATGTTCCTTCTAATAATGTGTTTGGAAAGTTTTATGAGTAATTTTTGTTCACTTATAAATAATTAAAGCAGAATTTACATAACTTACTAAAGTACCTATTAACATAATCTTATTTAGTCAACGTGGACTCTTACTTGGCCTTTCACACGAAGTTTGCTCTATTCTTTTATAATCAGCTCTGTTTTAATTTGTTTTGTTTGAAAAGTATTTTTTGCCTATCAAAAAAAAAAAAGCAGTGGAATAAGTAAGTGACCTGGGATAATTTGGGAAATTTAAATGACAGTTATTTCCTTTGTGCCTCTAACTTCAAATGGTTTCTGTCGATCAGATCCATGTTGCTGACTAGTGCATTTGTAATACTAAATAGCTATCTGAAATCAAAGCAATCTTCGTACTTCCCTGCTCTTTCCTTACCCTCCTTAGCTTCCAAGTTGTCCTAACTATCAGGTGAGCACCTATTTATTGGAGGGCAAAATTCCTCTGCATTTTGAAAGATGAACTTAGACCATATTATTTTTGAGTTGTTGAATTATTATGACTTGGTCAAATTTGCTGAAGTATACAACAGAGTGTGCACGCACACTTCTCTGAATCTCTTCCAGTTTGTAACTTTTATGGAAAACATAACCAGACAGCTGGTCTCCACATGGTGAAAACCAGTCTGTTTCTGTGATTAAAATTACCAGAATGTCATGCTGAAATTCTCTGAGGACCAAGGTGGTTTGCACTAGTCATGAGCAAACTGGGGTTTTGGCACTCTGGTCAGCCTTTGGTCTCAAGCTTTGCCCAAATTCCAGGGAGAAATGGTAAGTAGGACTGATCTTGTCCTGTTCCCACATACCAACATTGCAACTTAAAAAGGAAGCCTTGCTGTTTGTATTGAAGAGGGCTAAATTCAAGGAGGTGACATGAGCTCCCTTTTCTACAGAGCTTCCATATAGTGCAACTCGCCATTGCTCCGAGCCCAAACAATGCACATGGTGCCACTCTGTCTGCTCTCAAACAATTTCAGCTTTCTTTTTTTTTTAAACAGGCATGCAGAATAGCTGTGTGATTGCAAACTTAATCTGTGTACTTCAGCAAATAACCTCTAACTTATTTATAGCAGTGTGCATTTTGGAAATTATAGCATTTTTATCCCCTGTGGATATAGCTTGTTATTTGCTTGGTTACTTTACAATTGTGACTGTTTTTGACACCCAGTGTATGTCGTTCTTCAGTGATTATTTTCAACCACAAATGAAGGTGTTGGCTTTTTGTGGTTCTGTAATACACAAGACTGTGCTTCCAGAGTTCCTGGGAACCCAAAGTCTGTAAACATTTTTTTGGACTATACTGTAAATTTTTCATCACAGATAGATATGTAGTTTAGTGAATGGAATAATACCATGGGACAGGTGTTGGTTATCAGAAGTGCAGTTAATCCATATTAATGAGGCATCTTATGCAGCATTTGGTACAAAGAGTACTGTGTAGAGACCTAGGATCACAGCCACTGCAGTGCATGCAAGCCTGCAAATCACTTTTTCATTTTTTTTTTTTTTCACTTCTGTCATTAGTTTGAAGTAGCAGGGAGTTGTGAAACTTGATTGCTTTTGGAGGAGAAAAACCCCACAAAACCAGTAGCACTTACCAGTGAAAATTTGGTGCCAGCTCTGTCTTCTTAGGGTGTCATGATAAATGGGAGATGGAATATGCTGTTTAAAATGTCTTGGAAGAACAAAGCAGTCCATAGGTGGCCTGGAGCTTTTTTGGCAGTATCAAAGTCTGTAAATACTCGTTAAGCCACACTTTTTCTCATACATGGATGTGCACTCATACACGATAGGAAAAAAAAAAAAAAGGCTTGGGAAACTTACTGCTGCATTGGAAAGTTTGAGTGTTGTCTGTGGAAGATGAGGAAGGTTAATTCTCTTTTCCCCTGATTCAGGTATGGGATGTGAAGAAGTGTAGAAACTAGAATTATGAACTTATTAATTGGCAGAAGAATTAAATTTTTGTCTAGTATTTTGTTTTGAAATTGATGAGAATAAATTACTTGAATATCTGTATGTAGCATATTTGGAAATACATTCCCCCCCCACACTTTGGACAGAGCCTTGTGGTTTGCTCTCACTTAAATCTTTCTAGTAAAGTATAATGGATTACTTCAAGAGCTAGAAGAACATCTAGGAATCTCAGCCATTCCAGATGTAGAAGGTTGTAATTTTTAGTGACAACCCTGTTGGTCCCCAACATGTTTCACTGACTGTGGCTGACAGGGGATGAGGTAGGGACATGCCAGTTATATAGGAATCTGGTACTTTTCAGGGGAACAGAAAGCTGGACTTTCGTAAACCACTCAGCAGAGCAAGGTGCAGAGGTTTCTGGCTTAGTCTGGTCAGTTTGTCATGTTCCTGTAACAGAGGTAAGGGCTATGTGAAAAAATAGTCTGGGTTACTGAAGCAGTGTAATTGCTTTATTAGGTTAGGTATAACAGTGCTAAATCCTCTTCTAAGCATAATGAGTTCAGCTGCAGTGCTGTGCTGATGTGACTTCTGATTTCAGTTTGGGAGCCAGCGTGGTCTAAACTAGATGATGGGCTCTGCATGGCCATCCACTGAGGGGCATAGACTTGCACAAAGACAGAAGCTGTTTAGTTTCTAGATTGAGAAGCTGAATTAATGATGGTTTGGACCAAATGTGAGTTCCAAGTCTTCATATAAAATAGAACTTTGGAGAATTAATGCTATCATATAACCATGGAGTAGTAATTATTCATTCCTCTGCAATAGTTTCAGTGAGTCTGAGAAGGGAATTAACACAGCAAGGGAAGCACTCTGCAGGTAATAATATATCAACCTCAAGCTCTTTGGAAAGCATGAGTCAAGCCTCCCACAAATCATGATATTAAAGGTTTTTTTAATTTCTTTTTAGATTCTTTAGCCTTTTGGTTCACATAACTTTTTTTTTTCACTTGGCAGAATTTTTAATTAAAAAACTTTTTTTAAAAAGGCAATTGAGGAACCTTGACAAACTGGAGCAATGGGTGGACAGGACCCTCATGAAGTTCAGTGGAGAAGTGCAAAGTCCTTCTCCTGGGGAAGTACAACCCCAGGCACCAGTACATGCTGGGGCCACCCAGCTAGAAAGCAGCTTGGCAGAAAAGGCCCTGGGAGTCCTGGTGGACACCAAGTTGAACATGAGCCAGCAGCAGTCCCTTCTGACAAAGAAAACAAATGGTGTCTTGGGCTGCATTAGACAAAGCATTGTCAGCAGGTGGAGGGAGGTGATCCTTCTCTGCTCAGCCCTCCTGAGGCCAGACCTGGAGTGCTGTGTCCAGTTTTGGGCTCCCCAGTTGAACAGACAGTCCAGTGAAGGGTCCCTAAGATGATGAAGGGACTAGAGCATCTGTTCCATGAGGGAAGGCTGAGAGAGCTGGGACTGTTCAGACTGGAGAAGAGAAGGCTCAGGAGGATCTCATTAATGTGTGGAAATACCTGAAGGGAGGGTGAAAAGAGGATGGAGTCAGACTTTTCAGTGGTGCCCAGTGACAGGACCAGAGGCAGCAGACACACGCTGAAACACAGGAGTTTCCCTCTGAACATCAGGAAACACTTTTTTACTGTGAGGGTGACTGAGACTGGCACTGCTTGCCCAGGGCGGCTGTGGAGTCTCCATCCTTGGAATTACTTAAAAGCTGTCTGTGGCCATTGATGATTTACTGATGTGTTTGTATTTGCAGTCAGCTTTCTGTACAGAGGGATGGTTCAACAGAGGCAGGAGTGGGTGTTGACTGCCACTTGGAATAGGCCCAAAAGACTGATAAAATTAATTCTGTTACTCCTACACACTGAACCTGTGACAGATGCTTTTCTTCCCCTGACGCTTTCTGTAACTAGTCAGCCTATTTAGGTGCTTTTATCCAACCAGAGCACAAAAGCAGGTAAATTCCTACAAAGCAAGGTAAGCCTTTTAAGGCCAAGTATTTCCAAGCTTTGTAGAGAATTCAACTGCTTTGCTCTTATTAGGCAGCTCAGGAAATCTGAACAAAAAGAAAAAAAAATGTGTGAGGCAAAAAGAACTTTTTATTGCATGTCTGTTATTTAAGAGTAATATATTTTCCTTTTGTGCTCACTAATATGCCAACAAAAACAACACCATCCTTGCCACGTCTCTTTAGACACGTGCTTGTGTCTAGGATGGGAATAGCAATTGAGCATAATCTTTGTATCAAATGTTTTGGAGGAAGAAGGAGAGGCAATAGAAAGCTAAAGCAACAGTTAGGTTGTATGTAATTGCCCTTACTAAGAAGTATCTGATAATGCAGTCCCTGCTATTTTATTTGCTTGCCTATTTTTTTTTTTCATTTTGAAGATTAAATTTAAAATCCTAGGCAGGTATTGCTGTTGTGCTGGAAGGATTGTAGTGTAAGTAGAGACTCGTATATTTAAAAAGAAAGGAAAAAAAAAAAAAGTGTTACTCTTCTAAGAGCTGTTAAAACTTGCCTTAATAAATTTTGGAGCCTGTGTGTGGTCACTGCTGCCATTGTTTCTGTCAGCATTTTAGGCATGATAGCAGCCAAGCAGGGATGTCTTTTGCTTTGTGAACTTGCTGAACATAGCTGTGATTTGAGGACGCTGAAAAAATAGGAAGTGTGATGATAGGCAATCATGGAGCTTTTTTTTTTTAAAAAAACCAAAGCTCTTTACTTTTTAAATTTTGTGATAGCTGTCAGGAGAGGCAAATTTTCTATTTTTCTGTCTTAGCATTTTACAACCATTTATTTTTTTTATCTAAAGAACTCAAACTCCAGCCACCCAGGTTGGGTGAGAAATAATAACTGCCCCTCAGTTCTTCAAGTCCTGGAGGGATTGTTCTGAAAAATCCTGAAGCTGTATTTTAAATTATCTGCTTTGAGACTTGGCAGGCTCTGATCACATGGAAAAGTGCACATAATGTGGTCACACTGCTTGAGCACGTACCCACTTAACCAAGAAACTGAGATACGATTCTAACGGCAGGGGAATAGCCAATGGGTACAGTTAAAAATGCTTATCACTTATTAGTGTTCTGTGACTTCCCATTAGTTAGGGTTAGAGGAAAAGGGCTTAAGCAATTTTTCTTTGATTAATGGTTTTATTAGAAGGAATGAACTATTGCTTACTTGTTGTCTTTGAAACTTTGTTATTTGTTTTCGTAGTAGTTAGCAGGCTCTTCCAAAGGTAATGAGATCTTAAGAGCCAGTTTCATGGTTCATATACACCTGTATAAAGCATGTCTTTACGTTTAACCTGGAATCTTCTGAAAGTAATGGAGTGTTAATGTTAAAAACCTTATTTATTTAAATTATGATCTTCTACAACATGAAATCCAAACAAAACTTTTCAGGTCTTTTCAATACAGCATAAGGAAATGTACGTAGCATACAAGTTTAATTTATTTGCAATTTGTACTCATTAACTTCAAGTATTCAGGTAGAGATCTCAATCTGAGTGGTAATTACAAGTTGATTGCCTATCTGCCCTTCCACTTCGGGAGTTCCAGTTACTTATTTTCCTATGACTTTCTACATTTGCAGTTACCTAGAAGTGGTTAAATCTTTCAGATTAGGTAGTGCCTGCTGCCCTCACTCGTCTTTGGGTCCCTGGTGCCAGACTAGTCTATTACCACCTAAGTACGGGATTTTGTTCCCTCCCAAGCCTTTCAAGACTGTTCTTGGCAGCTGGCTTGACAGAGCTGCTGGAAAGGAGACTGAAATGCACTCTGCTTCCTCCGGTCAGAGCCCAGTAAACAAGCTGTGATCCTCTGCTTGGCAGGAGGCAGTGCTGCCAGCCTTGGGGGGGATGCTGAGCAGCGGTGATGCATGGCAGCAAATACAATATCTCTTTCTGGCTTTTCAGTGACTTGAATCACACACTACTGTAATGTAAAGGTTTGTGAAATATTCCTCTGCTCCTGCAAGATATATTAAGAATATGCTCTGGTTTGGCTTTGTGTACACACCAGTGGTGCATTAAGCTACAATGAACAGTGGAAAGGAATAATGTATGGCTGGAGTAGATGAGGTTAGGTTTAACTTGCTAAGCAGTGATTTAAGATTAAAAAAAAAAAAAAGAGTTTTGCAGTGACGTAGAATCACTCTGTGGAAGGATTTGGTAGAGCAGAGTTTATTTCTCCAGTTACATTTTTCTCTCATCATAGGGCAAACTTGGAAGATCCTCTGCTGAGAATTTCCCGTTCGTTATTTAAAAAAAAAATTGTGCTAGATGTTAATTCTTCCGGCTTTGTTGAGCAACCTTTAGATCTATGGATATTCCTGTGGCAGGGTATGTAATAACCATAATAGTAGTTGAAAGGTGAGGATTTTTCTCCTTTAAAGTAAAGTAAAAAAGGTACATTCAGGATTGTGATTGATCAGATCCTTGGTAGATTTGCAGGTATCCCTTGGCATTTGTGCAAACGTTTGCCTGCTTTACGTACTCAGTGCAGTCATATGTTTTATAGCTAGTGTTCAAAGCAGAGAGGCCTGCTTCTTTTAAATAAGGCTATATGTAGATATAAACAGTAGAAATTCCTGTGCTGTTTTAAAATAGAGTATCTGAGAATAAGGTCATGGTCTTGCATATTTTTCAGGTTGCTCGCTCTCAACTCATTTGCCAGGAGTGAAAGTCATGGCTTTAGACTCCCAAAAGCTTTATGACTAGCATAATGAAACTTTCAATTTTTGGGATTTATTTTTTTTCTGGCATTACACACATTGATTTTTTTAGTATTTTGGGGCTTTCTTCTGTAGCTGTTTAATTGCAATAACACTGCAGTATTTTGAGCTCAAAAAATGTATTAAAAGAGCAGTAGAAAGCATACTGATACTATCTTGGCTATTAGTGATAAAATGAACATCGTTCATTTTGTTCCATTCATGGAAATCTAGGGATTTGTTTAATTTAAAATTAAATGCAGTTTTCTTCCTTCTTTTTTTTTAACCAATTCAGTGTTAAAACAGGTTAAACAGTTCTTTCACTTTGACTTTATCATGTATGACTTTATCTGTAGTACAGTCTGCATGAGTTAAAAAGCAGTTGCTAACTCCCTCATTGCCTTTATGCTAATCATTCCAAGGTCTAAACACCTTTTTAAGTAAAGACTTCACTCCTTAGAATAAAGTGTGCACATTTTATTTTCTACTCTAGTATACGAAGCAGGTGAAGATAACAGTTTGGATGTTACACTAGAGGGCTGCTTTTGTTACTTAAACATGCTTATAAGGATGGGAATGTAAATAATTATGGTTTCCAAAAAGGGAAAGTTGGCAAAAATAGGTATTTGAAGAGTAGGAGAAATCTATATGAAGTGTTTTATTTTTTCTCTGTTTATAGGTAACTAATAAAAAGGTGCATATGCAATATGACATTTACGATAAATTTCCCCTGACCTTTTATTTGCACAATGTAAATGTTTAGTGTGAAATACAGATGTATAGCTAGGGCTTTCTTTTGTTACACTTCTCAGTTCCTTTGAAAGTCTTTGCAGTGGGGATTTAAAATGACAACTAGGTTGTTACCGTCTTTGATGTACCTTTGGAAGGGACATAGGGATATTGTAATGCCATATCCCATGCTCAGTTTGGTTGAGTTTGGTTGCAGCCATGAATTAGGTCAGGGTTGGGGGGGGGGGGTTGTGTGCTTTACTGTGGTTTTGTTTTTGAAGGAGATAAAAATGTTACTTAAAATGGCCATGCGGTCTCCGCAGCGTCGTCGTCGCACGAGGTCAGAAGCGGGAAGCGCCGGCAGTGGGACCTGCGTGACCGGCCTCGTGGGGTTCCCGCCGGAGCCCTCCTGCGCAGGGGGATCCGCCGCTGGCTGCCGGGGCGAGCGCGGAGCCATTCTTCCGCCTTCACTTCCTCGGCTCTTTAGCCCCCATTGAGCGGCGAACAGTGGCAGGGGACAAAAGCTGTATACACTGTACAAACAGAGCACCAAAGCGGCAGTACACTGACTCATTCTTCGCTCTGTGTGAGAACTGAGGGGGACTCTATTCAGCGCCTTTGTGCCGGTGTCTGTCAACAGCGCTGTTTGAGGCCAGCCCCATTGTGCCGGCCAATGTTTCTTATTGACCCGAGTCTGTGCCCGCAATGTTCCCAGGGTCGAAGTTGCGAGCGAGAGAATGTTTGAAAAGGGGTAATCGTGGGCTAAATGCGTTTTGCTGCATTGTCGTCTGACCTATTAAATCTAAACTGCGGTCCGCGTTCATGCAAACAGGTAATTATGTAGTCACAGCTGCAGCCATTGACATCTGGTTACCGCCCCGTGGAAAAAGGGGATGGGGCGCTTGCCTCTCCCTCCAGGCTCTCAAGCACTGAACTTTAATGATATTAACTGAAAATAGAGGGTGGATTAGTGAGACTGACAGGTCAACAAGGTGGATACTTCATCCATGTAGGCTGAAGTAAGTCCGCGTGCAGTTGCTTGGGTATTTCAGCTACCTTATACATCACATTTTTCCCATAGCTGCAGGCTTGGCTGGGCTCTAGATGCAGTTATTATTTAGCAGATTTAGATCAGTAGAGGCTGCAAAATACTTCTGTCAACCTGTCTTGCAGACTGTCTGTGCAGAACAGCTCTGTAAACAGCCACTATTTTTTTTTTAAATTTCTAAACCAAGTGGCTTACACTGGCTCTCATCCCTAGAGGCCAGCTTCCCAGGATTTCCAGAGAATAAACCTTCATTATCAGTAGGCCAGCATTTCAAAACTTAGTGGTAAGTGTACCAGGGTAATAAAACATTGCTGGCCATAAATTATTTTTGGGCAACTGATGTTTCTTTTAATGGACTTTGGAACTGAGGTGTAGTATTTGCATGTAAATTAGTCTGACACATCCTCTCTGTCATCCCCCTCTGATCCCCCTTCTGCTGGAAGGAAAGAGGTCTCTAGGCAGCATACATAATTATTAAAACAGTGTGCTTTTCTGTCCTGTGCAACTTTCAGTGATGGGGTAGACAACAACCACTATGAAAATTAGGAGATAAGGTTACAAGGCCCTGGGTGACTTCCATGGCACATCAAAGCTAGGACTAGGCTCAGTGCTGGGCAGCCCTGGCTGCAGAGCAGGAGGGGAGTGCAGCCAGCTGATAAATCCTTGCTTCAAGGGATCTCTTGCAGGAATGAACGGTTAGCTACTGCTGCTAGTATTTGCATCCCAGCGCTGCTCCTTAGGAGCCAATTATTCTGAAGAGCTGTTGCAGTGTGGAGTGTAATGCAACAGGGAGAGTAGGTGCTATGTGTTATGGTAAATATATATAATTGGTCATAGTTATGGGAAGACTGTAATTGCTAAAAGTGTGAAACTTTCTCCTGCAAAGGCATGTTTTGGAGCAGAGGGCTGACTGTTCAGTCATGGAGCAGGGAAGGAGAAAAGCTGGTTTGCTCAGAATCGTGGGAACCTGCTTGTGTTGTGGATCTCTAAAACAGTCTTGTACAGGCACCTGTTACATAATTTTTTTTTTCTCTTTTTCTGTGGGTTGTTTTTTTCTTGATTTCTACCTTTTTCTACACCTTACATGCCTCTATAAAATGTACAGAATCTATTATGCAAGAAGCAAGGGTAAAAAAGACAAACCCAAAAAAATTTTAAAATATACGCAGAAATGTGTTGGCATTAGCGTCTTTTTCAGGCAGAGGGCAGCAAGGAAAGAGCGAATTCATCTGCCAGCAAAAGGCAGTTAAATTACATCTTTGCAATTACCTGATTCTGTGGCTCTTCTCTACTTATTACTGTCAGAAGGAATAAATTTACTCAGGGACTTTTCTAGGGTTTATCAGGGCTATATACAGTCACAGAATCACAGAACTACCAAGGCTGGAAAAGACCTTTAAGATCAGCAAGTCCAGCCTATGACCAACACCACCACATCAGCTAGACCATGGCACTAAGTGCCACATCCAGCCTTTCCTTGAACACATCCAGGGACGGTGCCTCCACCACTTCCCTGGGAAGTCTATTCCAATGTTTAATCACCCTCTCCATGACGAAGTACTTCCTAATATCCAACCTAAACCTCCCTTGGAGCAGCTTTAGGCTGTGCTCTCTTGTCCTATCACTGGTTGCCTGGAAAAAGAGCCCAGCCCCCACCTGACTACAACCTCCCTTCAGGTAGTTGAAGAGAGTGAGAAGGTTCCCCTGAGCCTCCTCTTCTCCAGGCTAAACAACCCCAGCATCCTCAACCTCTCCCTATAAGACTTTCCCTCTAGTCCTTTCACCAGCCTTGTTGCTCTCCTCTGGACCTGCTCCAGCACCTCAACGTCCTTCTTGAAGTGAGGGGCCCAGAACTGGACACAGGACTCGAGGTGAGGCCTCACCAGTGCTGTGTACAGGGGGAGAGTTACATCCCTACTCCTGCTGGCCACACTATTCCTGATACAAGCCAGGATGCCATTGGCCTTCCGGGCCACCTGAGCACACTGCTGGCTCATGTTCAACCAGTACTCCCAGGTCCCTCTCTGCCAGGCTGCTCTCCAGCCACTCTTCCCCCAGCCTGTAGCGCTGCCTGGGCTTATTGTGGCCAAAGTGCAGGACCCTGCACTTGGTCTTGTTGAATTTCATGCCATTGGCCTTGGCCCATCAACCCAGTCTGTCCAGGTCCCCCTGCAGCTTCCTCCTACCCTCTGGCAGATCAACACTCCCCCCCAACTTGGTGTCATCTGCAAATTTACTGAGGGTGGACTCAATCCCCACATCCAGGTCATCAATAAAAATATTGAATAGGACTGGGCCCAGTACTGATCCTTGGGGGACACCGCTGGTCACTGGACACCAGCTGGATGCAGCTCCATTCACCATCACTCTCTGGACCCAGTCATCCAACCAGTTTTTGACCCAGCGAAGGGTGCACCTGTCGAAGCCATGGATTGCTAGCTTCTCCAGGAGGATGCTGTGGGAGACTGTGTCAAAGGCCTTGCTGAAGTCAAGGCAGACCACATCCACAGCCTTCCCCTCATCTGCTAGATGGGTCACCCAGTCATAGAAGGAGATGAGATTAGTCAGGCAGGACCTTCCTTTCCTAAACCCATGTTGGCTGGACCTGATCCCCTGGTTGTCTTCCACATGCCACTTGATGGCACTTAGGATGACCTGTTCCATAACCTTGCCAGGCACCAAGGTCAGGCTGACAGTCTCTCTGCTGTCTGTGTGTAAAGATGAATTTTTCCAAATATGCAGAGAATTCTACTTGTGCATTCCCCAGTAGATTTATTAACTTCATAAAAATACTAGATAGTCTAGGAATTTGTTGTTCTTCACCTATGTAGCTCTGTCTCCTAAACTATTTGCCCATTTCTTAGCTTAAAAAAAAGGAAATATTTAAAACAGAGTATTTCCACTTCAGCACCCGCTGTTTTTTCTACTGTAGAGGGAATATCAAGGAATAGTATTTCTCTGAAGCACTCAATTGTTCAAAACAGTGTTCTTCTCAGCAGCATTGTCTGTAGAGGAGGTAAATGAGAGTGAATACTTACTCTTTAGAATTCTAGTCTGTAAATGCCCTACACTCTTCCAAATACTTCAATTCTCTAAGAGAACCTGTTCAACTCCAAATATGCAAAGTCAGGAATAACTTGAAATGAGAATTCCCAGCAGAGATCAAGAAGCTTCCTGGCTAAATTCTCATTACCTAATAAGTAAAACTTGAGCAAACTTTTGAGTTGGGTACTCCAATTTTTATGCCATGTGCATCCTGTGGTATTTCAGCTGTCATTCTGTCTCTTTAGGTAATTAAAAAGGAGTTATAGGAATACATTTTTCAAAGAGACAAAATTTTCTCTGGTCTTTAAACATGTCACATGACTTATTTAAATGAGTATTAACCACTGCAGCGTTCTTGTACCTGTCCTGATTTGAGCCAGGATGAAGCATACTGAAGGAAAAAGCAGTAAAAGGAAAATTAGCTTCATCCTGGCTCAAACCAGGACAGTACCTTTGGAAGATGGTGCTGTATACTGAAATAAAAGTTGAAAACTACATGTAGAAATAGTTAAGGGCTCAGTGGTTTGGAGCATTAGGGTAGTAATATAAATATAATCAGGGTGGTATAGGTGGGGTTTTTTGTGCTTCAGCAAACAAGGCATTATAGACAAACTTCTTTAAGTTCTAGACATAAGAAGAGCATGGAGAATACAGGTTTCTTGGATACACACTGAAAACTGGTTACCTGCACATGCAATATATATACTCAACATCCTGGCCCACGCTTTGTGGAGAGCAACTTCATTGTAGGCTCCCAGGTTTACCCAGAATGAAAAAATTAATGACTACTTCACTGGTCTCATTAATTTTCTTGAAGCAGTGGTTGCTTGCAGAAGTAAAAGGCAAATAAACATAAAGAATTTCAGTTGAAATGAATAATGAAGGGTGATTTTTTTTTTTTGTTCTTGGAGTTGGTAGTACTTGAAATGCTTATTATTAAATGGGAAACAAGATGTCTCTGTTCAACCCTTAACAACTTTTCCTTTATCTTCCACAGCAGCAGCATGTATCACATGAAAAACTTGAAGATTTATTAAACCTTTTACAAATAATTCTGCTTCTTTAAAAAAAAAAATTGCTTATGTAGCATATTAGATAATGATTAAGTTTTAATATATATCTTTTTCTATTTTTGTTTAATATGAGTTAGCTTATGTGAGACTATTCACAATGCAACAGCATTATCTATCAATTGGTATCTATCTTTATGCATTGGAAATGGAAATGAAATAAGTTCTTTCTGAAACCAGTATACTTCCTGGTAAAGTCAGCCCTAAGTGTGATGCATATATATGCAATTTATATATGACACACATGTGGTCATAATCTAAAAGGCCATAGTTCGTGTACCTTTCTTAAAACAAGAATGAAGTGTGAGTCAAAAAAAAAAAAGAAAAAAAGTTTCTCGGAGAAATTACGTGGCTTGTTTCAACAAAAGGCCCTGAGATATCATAACCTATGTGTAAAAACAACAGTAGACTTGGCACACATAGCCCCCTGTGAGTTCAAAAGACCTTTATGAAAACTGAAATAACCTTTCTAAAAATACATTGAATATATTCAAGGGCATCCCCTTTGAGTACTGGAAATAATGTTCTGATAGCACGGTGTGGGTCAGCCCTTTTCTGATACAGATGGTCTGTGGATTGCAGCTATAAAGAAAATAAAGCAGTGAAGCATAGGAATGAACAATACCTATAGACTCAGGCTAAAGTGTCTTAACTGCTCCTTTTAGGATTTGTCTTTGTACAGTCTGTGGGAAAGGATTTATGGTTCTGTGAACTCACAGTACAACTGAATGTTAACTATTTTTCTTAAAAAGATTTTTTTCAGATTTTTAAAAAGCACATTTATCTCAGCAGAAAACTGAAATAGCACAAACACTTGAAATTTTTCTTACCAACTTTTTAAACGATGTAATAAATATTAAGCCCAGTAGGTAGCTTATTTCTGTTTAAAAATGTGCATTATCATCTAATACTGAGACATTATGAGCATGTTCATGAAGAGCTCAGATGCTGCTTTACAGTAACACAGCTATAGAGAGGATCAAATATTTCATTGTTAAGAGACTCTGTAAAGCAGAGAATTCCACTTCAAAAAAGGAAAAATGGTCCGCAACCTAGATCAGATCAGTAATGGTTTTGGAAGACAGCTCTGTTTTTCCTGCCATGGGGACTAATGCACAGTAAGAGCAAAGAAGTGGGATTGGTTTACAAATTACCTCATTTAGACCGTGTAAAATCTAGATTTATTACCCCAACGTAATCAAAACCTCCATTACAGATGCCTTGTCATACTCCGTAATACAAGGGCAGTTGGCTAGTCAACTACATTTTCTTGTTTTTGTAACTCTTGAAAAGTTGAAACAGTTTGCTTTTTCCTGTCTATTCTATTGCATGGAGATGTTTCTTGTATTCCAGTTGATTGGTTTTTTTGCACACCCTCTCTCCCCCCCTTTATGAGAATGAAATTGACTTAGTTCATCAATCAGTCACATTGTTACTTATATTGCTTTTCATTAGGGAAGATTTCCATGTATAGACAGGATGCAGTGGTTCAACAGGATTTTGGAACAAGAAGATACAGATTACAATGGATGCAAGTCAGCCTCGACATAGGCTTCCTTTTACCCCCTTTGACTATTGTCACAGCTTCCCCTCATTCAGTTTGTGGTGGTTGTTCTTTGCGTAGGCCAGTAGATAGATATTGATAGATAAGCAAATACTGCATTTGGATTTAACCTCTTATAAAAAAACCCTGCAGCTTTGGATCCTTCAGGATTCCTCATTTCCCTCGTGAGCTCATTGCTGCTCTGCAGCATTCAGGAATGAAACAAAAAACTATTTGGAAAGAAAAGAATTCTCAACAGGCTATTCTTGCTTTATTTTTTAAAGGAATATCTACTCTGATAATTTGAGATATGTCCATTTTTTTGGAGAAAAATAGACATCACAGTACACTCCAAAGTAATGTAGGACAAATACTTACTAGGTTTTAGAAATGCTGTTAAAAGTCATAGTGCCAACTACATAGTTAATTCATTTATAGAACTGGTGAGGTTAAAATGCGGAGGGCTTTGAGACCTCCCAGTACCAGTAACAGGAAAGCTGCTCAACTATTTCTAGAAAGAAGATGCTTATACCTTGGGTACTTTGGGTGAAGCTAGGTGCAGCAGAGGGTTAACTCTCTGACATACTGAAGTGTCTTAATTAGAGGTTGGCAGAGAGCCATGGTCAGTAGAAAATACGCTGTGCCTGAGACAGCAGCAATAAGTAGTGGCTTGAGCCACTGGCAAGGTCCCCTGCATTCAGCAGCACTCTCTGCTTGTGCCTACCTGTTGTGGGAAAGTAAGATGCTGCCCAGACCTGAAACAAAGCAGACGAACGTTTTCCCATCCAGCTTTACCACTGTAGCCTTAAAAAGGAAGGATGTGGGGATGCAGAGAGGGGGGGGAAAGGTACCTGTCAATAAACGTAGCTTTTGCAGCAGCTCGCTGCACAGAGCAGCCTGCACTTGGAGGAAGGGCTAATTAAAACTGTACAGCAAATCTGGATTTCCATGCTGTAGAGAATAAGTACAATATCTGCCTTAAAATGGAAGAATTTTAAATTTGGGGCTGAGAAGATTTTAAAACATTGATGACCTGTGGTGATGCTTTTCAAACTGGGAATTACTGCATTTTTTGGCAGAATTATGGTGATTTACTTGTAAGAATTATTAATAGATACTGCTTTCCCAAGACCGTGGCCTATTTACAGTCCTGGTGGGAAAAGTATAATATCAGGTTGCCCAATTAATCATATTTTGTCACAGGATGGATGATACAAGATTAAATGTAAAACAAAACAGCAAACCTGTTACTTAAAAATGAAACAATAAAACCACTTATAATTCCAGAACTAGGTTGCTGGATCTTACAGTGAAAAATGCAGATGTGTTAAAATTGGTTTGATAACATTGTGTGTGTAGAGGCACATATTCAGAGAGACAGTAGGGTAGGTACTCCTCCTCAAGCTGGTATATTTATGAAGTATGTAGTAAGACTGTATCTTGGGGTCTGTGTGAATGTTGAAATGTCCTATACCTGTATTTGAAGAGAAGAAAAATGTGTTGTAAGTTTGAGGGAGTTTCCAGAGGTTCCAACAGTAGTTAAGCTCTTGTATCTCACTGATTTTCAGTTGAAATTAAACACCTAAATCCAGTCTCTGAAGGCCTGAAAGTCATATCCTTTCAGGTGCAACAACATTAATAATAGTCTGGCTTTACAGAACCACAGTACCAAAAATAGTTTTTACCGATATTAATATTTAATAATAAGTAACAAGATTGAATCAAAACTGTACTTTTGTATCTCTCTAAATCTCCAGGTGTAGACCCTATTCACATCAGTGGGACTCTGCGTTATATAGTAAATCACGTCAGAGGAAACTTGCAGGTCACAGCAGAGTGGAAGTCCTGCCAATTAGTTAGGCCATGGTCATTTAATCCATGCCAGTTGTGTGCATAACAATAATATGCTACTTTTACCCCTGACTGGAGCATTATCTTGAGTTTCTAACTCTACCCTTGCCTACTGAGCAGCAGCAGAGTGGCAATGCTAGTGTTGGCTTTGTCTGTTCCAGACTGGTGGGTACCATTATGGACCTGTTCTGCATGGTTTGAATACGTTTTGGTTGTATGGAGAGAAATCTAAAAAATTAGCTGTGAATTAGAGTCTGCAGTTTGCTTTGATAAAAATCCAGAATAAGATGTTAATGGCCTTGGAAAGACTATCTCCCATGTTATGGTTTCTACTCACAAGTTAGACTTTCTGCCTGGGATTATGCATCACTTCAGAGGAACCTATCAGAACCTTCTAGCAGTGAAACTCTACCCTGCAAAGCAAAAAATGGACCTGTTTCCATAGCATTCAATCATAGTGTGAGCTGCTTCAGAAGAGAAGGACCTTCTTTGTGGAGAATACCACCTGTTTAGGTCTTACTGCATGAAGAACTACCTTCTGCTTGAAAAAGGTGATATCTCTTAATTTATAGTAAATACAGATAGTAAAGAACTCTGGCTCCTTTGCAAAATTTTCCAGTAGGTGTATCTGATTGGAATATAAGGAATTGAGCTTCTTGAATTTATCCACCTGCATTATGCCCCTGAGACAGCCAACTCTTCTTCTGTGGGCAGTTAGTTGTATGCCACAGGTAGTTGAACTGTCTCCCTACCTAGTGAAGACATGGGTTATTCCTTCCAAAGAAACCACACAGGAAAGTGGACAGTGTTCTTGAACATGGAAATGTTTTCTTCTGACCAGACTGGTCTTGTGTACATGCAGCTACTGCCAACTTAATTTTACTGCAAGTTGTGTGTTTATGTTTTCTGCATATGTTTTTTAGGATAAATATTTGGTTAGTCAATGATCTGCTCTTCTGTTCCAAATGTTTATGCAGTTAGTTTAAATAGAAATACAAGTGCAAAGTCAATACTGAAATATGTTATTGTAGACAATTAGCATGTCTGTTTGTTTATTAAGGATTGTAACAGATCTGTGTAAATTTGTACTGAGAAACTTGGAAACATAACTGATGCAGTTATCTGAGAGAAGTTGTTTGACAGAACTGCTGAGGATCAATTAAGATTCACCATATTGGAATGCATAATGATTATTAACAGTGAAAAATTCCATAGCTAAATTATTTGAAAATTAGTTACATAGCACAATTGTTTCACTGATACTTTCAGTGTTTAATGTCATTCTCTTTAAGTAAACCCTTTTGCTTTCCAGGAAGAAGGGTTCATATTTGAGCCTTAGCTTGTAAGATATGTTAAGGAATGAGGTTGTATTTTAAAAAATCCTGAAGAGAAAAGCATCTGCGAAAGTATTTGCTTTTTGCATAGGCTTGTCAGGGAAATATATATATGCTCACTTTAGTATATTGATTGTAACCAAATTGTATAGTATTAAATTAAGTGGCTGAAAATTGCATGTGTGCATATATGCATTTATATGTAAATGTATTTAATTCAGATATTGTTTATTGGATTACGTGTTTTATTTCAAGCTCAGTTGAACATAGAATGGTGGCAACCAAACTGTTGCCAGGTAAGAGAATAAGTCAGCTATACTAGTCATGGGTGTTGCACGTTTTCATATTTCTTGTTTTGCAGCAGTGTAGTCATATGGATCTGTAAAATTTGATGGTGGTTAGAAACACATCTTTCTGCCATCTTTGCTTACTTTTGACAGGGCAAAATGGTGCACAGCGGGTTGCAAGAATGAAATAGCAATCAAGATCCTATGTGCAGTGTGAGTGTTTAGCATCAGCAGACATTTCTTGGGAAAGAACCTCTGTACGTTCTACAATGTGCTTTTGCATTTTATGGTTCCTGTGTACGTTATTTTATTATATGTAGTTCAGAGATAAATGGAATAAATATGTCTAGAGGTATAACTGACCATTCTGGACCAAACTTGAGTACTTGAAAATTGTCTTTGTGAAGCTTCACAACATATACGCGTGGGCAGATCTAGCCCTCACATAGATCTGTGGGTTTTGTAGTGTTATTGTATTTGGATTACTTCAGTTAATGTTAAGGGGAGGTGAATTCATAGGTAGAAAATTCAGCACTTTTCCAGATAAATAAAAAGGAGTCTTTTTGGTTAATGTTATTTTCATCCATGGTGCTTTTTTCACCCTTCCTATGTTAGTGATCTTTACAGCTCCCTTCTCTACATCTTCCCTGTCTACCTCTGGTTGTCTGAGAAACCTGTGAGTCTGTCCCTTTGTCAAGAGGGTTTCTTAGGTGTGGAGGTGGAACAAATCCTTAGGTGTCAGAAAATGTGTCGGATTGGGAGGGTGGCATCAGTCTGCATTTGTTTTGCTGGGGAGAGCCCCAGAGTTGCCATCGTTGTGGCATATTTGTCATACCTTGCTGTCAGGACAGGTAGTCACTGGTTAAAAGACAGACACTTGTGGCCTTTCAGCCCACTCTGTGAGAGTGGCTTTAATTCATTCAAGCACTGATACTATGTGTGACCTCCTTCCGTGTCAGATGAATGCGCTTCCAGTGAATAAACTGTTACCACGTGTTTCCTTCAATGTAAAAGGGATTAGCTCTGGAGAAACTCTTTTCTACAGCTATTCAGTGACAGAAAATATGTATTTTCAATATAGGGTCTCTGGGTCTTGATTAAATTATGTTAAAACAAGTGCTGAGGCAGTTGCTTGCATTTTAGTAGGTATAAATACATGAAAGGAGTAACAGTTCAGTGTGCAATTTTCAGTCACTTCTTAGTTTTTTATTACTTTAGATGAAAGAGGCTGTACAAGCATAAAAAATTTAAACCATTAAAAAAAAAAAGTTAACCAATTGAAACAAGGTTGCATTCCTGTTGAGAAGAAAGAACAGCTTTTTGCTAAACTACCTTAGGTTTAGATTCAGATTTTTTTTTTTGCAGCAGTGTTTTTAAACCAATTATTTTTAAAACCTTTTCGTGTTTGTTTGAACAACAGAAAAGTTTCCAGGGCACCTGTGTTTTCTTTTCCAGTGGCTGAGTTTTGCTTCCAGGTAAGCAATGAGATTCCTGGTCTTTGAGTATTTCAGTTTAAGGGTAGCTTTTAAAGACTTTGGTTCCCTCTAGTCACAACTATTTAACTCATATCTGGGGATATTTGAAAATAATCGTGGTTTTTAAGGTGTTTTGAATAGATCCAGAGCACAGAACTTAGGGGAAAGAAATGACTTTGCAGCTGAGGACTCCAACTTCTGTTGCATCCACCTCCCTCCAGCCTGCCTGGGAGCTGATCTCCTACCCTGAGAGCCTCTCGTTGTGGTTCCCTTTGGCTTCTGGTAGCAGAAACAAGAATGTAAAAACAGCTATTTTGGGGAGACAGCACTATTTCTTGAAGTGCTTGGTTTCCAGCAGCAGCTAATTCCTGGGGAAGCTTTAAGGACAGGGCAGTAACAGAGAGGTGCTTTTGTTCAGCTTCCAGAAGCTTGTGGCTGGAGGGGTTTCCTGAGTGAGAGGTGATGTCCTCATGGTTAATAGCCCTTCACTGATCTCTCTTACCCCAGTAAAACACTCCTTGAACATCTGTCAACTGTTTCAGCATCTGCAGCAGCTTATGACAGAGTATCACAGTCTGTGTGATAAGTGAAGTTACTTTTCCTTAGTTTGGCATGCCAGCTTTATTAAATGCCCATTTATTCTATTATTAGAAGTAACGGTGAGCAGTTTTACCCACTCAGTGTTTTCAGTGACTCGAGACTCAAATGTATTCATCAGTCAGTCCTTTCTTTTTTTGAGGCTGAACAGTCCTAGCTGTTTTTTCCATTGTTCTCTGAGCACTTCAAGGTTTAACTGTATCAATTTACAGGAGAGAGGATGAAAACAGGAGACATTTCTTTAAGGACATTATTTTGTTACAGTAGCATAAAAAAAAAATACCAGTTTTGTTCTTTTTCTTATGTAAAGCCAAATACTCTGCATTTTGACTGTAGCAGTCTGAGGCTGATGTTTTCTGTGAAATCATCTCTTGTAACCCCACTGTCTTGTTCCAGAGTAGTAGAAAGTAATTTAGTGTCAATGCAGTGCCCATGTAAAGTTTGGGTATTTTTCCCCCCCAGTGTGCAATACTTCACACTTGCCTGCTTTGAATTCCGTTTGTCACTTTACATCCATGCACGCTACTCTGTGAGGTGCTTATGCAGCCTTTTGCACCTAGCTTTATTTTTACTAATACAAATACTAGTATAAGCAAATGTTGTAACCTCCTTATTGTGGAGGTGGTTGGTGGCAACAAACACAGCTTCCCCAAAGCAAATCGTGCCCAACAAGTTTGGTAGAGTTTTAACAGGGGGGTCACAGCATCAGTGGACAAAGGGAGATCAACTGATGTCATCTATCTGGACTTGTGCAAAACGTTTGACACTATTCTGCACAACATCCTGGTCTCTAAATTAGAAAGATATGGATTTGATGGATGGACCACTGGGTGGATAAGGAATTGTCTGGATGGTTGCACCCAAAGAGGTCAACGGCTTGATGTCAAAATGGAGACCAGTGACAAGTGGTGTTCCTTAAGGATCAATACTGGGACGGGTGCTGTTTAAAATCGTTGTTGGCAACATGGACAGTGGAATTGAGTGCACCCTCAGCAAGTTTGCTCACTACACCAATCTGTCTAGTGTGGTTGACACCCTAGAGAGAAGGGATACCATCCAACGGGATGTTGACAGACTTGAGGGGTGGGCCTGTGCCAACCCCATAAAGTTCTGTAAGGCCAAGTGTAAGGTCCTGCACCTGAGTCGGGGCAATCCCAAACACAGTTACAGGTTGGGTGGAGAATGGATTCAGAACAGCCCAGAGGAAAAGGACTTGGGGGCGCTGGTTGATGAGAAGTTAAACATGAGCCAGCAATGTGTGATCGCAGCCAAGATCAAAAGAAGCATGGTCAGCCGGTCAAGGGTTGCAATTCTTCCTTTTTACTCTGCTCTCATGAGACCTCACCTGGAGTACTGTGTCCAATTCTGGAGCCTCCAACACAGGAAGGAGATGGAGCTCTTGGAGTGAGTCCAGAGAAGGGCTGTGAAGCTGATCTGAGGGCTGGAGCACCTCTCCTACAAAGACAGGCTGAGAGAGTTGGGGTTGTTCAGCCTGCAGAAGAGAAGGCTCCAAGGAGACCTTGTAGTGGGCCTTCCGGTACCTGAAGGGGCCTAGAGGAAAGCTGGGGAGGGGCTTTCTATAAGGGCATGTAGCAACAGGCCAAGGGGTAATAGTTTTAAACTGGAAGAGGGTAGATTGAGGTTAGACATTAGGAGGAAATTCTTCAGTGTGAGGGTAGTGAGTCACTGGAACAGGTTGCCCAGGGAAATTGTGGGTGTACAAGGGCCAGGTTGGATGGGGCTTTGTGCAACCTGATGTAGTGGAAGGTGTCCCTGCCTTTACCAGGTGGGTTGGAACTATCCAAACCAGTCTGTTGTTCTGTGGTTTTTGGGGAGACTGTTTGTGTACATACTACAGTATTATATTCTTACGAGGCTTCACTGGTTGTTTTCCGTTATTGAGAAACTTAACTACTTATTTTATTTACCATCTTTTTCATTGTATTCATTGATGTGATGATTATCCTTCTGTCTTGTGACAACTTAGTGTGGTGTTCTGTGTGGGGTGGGATTTTTTTATTATCTTCTTTGAAGGGACCTCCTGAAAACTTGAACTGTTTTGGAGCAATACAGGTCTGTACTTTTGCTCTTTTCAGCCTCACACTAAACCATCTGCTCCCAGTTGCGTCATCTCTCTTAGGTTTCCCACCGAAAAGGGAGGCAGGAGGGCATCTAAGGACTGCCTTTCCTTCTCTTTGGAAGCTGGAGTGGCTCTCAGTACACCATCCAGACCAGATTGTGCTAGTTTTGCATGGTAACCAGTGGCCTAAGCTAGGGGAAGAGGAAACTGAAATTTGGGTTAAATCCAACAAGTGGGAAATGATATGTGAAGACTGAAAAGGACATAAATGGGATGCTGGCAATTATCGTTATTTTTCTTTAAAGTAATCTTTTTCTTGGTACCTGGGCCATTCTTGTTCACAGTTTGAGCAATGTTGTGTGATACAGGACTGTTTGGGGAAGCTGAATAAGCTGTTTCTTGGGAGTAATCCCATTTACCACTGGAAGTTTGATCATGCTGCATGTAAATGGTTGTTGGATAAATGAAACCACCTTATTTAACCAATGGCTGCCATTTTATGCTCACCTATCCAGAAGTCCATCTCCGAAAGCATCGTGTTCTGTGCTAGCATGTGTGCTGGAGCATGCCTGTCCCTCATACACTTGCAAGGGTGCAAGTATGTATCTATACCTTTTAATTTGCTAGTAGCTTTGAAAAATAACTTAGCCTTAGTGCAGTGATTATTAGAAACCGTCAGTAAGAGATATGGGCTCTCATGGTGGGCTCTGTGTGTGGGTTTATTTTGAAGATAACTGTTAAATGGGCAGTTGCATCAAGCAGACGGACTCCAGGATATGTCACAATATAAAATGTGAGATTAGCAATGTTTTATCAGTGATATAAATCAATGAGGATCAAAATTATGATGTAGTAAATAGAAATAAAGAGCATTCTTAGTAGATATCCAGTGTGAGGTAAATTCACTCAGAAGAAATTAGTGCAATTAAAGCAGAGAATTATTTGCAGTCATAAAGCCCAGGTCATCACCTTCATATTTTCTGTCTGATTAGTTTTAGTTCTGGCATTATTTCTGGTTTTGTTATGTCTGCTTTCATTTGACTACAGACACAGCTTCATCAAATATTAATAGTAAAGAGTGTAGGATAAAACCTTTGTGTCTGGTTCCTTGCTCTTCCTTGGTGCCTTATCAGCAGTGGGAGTGTTCTGGAAATTATGGTCAACTGCTCCTGCAGAGCCAGCAGATGGAGAACAAGAACGCAACTCCGTTCCTACGTGAATATGAAATAAGAAGTCGCTGTTGTTTGACGAGGAAGGGGGGTAAAATTTAATTGGCCAACCAATACCATGAATAGAAAATCAGGTTTCAAAAGGCTAAATTTTAGAAAGACACCACCTCCCTGATGCTTCATAGCTCCTTCCCCCCCCGATCAGTTATTTTCCCCCTTAAAATATGAAATGTACTCAAACTTTCTGGCTGGGCAAATTGACAGTTAATGCATGTAACATGCAACATAGCAGCATGGCTAGCTTCTACCTGAGTAGTTTATTTTAGCTTTGTGCATCCTGCAGCTGATAGAAGGATGTGATTGCAGAAGTACTGCTGGTGAGAATGCTTTTGTTTTAAACCGGGCTTGAAATTGGCACCTGTCAGGTATACACGGGCAAATGATGATAGTTATGTGAATAGTGGTACAGCCTCTCTCTGAAGGCAATCACCTGGACCAGCTGGCAATGTAGCAAATATGCCATTTTATCAATCAATCATTTCCCTAACAAAGTATCTTCTATTCTGGTACTCCTTCTTTCTTGATTTGAAAGCACAACTTAGAGTCATTTTGTGGAAGGTTGCTTTGAAGCCAACTTTAATCACAGCAGAAAGCATTAATTATATCATGAACTCTGTGATACGTACTGACAAAGAGTATAAAATCTTTCCCCAATATTCATATCAATAGATCGGGTAACTTCTAGAATAATAATAAAATACATTTTTACAGTCAAAAATTTGATTAACGAGAAAAACATAATTCAGGTAATAGTGAGGCTGTTAAAAATCCCTGGCTGGAAACAAATGGTGTACGTACTTACTCAGGATTCTCACTTAATGACATGAAAAATTTTTTGCTTAACAGATCTCATCTGTGCTCACTCTTGTTGTCAATCCCAAAACTTCTCACACTGAGTTTCAATAAGTATTTTGTGAGCTGTTCTTAGCAGTGAGCCTTGTGTTGTATAGTCAGCTCAGTCTCTCATAGTTTATAAACCTATTCCCTTAGTGACTTTGAGTATTAGTTAAGTATGGTGGGATTATGATCCCAACTGCTCTTTGGAAATCAAAAGCCAAGTTTTGCCCATGTCCTTCTGTAGCTTAGGGACACTGGAGTTTTATTCTGGTTACATCCAGTCTCCTGCACTCATTGCCATGTACACGTGCACATTCCAGCAACGCCGTGAGAGGCATGGCTAACATCTGTCGTATGCAATCCACTCTTTGTTTCCCTTTCCTTTTCCCAGGAGTAAAGTTTCGTAGGGAATTTTGTTTTTACAGATTTCAATTCGTATCTCAGTTGTTACGTTTGCTTCCTAGAAGGAGCCCCAGCTGAAGGAATGCAGCTTGTACTTGAAACATAAAGGTGTGCCGTGAGGTGGTTCTCACGTAGGCAGGCACTCTTTTCAGAGCTTGTGTCTTGAACACTGTGGCTTTGATTTGTGAATAAATAACTCCACATGCTTCAGAATCAAAAATACCTTTAAGTAATAGAAATATGCCCACTAGAAGATCTTCTATATCTGAGCTCTGTCTTGAAATACCTGTAAGTCCAAGGGATTAACATCTTATAATGCGGTGCTGTGTTTTATAAGTCAGTGTGCTGATCAAAAGAGGGATTTGATGTGCTCTGTGCTCCTGGTAACCTGTTTGCGAAGTAACTTCTAGCTTTTGTTTCCTCAAGAGTGGCTTGATGCCTGGATAAGGGACAATGCTGTCATCCAAGTGCCTGATACTGACCTCTCTCCTATTGCCTGGACAGCTGCAAAACTGAGCCTTTGGGTGGTTTGATGTGGTCCCAGACATTAGCAGGAAAATGCATTTCACAGGAGAAGGCAGAATTCAAGTGCTCTCCTCAGTTCCCACCACTTAAAGGAGGTCTAACCACTTTGCCATCTAAATACTGGTACCTTTGATAAACAGTGAGAAATCTGAGTGTCTGAAAATGACTCCAGAAAAAAGCAGTAACCCTGCTTGCCTAGTTTAAGATGCTTTTTTTTTCTGATCTCAGACCAGTATCACTCATGGCATAACATTTTTTTTCAATATTTGGTCATGGATATCACTAATTATTATTTTATATTTTATGGGAGACCTTAGTGGGTGTGGTACTTTTATGGTTGTCATCAAGCTTTTGTTCACTGAACCCAATATGGACTCTCCCAGTCAGGAAATGCCACACTGGTACAAAACCAGGATACGTATGGGTCAGATTTGCAAAATTTGGATTAAAATCCCTTTAGGCTTGTTCGGTATTTCCTTATGCATGCAAGGATTGAACTGGAGGAAACTTGATGAGTTGTTTAATTGGTAGTAGAAGGATGAGTACCAAAGGAAAATTTTGGGTACTTGTGATGAGAACAGGTCTTTGCAATCAGTGCGTTGGGCTGGACCCTGTAGTGAACTGTAAGCAGAACTGATGAGGCAGTGTTGGGTAATGCTGAGATGCTGAGTAATTCTTTAAACTGTGTTTTAGTAACTCATACCAAAAAAAGTATCCTTTTCCAGTCTCTTGATTTCAGAATTAGCTTTCTATGAACAGTGATCACATTTGTATTCTTTTTTGTTTTAGAAACTTAGACTGCTCTAAGGTGCCACAAGGAGCTCATTGGGATGAGAAGCATGGTTACTATTGTCACCACTGATTAACGATCTTCTTTATTGATCTGCAGACAGAACACTGTTGTCCTCCAGTCAGTGTAGTAATTTGAGCCTTTGTGGACAGATCGTACCTAGTTGAATTGCTGAGATTGGTTTGTTTGAATGAATGCCTAATTCAAAAGCATTAACCAGGTTTTCCTTCTCTGTTGGGTCTGTTGTCATGTTTTTCACTGTGAGTTAATACAGGCGCTGGACTTAGTAGAGTTAGGTTAATGGTTGGACTCGATGATCTTAAAGGCCTTTTCCAACCAGAACAATTCTGTGATTCCATTATTATTATCTTCATTGCATCTCAGTTAAAAGATATAAAAAAATTTTGCTTTCTCTATGCCTTCTACCTTGTATTAAAAAAAAAAAATCACACCTTCAAATTAAAGGTAGGTTAGATATTCTGCCACATATTTATGCTTTAGTGACTAATTTAGTATGATTAAAGAAGCTTTCTTTCCCTTTTGCCTAAGTTATTGATGTACTCTTCAAATTAATTTCCTTTATTTTAAAGAACAAAAAAACTCCTTAGTACCTGCATTAACTACATAAAAGAATGGACACCGTCAAATACCTGCATTTAATTGGATTTGGAAATACCTTTAAATAAATCTTTCATGCTTCTCAGGCCACTCACAAGGGTGGGTGCAGGTTTTCTGCCTGCAGTTTCACTAGAGGACATTGGGTTTTGTCTCTATCTGGGCTTGAACAGCTTTTGAGCATTGCAAAAACAAGCTCACAGGCAACTCCTTCTCACCAAGGAGCTGGGATGTGCATGCGCGAGTGTTGTGTAGCATGTGTCCAGAGTGACAGTAAAAGAAAAAAAAACAATAGGGAAAAAAAAAAAAGACTGGCTGCAGCCTGCTGAGCACAAGCAGCTGCTGCTCGCTGTCTTGTGTTGTGAGAGCACCTTTCTGACAGGTTCTCAGGCTCAGCTCCGAGGTCAGTGCGGGATTAGGATGGGAACCCACTTTGCCTCTGCTGACAGCTGCAGTGTTTAGTCACCACGCAGTGACTTCAGCCCTGTGGCTTCTAAAGAATGTTTAATTAGTTTGCCTGCTATCAAAAATTATCTCAAGCAGAGACACAAACATATGTTGGAATTGGAGAAGACATAGTAGAGGGGCTCGTGAAGGGTGGCATCCAAAACACATGAATAATTTTTTATATAGGCTGATAAACTTTCATTCTGATCTTGTGATCGTGTGTTTTAGTACTTGATTTATTTTTTTATTTATTTATTAAAGTTAATCTTATTCAAGATTAAAATATGCAGCAAACTGGTGCTCTTTTCAGAGCCATAATTTTTATCATTTGAATTGTCATCTATATTCAAACTGTATCTGGTTATTACCATATTCTGCATGGTCTATGTTCTGGCGTGTGGAAGTAAAATTTAAAATTTTCATAGGTAGTAAGCCCAAACTGAAGACATGCTTTTGTTCTGCATAATTATTTTTGAGACGTCCTCTGAAATCACCGTTTCTTCCCTAATGAAAAAGTATGCTGAAGTGAACAAGTACGCTGCTGTTCTCTCCTGCAGAGGAAGAGGTTGGTGGGAACTTGAGGAGCCTTGGGAAGACACAAGTGCTGTTGTGCAAGGAGAGCCAGCCTGCCTCGCCAGCACACTGTGAGCACAGGCCAAGTTGAGCAAGTTTGTTTTAGATAAAAGCATTGGATCTCTCCTGCTCTCCCCTGGGACTGGCGGTGTCTTGCTGTAAATTGTGACTCCACTGGGCCCTGAAATACTTCCTGAAAACCGAATTATTTTCTGAATAGCTTTTAACGCTGCACTAAATATATTGGCATCCCCTTCTTTGTAAGCTTTCTGTAAGAAAACAAACTGCATTTGAAGGGTAAAAACCGTTTCAGTTGCTTAGATTTGTTTAGCTGTGTGCCTTGCAGTGGGAGCAGGGATGCAAGTGCCAAAACGTGGCAGTGCTCACTGGATTTCATGGCTGTGTATGAGATGCAGCCTGCAGCCACTGCTTCCACTTGGCCAAACTGAGTGCTGCTCCTATCCAAGGGCATTTTTCTACCAGGAGATTAGGGAGGAGGCTAAGGACAGCTCATTGGCCTACAGGGCAAGTTGCTAAATATTTTGGTCACATTAAACCAGCAGAGATTGCAGTATAGAAATGCATAATAGAATAGTTTGGTTTGGAAGGGACCTTAAAAATTATCTAGTTCCAACCCCACTGCAGTGAGCAGGGACACCTCCCACTAAACCAGATTGCTCAAAGCCCCATTCAACCTGCCCTTGAACACTTCCAGAGTGGGGACATCCACAACTCCTCTGGGCAACCTGTTCCAGTGTCTCACCACCCTCACAGTGAAGAATTTCTTTCTAATGTCTAACCTAAATCTGCCCTCTACCAGTTTAAAACCTTTACTCCCTGTCTTATCACTACATGCCCTTGTAAGAAGTCCCTCCCTAGGAGGGACACATTCATAGGATCCCTAAAGACATATGCCCAGCTACCCTGACTGCAGAATAAATTGGGGGTTTTTGTATCCTTGTCTCTCTTACCTTTTTTTCTACCTTTCTTTTATTGACTGGTCTTAGGAATATTTTTTCTATCATTTTAATTGTAACCTTTTTGTAGTGTGGATAATCCCTACAATGAACCTCAGTCCATATTTATTGTGTTTTAAATTGTTCTGAATGATCATGATCTGTACTTTTAAAAATATGTCCTGAATAAACTCAAGGCTTCATTTTCATTTTCACATGTCCTTCCCTCCTGCTGTTTTAAGCTCAATTATTTTTCATTAAAAATACAATAAATTGGAGGCTTTTCATGGTAGGAATTGTATCATCTTGCCCGTTGTGTACATCCCTGTAATAAAATGCATGTTGCTATTCCTGATCTTTGGCTCATACAAAGAGTTGATGACATGACAGGGGAAACAGCATGTTACACCTACATATCCTAGTTCAAATAACTGTTCATAAGATGTCTCAGTACAAGTTGTCATATCAGATTACTTATTTCTGTTGCTGACTTTGAAATCCTTAAGAGGAAAGTTGTAAATATTAATGAAACATGTTTTTCAACATCTTACTTCTAAAATAAATTATTATTCCCAATTTATGAAAGAAAAAAAATTACAGCATGGAATCCACCATAGGAGTAGTAACTAACTGAATTTATTATTTCTGTGTTTTAACCAGGAGACATTATTATTCCTAGCTGAAATTTGTTTATTCACATCATAAATGGCACAAATGTTGCTGTGGCTTCCCGGCATCTGTGTTCTGGCAGTCAGGCTATGGAGCAGCTTGGAGCTAGTGAAGGGTCTACTTCTGGTTGTGCCAGTTTCAGAACAATACAGTAACAGAGGGTGCCAGTAGTAGGATTCTTCTCTGCTTTACAGCGAGAAGAAAAACTCAACACTGCCTTCTTCCTTACTGTTTAGATTCTTATTTTGTGTACTTGAGATTCATAAGAACAGATTAGGAGGGTTAATAGTTTAATATGTGTAAGATGCTACATCAAGGTATGTTGTTGTATCATCATCCTTCAGCCAGTTGCTAGTTAAACGTTGTTTGGCTTAACAGCACAAAATATTTTTGAATGCTAAGATAAAGATGCCGCGTATGGTCTTGTGAACAGGTGTTTTCTTGTGTTTTGGATAAAGATGTATAGAGAATTGCATGTTTTTTTAAAAAAACTAGATTTTGCTGTAATCCCAATATTTATTTTCCATTGTCTATTAAAATGTTTGGTCTTTTTCCATTTAAGACTTGTTCATGGGAAGCGATTCCTGTTAAAACCTTAACTGCTTTCATTTCAGAGAAGTAAAAGCTAAATAAGAGTATTGAACTCCTCTTGAGATACGTAGAAACACACAGTACCCAGGGAAAGAAAACAGAGAAAGGCAATTTGGTTTCGGAACCTGTGTACAGATTGGAGTTGCCACTTGTAGAATATAACGAAAACAACCTGTATGAAGCAGCAGAGTAATTATGCTATGAATAGAGAAGTAGCAGCTTAAGACTGTTATCTTCTCTGCAGAGTGCATATTGCTTGTGTACACTGTTGCTGGGGATTTGGCCTGTCTCTGCAGTGCATCTGGAAGTATTTCTTATGTGAGATTTTACTACCTAGGACTGCATCTTCTGCTGACAGTCATTCCAGAGATAGGCAGAAGAGTTTTGTTCTTACTTCTTCCCTGTCCTGTACATCCTTCAGTTCCACATCAGCCACCCTTCCTGGTGTGCCTCTAATACTATAGATCTGATAGTCTATTACCTGTGTGATAGCAATCAAACGGATATTCTGTAGGAAAGCAGGAGAGTACCTAACAGCAGGATATTCTAGCCATTGTTTCTGTGAACCTAACTAAACTAAAGCAAACCCTAAAATGTGGCAAAAGTCTCGAGATCCTTCACTGCTGGTTTGGGTGAATGATGGAAGTAATCCTTTGTATAGCCTTGGTGTGTGTTGGCTGTCACGTTAGGAATCTGGTCTTTAGCTGGGAGAATCATAGACTCACAGAATGGTTGGGGTTGGAAGAGACCTTCAAAAGATCATCTTGTCCAACCCCTCTGCCCTTTGCAGGAGCATCTTTTACCAGATAGGGTTGTTCAAGCCTGGTCCAGCCTTGAACACTTCCAGTGATGGGGCATCCACAACTTCTCTGAGCAACCTGTTCAGTGTCTCACCACCCTTGCCATAAAAAATTTCTTCCTTATGTTCAATTTGAATCTACACTCTTTCAGTTTAAAACCATTGGCCTATGTCCTGTCACTACACACCATGGTGAAAAGATTACCTTTGTAATAAGTTCCTTTTGTATATTGAAAGCCACAATAAGGTTCCCCTGAAGCCTTCTCTTCTCCAGGCTGAACAACCCCAGCTTTCAGAGCCTTTCCTCATAGAAGAGGTATTCCATCCCTCTAATCATTATCATGGCCATCCCTCCATGTCTCTTATGCTCAGGACCCTAGAGCTGGACACAGACATGGGGTCTCACCAGAGTAGAGGGGGAGAATTATCTCCATTGACCTGCTGGCCATGTTTGATGTTGCATTCTAGTTTGTGTAGCCTGCCATTCCTCTTCTGCTCTAAATCTTTAGGTTTGGAGATATTTTGAAAGTTTTTGCTTGATTTGCTCAGCTATTTCAGTGTATATTAGCATGCAACACAGCAGATGCATCCCAGCAAGAGGGAAATGCTGTTACCATTTTGGGAAGAAATTGCAAGAATTTCTTTGTTTACCACAGTCTTGGAGAGGGGCCAAGGAAGTTCTTGACTAATAGAGCAGTGGAAGATAACATTATTAGTACTGAATTAATTTTACCTTTGTAGGTAGGTATCGACAAAAACACAGCCTGTCACACACTGATATATTCCCTTCCATTAGGAGTGTTTTGTGAATGACAGGGAATTGAGTAAGAAGCAGTAATTATTAGCTGCAGTTTTATGTATAATTGGGCCTATGAGAAGTGTGAGTGATTTGTTTACTGTATGCTTCGGTTCTGAAACATAAAAACACAGCCAGCAGCACACTGAAGAGCTGTCGTCGTAATTTCACTCAATCTAATACCAATGTTAAAATTAATTTGGTATTAAAACAGTGCATTGCAGACATACATAATGGTACCAGTCATTTAAGTGTGTATTTTATACAATATATGTAGGTATATTCTCTGTTTGGGGGAAGACAGAAGATGGATGGAGGATATTGAAACCAAAAAAGCCTACCTAAGCTTCTTTGGTTAAGCCATGTGCCATTTCTGCCTAGTCTCTATTCCTTGAGAGATTTTGATGGGAATGGATTCAGTGGAATGCATTGCAACATATTGGACCGTGGTTACTCGTGAGCATGGTTATCTGCTTACTAACATCCCTTGCACAACTGTTAATGTTTATGTTAGTGCCAGTTTATCTGCAGTAGCAGTATTCTTGAGCAGAATGAAGGCAAGTGAATATTAATGTTTCCTTTGAAATAGGGCATCTTTAAGCAACAGCCCATCTCTGAAGTCTTACATTGTGCTGTCAGCACTGGGAAGAAACTCATTGTCTTGTGGGGCTTGATCTGAAGAGACTCCTGTCAGCAGATGAACAAGGGGAGCCAAAGTAGCTTACACGATGGGTCATCAAGCAGCCACGGGTTGCTGCAGCAGCAGCCTACAGAGCTCACTTGCTCATAGTGACTTCACAGTAAAACTGAGGAATAACGTTTTACGTTCTTGACCAAGGCTGGGACACAAAGCGTCTGCCAAGTAGATTTGATAATTTTTGTAATATACCATTTTCCGTATTTGACCTTTAAACTTTACCAAAAGCCTAGAGAAACTAAGGAGCAGTAGTTAGTAATCCTGTGAGATTTCATTTTCTTTCTATTTTTCTTCTGCTTGTCATTTTTAGTAGTGTTGGAATAAAAACATGACTTCTTTATCTAAAAGCTTTTAGATCAATTTATTTTTTTCTTAGTGCTATGTAGAATAATCCAAGAAGATCTAGAGTATTTCTGGTGATTTAAAGGTAAAAGGTTTCTGTTGTGTATCAGGTATGTATTTCTTTTGGGAACTTTTGGAGGGCACAGTTTCTAGTAAATCAGTTTACAAGTATTGACTGTTACTGTGTTCTGCCAACAGCCGTAGTAGTTCTTAAATTGCAGTTATACCATTGCACAGCCAGACTAGTTGAGAATACAGATGGCAGTTTCACAATAGATGAGATGGTGGTGTTTTTCTTTCCCCAGACATTTGTTTAGAAATTAAGCAAGAATGACAGGAAGGGGGGTCCTCTTAGCTTAAGTTAAAGTCTGGGATATTCTGGAGAACGGGGAGACATGTTGTTGGTACTGCAGGATATGTTGTGGGCCTGAATTAGAGGTACCTGGCTGCGTGGAAACCTCCCAGTGGTGCCAGAGAGCTTTCTAACCTGGGAGGATCCCCTTGGTCTCACTCTGGATATGAGACCCAAAGCTAAGAGGTGGCACAAGAGCAGGAACCTGTGCTTTACAAGGCTCTTTATCCCATCTTCTGCCCCTAGATTTCCCTCCACTTCTGATTATTGTCCTGTGTTTGGTCCCTCCCTTATGCCTCATTACTGAAGTCCACTCCAGCATACATCTGTGTTTGTGAGAGACCTCCATCTATTTTCCAGTTCCATACTTCTCACTTCCAGCTCAAAGAGTCTGATCAGTTCTGCTAGCCCTGTCATTGCCTATTCAACAAGGAAGCAGATCTGAAAGCACCTCGCGCTAGTAATTACAAGCAAGTTCTGTAGCAGTTTGAGAACATAGCTTGTTCAGTGTTTGTCATCAGCTGCAGAATATCGATGGAGATGGCATTTTCCAAAAGCAGTATAAGCTGCATACAGTATTTATGTTATGCAGTGAAGTATAGACTGCTTGCTACATGTGCCTACTGAGTCAGAGTAGGGAAACAGGACATGTTTCTCTGGTATGTATGTGTTGTACATACGTGTGCTTGTTTCTCATGCACAAACATGCTTGAAAAGCAATTAAAGAGGAAAGATCCTTATAGCTGTTTACAAAATCGAGCTAGGAGTTTTAAGTTGAAGAGTGCTTAAGTTGCCTATCTGTGCTTAATTTTTTCGAAGTCTTTACTATTGTTTAATACAATAAAACAAGTAGTATTTATGTAATGAACAGCTATGCCATGCTTTGAATAGTTTGCAAGGAAGATAGAATTCCCTATTTCTTTTTGGCATTGGTATGATATCATTATATTAATACGCTTCACAGTCACAAATTAATTTCTTTTTTCAGGATCCTATGAGCAGAAAGTCATATTTATCCCATCTTTATCTGAGTTCACAAATGGGCAGCTAAGGATCAGAGATTAAGGGTGCAAGTATGTATTATAAAATCTGGGAATTATGATTACACAGCTTGAGCCATTCTATCTTCCATTTCTCCTCTGACTTTGATACCTAGCACTCCTGCTGCAGCTATATGAACGGAGCAGCTGCCTTTGCAACCAGTGCCAGTATTAGATACTGGCCTGTGCCTCCAGCACTTTTCCTTCAGCTGCATAGGCAGGCAGGCAGCTGCTTTTATGTATTAATATGTGGAGTTGGCATGGGTTATTAAGGCAGCTGCTCAACTGTCCTTACAGCTGGAGGAAGGGTGTTTCCTACTAGGAACAGTTCATAAGAGTAGAGAGACTTCAAAACAAGGAGGGTATGGCCTGCTTTTTCATCTCTAAGCTGTATTGCTTAGGGCTGCGAAACTGTTTGATTTCATTAGGAAGTGTAAACAATTAATGGAAGTAATTGAGTACGTTGAAGTTACCTACCATTTTTTTCTTCTACATTTTATGGGTTTAAACTAGTGACAAAGTCACCCTGTGACGTGATTATTTTTTTAAGCAGAAACCGTTTTATTGCTTAATTTTAACCAGCTGGGTTGAAGTTTTGTACTGAATTTAGAATCTTTTAACACCATCTCTTTCAATTGTACAGTAGTGTTAGGATTAGAAGTTTTAACATTTTTGTGTGCTTTTTTTATACATACAGAAGTAAAATTGAAAGTAGTGCATGGCCATCCTTGCTTGTAGCACTTGGCCCTTTGTTCAGAGTACTTCTGTGGGGTTTAAAGACTCAAATAGGTTTGAACCTGGAGCTTTTACTTCTGCCCTTCTGTAGAGAAAAGAAGGAATGAGAGCTTGCATTGTGGTTTGTGCAGCCTTTGACAGATGAAAGCTCCACTCTGCTGTATTTCATCTGGTCATCAACAGCCTGTGGCAGCTTGGTTTTGGAAGGCCTTGTCCATATGAAACTTCCTCCTGTCAAATTCTCAAGTAACATAAGGCTTAGAAGAAAAGAAGAATGGGGATTAGTGAAAAGCCTGAAAGTGCTGTGTGTGACATAAAACCATGCCATCATTGGTAAATGACATAAAGCCCCACCACTAAGCTACTTGAGACTTTGTGGACAGTCTTGAATGAAGTAGCAAAATTCGGCAGAGAGCACCAAAATGTTTCTTGAAAGAGGAAAGCAGCGGGGAGAGTGCAAGCAAGGTGATATTTAATATTATGTTGTGAGTGGGCAAAGGAGGCTTCAGTGGCACAGTGCTGTGCACCTCTTGAGTCTCTAGCAAGCTTTTACAATAGGGCTAGTGGAATAAAGGAGGTGTTTGAGGAGTAAATAGGAGAGCGTGAGAGGACTTCGTATTGATGGAAGCATATTCCTCCATGTGACTGGAAGTCCTACGTACCGTAAGCTGCTCTTGGAGCATAAACAAACACCTCTTGGAAGAATGTGCCGTGCTTTCCTTTGATGTTGCTGAGAGGTTTTGGAGTACATGTAAGAAATAGTTTTCCTCTTTTTCACACCCACCTTCTCACACCACATAGTTTTTGTTCTTTCCAATGATACTTGCAGTAGGGAGAGTCAAAGTGTTTCAGTTTTGTTTTTTGGGTTTTTTTGGCTGTATTGAAAATCTCTTCTCCCTTTAAAAGTCTTCAGACCAAAAGTTAAGTTTGTCCTATACTATTTTTAGGTGACAGTTCCAAGAAACACCGTTTTTGAGTGTAATTTTTCCTTTGATGTACAAATGAGGTTCTTTTGATGTGGGGCGGTTGTTCCCATAACAAGGCAACTGTTCAGTGCAATTCATTATTAGCAAGCAATTGTTAAATGCATACATCTGTTTATACTGCGTAGGCAAAAATTACTATGGTGCTACCTAAGTGACCGTGCCTCATCTATTGTGTTTTATATCTCCTGTTACTCATCATGCTCAATTCTGTCAGATATTGAATGCTTGGAATTAGATTATCTGACGCAATTTTTCCTTCTGTCTGCTGTTTGTTAATTTTACTTTTTGTACTGCAGATGTGTTTCAAGGTTTTCTGGAAATATGTTGGTGTAACTGCTTTTTATGGAGTATGATCCTGCCTTGCTTCTGGGCAAAATACTGACATCTGACAGAGGTAGCCTTCACTGGGGAGGTGCCTCATGCTACTTACTTGATAATCAACGTAGACTGAGCTAAGATAGTAGGTGTTTGGACACTCATAGATTTCATAGGTGGTTCTGGTGAGGATCTTCAAATGCATCAGCTTCTGTGAGCAACGATCATTTCCAGACAACTCTCTGTTATATTCAGTACCCTTTAGTGTCTAATGTTTCTTCTCTAGGACCAAACGCAGCTTGAGCATCAACAGCAGAAACTCATGTCCTGCAGCCCAGGGAAGGGAGATGGATAGTAGTCAGGAAGAAACAGTGATTTGTAGACTTCTTGTTTTATTTCTCCTGGACAGAAGAATAATTATTTGCATTTAATAGTCCCTGGATCACTGTGCTGGTCATCAGTCTTATGATTAGAGAATCAAGTATTGCCTTTTGTGTTGGATAATAGACAGCATGTAGTGGTTTCTGATAGTGCCAACAGTAACAATTAGTAGCAGTGCTTATCTTCTCAGGGAAAGAAGAGGAAACTGGAAACTGAACTGTGTTTCAGAAGAAGTTAGGCTGTTTCTTCTGCTCTATGATATGCTTCCTATAGCAGTAACCCAGTAATGTTGAATAAAACTTGAATGTATGCCTAAAGGACTGAATTGAGGATGTTGGAGAAACTTAATTTTAGTCTTTAGCTTTTGAAAGCTTATTTTGCCACCTCAACTTTCTTATAGCTTTCCTCCATGTCATAAACACCAGAATTAACAAAGTATCAAAGGAAGTCTTGTATTTAATAATTTCTTTGTTAATAATTTCAATATGAAAATAATTTGTGCATGTATTCAAAACCTATTTCCAGTATAGAACATTATTCAGTCATATCTTCTGATCTTTGCTGGAGGAAGAACAGAAAAAGTTGGCTTGGTTTAGACAATTAGCTTAGACAATTAGATTAGATGTTAGGTAAACAAGTTCAACTGTTAGGGTGGTGAAACTCTGAGAGGGTTTAACTAGGGGCTGTTTAAAAAACCCTTTCCTTTGTAGAAGTTTCTAAAAAACAAGTTAGATAAATACTTGTTGGGGCAACCTCCTTCAGTGTAAAAGATAAGACTGGAAATCTTCTCCCACCTTTAATGTTTCCGATTTTGGTGAAACATTTAATAAATGGCTGGTCATTAGAGGAGACTTGCTTTTGAGACACTTTAAGGCATGTACAGTAGAAAATCCAGCTTTCCAATACAGTAGGTGCCAGTAAGCACTTCAAAATTCCAGAAATAAATATTCCTGCAGGCTGCATGTAAAATACTGTCTTTTGTCCAAGGTTTTATGTTCCCGTGTAAGTGACCCAGATGGATGAGAAATATTCATAAACACAGTCTCGAAAGAATATGCTTAACTTCTTCTGTAAATGACCATGGAATAATTAGGAGTCAGATGGGAAGCATTTGGCTGAAATACTGATACAACTATTACCCAGAATTGATTCTGCCACCTCAATTTCATTTTGTGCATTTTCTTAGCTCTTATTCCTTTCCATTTGCTAGATAAATGTTGAAAGAAGCTGAGGTGGTCAATCACATGACCTTATCTCTAAGACAATTTACTAGCCAGCTTTGCTAAACTGTAACTTGAGTAAATACATATTTTCTGGCTCACCATGAGCACTGTTTAAGAAGAAACAACCTTGTGTTCAACTTCTGGCCCTCTTGTTTCCTGTGTTTCTCATCTATGCTGTGAAGAAGTTTTTCTGAAGAATGAATATAATACTTACAGCTATGTAGCTGGGTTTTTTCCTACTTAACCTAGAAAATGTTAGAAAAAAATAAATGAAAAAGACAGACATGTCAGCATCCAGTATCACCATCATATAGCATTTAGTGCAAGCTTACACACCGTTTATAGTTGAATTCAGTCATTGCTTGACTGAGTGCATGTGCACACATGCACTAAACAGTTGGCTCCTGAAGGGGAGACTCTATAAGAAGGTATCTTGTTATCGCCAAATGTATTAATTAGTCATTTCATAGAAGTTATTTAGGTATCAAAATAGGAAATAAGTGTAAAAAATGCTGAAGAGTTAATAACTTAAAGTTATTTTTTCCTGCCACTTATGACAAACTCTAGCTGCTTGAGTTCCTGCAGTCTCACTTCCCTGTGTTGGAGAATGGCATCTTCAAGACTACTACACTGAAAAATCAAAATATTTTTAGTCTTGTTGGGGGTGCAGTGTAGTTACCTGTGTTTGAAATCACACTGCTAACCTGGATATTGCTGCACAACCTGCGCAAATACTCTGCAGAGCCATTTGCTGTGAAACAATGAACTAGGGATAAAAGCCACGCGTTTGAATATGAAATTTGTTAACTTTATTAATAATCCTCTTTTAAAAAATATCTTTATCCACATTTCTATAAAATATTAGTTTTATAAGACATTTTAAGTCCAAGGGTTACCATCACGCTTGTTATGTTTGAGCATAAAATGTAGATTGTAGTCAGAGTGGTGCAATATCAAATGACAGGAGTGTTATGAATTGCTAATTTTTCCATCACAAAGATGGGTGACTGTGTATTTGACATGCAGATGATGATGATGATGATATTCCAGTAACACTCAGTGAACACTTCCCAATCTCTTCTCTAGCCCCTCCAGGAAAATTAATTTGGTTTCTTAAGTACTGCTGAAACGTTGGAATTGCACCTGATAAAGCTGCAAGAAAACCACTGAAATAATTGTTTGGAGCTAAGTGTGTTCTCTGTATCATTACATGACAAGAGCACGAGGAATTACCTGTTCACATAATAAAGGGGAACCCTTGGACTTTACAGAGCCACTTGACTGTCACTGTTGCAGCAGCAAGGTTATGGTAGCTGCTGTTTTACCACTACCCCAGCTCTGCAGGGGTGAGCCTATCTGCTGGTCCCCAGTGCCACTCAGAAGTGCTGCTGGTGCTTCTCTTAGTCACAAAAATTGCTCTCGGGGCAGAGAATCCGATGCACCAACAAATCTAAGTCCCCTACTAGGGATTTCCAAATCCTGTCTAACAGTAATTGCAGTGCTGAACTGTAATACAGCTGAATTGTAAAACTTCTGTGGCTTCTGATTTGTACTGCAGCTGATCAAGCAAAGCCATCATTCTTGCATTTATTTGCTGTTTTACTGGGTGTTAAGTGTGGCATATTGCTAAAGTCCTATCACTTTTATATATTAAATTTTATGTATATGTTTTATATATTATAAACAACATGATTTTCCATATATTAAAATTAATAATAAATAATTATTTGAAATACTCCTATGCAAAAATATATACTTGAAGGTTTAGATAATTACTCCTGTTTTGTCATATCATATTATTGGGATTATTTGATTTGATCAAGTCTGTTTTGCCCATGGATGACAGGCAAAACAAATCAATCACGTACTGTGAAAGAAAGTTAATTCAAGTACTTACACATTTCCACTTAAGAGTAAATAGTGACTTTTTAACAGGAATACTTGCCTTTGGTAGTTAGTTGTGTGCATCCATCAGTACTGGGGTTGAATAACTTCACCTCAACCAACACACTTTCTTCTAACGGTTCACAGGTGTGATTAATGCTGTAAAGGGACAGCATGAGATGTAGCTAAGATGGGGTCTGAAAGGGTGTAAGTCCAATGTGCTTAAAGAATTTGTTAGATAGATGAGGTGCTGAAATAATGTCAGCCTTACTGGAGTTAATGTAAGGTTTTGGTCCATAAGCATTGTGGTACAGGGGTGGTAACAGTGCTGAACGTACGTCTGTCTATGGAAGGCAGTACGCTGTGTATCCTGGTTGCAGGGTAAATTTCTGCAGGTGATAAACAGTCAAGCAGGCACAGAAGATCAGTCCTGAAAAAAGGTAAAGCTGTACCTACCTCCTAGTGCTCAGTCATGCTCTGGGCTCTGTGAGTGTTTTATCACCCAGGTAATCTGAGTTTATTCCCAAGTATAAGAGAAACTGAATTTGACCTGGCTGACTGAATGCCTGTTTTTGTCTTGTAAAGTCATTATAACTAACACCATAAACTTCAAAAGCATTTTGCTACAGGCATGATCTTTTAAAATGCATGAATGAACTCTTCTAGCGTTGGTAAAATATTTTAATGGGATTGAGACATTAATAGAATCGTTTATGTGTAGGTTTTTTTCCTTCTCCCTGTGTGAGAAAAATTTCAGAACGATTCTTTCTACCCCAAGAGTATTATGGATTGCTTGGACTGCCAATACTCCCCTAAATCTTTTGTGGAGTACAATAAACCTCCCTGTCCTTTTTACAGAGAGAGTGGTAGAATTTCACCCTCCATTTAAAATGCAGATAATACATTGTTTGGAGAAGTTTGTTTGAAAAGGTAGGTTAAGCTGGAATGAGTCGTCACCTAGGCGCTCTGTGTGTGTGTGCGTGTATCGGGAACTCGATACTGTGGGAAAGCTGCAAGGCACCTTCTAAAGTGGTGGAAAAGAAATACTGTACTACAATTAGTTTTACTCACAAATGAGAATAGGATTTTGTTATCATGATTAATTGCATCTTAGCGTACTCCACCAGAAGGTAAGCAATAACAGGAGCTGAAACTCTTGAACGATAGAAAGAAAAGACTAACAAGTGAAATGTATGGCAGCAGGCTTGACATCTCTCGTACTTTTGCTAACAAATATAACCACAAGCTCTGACTTCTGAGAGAGGTGGAAGTGATAAGCAGGTCCATTTTCAATGACCAAGCTTATTTGAACCTTGATTGAGACAAAACCATTCTTTGTTTTATTAGTATTACTGAATCTTTAGTACAAAGTTGGTATTTAAACCAAGGGCTGCCTTTACTACAAGACTGGTTTCTAACATTTCGGGTGTCCATTTTATTCCATGCTTATAAACTGAATTTTCCATTGGTTTTAGTTTGCACTAATGAAATCGCTTTAACATGGAAGACTGGCAAAGCCTGTTATCTTTTATCCTATTCTCCATCTCCAATTGCTCTTGATATTGGCTAGCAGCAGACAGAGGGATGGAGGGGTCCTAAATAATTCTTACGACCTTGTCTTCTGCTGAGAGCAGAAGCAGGCAGGGTCCACCTTGGCATTACCCTCAGCTGCTTGCACTGGCCATCTCCCTTGTGCATCTGCATTTAGAGCTGGGTCAGGGAGCTGATGCAGAGGAAAACTGCCCTTTTTTTGTTTTGATTAATCTTTAGATGGATCCAGTTGCTGGTCAGGTTGGCAGACAGACAGTTTGTCCTTTTGCAGGGATGGCGTTAAAAGTGATTGGGTGGCGGTGAAGGAAGAAGGCTCAGCCTGCCCTCTCAGCTTCTCAGGTTTATGCTGGGTGAGTATGACCAGGCAGTCCCAGCCTCATAGACCTTCAAGATCATGCAGGGCAAAACAAAAATACAAAATGCAAATGCGTTGAACCTTCTCCTTCAGCTCTGTTGAGACAATTCACTGCAGCAAAGCCAGTGCATGGCCAGACTCTACCACTGCTCTTTATAGCACAGTTCTAGGAGTCTTGAGTGTGATAAGGTAATCAGTCAAGGTTTTCAGGGCAGCTTGGGAAAAGAAAAAGGGAGTGAAAAGTTAAAAATGAAAAATTAAGGGGTGTGTGACCTGGAGAAGTGCATAGAAAGGTGATGGGTGGATGTGCTGGGCTACTTTTCAAATATTTCCAAAGCTACTCTGCTTCATTTATGTTCGCCACCACTCTAGCTCTGCAGTAATTCACTGGCAGGATGTATTTAGTTTATTATTCCTGAACAGCTTCAAATCCTATTAAAATACAAAACTCATTCTTACTTGTCAGATACGGACAGTGAACATACCAAACATCCAATTTCAGTTTACTGTAGAATATTTTCTATTTTTATAGAAAGCCATATTGCATTTTTTAAGTGTTTGAAATCTTTGGAATCTTGAAATACCTTTTCAGTGGTTTTAAGAATATAAACATGAACATTCAGTTGAATATTTTGCAGATAAAATAGAAATGGCAGAGGGGGCTTGAAGTCTGTTCCTGTGATTTTGTGGATAATTTGGGGAAACCTTTCTGAAGCTTATTGCAAATAAATTATGATTGAACAAGTGAAGACCCTCACAGAATTACTGCACACAAAGGAGATAACTAATTTTATTTTCTTAAGCAGTTTGGCAGTAGGGCATGAAGATCAGGCACTGCAGCAAGGAATTAAGGAGATTGTGATACAGGGTTTAAATATTTTTTGCATATTATCAAGGGTTGGGTATAAAATGTACAGCAATCATAGATGACAGGGAGAAAATGACACAGCATCTAACAGCTTCCCTTTTTTTACTCCAGTATTACAGGATATAGGCCAAGGTGCTTGGTCTTCTAGGAAATGGTGAGAGCATTAGCAGAGAGCAAATATTCTCACTAAATGTCTCTATCCTGTGAAACCAGCTATAGAAAATGTTGTTGACTTTTTTTTAAAGCAAATAAATGCTGATAAGGAGAAGTGAAGGAAGCTAGACATCGAGTCTCAGTTTAATTGCCTGAAGTTTGAAGGAAATTATGAAAATAAAACTGCAAGTGTTGCATTCATAAAGAAGTTACTGTTCTGAAAAAAGTCCAGCAAATGAGAGATGTTGCCTCTTTATTTTGTTCCTTCTGTTCTTCATTATTTTGGCTAGGGCTTTTTATTTAGCCTCAAGTCAAAAACCACTTGTGCAAACATATTGCACAGATACACACATATAGTCCCACAGAAATTAGTAAACCTGTCCATTCCAGTCACATGGGCCAGAACTCTGAGGGAATGAAAACACTTTGCAAATACTTCAGGATTTGCTGCCTGTACAAGTTTGCACAAAACCTAGCACGGTCATGCTCTCAAACTGGGTTAAAGATTTGGCGATAGCAATGAGGAAAAAAAGAAAAATTCTCTAAAAATCATATGTTTCTTAAATTTTACTGACTTCAGCCATTTTTATCTTGTTTTCCTGAGCATTTAAGTCAGCTTGTTTCACTGAAGACTGTCAAATGATAATGAAAATATATTGTCTGTATATGCACAGAGATCGTTTGGTAATTTTTTATTCCTGCATAGAACAGGTGAAACATTTTTCTTTCACACAATACTAAGCTCTAGTAAATACTTTACCTTTGTTCAAGTATTCAGTTCTTTTTATCTAAATAAGTCCTAGTTTGGACTTCATTCTTTGCCTTCACCTCTTTTCCAAGGTGATTGGGGTGAAGACAGCCAGTTTATCCCATTTGCCAGGATCTCATGGCTATCACGGGAAGGACTAGGAAGGACACCCGAGTAGTCCCATGCTGTCAGCAGGAGACATTGGCACCTGCTCACCTTTGGCCCCTTCAGACATGGGCTGGTTTCTTGCAGTGCTGTGTTGCAGCCCTTCACATCCTGAGTTGCAGCAGGACATACTAGCATAAGTGCAACATTGAACTAGAGCTGACTTCTTCCCATTCAGGTAGCATTAGATGTGGATCAATAAGACCTTCTGGAAATTGGAGCCCAGTGCAGAAATGTGCAGTCAGTCTAGATTTGGCAAGGTCTGTGCTGAACAAGAGCAAAAAAACCTTTCTTGTCCTTAGCTGACTCCCTGCAAAGCTACTTTCTTTGTACCCGTTGAAGCTCAATATTTGGAGTCTAGTGTAGCCATATCAGATCTGGCACCATAGAGAAGCAGTTTGGGTCTTCATGGTTTGGTAGTCAAGATCTGCCCAGTAAAGAGGCTTGAACTTCTTCCACACCCAGAGAGCCCTGCTAGAGCTGAACTCTGCATGCCTGAGTTCAGCTGTCTCTGCATCACGCCTCCTAAAGTACAAATGCTGGACTGGCATCTCCAAACCAAGAGCAAAATGCTGTGGACACCTCACCCAGATGATGCAGCTGGCTTGTTCCCTTTCCCCTCGGACACGAGTTGCAGGACCTCCTGTAACTCAGTTTCCTCTCTGGATAAGGCACACAAAGGTGACAGTGCATGCTGCGAGCAGTAAATGTCATACTCTTTGTCTGATGTGCAAAAGGTATGTCAAAACCTGCCTGTTTTGCTCGAGCACGTTCCCAGCACAGTAAGTGTTTGAGAGGCTGATTGAAAGTCTGAGCTTTGTTCAGATTTACGTCTCCTGGCTCCATTTTCTCAAAAGGAAGGGGATGTAATTTCAGACCGTTGGTTAAAGAGTTACAAATATTTAGGGAAACAGATACATTTCTGCTAATTGATTCCCTGGGCCACTTGTTCACAGTCTTGGAGGTAATGCTGGCATTAAAGATGAGGCATGAAGCAGTCTGAGTTAATGATCTCTGTCAGATGATTAGGTTGCACCACACAGGTTGGGAGGGAGCAGCTGTAGAATGGACAGGAAGAAAAGGAGAATATAGCATTAGTAAGCCTAGCTCCAGAAAAGGAACTTACAGTTTCTTCTGATTTTTGCATGTTGCCAGGAACTTGAACATGTAAAAATGTCACCAGACCAGGACAGTCCCACCACAAGAAAGTACCTTCTAAAGTGGAGAAGAAAACAGTGTTTTTCAATCCATCAGTAAAGAATTGTTGGATTATTTAAATAGTTGATTAAGTAGGTCTTATAAAACCAAAATATAAATGTTCATTGGTAAGCAGTGCTCTTTGCCCTCTCTGTAGAGGGTCTTTCTATAATCACTTGCTTCCATTGGGCTTGTTTTCATTGCTTTATGGCTTTAATTTCATGGTAGTTCAAGTTCCTGGTTCACTTATGCTGCTTTCCAAGTGATTGACCCAACATTCAGAAAGGCAGCAGGATTTGTACTTTTTTTTTCTTGCAATTTTTCCTTCCTTTTTAAATTTCACTTTGTTCATAATCAAAGCCCACAAATGCATCCATCTTGTAAGAGACATGTTACTATCTGTAGTTCAGCATTTCATGAATGAGATCTACATTACAGTCATAATAATTTGTGCTAAGGGGAAAAGTAAACCCAGAATCCTCAGATTATTTGATGAAAAGTAAATCTATGTCTTTAATACCTGAAGAAATCCTTTCTGGTAAAACTAAATCCAGGCTAAAACTAGTAAAGTGGGAGGAACTTAACCCCTTTCAGTGGACTTGGAGAAGTAGCTGATAACTGCTGCGGCTGTTTGACTCCCTTGTTCAGATTAAAAAATAAATTAAAGGAAGGAGGAAGGGACTGAAAGAGCATTTCCTTACCAGGCAGTCACACAAGCTATTGTTTGTGAGCTCCCCGCCCCCCATCTCTTTCACCCAGGCACACACACACACATGCACACAAAAAGCCAGTTTTGTGTCCTTCTGAGCACACAGATGTTCCTCTTGGCATCCCTACAGTATGGATAGGTTTTTTTGCAGGCACAGAATGTGAGGCTTCTTTGTTGGAGACAAAGTGTTGCCTGTGGTGGGAATTGCTGCAGTGATGGGAAAGTATCGTAATGTATTGTTGGATTACTGTTTTGTTTTGTTTTTTCCCCAGTAGAGACAGTACATTAAAGTAGCTTTGTGGGCAGTGAATTGTTTGAGCCAAGCCTGGCTAATAACACTCTCTCCTTGGCAAGCAGTTGTACAAGGTATGGTTGGCATAGTTTGGATGGTCATGGGGTTTGTCCCAAGCATGTGCAGCAGTTCTGCTACACTGAGTGCAAATCTTACCAGCCGTATTTGGTGAGCTAACAAAAGTGGTCTGACCATGAAGATAGAGCTGTCCTACTTTCAGCTCTTCATTTTTTAATCATGAACATCTGATAATGGTATGTGCCTTCTGAATTCTTTTTTAGAAAGTCTCTTCTGGGTTTTCTATATAATAGTTCTAAGAAAAAGCTTAAAATTAGAAACTAATAGTATTAAGTGTCTGCCTGAGCTTTCATACTAAAAAGGAAGTGGCTCTTTCAAATTGTTTGTTGGCTACAGCCTGTCAGAGAACATAGTGCTTCTTTGGGCACAGTTGATGACATTGCTAACCTAAAGCTCTGAATCCAGCTCTTCTGTTGTTGATGGTACTGAGCAAGAGAAGCACAGATCTGTCAGCTGGGGTCTAGACCTAAGTCCTTTTGTCCAAATCATGGTGGTTTTTTTTTAATCTCCATTCCTGAAATACGCAGATTTTGCCATGACTTTAACTCTTTTGGTTGGCAGTTTTATACCCCCCATAATAAATATGTTCTAATGTGACAGGTCTGCTTATGTAGATGCAGTTGAAAGATTGCACAGTTTGAGAAGGAGAAAATGAGGTATGGCTCAAGAAGGAGCTTATAGATGAAAAATTCCTCAAGGAAGCTGCCTGTTGGTTGAGACTGTGGAGGAGAAAGATCTCTGACTCTCTGTGATAACTATTAATTACTTTGTTTTTCAATTTGTTTCTCTACTGACAGAAGCTCTATTCCTTCCATTTTGCCCAGATATTTTTATCTCTACTTTCCTCAGCATGGAGAAAGATTTGATGATTTAGTTTTCTGTTGAGCTTTCATCCTTCCACATCTACAAAAAAAGAACCACAGCCTCATTTCTGTGTGTCTTCTCAGTCCATGTTTGTGTATCATGTTTAATGAGAACTTATATCAGTGTTTTTGCATCGACCAGAAGACAATAGAGTAGTGATAAAAGAATGCATAGGCCAAACAAGAAGACCAGGAAGATGGTTCTTCTCCTGGTACAATGTCATGACAGTTGTTGCCAGTGCATTTCCAGGTATTCTCCACATACTGGACACAGATCTGCTGTCATGAATGCACCTATTTTTTCTATTCTTAAATCATCTTTTTTCAGTCCTGAGGCCTATTTCTTGTTTGTTGCTCCACTTGCACTGAGTTGCTTAGATTATACTTACTCTAAGCTTCCCCTCTTCTTTCAGTCCTCTTTTTAAAACTATAAACATGCTCCTGTTTCTGTATCAATGTCTCTTCAGTAGGATTTGCTTTGGAAACTCTTCCTACCCTTCTACTGCCTTTGGTTTCAGGAAACCAGGATATGTTTTGCTGCTGCACCCAGCAGCATGGTTTCTTTCCTAGCTTTCACTGGAGGTCCCTCCTTGTTTTCCAACCTGCAACTGCCATTTTTGCTTGCATGTCTCTTTTGCTATATATCCAACTGTTCATTTATTCTTTATTGCCGCCAAAACTAAATTTTCTGACATTCCTTCTAAGTTCCAGTTGATCGTTACATCAGCAATACTCTTATTTTCTTAACCTCAAGCATTATAGTGTTAGGATAACCTTTGTAATTTCTTATATCTTGATAGCTGTATTTAGCAATACCTTGTTTCATGCTATTTTTTATGCTTTTTCCATCCCTTTAGTATTTCTAAAAGCTGCCCTTATCAGTCTGAGTTCACTCCTGACATCAGTGTGTGAACAGGTCAGTGGCTTGCTGGGTGAGCTGTCTCACTGTTAGCTCCTTGCTTAGACCCACCGTGTTCTTCATGGATATTCCTGCTTCATGTGTGTTGTGAAGCGCATTGTTTTAAAAATCTGAAACACACCTTTTGCAAAACTATCCCTCTACAGACTCCAGTTATGATCTCTTAATTTAACATTATTTACTTCTAGCAGAAAATGGAAGCATCAAATGCTGGGTTTTCTCAAGGAGAGGTGCATGGCATTCTGCAGAGAAGTGAGCCTTCCCCATGCTTCACATTCTTTCTTGCCAGTTCTTGAAAATCAAACTGACAGTGTCAAACCAGTTGTATTTTTAAGGTGCCATTCCCCAGTAAGATTTTCATGTTGTCTTTGAATAGGCTTTTATTAGCTGTGAAAGCCATTTGAATGAATAATGCATCTGTTAGCTTACAAAGAAATGTTCCTGACCAAATCTGAAAGTGTCCCTGTAAAGGAGCACCATGACCTCTTTTTCATCAAAAAGTCTGTTCAGTATTAGTCTGTATTGTTCATTCATAATGTAAGTAGCTGAGATGGTTCTTGGGGCACTCAGATTAAATGGACACTAACAAGTAATTGAAACATAAAAAAGTAGTACTTGACAACTTGAAATGTTGGGTAATATTCCCTGGTATTCAAATGCAGGTATATACTCTAGATTTGTACACTCAGTGATGTTTCAAGATGATTTGTGTGCCCTGGAAATGTTTAGGTATATAATCCATTGTTACAGTGGTGCTTTTTCCCTGCAAGATCCCATTTTATCTTTTAGCTCTGTCAGACTTTGACCTTAATGTTGATACTCTCTGATATTCTTAGTAAAAACTTGGATTACTTCTTCACTGATTGTCTTGCAGTTGTCTGAACAGTCTGCCTATGATGCATCTTACAGACCAACTGTTAGGTAAATGTGACTTAACTTTTGCCATAGGTGAACAGTAAGAGTGACTAAACAAGCCAGAAGGCAGATGCTATGGGCAGTGCTATTGTGTAGGAGGCACCAACAGCCAAAAGGAGAATTGGGGAAAGACATGGGAATAGGGAGGTACAGGGTAGAGACTGGTACTTTTCAGCAGTCCTCCCTCCATGTTAGTGGATTGATAAAGGGGAACCATGTGGTTCCTCCAGCTGCTCTTGTCTTATAGGCCCATCCAATTCTTCCTCCTTTTTGCTCAAACCCAACTCTTACCAACCCAGTATTCTCCACAGACCTCACCCGCGTTCTTCAATGTTGTATTCCTCAACCTCCATCTCCTCCAGATCCGAGTCCTCATTCCCAGTCTTTCTTTGAGACCTCAAACCATTAGTGCCCACCCTTCTCCCATCTGTAGCCCCTTTCGCATCTCTCCTGTTGGGTTCACTTGCAACTGAGAATTCAGGTATCTGCTTCAGCTGTTCAGCAACTCTGTTTGCTGTCTGTCTGTGTATGCCTGCCCTTGTGTTTGCATGGTTACCAGAACTCACTGGATTAGCCATTCTAGTCTCCCCAGCCGTCTTCTGCAGCCAGCTCTCCCAAGAGAAGAGTGAATCAAATGTACAGCCACGACAGTGCTTACCATCAGCACAGGTAGGAGTGTCAGAGCAGGGTTAGAAGACATGTCTGCAAAAACCTGCTGACAGTATGTGAACTATCCTGGTTTGCTGAAGTTTTTCCTGTGTGACAGCTTCTCCAGGCTGTAGAAAGCTTGAGGGTTGAGCACCAAGGCTGGGCAGGTTTTTAAATGCCTTGTCATTATCCCCATAGCTAATGTCATTACCCAGAGAGTAAGGAGAAACAGTCTGATTTGAATTTTTTATTATAACCATCTCTGGATTATCAAAGCCTGCTATTCTATTTTTAATCTATCTATAAGAAATCTGCCAGGATGCCTGGTGCAAGGGGTCTGGAATCGACTGAGTGAGAAAACTGAGGAGCAAGAAAAAAAAGATGACTGAACTTAGTTGATACTGGTGAAAGAAAAACCTGTGATGGGGTAAGAAACTGAAAGAACAAGATTGGCTGGTTACATGGGCTGGGACTCAGATAAGTGAGGAGCCAGTAAGTAAGAGAGGACAAGAAAAATGTCTAATAGTTTTTCCTAGCATAGAAAAAGAAAACTGGAAATGCCTTGTCAGACATTGCAGTGAGACAGTAACAGATCAGAGGAAGAGTTGTGATTAGGGAAATGGATTAAGTGTACAAAGAGAGTAGAATTTGAGACCACATGTATTAAGAAGAACACTAGAACAATATTGTGGAAACTGTGTTTGAAATTTGGAGGGCTGAAGGTTTAGGACTACGTACATGAAAAGGATCTGACTCAGACAAGGTCCCAGTGTGGGAAAGGAAATGGACAGGAACTGAGATAGAGATCATTTGTGGAAAGATGGACAGAAAAGTATGTGCTAGAGCATGCTTTGTGTGAGTTTGTTGCATTATTTCATCTGGATACCTTTTTCTTCCATCTTATAAGCAGTTTGCCTGGCTTCTGGTGGCCATAAGTATGAAGGGCCATGGGCTTTTAAAAATGTTTTGTAGTATAATTGGCTATTGTTTTATATATTTAAGTATATAATAATCTTTATTTTTTTAGCATTTTGTAAATTACAAGGCAATATTTCAATCAAAATAGTTTGTTACATAGCTTAAACAGGAGAAAAAAAAACAATTTGTACTAAAGACTCGGATTTCTTTTATTTGGTTCAGATTTCTTTTATTTGGTATTTTATGTTATAGGCTGAGAAAGGAACTGGCATAAATTACTGTGTGATGACATAACTATATCTGATACAAGTTCTTAGATGACAGGAGCCACCTATTGCAAGTTTCATTTGTCAAAGCTTACTTCATCATGCCACAGAGAAAAGGTTATAGCATTTATCTTTGTGATATGAAGTACATTTTAAAATATAGATTATTCTATGGATTCCTTCTTTAAAAAGAGAGTGATCAGAAAGTTTTAGTGAATGCAAATTGATTCTTACGGAGACTGTAGCTAAAATTACAGCAAGATTTTTATTGTCTTCTGGGAAATATTGGATACTTTGTTTTTGTCTGAATTAGAGGCAAACATTACTTTTAGAAGTTTTTCACAACTAAGAAGTTCTACTCACAGTCTAAATGTCCTTACTGATTGGAACAGAATTAGATTTAAATGTTTGGCATCTTTGGCTTTATTTTTTCATTCTTGTGGAAATAAATGCCATTGATAATTGGTATAATTGTAATAGCAGAGCTTAACAGTGTCTTCACAGTGGTTAGCTTGGGGCTTTTCCATGACAACCATAAAACAATTATTGTCAGGCTTTGGATTTACCTTCTTTTAGCTACAGGAATGAAAACTTCCATGTTTCATTCACCTACATCTTGAGTCAGCTGCTAGTTGTCTCAATAGCCAGCAGCGGAGACACAGGGAAGGGTGATGAGGTCCCTGAACTTGGGTCCCACAGAATGAAGATGCCTGAGCTTGTTTTGGTTTTGGGTGACTATGTAAGCATAATTGGAGGTAATATTTTGCCCTCTAATGATGGGGTGACCCTCAAACTCTGCTACTCTTACCAGTCTGATAGTCATCTTCCCACAAAGTGTCAGTACATGCAGTGACATTCGTGGGTGTGCATGCCTCTGTATGCTCCAGGTGACCAGGGATTATTTCCAGGTGCTCCAGAATGGTTTTCACACCTCAGAATCTAGCTACTATCCCCAGACTTTTAATGGTATTCATTTCAAATTTCTGCTTTAGCAGTGGTCAGAGCAAAGTGGGGTTTGGCTTTAGACTTCGCCACCTGCATAAAGCACCTGTTGGTTTTAATGGTGCTTGCCATAGGCTCTGCTTTTAGGCACTTCTGTTTGAAAACACCAAGGTGACAATGAATGTTGTTTAAGTTGGTGTTTTCATACAGGCTTACAGCATTCTGCTAAATACTTCCAAGAATAGGAGAGGCTTTTCTCTGCTTTTATCTAGCAGACTGTCTAGATTACTGCTTGTATCTAGAAGAGTATAGTCCTTTTCCTTGTAAAAGGATGGCTTTGACACAGGGAGCAAAAATATTCTGAAAAATTATTAAGCAGTTGTCCCAAACTGCAAATGTTCAGAAGAAATGAGAGCATGTTTGCTTGCTTAGTTCATGGAAAGGGGAAAACAAATAGAGTGGGAAACAAATACAGCTGAAGTGGGTAATGGGTTGATGAGTCAGTCACAAGAAGAAAGATTGCATTTTCTGATGTAAATGCATGCAGCAGCCTTGGAGCATTTTTTGTGAAGTGTTTGATTGCAGATGCTTTGAAACTCCTAGATTGAACATCCATCCTTCATTTAAATGACTGGGCACTGTGATAATAAATAATGGATGAATACAGTTTAAGCCAAAAGCGACCTTCAGGTCATCTCTCAGGACTTCAGTGTATCACAAGACATGACATTTCTGCAGGTTTCCCTGAACTGAACTAACACGTCTGTTTTGACATCTCTTCAGGTGAAGCCGTTGATGGCTGGAAAGTCTCAGTGCTTGGAATTTTTTTTCTAGAGGTTCATCAGCATTATTGGCAAAAATTGTGATTCTCATTTGCATTTGTTGGACCTCAATTTCCTGCTGTTACGTGCTTTTCCCTTATAGATTTTAAGCACCTTTTAATACCAGTATTTTCTTTCTGTAAAGCTCAATCATTTTAATCACTTAACAGATCAAGATCTTTATGTGGTTATTCAGTTTTATGCATGTTCTTTTTGTCCTCTCTTTTAATAACCTTTAAAGAAAGGTAGGCAGCAGGAGACTTCACTCTCTCCCAGTATCTCTTAATACCATCCCATGTTCTCCTCTGTGTAGAAGTCACGCTACTTTTCTGCCACCATCTTGCTTGTACATACAAAACTATGATTTGGTCTTTTTGCCCCAGCATTGCCTAGGAGCAATGAGAGGGTGTTGTGTGTGTCCTGATTTCTGTATGGAGATGCTGGAAGCAGGATCCCCAACCCCTGGTCACTGGATGTGCCGCGTGTACCTCGTTGGAAGAAGCCGTCTTGATTTTGAGTGGATTGGAATGGTGGTGAGACTGATGGAGAAAGAATGTGGAGGAAATGTGATAGTCAAATTTACATCATACCTTTTTAGTTGTATTTTTTCTGAGGTTGGTAGTGTGATGTCTTCTGCATAATAAAAAAAGGAAACAAAACCATTAAGAATCTTGAAGTGTTCTGTTAAGGCAGTGAAACAAAACCTCATGAATAATAGATCTGAAACACACACTTTTAAATTCTCAAAGTACAAAAATGAAAGAACTCAAGACTTCTCATGACTTCTCAAGACTACTGTCTGAGAGTACTATGGCTCAACTCTAACCCCATCTTTGAAGTGTTTTATATTAATATATTTTGTATGGGAAATAATCCAGGGATTCCTTTTGTTGCAGTTTTTGAAAGCCATCGCTAGAATGTGTTGGGAGATGTTAAAAAATACTTATGCAGAAAGGGTAAAAAATTCAAATTAAATTCTCTAAATATCACCCTCAGCATAGAAATTAAAAAACAGGTTTAATAGTTGCCTTCCTACTCCAGTCAGAAATGCATGTTCATGAGGGGTGGGACAAATGGCTCAGAGAAATGAACGATGGGTGGGAGCAGTCATAGCCTTTGCTAGTTCATTCAGCTTTGCATTGCACAGGTTATCATCCCAAAAGGAAGCAGTGGAGACTAAAAACCAGCAATGAACTAGAGGAATATAAGCTAAAACACTCCATTTGTCTCAAAAGAGCAGTTCTGAATTTTTATAATATGGGATAGAGGGTACCTGTGAATGCATTTTTAAAACTAGTGAAATACTTTCCAAGACCTGGTGAGACTCAGCCATTTCTGTAAGTGCGTTGATATTTTTGTAGGACTGTTTCCAAGAACAGAAAGTTTGTTCCTTTAAATTCTAAAATAATAACTTGAACAGTTCTAATAGTAAAAGGACTGCTTGCTAATTTGTGATTACATGCAGTTTTAAATACTGGATAGTTTAACAAAATGCTTCAATGTTTATGTCTGTATTTTAGAGTTTGAATAAAATTCATGATGCCATGAAATAATGAGAATGTTTCCTCTACCTGTGAAATTGCAAACCTGCAAAACTACTGTGCCATTTTCTCAGTAGCAAACAGTATAATTAGGATCAAAAAAACATTTTCAGTTATACTGTCCTTGTTTTTACATGCTCATTGCTCTCCAAGTTAACTCCCTTTGTAAACCTATTGCTGTAGCCTGAAATGACTTTCAAATTTAAAAAGAACAATTCCCCCCTAGCTTTCTTGAAAGTTAGAGCTGAAAAACATCATTCTGTACCCTCCGCCTCCAGTTTTATTATGTAAAAATATTGGATGGTTTTGTTTATAAGTATGTTTTAAGGGGACAGAGTAAAATTACTTATGTTTTTTAAAATTACAAGTTTAAAATCTTAACTGAAGAGTTTTGGGGTTTGGGCCTGTTTCCCTTAATTTATCATTAAGATTTGGGAGATTTAAAGCTTCAGTGTAAAAATGAAGAGATTAGGGGTAGTGATCAACTTGCACTAAAAATTATATAGTCAAGTCAGAAGGAAACTTTCAAGTTGCTTAGGTTTGGAAGTGGACACTGCTATTTGTGTGTGTTCAGCAAAGAGAAGACCTAGTTCATGTCAGCTAAAACACAGTAGTTTGATATTTGCATGCAAAGTTAAAAGGCCCTACTTTTAATGTAATAAGAGGGCATAAGCTTTCATTTTTGTTTTTGCTTTTGAAGCTTCTTTAAGCAGCATTAGCAAGGCTGTACTGTTGGCTTCCTCTGTGCTCTCACATACTGCACGATATTGACGATCTATGGTTGTACAATTTATGCTTCAAATAAGAAAAGGATTTTCGTCTTACTTAATTTCAGATTATTTTCTGAGACAGTCCAAAAATGGCAAAGAATTCTAAAACAATTATTTGCACTGCATCCAACCTAACTTAAAGTCATCTTCTGGAAGTGGACATTTGAGGAAAGGTGCACTTGTACCTGGTTCTTTGCCCACTCCAGAAGAGACGGAGAGAAGCCTGGAAGCACTCTTTCAAACTACAGATAGATTTTTGGAGCTCATTGATGCTTGGCTGAAGTTCAGGTGAAGGTTTCGGGTGGGTGCTTCAGTGGGGGCTCTTTTGACATTGTCCTGAGTTGGGGTCATGGCTCAGCTTCAGCAGCTGGTGGATTCCCACCTCTGAAGCTGAGTGTTAGGTGGAGTCCTTCCATGCAAAACTGGTGTTCTGAAGTGGATAAAATTGATAGCTCTTGTAAATAAATTCTATAGAGTGGAGAGAGCTTTGACTCTACTTGCAAAATAATTTTTCAAAGTTCTGTAGAATACTTCTATACTTCCACTTGTGTATGCAACTAAACTACCTTTGTCTACTTAAAAGTGAATATAATGCTCTTACCTGGCAATAGGAAGTAGAAGGAAAACACGTGCATCCTCCACAGACACAGTGCTTGGGGGTTGGGTGAAGGTTAATGGTTCCTGCTGATGGTCATGAGATAGGATGATCTTGAATACCAGCATTGTTACTTAAAAATAAAGCAAGTCCGTTTGCAAAATGGAGTAGACAGTTTCTTTCCCTTTACACTGGTGTCCTGTGTCTCCTAGGACACCATTCCTGAAAAAATAGAATGCCAGCTTTGTTTCTGGGTCCTGCTTCAAGCTTCTTCTTTAACCATAGGATGGTTTTATCTGTTTTAAGGACAAATACCTTGGTGGAAAGAATATGCTTACAATGCATAGAACAACCTATCATTTCCTCTTGCTGTAAAGGTGGTGGATAGACCACCACTGCATATTGTGTTCATGTTTCTACTTTTTCTACATCTTCCACTTCTCATTTACTCTAAAGTGTTTTAGCTGTAGGAAACATCTGCCATAAACCCAAAGGTTCATATTCACACAAATTGGCAGTTGTGTCTCCTCCTTAAGGTGATTTTCTTCAGGATCTCTTTGTAAGCAGATGTGCTGTGACTGGAAAACCTTCTTTAATATTTGAGTTAATAACAATTAAAGTATGTGGAATCTGTTTGAGTTACCTAAGCAGCACTCAAGATTGTGGTGCTTTTATGAAAATATAATTGCTTAGGTTTTGCATTATAAATATATGCTAAAGTCGTGTCTGGAAATTTGAGCTAAGTTCTCTGCAAACTGTACAATGAACAAAGTATTTGTAATGCTAAAATGGGGGGAGTCATGCTTAAGATTGTTGATCTATTATTAAATTAGGTGTATTAATCATGAGAAGTACAGTTTCTTCACATATTTTCCTTATGGATTTTCCTGGTTCTAAATAGCACTTCTAAGGGTTTGATTAGGAAAAAATTAGCTTCACGTATTCACTTGCAGAACACTTCTCACTGTAATCTAGCAACCAGCCCAAAACAACTGTGGCATGATGAGAGTAGTATTCTGCATTTCCGTTACAAAGATGGACCTTGATATCTTTGCTACTCCACACTGTCGAATAGGGAGAGGAGTTCTCATTCAATATAAACCTCATCCAGTTCGATCTTCTGCACAAAAGGGTTGAATTCTGAAGCCAGTTTTCACATTAGCCTCCTGCTTTCCATTACTGGTGAGCTGCATACCCTTTTAGGAAAAAGGAGAGAAGTAAAAGGCAGAGGGATTGCTGGTCTTTAAAATTTGTCACAGAACCATTAGTTTTAGTAGGAAGTTTTATTAGCTTAAAAACATGTCCTTCATCTTTTTAAAAGCAGCACAGAGTGTTGAAGTTCACAGATCTGAGTTCAGTGTCATCAAACTTTGTTTTATGCAGTCTTTACTTTTCAGTGGCTTTTTTCTCTTCTCCACTCCACTCTTCTCTTTCTCTCCACTGCACTCCACTCTATCTCTTCTCTTTTCTCCACTCCATATATTGTTTGCTTCAGTTCCACACTATTTGCCTGCAGTGTTTTCAGTGCTTTCTTGTCACCCGCTTTACCATTTTTCATCTCTTTCGAATATTCCCAAGCCACTTATGTTCTCCTTGTAAGGTGTCAGCTCCCTCTATTCTCATTCCATAGTCCACTTCTCCCTCTCAGATACCCTTCTTTGGCTTTTCTTTGCCTTCTCTCAAAAATTAATTTAGCTCTTTTTTTTTTTTTTTTTTAAGAATTTATCTTCTCTCATGCCCCATCCACTCCTCGCACTCTTTGATAGAGGCAGAAAAGTCTGATAATTTATGCCAAAGAGAGTATTAGGTATCAGGATAACTTGATGGTTGGATGGTAAGGCAACCTCTTTAGACTGCAGCTGTCAATAAGGTAAAGGTTGGGTTCATGCTAAAGAATTTTCTCTAGATTTCTCCCATATACCCAAATGGCTAAAATCACTAGTCAGTTGGCAACTTCATTTAAGCTGTTGGCTTCTGGAAATGAGTGAAAATGAGTGAGGTGGAAATGCATTCAATCAGACTTCCCTGTTATATTTTCTCCATTCTGTAACTGGAGAATGTTTCAAGCTTTCTTTTGCTTTTGCTCCAAGTGGTCAAGCTTGAGGCATCTTCAGCTCTGTATGCTCTGACTAGAAAAAAAAAGTGGGTATGGCTTTAATTTTCAAAAGAAGAATAATCCTCAGTTTTATGGCTGGACTTTGATCAGTAGCTCTCCAGGTGACTTATAAAAGATGCTGGTATTTCAAAAATCCTTGCTAATTTGGCATGGCCGTCTTGACACACTCGGTTTTTAAAACATGTTGAACACTGGCATCTTCTGACTTAAAAGGAAAAAGAAAGAAAACAAAGGGCATAAAACAATAAAACCCAGCCCCTAGGCAGAATGTTTCAGTACAATAGTTGAGGGGTTTCTTTTTAATTATATGTAATAAAAAACTTGGAGATGATACCCACTCTTTGGAGGAGGGGATAAGACAAAAAAAGTTCCCTTGCCTGAGGCCTGAAGTTGGAAATATAAACCATAGCTAGCTGGCATTATACTTTTTTGATAATAGCAATGTCACCAGTGATCCTAATGATGACTTGTCCTCCCCTTTAATGATACGTTGTCCTGCAGATAGTTGTGTGCTTGATAGCAGATGATACAGTAAAATATTTTGATGGAAGACACAAACAGTTTCCTATATAATAAACTGCTTTTCTGTAGAGCCCACTTTCCCTCAGTGGGATCTGGTGGTGTCTGCTCTTCCGTGGGCAGGATTGTATCAACAGAGGTTGGCTCTGTGGTGTCACGGAGTATGTCCCAGCAGTTTTAGTGCTGATGCATTACAACAGTGTTGAGCTTTCATTGCAGCACATGGTTTTTGTGGGGCTGCTACTTTGGCCTGCAGACAGGAGAGCAGCCTTAGGAGATTCAAGACCATGGCTTAACAAAACTTACCTTCTTCCCCCTTCCCCCTTTTTTTCACAGAAAATATCAGAGAGGAACCCAAGTACGTCTGAGACTGCTGGATCTTGAGCTCACGTCTAGGTTCTTGGGTGCAACAACTGACACAACGTTGCTGGAAGCTGATGCGGTGCTTTTAGGGCTCGTGGAAGCCAAGCAAACAAAGTAAAAGGAGTAAATGTCATGTAAAAAATGCACTTTGTGCTCTCTGGCAAATTATACAGTCAACATGTTTCCTCAAGAAATAAATGAAAACTTTGTCTGCTTGGTTATGTAAATAATGAGATCAATAAAAGGCAATAAGCACATTGTACCTGATTCTTGCTCCGTATTTATTCACTTATCTTTCTAACTCTTTGCCTTTAGATTTAAATGTGAAAGGTTGACTGAGCTTCTGTAGGTAAAATTAGTGGAATGTTTGCATATTCTTATATAAAGAATTCCAGAGTTTGTCTTTCCATCCCAAAGGGATGTTGATCTAAAACATTTTCTTTCCATGGGGGTAGTCCAAAGCTTGCTCTCGTGGTGCTCCTTCCAATATGGTGTTTCATACAGAACAACATCAGGGGTTCCTGATTTCCAGGTTGCAGTGCAGAACGTTTACTGCAGATACTGTTTTTAATCTCTGTTAGAATACATCGTGCTTTTATCTCCATCTGCACAAACAACTAGAAATTATTCTTCACTTCAGTTGGAGCTCTCATTTCCAATACAGGTTAATATTTTTTTTTTGTTCTTAATATAAATGAAAATAAACTATTTCAATGTAGTAAGCCAAGTGTAGGTCTTAGGTTTCTGTAAGTATATTGAAGATAAATATAATAGGTATTTGAATACACAACCAAAGAATCATGCTATGGTGTTTCCAATATCTTTTTGGAGCATTTGTTACCAGAGAACATTTCTTTTGATTTCTGGTATATATCCAAGTCTGAATTCTGCATAGTCATTTGTGGTCTGCGTAGTGCCTAGCAGGTGAAATTTGCCATTTATGCCACTGAATTATAAAAGAAAGCCTGTGTAGTCTTAAATTATTTTTCCCAAATGTTGGAATAAAATTAGATTTGTTAAGGAGGTATGCCTTTGTCTGCAGTGACTGTCCAGTGACAATGTGTTTCTTGCAGTGTGTCCTAATTGAGCAAAATGCACACTGGCTTAAGCTTGTATTAATCAAATCCACAGACACCTCATCTCTCTGCTGGAGCAGGCTCCATGACCAGTGATGGATCCAGTAAAGGATGGGATAGCTCCTTCTGCCTCTCGTGACTGAGTATATTGATACTTCAGTCACTTGAGGGAAGAGAAGATCCCTAAACAAGCAGGGTACCAGGAAGCCAGGTCCAGGCTGCCAGAGCTCACACACCTCTTCCCTTTCCTTCATCTGAAGGATACTTGGATAAGATGGCATCAGAGAGCAGAAACTGTGAGCAATTCTGTTGGGTTGAAGTTGGCCTGTGGGTCAGATTGCCACCCAAACTCTGCAAGTCTTCATACGGTCCAACAAAATTCATTTAGAATAGGATACAAATGCTTTAATCTGTTTAGAGGTCTTTTCCAAAAACATTATTTCCCTTTTTAAGGTTGTTGTCTTTTATTCTTTTGTTTGAAGGCATATAGAAAGAAAAGCAAAAAGAAAGCTGAAGTGCCTTTTTACCTGGAACCACAGCACTGTGACACAGTGGATTGATTCTTTCTTCCTGCTCTGTCCAAAAGAATAACTTGACAAAAAACCACAAGAAAACTCTTTTCCTGCCTTTGCCCTTTTGTAATATTGACAAGGGAAGTATATAGTTACAGGCATCAGCTGCTACAGGCAGTCTGCAAAATACATCTCATGCATGATCTGTTGAGGAGAGTATTTTTAATATAAGGTATTTTTTGCCCAAAATGTTAGGAGGATTCACATGGAAAATGCATAATTGTCCTGAAGGGAATGGGCATGTTTTAGCAGATCCTTTGATAGTTTTGCAAAGTGAAGTTTTGTTTCTGAATTCCGTGAGGATCCAAGCAAGAGAGAGGAAGTAAGCAATGTGAGCTTCTTTTGTTGCTTTAATTGCTCATTCCTCTCAGCGATCTTAATTAGGGGAGTTTTAACAGGAGTTAAAGGCCCTTTAAAGAAGCTTTAAAATATCTAAGAGTAATAGCAACTGTTGAACATAACTCATCCTACACACTTGATCAACCTTAAATAAGAGTGATTTGGGAGGAAATATATGTGTTAATGTTTTGGGGGCAGGCTAAGAGTTATTTCACAGCAGAGTATCAAATACTGACTTTACCAAATCTTCCTCTGGATAACCTTTAGAGAAGTGGCTTTTAGAGACCGTAGTGGTTACTATTTAAAATCTAGCTTAGTGTTTTATTTGGAAACACACAGGTTCACAAAAAACAACCCAATATTAATCATGTGGTTGAACCTTCAATGGCTTTAGGCTTTTTAGGCTGCTGCTAGCTGTTCTGGCCTTTGGAGAGCCAGTTGTTTTTCCAGCTCATCTTTGGTGACCTTCAAGGCAGTTATTTAATGAAACTTTACTGTTCAGGCAAGAGTTGTCCCATGGAGTAGCCTCTATTTGAGGTAGCCTGTGTCCGTCACACATTGCCTCAATGCTGTACAACTCCCAAATACAGAATTACAATGACAGAGCAGGGAATTCTGAAATGGCTTTGTGATGGGCCTATGGGGTTGTGTTTCATATTTGAAATACCTACATGTGCCAAGAATATGTGTAGACTACATGTCCTTAGTGCAACGTAAGGAACCACTGATGTTCATGACTGAACAACCACAATGGCATGATAGCATGGACCTGTGTCTATACAGCTGTTCTCATTTTTTACTCCAATCTTTTATCAGAGTAGAAATTCATAATGCAAACTGGTATTTCTAGTGCTGTCCATACAGAAGAATGAGAAATTCAGGCAGTTTTCTGCCAGTTGCCACCTATTTCCAGGATTTCCCTCATTCTTCATGGCCACATGCCTTTTTGCCCCTTCTCTTGGTGTTTTCTGCTGCCAAGTGCACGTAAGTGTTCTTCAACAATGCACAGTGAAGTGTCCTCGTGCACACAGTTCAGATTCCTGAGTGGCCTTGCGTGTGCTGTGGGTTGGGCGGTTGCATGCAGATGACTTTTTGTTTGGAGGTCATTCTTACTTCATGTATGAGAACAATTGTTTCTGCTAAGGTAAAGGAAGGGTAAAGCCACCCCAGCAGCTCCTGCAGCAGTGTGCCTGGCCTGCACCGCCACCTAGAATACTCTAATCACTTGTGTATACTACATGTATTACTAGTATTAACCAAATAAATGCTACTGATTCAACGCACCCAGACTTTGAAGCTGGAAGTGTAAATCCATCCTTTTGCTGAGAATCCCAAGACTGGTATAAGCCGAGTTCTGCAACTGTGTTCATCTGACTGCCCTGGTGAGGCCATAGCTGGAATACTGTGTTCAGTTCTGGGCTCCCCGGTTGAGGAGAGACAGGGAACTACTGGAGAAAGTCCAGAGGAGGGTGACAAAGATGACTGGGGGATTGGAGCATCTCTCTGATGAGGAAAGGCTGAGAGCGCTGGGACTCTTTAGCCTGGAGATGAGAAGGATGAGGGGAGACCTTATCAATGCATACAAGTATCTAAAGGGTGGGTGCAAGGAAGATGGGGACAGGCTCTTCTCAGTAGTTCCTAGAGTCAGAACGAGGGGCAACAGGTGCAAACTGAAACAAAGGAAGTTCCATTTAAACATAAGAAAAAACTTCTTTACACAATGAGAGTGACAAGGCACTGGAACAAGCTGCCCAGAGAGTTAAAACCCGCCTGGATGCAGTCCTGAGTAATGTGCTCTATGTTATCCTACTTCAGTGGGAGAGTTGGACTACATGATCTCTAGAGGTCCCTCCCAACTCTAACAATTCTGTGATTCTGTGAAAAGCAGGAATTTCTCTACATACCATGCTGTGTTTTCTTCTAAATTTTGAAATTTTTACTTACTTCAAAGCACTGACCAGATGACCAAAGATAAGTGATAAAATCATATACAAATATTCACTTCTATGCAAACAAGAAACGTTTCCACACATTCTGCTAGAAGGACACTTTCTTTTTCTAGGCCTGCAACTGAAGTGCCCATGAACTTCAGCCTACCACACATCCACTTCTTACTCCACCCAAATAATATACTTGAATGTCTGTAGTGCTTTCTGATTTTACAGAGGTGTTCATAAACACAGTAAGCTTTCATAAAAAATGGAATCAGACCTGGTTTGGGTTTTAGCTGAAGCAACACTTTGGCTTTTTGTGTTACTTGGCTCCTGTTTTGAAGGCTTTAAGTCTTCCTAAAATTCTACCTTTTATTTTACAAACAACATTAAAACGCCTTACACATACTTGGGAAGCAAAATATCTTTATCATGATGTGGAGTTGGAATAAAAATGAAAATAGTTCAGTGTTCTTTTGATGACTGATGTGCTGTAACAGGACTCGGTAAATCCCCCCGGGCTTGTCTGCCTTTTCATATTCCAGGCCTTTAGGTGATGAGAAGGGGAAAAAGGGAAATGCTGAAGAAATCAGGCCTGCCTATTGAGAGCAAATTAGCATCTTGCCACCAAAGCTTTGGCACTGAGCTAGTTTCTGAAGAGAAGAATACTTCACATTTTACTTTTCTTTAGGGCATTCTGGAAAGTTTGGGTTCCTCCTCATTTCTTAATACTGTCACATTTATAAATCAGGCAAATTATTGTTCAAGTTTTTTTTTCCAATTCCCTCCCTTATGCTGGGAAAGCTCTAAGTCTTCTGATTTGGCTAGAAAGCATTTCTGCTAGATACAAGCATGTACTCTACATGTGTTTCTTAGTAAATTTTGCAGTCTGGGAAGTCTTTATCAACCTATGATGCAGGGAATTTAAGTTCTTCAGGAGTGGCAAAGGTGGAAATTGGTACCTTCTTCAATCTCCTTGAGGCTGGCTTGCTGTTTGTTCAGCACGGCCTTCCCTGCAGTAGAAGGGAGTCTGTGGCTACTGCAGGTGGCTACGGCCATCTCCCACTTCCATGGAAGATATTGTTCCTCCTGCTTTATTTCTACTGCATGTATAGGCAAACTGAGAATAGGTTCAGTCAAACTTAGATTTCCTTAGGCTCAGGCTCCTGTATGGTCTAGCAAGGGTGTCCATACACTCAGAGTCTGGCGTTGGCCACACCAACTTAAAGGACAGTTCTGTCAATGTGGCTGCCAGAAACTTCTTGCAGCTGGCACAGCTGTTCTTCAAGGAAGGTTTTTCAAAGTGGTGGTGGTCCACAGACTCCTATGTTTAAATGTCCTCTTCTGCCAGTCACTGCTAACTCCTGCCTTCCCCAAAACCTTTGTGTGAACTTCTCTGGCTTGTTGCAAGCTAGCATGGATCTATCTGTTAAATTGCTTGACCCAGATAAAGGTGTTTAAATTGGCCTGACGTGGCTTGCTCCAGATGATGTTAGTGGCGAGCAGGTGTTGGAGTGTGATTTCAATGTCTCTTGAGGGCCAGACTTTGCTGTCTGTGATTGGAATCATAGAATCACAAAATTGTTTTGGTCAGAAAAGACCTTTTAAGATCATTGAGTCCAACCATTAACCTAACTCTGCAGAATCCAGCACTAAACCATATTCCTAAGCACCACATCTACACATTTTTTAAATACATCCAGGGATGGTGATTCAACCACCTCCTTGGGCAGCCTGTTCCAGTGTTTGATAACCATTTCAGTGAAAAAGGTTCTTCTAATATCCAGTCTAAATCTGAGGCACAACCTGAGGCCATTGTCCTATGCCTTGTTACTTGGGAGAAGAGACCAACACCCTAACCTCACTACAGCCTCCTTTCAGGAGGTAGTTGTAGAGAGCGATAACGTCTCCCCTCAGCCTCCTTTTGTCTCGGCTAAACAACCCCAGTTCCCTCAGCCACTCCTCATAGGACTTGTACTCCAGACCCTGCACAAGCTTCCTTGCCCATCTCTGGACTCGCTTCAGCTCATGAGTTGATTTGAGTTCCCATTTGCTCCTAGAAGCCCCACCGCTGTGTTCACAGCAGCGTTTGGGGTGGCAGGGACTTTAGCAAGCTTAGGTAGGATGTGTTGCCCCAGTGCTCGGGGTTTCCCTCCGCTGGGCGAGCAGCGGGAGGCGAGAGCCGGAGCCGGAGCTGGAGCCCGGGCAGGCCGGCAGCTGCCCGGCCGCTTGAGCTGTGAAAGAGCAGCGTCAGTCGCAATCTTCCTGCCGTGCCCTTTGCACCTCGGCCTGCGCCTTCTTTGCACACGCTGGATCACCGGGGAGCTGGAGTTTCATTTACCGACTGAACGACTCTGAAAAAGGTCCCTCCGTCTCAATTAGCGTTGCCAGTCGCCCGCCTCAATGGCGGGTTAAACTGAGCTGCCTGCCCAAGCGGCGGGCGCGGGGCTGGGGAGATGATGTGCGGGCAGGGGGGGGCCGTGTGGGCAGAGGGGGCTGTGCGGGCAAGCAGGCAGGGGAGCCGGCAGCGCGTGGGGGCGAGGGAGCGGGCCAGGGGGGCGCGGGGGCGGCGCCCCTCTCCGGGGCGCTGGACCCTTTCAAGCGAGCTGTGGCGCGCCGGGTTCTTGTGTGAAAAACAAGGGGCACAATGCTGGAGTCGTAACCTCCTCACCCCTGACGGCATGGGAAAGTGCACTCCTCAGCTGTTGGGTATAGAAAGGCTGCTGCAGGCATGAGAAATGTTCATAAAAATGCCGTTTAGAGCCTGCCCTTCTACTCCGCACATGTCATCTTGCCTATCAAGCTGCCTAATTGGAAAATTAGGCTGGCCTTAATTTAGAGCCCTGAAAGTTCATGCCAATAATTTCCCAGAGACTTTTTTTCCCAATTATTATCATAAACAGTTTCAGCACATTGGAAATCTTTAATGGAAAAAAACCCCCAGCAACAACACTTGGAAAGAACAGATCTTTCGTTTCAGAGAGATTCTTTGATTTCTGTGTGTGAAATTGCATTGTTGTGCATCCTGTGAATAATCATCTGGAGATGAATGTGAGCCCCCATTGTTTTCCAGCCATCATTCCTTATTTGACTGTACGCAGAGAGCTGAGCACATTTTAATTTTCTGTATGTTATGGTCTTATTGTGCAGCTTAGAGCACCTGCTATTTTCTATCTGCTGAGGCTCTGAAAACAGCAGGGAGGAGCAGAAGTTGCCTTTCAGGTGTAAACGGTCCCCCTGCCAATGTCCCATGTCTGTGGGCACCACTGCTCCCAGGTCATCTAAGGAGACTTGAGATGGTGTGCAGGATCAGGCTGGTCAGTTGAATCCTTCCTGACTTCGGTCAGGGCTCAACCTCGAGTTAGCCATATCCAGATAGCTGCGGTCTATGCCTTTGAGATCTCTGTTTTGGGCTCTGTTTAGATGACATGGTGAAGTTCTCCTCTCTGTGCCTGGATACTGTCCATCTGAGACTCCCAATGGGGTAAGGGCAGCAGTGACCATGCATGCCAGGCTGTCTTGTTTAGTCTCACTGTTAGGATGAGGAAGAAGGATTTCAGGTGACTCCTACTTGTCCCCTGTGGATGGGAGCTGTGTTCGTGGATGCAGTGTGGCAGGGTTCTACCATTGCTTCCGCTGCATGCACCAGCATTGGCCACATTGTAAGCTGGACGGGCTGACAAACCCTCTTGCCATGTCTCTTGGCAGCGATAGGGTTGGCCAACGTGTACAGCAGGGACCAAAGCATGACTTGATAAACTACTCAATCCTCCAGATTTTTATCCCGTTGCTGAAAGCTGTATACATAATGAATGTGGGCATGAGAGGTCTATATCTAAGATATTCAAAGTCAACATCAGATACCTTAAGATAGGTACAGTGTGCTAGGGCCATGGACACATCCTCCCTGGCCTCCTGCTGAGACATCTGGAGAGGCTGCTGCTCTTGCACAGCTACTCTGCTACTTCCCACCCCAGAAGCTCACCCTTGGATGAGTTTCCAACCAACTTTGACCCTACTGTTTGTACAGTTCAAGGCTGGTTGGTCATTCTGGTTGCTTTTAATTGCCACAGCTTGTTTTGGCAGATCTGCTCAGAGGGGTGGGGACAGGGAGTGGGAAGGAGGAAAGAAGGAGAATCTGACATGATTTCGGGATCTTTCCATCTCCAGGAGAACAGCGCTGCTGAGCACTGGGGCACATGATGCCCACCCATGGGTGAGGCCACCAGGCACAGCTTAGGGGCAGGCTGAAACCCCAGGATTAAGGTTTGGCCAGTCCATCCCTTCTTTTGGTGAAGCAAATTATATGTGAAAGCAGGACCTCAAGCCTTCATCTTCCCCTAAAATTGTCACCACACAGACGCTGGGACTGAGATCCAATGTTGGCGCAGAAAGAAGTGTTCACCTAATGAATTACCACCACCAATTATGAGAATGATTTTCCTTGGACTATCCCATCCATCCTAGCCATGACAGCCCTGTCATACTTGGTTAGGCTCTGGCAAGGCTTTGGAATTAAATTTTCTGTGAGTTATACTAATGTCAATATAGCTTCACACATTGCCATGACTGACCACAAATCAGAAGGGAAGCAAAGGTTGGACTTTTACAGGTGAAAACCAAAATGTTAGGGTAAAGAAAATACAGAAAACAAAGTGAAAACACAGCAAACAAAACTTTTCCTCATCTCAGGCTTTATCTGCTCTCCCTACGGGTGTGTAGTGTTGCACAGGAAGTCTCCCTGCAATAAAGCAACTGCACGTTCCTGAGAATGTCACTGCCATTTCATTCCTGCTGGAGGGCAGAGCCGGGCCCAGATAGGATGCACAGAGCGTGAGGTCCTGTCTTCATGAGAATGAAGTGTCATTGCTGTTCCACATTTATTAAGTGGTTTTGAAAGAGCAGGAGGTCTTCCTAAAACAGGATTGAGTCTGAAGTGAATAAAACTGGTGGGAACAAGAGGGTGGTCCCTTGTGCAAATCAGAGAGGTGTATAGTAAACAGTGCAGAGTACATATGTGCATGGGTACTGGGTGGAAAAAACAGGATGAAAAAGACATATGTATTCAATATACACAGAAAGATAAGACCATGCTGCTGGCCGTGCTGCAGCAGTGCCTCTGGCAGCACCTCACTGTGTCTCCCTTCAATGTCCTGTTAAGATCCAGAGCTCGGCCAAGCCCGTCCTGTAAAAGGGCCAATTGCAATGTCTTTGACCTTATTTTGGGTGCCTTGTTTGCTGGTGGCAGTGAAGGCACCAGGCTGGAAGAGCTGCGACTACACATTGTGATGGTCCACTGGTACAAACCACACTGGCACCCCATGAACAACTGGGGAGGACCTATTGCCAGTTGTTGGCTCCAGCTCTCGTTATAGAAAAGCACTGCTGTACATACATATAACCCTAGCTGAGCTCCTTGACATAGGACTTGGTGGCCAGCCCTGCCAGGGATGTGCCCCTCTGCTGCCTTTTCTCCAGGCAGGCCCATGCTTCACTGGTGTGAAGTTACCGGGAATATCCTCCCTGCCTTCCGCCACTGACAATGGAAATCAGTTCAGCAGGATGAAAGGCTGATGGTGGGAAAGCATGTCAGAAAATACAATGCAGAGAACACAACTCTTGGGTGAGAGCTGTTTGTTTTGTTATTTGAAAGGGCTCAGGATTTAGCCAAAGGGGTGTAGTTATAATTTACTTTAAGGGCTGCTGACAATTGCATTTGTCAAGTTAGATTATAGTCATACTGTCATAAAGGATCCCTCTGTTGTTTTACTGCTCGTGTATATATGTATAAGTACTTCGGGCCTCAATGAGGCTAAAAATACAGCTCTGATGTGCAAAAACCCATGCTGCTGCCTACATTTCCACGCTGCTATATGGCCCTCAGTCATGATGGGACTATTCAGTGCATATGTTTGAGCACTTGAATGGATTTTAAGTCTTTGTAGATCTGAAATAGCTTGACCTTCCGACAATCACGCTCTCTTAATTACTTGTCCTAAATACAGACAGACTGAATGGGATATGCCCAGACATTTTCAAATAGGTGTGAGCTCACTGCTGAAGAGATCAGGCCAACACAGGCACCGTGATCTACCTGTATGTTCAGAGGTAGGTACTTGTTTAGCAAAGTGACCTTGTGCCCTTAAACATATGTTTTGCTATTCATTATCATGTCTTTCCTACCAATTTATGCTTCTGTGCTTACACAGTGTTACTATTTGCCACGACCCTTTTATTTCTCTTAATTTTTAATTTGAAACTTTGAAAGTCTCAGGATTGAGCTACATTTTTTCTTTTCCTCAGAAGAATGCCTGTAGCTCTTTATTTCTTAATCAAATGTTTCCTTTCTACTAAATGACCTGTGTATTTGAAAAAGCCAAGTACTCCTGAGAAAGCTGCCAGTACTACCGGGGGATGATGCTTAGCAAGAGTACAGGGGCTTCTGGGGTACTGAGCCATATGGGACAAGTCTGAACTGCTTCAAGCTTCTGACATGAAATATAGTCCCCCTAAGGCTGTATACTAGGGAATGCCGGCAGACCCGGGTGTAAAGCAAGTCTGATTTGAATGTAAATGATGGGACTTTGCTGCAGTTGTCCACACTGGGGTACTAGTGAAGACATGGCTTGGTCATTCTGAGCTTGGTTTTGTTCTTGTGTCGGATCCTTCACTGTCCCTTCTTCTCATGGGGAAAGAGGGATGAGGAACTGGATGGATGTGTGAGCAGACAACTGCCCATGCCCTTTTTTTCCTATTACCTTCCAAATGACTCTCTCCCTTCTGCCCCACATTTGCTATTCTTTGTGCTGCACTCCTTAAACACAGTAGTTGAGCTTAGGAAAGTTCAGTCTTTCCACCCTGCAGGGTTATTCTGAATTATTTTGTGCGTGAAGGTGGGTACATTGAAACACATCTCTTGCAGCCAGATAGGCAGAATGGGATATTGGCAGTGCACACCCAGCTCACCGGGGTTGGTGGATGGGTGCTCATGCCAGATACTTGCTGGTTGCCCACCTGAATGGAAGCTCTTCTGGAGTTCTGCCTTTGGCTTTTTAAAAATTAGATTTAGCTGACAAACCCTGAATTTATTATAGGATGCTTAATTTTTAGCATGGAAGTACTCCAATTTTGAGTCCATATATGGGTTTGATTCCTGCAAAACACTTGGCCATGGCTGCAGGCACAGGTAGGTTTACCCATGGAGCTTGCTCATTGGAACCCAGCTCTCCCCATCTTCTCAAGCTCACAGTCTTTTGAAACTTTTAACTGAGACACTGCTGGGCTTCTCCTGGTGCTCTTTGCTCCCAGAAGGACATGTCATTATCCATGTGCGTGCTGTGACAGCCGGTGTCTGGCCAGGGCTTGCCGGGGCCGTGCTGGTGGCACAGCTGTGCTGCCTGCCCCAGCACAGAGCCAGTTCTCCCCGGTGCTGGGGCTGGTGGGCACACCTCAAATTAGCCATGTGGCCAGCGTTTAACCGCAACATTACCGATTCACATCCCAACAGCTGACAGCCTGAATAATTTACTGCATGCAAATGGTGGGACCTGCAGTCTCTGTTAGCGCCGGGATCCGTTTGCCACAGCCCATTAATCGTGACTGCTAGCTTGTGCTGACAGGAGCAGGGCCGTCACCCTGTGAGCGATTAGGCCGTCCCCCTGCAAGGGGACTACGGCTTTTTTTCTGTCTTTGTTTTGGTTTTTTGGTTTTGTTTTGTTTTTATTTAATTGAACTGCAAAGCCAAACCCAGTGACTCCCATATGCTGTGTCCCCCAGGCAGCGCAAGAAGCCCCCACCCCAGGGGAACACGGTTGTTTCTGGGCCTAATTAGTGCCTGAGGGGCTTTTGATGGCTGCCCTGGAGGCAGACAGGACACCGTGTGCTTGCAGGAGTAGTTCTCCGGCACAAGTCCTACTGCAGGGGTTTGGGGCTACCAGCCCCATCTGTCTCACAGGGGACTGTCCTTCAGGGCCTCCCCACATCTCTGCAGTGCAGCATCTAGCATGCTCGTCAGCCCAGTTTTTAATGATTAAAGAAAAGGTGCATCCACTCCCTATCTTATCTCTTAGATTTCTTCACCAAAAAGCTTCTTCATGACAGCCCAACTTCTCTTTTCCTTTTTTCTTTGCTGTTTCCAGCCTATCTCCCCACCCTTAGCTGGGCCATCCCATAACAATTGCTCAGACACCCTCTCTGCACTGCTCAGGTACCCTCTCTGCTCCATAAACTCTTCAGGTTCTTCTGCAGAGCTGATTTGGCCCTCAGTCTCATCACCTCAGTCAGAGCAAAAGGGAGAGTCAGAAAAGAGGAGAAAATGCTTCCCTCCTTGCAAAAGCCTGGGTGGGCAGAAAGAGTGTACAACAGAGGGTATAGAAGACAGGGAATGAAGGAGAAGGAGGAGGATGAAAAGGAGGAAGAGGAGGAGGATGAGGATGAGGAGGAGAAGGAGGAGGAGGAAGAGGAGAAGGAGAAGGACCACAGTGGGGTGAGAGCATATGCAGCCCCAGAGCAAGCCTGGGCCTGGGGAAGTTCCTGTCAGAGCTGGGCATGAAGGAGCAGGGCCATTCATTTTGCCTTGAAATGACAGATGATAGTTTTTCAAGTCGTCACCCTCCAATTGATGACTGAGTGAGAGGGCAGGCCCACATAAGCAACTGTCATTTTGATGGCTGGGGGATGTGGAGAGCTGGGGAAAAAAACCCTCTGGAAATGGTGTAATGAGCCTGTTTGGCATCTCTAAGTATGTGAGCTATTTCAGGTATGTTTGCTGAATGTCTCCGTTACTTGCCAGCACATGATACAGCTCTGCCTGTGTGTGCATGCATGCTGTATGTAAGGGGACACGTATCCTGGTGCACTGATTCACACATTTCGTTTAAAGCTATCATGTCAGGCCCCCATGTATATCAGATGAAAATGAGATGTGCTGGTGGTTTGCTGCTTTTTTTGACACAAACTGTATTTAGACTTGACCAGCTCTTGGACATTTGAGAAGTGGGAATTACTTGTCTTGTTCCTTTTCTTTCTGTACTCTCCAGCACAATTCACAAATAGCACAAGCCCTATCTTACCCATCTCCCCTCCCTGTCAATACATATGCTTAGAATACACAGCTGAATCCAGGCAAAAATTTTGAAAAATCTCTGCTGGGAGGGAACACATATAATCTGATCCTTTCCTTAATTAGAACACATGCTTGATTTATCTATCTTGAAACGTGAAAGGCATTTGTATGTTAAGCAAATACTTAACGAAGGTTTATCTCAACCCTGCACAAATGTATGCAGCTCTTCTGCCTGCTCAGCTTTCCCAGGAATATGAGCATTAAAGGTGAGATGAAATCGGTTTGTGTCCTTCTGGTGCTCAGAAAAATAAATGATTGAGGGCAGGTAGGACAGAGGTCTATAACATCATTTTATGATAGGGACTGATTGTTCTTCCAGTGCAAGGAACATGGACATCCAGTGATGCCAGCAAGAAGCGAGGTCAGAGCAAATGGAAGAAAAAACCTTCTCCAGATGATAGCTAGCTAGCTCCTTGCTGTGGGGATGCTGGGGAGGCTGAGAACACGCACAGCTTGAAGGGGAGACTCTGTAAATAGAAGGAGGGGAAAGCTGTCAAGTGTTGCTAAATGCACAGAAGCTGCTGCTGGCTGACGCAAATCTGCTGATGCTTGGAAGCTGGACAATGCTGGTCTGACCCAGTACAGCTGTTCTCGTCTCAGTCATCCATCCCAAACAGGGGATCTGCTCTCGGATGAGGTGTCTGAGCCACATCCTATGTACTGCATCAACCAGCTGCAGTTGGCTAAAACCGAGCTTCATCCATGACATTCATCTAACCCCACCATTCCTCTGAATGGGCTTCAAGAGCATTATATCCTTCAAGGCATTTATCAGTGCCTACCTGTGTTTAACCTAGGAGCAGTGACTGGCCTGAAAAACCACTTTGCTTGATCTGGCCTGTGAAGGAGAATGCACATCTTCCCAAAAAACAAACAAAAAAAACCTAAAAAAGGAGGTCAAGTTGGCTTTGGTGACCTGTTTACCTAGACCTCCCGCCACTCTGAGGCCTGGCAATCACACATCTTCTGAGCAATCTTCCCTCAGTCAAAGCTGCTCTGAGGTCTGCGATTATTTCCATGGCTGAAGTGATTGCTTTGCCCTCATGCAGAGGAGTTTTTCCCCAAAGCCCTTCTGCTCATGATGCCTGTGAGATTACTCTGGCTCAGAGGAGCTGTTTCACATTGCACATGAACACTGGCCATGGAGCTCCAAACTGCAGCTGCCACCTTGTACCAGTTAATGCCTCCTCAGAAAGGACCTTCAAAATTGTACTAAAATATGCATGAAAACCTACTTGGGTAAAAAAATCAAAACAACAAACAAACAACAAAACAAAAAGCATCTTTCTGAACTCAGTAATCAAATTTCATAAATTTTCATTGTTTTAATCTAACATGCCTTATTTCAGAACAGTGGATGTGGCATAGATATCTATAAATCTCATCTGAAATGCTACAAAAGTGCACTTCTCTCACGCCTATTCCAACTTCTCCTGCTGGGACCTGTTGTACCACCAGCCAAGGTATGGAAATGTCCTCAGCAGCTCTGCAGGTGCACAGGCTGCTAAACAGAAATGCTTTTACTAGGGCTAATTCACTGAACAGGTTTAATTTGGATATCTTTCTCTCTCACTCAGGTGACCTTGTGGTATGACCCTCTGAAGTGTACCTCTGGGGTGGTGGGATCTCCTGTGTTCCTGCCAGCTTTGCATTTTCTGCCATTTTCTATGTCTCAGCGCTTAGCTCCCAGCCTTCCCTCTTTAATGCTTGGCTTTTATAAGGAGCTTCGAAACACAACAGCCTGGGGGACGGGCAGGAAGAAGTGACACTTTGATTGACCATTTTACATAATCTTTAACAATAGAAGGGTTTTAGTGACTTGGTACAGGCTGTACTCAACATAAAACCCAGTCTGTTATCTAGAAATGCTTAGATGGCAAGATAAGCTGTTAATGCTAGTGGAGGAACATTACTGAATAAGAATACAATGATGATATTTTTTTTCCCACTTCCACTCTTTTTTTCCTTATTTAAAATGTTCCCTTGAGCATTACCTGATAGACTTGAGTCTTGCATCAGGTCATTGTTTTGGTTGGAGCGGCTGAGATCTTTTCCTCATTTTAGCTGATGAAATGGTTGCATTTTTTTTCCTTTTTTAAGTAACCCAAGCTATAAGCTAACCAAGACACGCGTGTTCCAATCTGATAGAAAGAGGCTTTTACATCCTAAGAAGTAAACCCTTGTTCCAGATTAGAGGGATATGTATTATCTAGTGATATTAATACTTAAGTAAGAGTAAAATTTATATAATCTAAATTTCCCCATTTTTTCTTTGCTGAACTAGCAGCTGTTGTACGCCATACGAAGATGTATGCTAATCAGTGCCTCAATAAAGTTAATATTATATAAATTGAAGACAAGTCTAGGACAGTGTAGCACCAGAGCTGTCTTTTGAGGCTTGTCATTGGTGAATTAGGAAGAAACCCACCTGCAGTCACCCCAGAGTGCCAGCTGAGTGGTGGGAGAGCAGGAAGCAGGGATTTTAGCTTTTTTGTATTTTAGAGATGAGGGGAGTGGAGTCAGGCTCCCATGTCTGTCCTTTCACATGCACCTTGGTTCTCATGTCTGCTGGTTGTCCATGTGCCTCACCTCTGCATAAAGGAGGTCTTTGTGATGTGAGATGATGTGTGAAGAGGTTTCTAGGTTGAGGAAGGACTGGTGAGGAGAGGCTGCCCCTTGGGAGTAGCAGGTTTGAAGGAATCCTGCCTAAAACCTCAGTGCTACAGAGGGGCAGTGGGGAAGCACCTGGGCCTAGCAGCAATCCTAACTTGTGAAGTAACTAAGGGCTATAGGGGAGGCATCAGTTCTGCAAAAACAGCATTGCAGAGCGTGACAATTCAGCATTGTCATGTTGTGACAGGGAAGGTGAGTGTCCTACTTGGACATGTAATGGGAGAATACCTTGGTAGGACCTATGACATCATCCTTCCACTCTGCTCACACTGGAGCACCAGTTCAGGTTTAATTTCAATACTGCAAAAACAAAGCAGGTCAGTTGTTGAGAATGCAGAAGAAAACAGTGCTCAGGGGGCTGGGGTATGTTTCTGAGGAAACATTGAAAACTCAACATTGTTTGGACTTACGAAAATGCGGAGGGCTTCAACTATGTACATGTCTGCTGCGGGGAGCAGCGTTCTCCATGTCTGTGGAAGACGGGAAAGAAAAATAATGGTTTAAATTGCAGTAGGGGAGCATTGCATTAGACTTCTTAAAATTATTTCTATCAGTAAGGAAACTGAAGGAGTAGGATAAATTGCCTGAGGGAACTTCTTCAGCTTTTGTTACTGGAAATCTTTAAGGACAGCTCATATAAACATCTACCTGGCCACTCTCCTGCCCTGAGGAGGCGAGTAAGGATGATGACTTCTTGAACCCTCTCCTCTCCTAGGACTTATTCAGTGGAGGGTGTTAAACATGTGCACGAATCAGACTGGAGTCATTGGCTTTGTCTTGGCTAGGTTACAAGCATTATAAAAAGTGTTAAAATTGATCCACATTCAGGAAAGCATTAAAACAGTCAAATCATTTCAGACATGTTTATCACCCAGTGGGATTTGTCTTGTGTAGGAAGGAAAGGGCTGGTAACAGAATGTCTTAATTAACACATTTCAGAACTTCAGTGTGGATGCAGTCGTGTAGCTTTCAACATCTTCTTGCCGGCCAAGTTGAAACTAATGTTGCCAAAACTTTCCAACGCATCTTTAAATCCCAGCTGAGGACCAACCCAGAGGGGTTTAAACACGTACGTAAAATGAAAGATTTGCTTGGTTTACATGCTGCCTGCAAAGGGTGCCAGGCAGGAGTTTCACGCACGGGGTAGGTGCTCACCCGGCAGGGGGACACACCATGGTGGACACGTGTGGGATGTGCCTAGCCTCTGCCAGCAGCCCATTGCCCCAGCACATCACCAGGGCTGGGTTGTGCAGCCTGGGGCAGGGGATGCTCTCCCTAGACACCACAGTGGCCTGGAGTTTCTGCCCAAGAGAATCAATATGCCTGGGACCTGTCAGAGCAAGTGATGTGATTTCTGGTCTCAGTGGAGCACAGCAGACCTGGCAAAGTGGCAGCCCTTACACTCATGAAAGTTTTTTCTATTGGCTGCCTGTCTGGAAACCACTGTAACATGCAGGACTTTGCCATCAGCTCTGCTGGATGCTGGGTACTGAGAGCATCTCCTCCCCACTCCAACACCCACCCCCAATAAGACAAAAGCCTCCACTTCATCTGCTCATGTCACTCCCTTCATGACTCTGAGTAAACTCTACCATATTTTTAATTCATCTCCAAATTTTTAATTTGTCAAATTTTTTAAACACCTCACTGTGAGGATAAAATTAAATATTGAAAATAGTGCGCAGCTGTTGTTATCCAGGCAAATGTATGATGAAATGTGAAGTAATTAATACTTTATTTTGAAAGTATTTTGTTTTGTTTTGTTTGAAAGTCCTCTAGATCTTGCACAGTTGTATATGTTCCACTTAAATTTTTGCAGAAGGAAGTTGGTGGAAGAATACAAATTACATAGTTTTATATTTTAAAACATGGTATTTAGAGGATAGGGACTCTGTGAAATACTTGTCCACCATTATTAAAAAAGGAGTTATATTCAATATACATGGAAAATTTTTTCCTCCACCTGCAGAATGAATACTAGCAATTGCTTCATACATCTCACATTGGTAATTTTTGTTTCCCTGTCAGAATATGATTTGTATAAAACAGTTGTTGTGTTTGTGTCCTATCTGATTTACCACTTTTAATAACATGCTTTCCATGCTGGAGACTTCTTGTCTTCTCTCTTGCTTCATTTAAAACCATCAGCTTTTTTTCTTCCTGCAGCTTGCGTGCCAGAGTTTTATGTGTGCCTCTAGTATCTTTGCTGACCTCCTGGGCTCCATAGGATATATTAATTTCCTCTGAGAAAAATTTTCCTCTGAAAAAACCTTACTGTTTTTTATCTAGCAGGACTTTAGCATGACTTGAAATCTGAACAAATGTGATTCTGTTTCAATACCTTGTGGCTTTGCTTTTTTGAACTATTGACAGGGTGCTAGATAGAAACCTGTGCAGCACGAAGCAGGAGATCCCAAAGGTCGTGGTGGTAGTGCAGCCCGTTTTCAGTCTAGTGATTGCTCTGCACACTTGGAAAACATTTAGATATGGCCTTCGTCAGCAGGAGACCCCATTTTGTTGTAGATGGATATCAGCCAACTGTAGCACAGCGTGCAGGGGTCTCCGTGCACAGGAGTCTTTGCCTTCTGCCAGCTGATCACAGGATGAGGACCGGAAGGACCTGAAGGAGTGTGTCCTTTTGTCTCTGCAAAGCCACCAGGGAAGTCCCGACTCTGTTGTAATGAGTGGCAAAGCCTGTGTTATTATCAACAGAACCAATATTTTTCCCTGTGTGTTTTCTATGATACATGAAGCCAGGGACAGTGTAGGTAATACTGTAACCACTGAAGTAGCCTGGTGTAAAGAAAGGCTGGCAAAACTCTGGGGATGAGTCAAAACTTAACTCATTTTTAATCCCAGGGCCAGCTGGCAATTGCTATTCTGTTATCAACCTTTCTTTGGCCCCCAATATTTTGATTCCAAAAAAAAGAGACCAAAAACAATAACTGCTTGGTTAGCAGCAGTTTCTTTATAAACAATATAAATAGATGAGTACTGTACTGCCCTACACTGAGAGTTTGAAAAGGGTATTTAGAAGGCTCCTTAAGTTAAATGAAGTATAAGATCTTTATTGGTTTGTGGACTGTAAGTGCCTGTGGCACTCCAGAGGCAAACCAAGAGCAACAGAAAAAAAAAAAAAAGTACCCTTTGATAAATAACTTTCCATATTAAATACACATCAATCTGACATCAACAATTAGCTGTCAGGTGCTTGGCTTTGCTAGCAAAGGCCAATTTTCAGATTAGTGCTAATTGCAGGGCAGGCTGACACATCAGCTCAGGGCCCGGTAGCTAACGGCGCGGGTAGGAGAGGACTTCAATAGTGGGAGCAGGGGAGGGCTGAGGCTGCCTGTCTCCAGCTTGCTGGCAGTTTGACTGTAGACTAAAGTAATGGAGCTGGCAGGGTGGAATCAATTACTGGCCAATGAAGATTTTCCCACAGGTCGAGGCTTGGGAAAAAAAGGACGTTCCTGCTGCCGAGACAGCTGGCATGGACTGTCCACTGGGAAAGGAGCCGGGAGAATGAGAAAAAGAGGGACAGTTCTCAGTGATAAACTGGTGACAGACTATAAATTATGAAAAGGGGATTTGGCAGAGGATTTAGAGCTTGGTACCTCTATTTTTCCCTCCCCCAAGATTTTAATGCCAGCCATGTTCACTGAGTCATTCAGTTATCTTAGTTAGAAAATGAGAAGTGTTAAGGGAAAGGGCTCAGAATATATTTTGCTGAGCAGGGTGTGTGCACATGTGAGCTGAGCTTTTAAAAACCTTTAAACCAGCACTTTCCGTTCCAAGCAAACCTTTGGGCTGAGCTCCTTGATACAAAGCTTACTAATGCTTCTGTGTCTGGTGCTTGCTTGTGAAAGGGTTGGATTGCTGCAGTGCTGTTTCAAAGGTCACAAAACATTTTGCCCTTTTGCTCAATTTGAAATTTCCTTCCCTGCTTCTTTTCTCTAGCTGTTCACTTTGGTCCTGAAGAGAACAGTTGCAAATCAGGAATGCAACATTTACCACCACATTTTGCTGGGTCTGGGCAGCGAAACTGGAGGAGTTTAGTTAGAGGAGGCAGGAGGCGACATGTAAGAATTTGTATTTTTGTGCTGTGTAACATTTATTCCCAATATTGTGATCAGAAAACTAAGAATCTTCAGGTTATTTTTGTAGCCTCATTATAACTGAACATATCTGCAGTGGAACTACATCAACTACTCATCAGTGAGGCTGATGAGTTTGTCTGGGTTTTATGTTAGTGTAACTGAAATGATGACTGTCTACACCAGCAAACCTGGTATTTGATGTGGGTATGTGCCTGTGTGTGAGCCTGTGTTTGTATTTCTTTCTGCCACTGTGCACTCCAAACTAAAACATAATTAAGGTCTCCAATCACCCAACAAGTAACAAACAAAAGTTCATACACCTTTATTTTGCAGTGCATGGTGGCACAGAGCAGTTCACCCGAGAGTGGAGTCACAGCCCTGAAATGACTGCCCCGGCCATCCCAGACCAGGAGCTATGTTGAGTTGTAGGCATGGTAGCTGCTGCAGGCTTCTTTTTATTTGCCTTTTGTTTTCTAAGCCAGTATGATTTGCTTGATTCAGTTTTGTGCTTTCTTTCATGGCCCTGAGGGACAGAAATCTACTTTTTAATGGAAGCTGAGATTCTCACACAATGATTTCCATTTGGGAGCTGTGGCTTTAGGAAAAACACCCATTTTCACAAAATATCAATAAAAAAATATCAGGAGAGCTGGCAACATTAAGATTAGGTTAGGTTTGAAAAGCTTTGTGGGAGCTTTGTAGAAAATACCACTCTGTGGTCTACATCAAGTTTAACTAGATTGTTTGGAAACTTCTTTCCAATTGCACATGTCAACCAAGGGATGGAAAGAAGCTGGACTGGTATGTCACCTTGCAAGGTGTAGGCAAGGATTTATCTTGGCTGTGCCCAAGAGTTGGGAGAAGGTACAAAAAACCAGCAGTGATCTGGTTCAGGCAGAGCCCCGTTCTCCTTCCCACTCCTCAGTGTGGCTGATCCTCCTCCCACCTAACTATCTTTCTCTTTTCCCCTCTACAGACCTCAAAACAACTCCCACTGGTGCCCCTCAACCATGACAGGGGAGACCAGCTCTCCCAGAGGCTTCGCTGATTGCTTCACCACTTCTTGTCACCTTGCTTGAGCTTTGGCATTTACACCAACTTTGTGATCCCACCACAGTTAACCACAGGCAACCCTGCAGCATGGCCAGCACCACCACCACCACTGGGTTACAATAGTACATCAGGAACCAAAAGCCACTTACCACTTTTTACTGCAAACACCAGCTTTCGCTGATGGTCTCTTCTCTAATTCAAAGGGGGTGTTTAAAGGTAGAGAGTGATAAGTAAGAAAGATAGGAGAGAGGTGATGTTAGTGTCAGATACGGCGATTCTGTGGGGGGAAGAGTCCTCTCAGACCTGCCCTGCCTTCCACTATCTCTCCTGGCTCTCTCCTCCTCCTCCTCGCAGCTGTACCCACCTGCAGACAGGAGCAGATATAAACATGTATGTGGAAAGTAGGCATTGTTCTTGGAAGAAAAATAATCTACTGATATTTTCTTTGTGCAGTATGACAGATATCGTTGAGTCTTTTTGGAGGGAAATTTGGATCTGGTCATTGGAGTTAAGAAAGAGTCACAGTGGTGGTCCTGCTTTGGGAAACCAAACATGCTGGTTTCATGGCAGGGTTATTGCTGAGGTACAAAACAAGGACTACAGTTTTTAGAGATACCAACTGGGAACAGTTCAAACTGCTAAATTTCTAGAGTGGACATTATCCAGCTGAATCAAGTTATGTTTTAAAGCTTTCTTTAACACAGGAAAAAAACAAGAAGATGTACGGATGGGCTCAAATCAGAAAATACGTTTCTTAGGAATAAAAGAAAAGTATGTCTGGTCATGCTGCTTTGAGCCCAGCCTAGTGTGAGCCTCATCTGTGGCATGGTGAGACAAGCAGAAGACAGTCTGAGAACAGGCAAGTTCCTTCGCAGGACTGTGATAAGAGCCCAAGATGTAAGGCGTGGCATTTGTGGCCTGAGGTTGTGGCTTGCACAGACATTTTCATGCATCTTTGTGAAAAAAGTCATTTGAGGGCATTGGGTTGGAAACTACCAATGCTGTTGAGGATCCATCAGATGCCCAGAGCATGCTGGGCTATTCCTAAAACCTGATGATGCCCTAGCCTCTGTTAATTTGCTTTTTCTTTTCTTGTATTTCTGGCAAATCTGTTCTCCAAATTATATCAGATATTTTTGTTTTCCAAAATAATTTAGAGACTTACCCAACCCTGCTGACAAGTCTTGAGGCTGAGAATTTCTTTGCCAAGACAGGCAGATAGGGCAGTGCTCCTTATTGACTGCAACCACAGAAGTCCCCAGTTTGAACTGCAGTTTTCTTCCCTGGGTTGGACATTTCCTGGTGGGGTGAGCAGCCCCTGTGTTTGTTTTGTGGTTAGGCTGACAGGTGAGAGTGGTGGCTGTGGTATGGGCAGCTCTGCTGGGCACCCACAGCTCCTCACCAGCACCTAATGGCAGGGTGACAATGGACTGACTTAAGTGAGGTGATGACATGGCTGCAGAGCCATGCGGTGAGATGAAAAGAGACAAATTCAGATCTGATTGGTGTCTTGGCTACGATTTTTCATTATGATTGCTGAAGACTGTCTTCTGTTGGCTGCATCCTGTGGCCATTGCTTGTTAAGGGAATCTCTGTGGCTTTTTCTGCTTGGTCTTGACTGTTTCGTGACTGACCTTATAATAGATTCACCTTCCACATGTGACAAGTAACATTCAGCATAGGAGAGAGGCTCATTAGTGGATGTGAATATCTGGTAGATGTGGTACCAAGGATGTCAGGAACAAATCAAGCCATAGGCTTGTGGCTGCAATGAGAGAAACGTGTCTAAGCAACAGGACAGCCTCTCCCAATCATTTCCATGCTGGAAATCTCTCATTAGATGTATTCAAAGTGCACTGGAAGGTGAATGGATTGGACAAAGCTGATTTTAGTATCAAATGGGCAACGCAGGGCTATTGTACTGGCTGTATTGCTTATTTTTATATTTTATATGTAGTTCAATAAAATCCTCAGGGATAGCCATGCTTCAACATTAGGCCTGGCTTTCAGCACACTGTCAGAGTTTTAATGGCTCTTATTCAGCCTTGGAAGAGGCCAAACAGGCCAAAGGGGAGGTGCAAAGCACTTTCAGTGGGTAAGAATATTATTTTCAACATCTGAAGTGCTGTCTCCAAAGTTTCTGCTTGAAAATCCCTTCCTCTCTCTCGAATAATTCAGAGCAACTACAATTGCAGAAGGAAGGCCACTCAGAGCAGGTTTTTTGTGGGGGCTTCTTCATGTCTCAGGCATGGCCGCTAGTGATAACAGGGAAACAGCTGAAATGATCCAGAAACCCTGTAACAGGAGCTGTTGGCAGACATCCATGCTCCTGGACGTTTTTCCCACATCTTTCCCTGCCTCTCCCAGGGAGATGGGTGAGGAAATGCCTTTGATTGGTGGAAAGTCAGCCAAGAGGGCTACAAAACCTCCCATCGTTTCTGTTGTTTCATGTCCCCAGACTCCTCGGACTGAAATTTGCCACGTACCCCCACGATGGCTGTGGTGGCACTTGCGTGGCTCCGGGGAGGCCTGCCGGGTGCTTGCAGGGGACAGGGCAACAATACCGTGGCCCAGAGGATATCTCCACCCAGAGACCTGAGCTGATTCCAATCTTGAAACACTGAGGAAACAATTGAAAGCTTTCAGGCTTAGGTAAAAGGACTGAAAAAGGCTCTAAAATGTGGAACAGTATGAATTAAGTGTGAGCATCCTGAACAGATCTTGTTTAAATGCTGGCACAAAAGACTTCCCTGACAAGGAGTCACCCTCACCGTCCCCAGGGATGCTTTTTAGACAAAAACACCACCCAAACACCCCAAAACTGGTTGCTAGCACCAGTTTCTACCTTCATGGAAGAGCTGGCATGTCTCTGCTCACATCTGAGAGCCTTATCACTTTGGTGTGTTCCAGGCAGGCTTGCATGCACATGCTGAAGCTTCCATAGTGGCAATGGCTGCGGGGTCACCAGCGAAGCCACAGCCAGTGACCTGGGACAGGGTCTGTGGTAGCAGAAGTGGCTCTGAGTTTCCCCAGATCATATACATCCCGCGAGCGACTTTGAGAAACCTGATTTCTGACAGAGGCTTTCCATGCTCAGAGCCAAAATGCGAGGCATTTTGAAGGACTTACTCAAACCCGCTATGACTCATCTGAAAATAAAGCATTTCTGGATATAAAAAGACCATTTATCCCCTCTAAACACAAAACCACATTTTTTTCCCCTTCTCCACATTGTAAGCTCTTTGGGAAAGGGGACTTGTTATCGCTCTCAATTCAGGGCTTTATGACCATATGGTATCTGATTTTCTCCCAAAAGGAAATAATGAAAAAAACATCTTTCTCTCTCTTTTTTTTTTTTTTTTTCTCTGCAGCAGTTCAGGCTATAGGAAGATTAAAATTATCAGGATTTTCTACTTAATGTTTTCTTATGCAAATACATAAAATATCATGACTGGTAGGGTTGAAAGTTTGTCTATGAAACACTGGTATCTGGCAGATTAAAGCTTCATATCCTGGCTTGTCGTCTACTAAGCTGTTCATCAGCTCAGCATAAAAAATATTTCAAAATATTAATAAAATATAGAGTAAATTTCACTTACCTCTTTTTTCTATTCCACTATTTGCCTTCCATTCAGATGAAATCAAAATCTGACTGCCCAGGAAGCTTCTCTGTCCTGTGCCATCCTTCTTTAGCCAAATGTTTCCAGTATTTATTCGCTAACAGCTCACACAAGCTCCAGCACCTGCAGAAATGAGACCCAAACCTCCTCCTGCTCTATAGGGATGCCAGGGCATAGCCTTGCCTGATGGACAGAGGGGGTGTGCTGGGGGGCAGCGTGCCCATCTCTGAGCACCTGATGCCACATGATGGTGCTGCTATGGAGCACTCTTGGAAGGACTCTATTCAAGATTAATTTTTGCTCCTCTAAATATCTTTTTTAAGTCACTTCTGCTTATTTGTACAGCTTCCCCACTGTCCTCTTTTCACAGCTTGTTTTCAGCTGGAAGGCCTCTGCTTATTGCTCATCCTAATCTCTTGCATCTTTACTTAACAATGCTGAACCTATTGCCCTCATCCCTGTCTTTGATTTACTACAATTGATTTTGCTTTATTTGTGGATCCTCTCTCTTTGTGTGTTTAGCTTTTCTGTCTATTCCCAATGTGTTTGTGTTTTCCAGGATCACAAACATGCTTCCAGGGCTACCTCTTACCTTGCAGAAGGATCCCTTGTCTGAAAACTAGCTCCAAATCTGAAACCGTCTCTAGCTATGCCTCCTGGGCTGCCCCAGTCTTGTGTCTGAGGCAGACATCCTCCAGTTTGCTCCTGATTCAGGCCAGCATTCCCTTTTTTTGGCCTGTGAAGAGACCACAATGGAATTTGTCCCTGGGAATTAAGCCTCCATTCCTTGCCTTCCCTTGACCAAAGGACTTCATAAGCTGTGGCACTGCTTTTCACCATGAACCCTTCCTTCTCGCTTCCTCCCTCTTCTTCCTTGAGCCACAGCAGTTTGCTTGAACCCTTTTTTGTACTCGTTTTTGTTTTTTTCTAGAAGCCCTTTTAAACCACTGATACATGTTGCCACTTCCCTTTCCACAGATGTAAAGGCTGGCAGTGTTACATTCTTGGCATATGTAAAAACCATCTCCTAAATTTCTCTCCTCAGCATCTTTGGAGGTCTTTTTCATCCATCCTTCTATTTCTTGACCACAATGTTTTCCTAATCTCTATGCTTCCTTGACTTGGCCAAGTATTTGCTTCTGATTTCAACCTTAACCAAGAGCCATTGCTCCCACATTTGTTTCATTTTACACAAGGGATGCAAACACGAGCTCTCCAGTTTTTTTATTTAAAATTCCTCAGTAATTTTCTCACTTAATTAATTTATGTCACCTGCACAGTATAGGTATTTTAAGGAAGACAGTAATGCTAGCTCAGCAGTTATTTTATATATTCAGGTAACATGCAGCAAAGCATGTTGCTTGTCTTTGTTCTCCATTAAACCTGTTTTCTTTCTCTGCCAACTGCTAATTGAGGAGCACTTGCTCTATCATTATTTTTTTCATTCCTTACAAATATATAAGGTGCAAACCAGGTTGCTTTTCTGTGGGAGCAGGTAATCTATTTGTCTCCATGGAGACATGCTGTTTCATCATTAAAAATACTAATTATCTCAGAAATCCTGAGGTTCTTGCCTGATTCCTCATCCTGCCCTTATAAAATCCTTATAAAATCCTCTAAACATAAAAACCTAAAAGCTGGTTTTAGATTTTTTAAAAAGGAAGAACCCTTACACATCACTGATGAGGGTTACTTACTAAGAATATTTTGCAGAATAAAATAATGTAGTATGTATTTGTTTTGTGACTTTTCTCAGACAGTGCTTTTGAACCTTTTAAATGGCCATAATAAGTAGGAGAAGGACATAATATATCACTGAAGTATATATCCCCAGACATAAAACCACTGCACTTTTGAACATCTTATCTTTGTAGGCTTCCACTTTAGTGAACAGGGAGGTAAAATGAGTGCATGAAATTAATCCCCTTTCAGGCTCTCACTAGTTTTCAAAGAAGGTGGTCTGAGCTCCAGATCTACCTAAGAAACTTATATCATTCTTCCAAGTTAAAAAACAATGGGTTGTAGCATCCTGATGACATCTTTGCCTATCAGGACAGCACAGCCAAGCCTGAATTCTACAACTCATATGGTATAGAAGAAAGGCAGCTCCACTTGTCCTGCTATATCATTCAGTAGGTGAATTCCTGTCTGCACTTGGAGGTGAAGCTGTATCTCAGCCTTAAGAAAGGAAAAAAAAATACAGTCTGGTTTGCAGATTTGGTTGTTTTCTATTAAGTCATCTCCTGATTTGCACCTCACTTGCCAGCAGAGCTTTCTGACTTATGCTGCCTGCTCACCTTGTCTCAAGCCTGGCTTGGCACTCTCTAAAACCAGGAAATGCCTCCAGTGACTTCCGGGGATGTTGGCTCCATCCTCATCCTCACCACAGATGCTTTCAGAAACATGCTACAGAGCATCCTGACTCTCTTTAATGATTTTTTTTCCCTAGAATTAACTATTTATTTTATTTTTTCCCATGGCTGAAGGAAACCCCATCTCAAAGTGGCTTGTGGGACAATGTCAAAGGGAACACGCTGTATTTTCTTCTCTCTCTTCTCTGGAATAAAATATTCTCAGGGGCTTTTGGATGGCCTTCCTTTTCACTCCCATCCCTGAATGGGGTTGTTGGGCAGAGGCAGCTCGGCTCTGTTGTGCTCTTCTCCGCAGTCCCGTGAGTAACCAATGAAGTGACTGATACTGCAGCCTCTCCTTATGTGCACAGACCCTTTGAAGTCACTTCAAAGGGGTTGTTTGCAAAGGGGCTGCAGGTACCAGGCAGTTAAATATGGCCAATACCGTCTCTACTGTTTAATGATTCAAACATTATTTCTTATGAGCAAACAGAGGCATTTTTTTTTTATTGTTGACACTGATCCTCTAGCTTAGGAAAGGGCACTCGTGCAACATTTTCTGACTCAATTTATCATCTGCCCTAGGCATTCGTTGCACTTTTCTCATCATTAGGGAAGAAATAAAAGCCATTCGCTAATCCCCAAACCACTTTGTTCCTCTATGGCCCTTCAAAGAGCAGGGCCCCTAAATGGTGATTAAGGACTCTGGAGACCTTTCTCAACAGAGATTCCTTTCCTTCTCCCTATCAGGCAGAAGGAATCAAATTTTCAAACTGGGTAATGTTTTTTTAATTAATACCACGGGACTGAAAATAAAATAAAATAAGATAATTATATGGGGCTTTTAACCTTTTTTATAGGCCTTTTATGTTGCCTTTAAATGAAAAAAAAAAACAAACCTCTCTCTGCTCAGCTTGTGGGTTTAGGGTGGTGGTGTTAATTTGCAGGCTGAGGCAGAGATGGTGGGAGTAGAGAATTAGGCTAAGCTCTACCTGGCTTCCCGCTGAAGAAGCAAGAAGATCTTGTGGCTTCTTGTCACTCTTGGCTCTGGGACATTGTTTTCACCAAGCCAGAGGAACTTCAGCCCCCTCAACAACATGATGACAGATGTCAGGAACTGGGTTGAGCCCCAGCCCCACAGAAGCTGCTGGACATGAGACTGTGCAGCGGGTACCCTGTCCCTCTGGGAGCAGCTGCCTGCATGAGGAGCCTCCTCTCACCAGTTCTGGGTGTTTGCTGACGGACACAAACCCACAGCACTGGCAGCTGTGGCAAACACTTGCTTTTCTGCCCTTTTGGTGCAAGTTGAATTCTCTCATGTATGTGCAATATGGGGAAAAACACTGGCATCTGCAGTCATTTGCACGGGTGAGTCAGGTGCTGGGCAGAAGTTCAGCAGAAAATGCCCATCCTAAAAGTGGGAAAATTTAGAGGTCTCCATTTCTATTTTATGACACTTCTACTTTTTATCTGTGTGTTTTTTCTTTTTCTCTGGAGCACTATGTGTAGCATGTGCCCTGTGAATATTGATTTGAGACATGACCTTTTGTCAGAAGTTTTCTCTCTTCTTCCTCCCAGGCTGGATAGTCACATTTCTTATTTTCCGTTGAGCACAGCAAAGCTTTTCTTGATTCTGATGCTGTTGTTAGAGGCTCGGGGAGACAGGTGCATGTGTGGAAGAGAGGAGGCACAGCCACAAGTTGAAGATTCTTTGTTTCGCTGCTTTTACCTCCATCCCCAACCACAGAAAACACAGAGAAGCCCTGTATGGCTGAAGTGAAATATGTTTCAAGTCTTACAGCTGGCTTCAAAAGCTCAGCACACAAGAAAACTGTGATGAGTCAGTAATATCCATGAAATGAAAATAATTGACATGGTTCTTCTTATGATAGTGTTTCTAGGTCTGCTTTGTTTTGAGCTTCCATTTTAGGAGAATAGTGGGAAAAGCACTTTTTATAAAGCCATCTCCTGACAGCAGTGAAACTCTGACACTCTTGTTTAAAAAAATCATTAAGTCACCACACAGGTAAGGGCAATTGTATTGGAGTTGTAAAGGGCTGCAGAGCTGCCATCACTTCCATGGGGCAGTGCAGAAGCTGGAATGCTCCAGCTAAAGGCTCAGCCCTGTGATGCTGACTGGTGATTCCCAAAATGCAGCCCAGGGACCAGCACTGCCCTGGCGTAGCTCAGCCTGTGTCCCAGCCTGAGGATGCAATGTGCAGAATGAGTCTTACTGCGGGCTCCAGTTTTGCTGTAACCCTCTAGAAATTACCTCCCAGGGTCTTCTACAAATTGGTGCTGTTGGTGCTTGCAGGAAGCGGAGGAGGGGGAGGGCAGTTCTGTGGCAGTAAGTGAGCAGAAAAGCTTTGCTGTTATCCATAGCATCACGGCATTTTGCCAAACCTTCTGCAAGGAAAGGTGGTTTGTGCCTTTTGTACAAAGCACTTGCTGAACTAGTAAGGTATATTCTCACAATTCAGGCCCTCTGGTGTAAATCTGGAGTAAGCTGGTGTGAGTCAATGGAGGCTCAGCACTGCTAACCAAGCAGAATTTGTCCCTTCGGTTTTTCTCACCCCAGGCGGATTTGTCTGTCATTGGGAAGAAGCAGAAACTTATAATTAACGGAGAAGCAGGAAGGGAAAAGCAGAGTTCAAAGCCGTCTGCCAAAAGAAAACTATCCCAACCGAGTCTCCCATGATTGTGTCTGGGATGACAATCGCAGCCCCGCACTTCCAAGGACAGCTTATTGTTGTGCTGTGCTCCCCGTCCTCGGCCGTTGCTATTGTCCACTGGCCTCGCCTCGCTTGCTGAGCTGTAAGTTGCCAACCCAAAATTAGGACTCTTCAGGGGCTAAAGGTCAACCGGCAGCTCTGCGATCTTCTGGAGGATGTGAGTTACAATGAGATCACAGAGAAGCGTTAGAACGACCAGCAGTGCAGTGGCCGAATGGGTTGGCTTAGTGATAGGGAACAGAGCAAAACTGGGGGGCTGCTCCATTCCTCTGGGTAAATGCCTATACAAGCGCCAGTATAGAAATTTCATCCATATGAAACAAGCTCAGTTTAACCTATTTAAAATGGGGTTAAAAGGGGTTCATAAATCTCTACAGGGTTGAGGATCTGCAGAAAACTTGGCCTGATCTCTTTTACATCTGTTTCAGGTTCTCAGCCTTATCTGCTTCAGCTGCCTTTACTCTTTGTGGTCGCACACAAATGCCATTAAACAAAAGTCCTTTTGCCAGGGCTGAGTGGCAGGTATAGGGTGACTATACTGCGGGCGAGGGGAGGCGGAGGGGAGGGAACGGCGGGAGTTACTGCGCAGCCAGCCCCCCGAGCCGCCCTGATTGACGTTGTAAATCAATACAGAGGGGTTGTTTGAGGGGAGCCTGTCAGATTGACAGTGTAAATGTGTAACACACACAGCCTGGGAGAGAGGAGCCTGCCGGCGGGTGGGAGAGCGCCGGCGGAGTGTCGGTCACACGGAGATTGAATTACAGCTGCATTAGATCAGAGCTGTGGGAAACGCCACCTCTTAAACACACACACGGCCCCGGCGGGCGGGCAGCTGCGGGGCCGGGCTGAGGGCAGCGCCGGGCGGAGCTGCTGCCGCGGCGGGAAAGCGCCCCGCCGGACTCCGCGGCCATCCGCGCCCGGCCGGCTCTGCTGCTGCGCGGCCGGCGGCGGGGCAGCAGAGCTAAATGGAAAAAAAAAAGAAAACAAAAAAAAGAAAACAAAAAAAAGAAAACAAATGGAAACAAAAAGAAAAAAAAAAAAAGAAAAAATTTAAAAAAGAATGAAAAAGGGGGGGAAAATGGGGGCGGGGGTGGTGTTGGGGGGAAGGAAAAAAAAACAGAAGAAAAAAAGGAGGAGAAGGAAGGGGAAAAAAAAAAATGGGAAAAGGCCAGGATGGGAAAGGCAGGATGGCAGCCCTGCAGCTGGAGGGATCAGGCTCCAAAGGGATTTTGCTGGCTTTAACCGATACCTTTTAAGATTTGCGGGTTTATAGTGTTTCACTACCGCTGTGGGGAAGAATCTTAAGACCCTACCAGCCCCTCAGATGCCAATCGCCCTCCTAATCCTTTTGATTTGCCATATACTCTGCTGGCATTTCACAAACCTGTGGTATTAATGCCTCCGAGCTGAGGGTTGGGGCGGGAGGTGCTCTGTGTGTGCTGGAAAACAGAAACATTTTAAGCTCTATTAGAAAGGGCAAAAAGTCAGCTAGCTTTGAAATGAACTCGCTCAGCAGGAGCGGTGGAAGCATTTCCAGGAGACAGCGGGAAGGCATTTGTTTTCTTGGCTGGCACCGAAGCGCCGGCTCGCCGTGCCGTGCACAATGCGTGGCCTTCTGTGGGGCCATCGCACCTCGGCGCCTGCCAGCCACCCCTGCTCGCCCGCCCGCCGCAGGAGGAACCCACTGCGGTGGCTTTCCCTCCACCGGGAAGAAGTAGCCTCCTTGCCTCCTCTGTAATCGCCTGTGTTTGCACATCTCCCTGAGGGCTGGGTGAGCGAGGGTCAGAAAATGACCATGAAGGCTTGCGTTCAGAAATCAGATTTTTTCTTTCTTTTTAATGGTTATTTTTATTATGCAACCCACTTTTCAGTATTTTTATTTGATTTTCCAGTGTCTCCTGCTTTGCATAATCCTCTTTCTGTCCAACTCTACTCGTAAACATTGTCCAGGCAGTTTGTAATTTCTCAACCTCCAGGCTAATTCTCATAAATAAAACACAAGCCAAAGAGTGAGACAATGCCTGACAGTGGAGCCGGAGCTCTGCAGACTCTTCAGATCCAGAGGGCTGCTTGCCCCCAGCTATGGGGCAGGATCAGACCTAGACTTTGCAGCTCTTGAAGTCTCAGAGACTTTACTGTGAGTCTGATCTGTGCAGCCCAGCTGAAAACTGGAGCGGCTGGCAGCAGAGAGAGGCTGTCGCCAAGCTCACGCAGTTGTGGGTCCTGAACTGGGGAAGATATAGAGGTACACTATGATTTGTAGCAAGTGGTCCTGCTATATCAAAGACAGAGCCATTTTTCTCCTGCGTTTCCCAGGGATTTACAGGCTGGATTGGAGCCCTACCGTCTCCACTGGTAGGATGCTCCCAGTAAAGTCAGACACCCGGCGCCTTCACATTTTGTCACACTGAGTTGCCGATTGAAGCAAGCAGCAAATGTCTTGTGCTGGGTGTGAAGGGCACACAAAGGTCCACCACACATCCCCTGCCTGCATGTCGGCCAGAAGGAGACTTATAATTGAATGGTTTGGTTTGGAAGGGATCTTAAAGATCACCTAGTTCCAATCCCCCTGCATTGGCAGGGACACCTCCCACTAGACCAGGTTTTTCAAAGACCCATGCAACCTGGCCCTGAACACTTCCAGGGATGAGGCATCCATAATCTCCCTGGGCACAAGCTTCGGGTCATTTCACCTCCTACAGACATCACAGCTGATTGCAAAATCAGTCCTTAATTCCTGTCTCTCGGAATGTCACAGGTCCTCTAAGAACCTCCTACCCAAACTGCTCCAATTCAGCTGGATTTGGCTGATTTGGCCTGGATTAATAATGCCCACAGCTGTGGTGGGTGGCAGAGCTGCTCAGGTAGGTGGGATGGAGGGAAGATGAACACTTTGAACAGCAACTGCTTCAGCTGTCTTTGGTACAGCTAGACCAACTTCAGGATCCCTGTTCACAGCAGGATGTCTCTCAGCAGCAGGATGTCTCTCAGCACCAGGATTTTGAGCTGGCTGGCACTAGGCTTGGCCACTTACCATGACTATCCAGGTTGTCTCACCAGCATGGTTTTAGCCCAGTCTCCAATATGGAGAAGAAAGTTTACCTGTATGGATATAAGCTGTGTTGTAGCACTTGGCCTCATGAGCCCTGGTCTGTTTATTTTCTGGTATAGACACAGTCCAGGCAGAATTAAACCCAGAGCTTTACAGCCGAGGTTTGCTACTTCCAATTCACAGGCAACCTGCCACATGACACACTCTGACATTGCTTTGGTCACAGGATATTAAATCCCAAGACAGAGCCTGGCAGACTCTGGATGGAAAGTGTCCCCTGAAGTGCATCTTCTGCTCAGTCCCCTTGCTCACAGGCCAGCTAAGATCAGGGAAAGGAACATGAAGATGGACAGATCTTTATGTTGCCTTCTGTAAGAGATGTCTGTGTTTCTTGGTGTAAAGGGAGCTTTGAGCCCTAGCTGCTTGCAAGCCTCATCCACACAGGATTTCTTACTGCTTATCCAGAGTTCCTTACAGTGCTGTCTGCTGTGTTATTTGGAGAGGGGGATACATTCGATTTTCACAGTTGTTTATAGTTTGTTCACTTTTGGAAAGGGTGCAGAAATTTTTCCAGAAGTTTTTGGTAGACTGCAAATCCCAAATGCATGTGACTAGATGATCTTTTGAGGTCCCTTCCAACCCCTAGGATTCTGTGATTCTGTGATTACACTTACCAAATTACAACTTGAACGATGCACGGGGCAGCATTCTCCAGTTCTCTGCCTTCAAGCTCTGCTGGCTGCCACGGGCACAGCTGTTGTTTTGCCAGGTCTAACCTTGCTGAAGGAGACCAAACCAATGTTCTGACACAGCTTTGTGATACAGCAATAGGGTTCAGGTGCCCCACTCTTTGGCCACTGGCTAGGCCTCCAACTAGCACCAATCACTGGAAGGTGTTTCTTCTTGCATACAAATGTGTTTTTTTGAAGTCTCTCACGTCAGCCTAGGAATCCTAGGCTATTACTCTTTTGGTTTGATGCCATATATAGGACCAGAAGACCTTGTCTGGTGCTACAAAAAAACCTTGGCTGCAAGGAAGAGGGGAGGTGCTTCTCCAGCTTGTTGACTGATTTGGGGCTCATCTCAGCTCACTTGCTGAGTAGCTCAGTGATTCTCATCCCTGCTGCTGTCACTCAAGGTAACCCTACACCATGCAGGGTGAAGCAGGGTTACTCCCACCCCCTCACAGATGCAGCTAAGCAGTTTGTTGTTCTGAAAAGAGAGAAACAAATTATTTCAAAGAATCTGCTAGTTACCAGCAGAGCATTACAGAAAAAAAACAACTGTGAAAAAACAGACCTTTTTTGCCATGTAAGTTTTAAAGTTGGAAAACTTTTCATGGCTTCATGAGCTGTTCTCATGGCCTTTTCTGAGAAGTAACATTTGAATGAGGTAAGAAGTTAGAGCTACAGATGCATTTAAGTCTCAGACATTTTGACAGGTTTTTGACCTTTGGGTGAGAAGCTGCTGATGCAGCATGGAAGAGTAGGAGGTAGCAGGGGTCCATTTGCAGTTCTGCAGGGGATGACTGAGGCATAGAGTGCAAATAACTCACCTTCTTTGAATTTCCAGTGCTCTCAGGGCTCAAACAGTGTAAATCCACAATCTCTGGCTGTCAGGAGCTTTCTGTGGAGTGCTTTGCACCTTCAAAGCATAACTCTTTCCAAAATGGGGTTTTGGAGAGAGAAATGCTTCAGTGTATTCAAAGTTTGAAATCAATATGCTGTGTCAAAGTCTGAAATATATTTTAGGTTTGGTAATTTAGTTAATTTATTCTAAAACATAAATTAAATAAAATTGCTGTTAAATAAATTGTTGTGAATCTTTGGTTGGAGTCTTAATGTTTAGCATGGGGTCCTCCAAAGGCTACCTCATAACTTCAGAGAAGACCCACCAAATAGGAATACCAAGGAACAGGGTGATGTTGCCCTTCAGACAACTTGAATTCATCACAGTTTGATGAGATCCTGGCTTTTCGTCTACCTGGAGCAGGTAACTTTTCTCCTTGTTTTGCTCCATGCTTGCAATGTAATTTCTCTTTTCCCTTGAGTGATACTTTAAGGGTTGGCAATTACATTTTGTGTTGGGGCTGCTTCAGTTTTCATGAGAGATGCTGCAGTTCAGTTGGGGAACAAGCCAGTCCTGTGATTTCTCTGCAGGATTCTCCTATCTCACATAACCACTGATCCCTTTCTCAGCTGAAAGCAAACCTCCGTGTGAAACGCATTGATTCAGTCACCTCAGCACACCCCTTTCTTTTCTTTTTTATTTTTTTATAACCTGAATTCCTGCCAGCTCCTGATGCAAATCATTTTGGCCCTGGTCCACAATGGAGCAGGAAGGCTTTCCACTGGAAAAGCATTCGGTTTTGAAAGTGCTTGTAGTGTTAGAGAAGCTCAAGGGTTGCAGCCAAGCAGGGCAAGATCACACTTCCAGGAAAGTATGACTAACCTAATTTCCACATTGACTTAGCACACAGAGTGCCCCGGTAAATATAGCACCTCAGAGGTCATAGGGATGGGATGCTGGGGGTAGGGTTCAGTTAATTTATGGCCAGGCAGTGCAAATCAGACATGGGATTCGGCCCTTTGATGTCAACTTTGTTATCGCCACGCTGGGTGTGTGAGATTAGCTAGTGTGCATTACACGGCTGCAGAGCAGGATGTTGTTTCCTGGGCAGGGAAAAAGAGATGCTGCAGAAATGGGAAGGTGTGTCCATCAGAGCTGGTGGGCCGCTGATGGAGGAAAGCAGGGGCCGTGGGGAGAAGGTCACCAGTAAAACAGCTTATCAAGGTGGACATCAGCAAATGCACTGTCAGCTCTTTAACCTGTTCTGACTTTCAGAGACCATCTCTGCTGCAGGTAACAGCAGCAATAGCCTGTGGTCCTCAATACCTGTTCCTCTAGAAGTTGTTCAGGATGTTGTCTGGCCACGGGAGATCAATGAATTTTCTCTTGTCTGCACATGCCATGCAAACAAGGGGTCCTGTGAAGGGGTGTGGACACAGGAACCTGAAGGACCTGAAAGAGAAGCTGGGTACTGTTGCTCTCACATACTTAAAGCTCGTCTAATGTGTCTCAGACAGCTGCTCTCTCCTCTTTCATTGCCCCTTTCCTCCTAATAACCCACCTGGTACTTTCTTCAAAAACATAGTTTCCTTGTAGGAGAGCTAATAATGAAATATTGTAGTATTTTTAGTGACTGCATCAGTGTACAAGGGAAGACCTATGGATGTCACCTATCTGGACTTCCACAAGGCCTTTGACATGGTCCCCCACAACATCCTTCTCTCTAAGTTGAAGAGAGATGGGTTGGATGGGTGAGCTGTTCAGTGGATAAGGATTTGGCTGGATGGTCGCATCCAGAGGGGAGTGGTCCAGTTGGAAAATGGTGACAAGTGGTGTCCCTCAGGGGTCTGTACTGGGACCAGTGCTGTTTAATATCTTCATTAATGATATTGACAGTGGCATTGAGAGCACCCTCAGCAAGTTTGCTGATGACACCAAGCTGGGTGGTGTGGTAGATATGCCAGAGGGATAGGATGCCATCCAGAGGGACCTGGACAAGCTGGAGAAGTGGGCTCAGGTGAACCTTATGAGGTTCAACAAGGCCAAGGTTCTGTACCTGGGCCAGGGCAGCCAGAAATATCAATACAGGCTGTGGGAAGACATGCTAGAGAGCAGCCCTGTGGAAAAAGACCTGGGGGTACTAGTGGATCCAAAGCTGGACATGAGCCACCAATGGGCAACTGCAGCCCAGAAGGGCAACCACAGCCCAGAAGGGGCAACCACATCCTGGGCTGCATCCAAAGAAGCGTGGCCAGCAGATTGAGAGAGGTGATTCTGCCCCTCTATTCTGCCCTGGTGAGACTTCACCTGGAGTACTGCGTCCAGCTCTGGAGCCCCCAACACAAGAAGGATATGGACCTGTTGGAGCATTTCCAGAGGGCAACAAAAATGTTCAGAGGGCTAGAGCACCTGTCTTATGAAGACAGGCTGAGGGAGTTGAGGTTGTTCAGTCTGAAGAAGAGAAGACTCTGGGGAGACCTTACAGTGACCTTTCAATACCTGAAAGGGGACTATAAGAAGGCTGGGGAAGACCTGTTCACAAGGGCATGTAACAATAGGACAAGGGGTAATGGTTTTAAGCTAGAAAAGGGTAGATTTAGGTTGGACATTAGGAAAAAGTTCTTTGATATGAGGGTGGTGGATCACTGGAACAGGTTGCCTAAGAGGTGGTGGAGGCCCCATCCCTGGAGACATTCAAGATCAGGCTTGATGGTGCCCTGAGCAATCTGTTCTACTTGGAGATGTCTCTGCTTCTTGTAGGGGGGTTGGACTAGATGGCCTTTAGAGGTCCCTTTCAACCCAAGACATTCTATGATTCTATGATTTTCAGATAAGAAACCATCTAGTTTTCTTCAAAATACATGGTCTATGCAGAACACAGAGTTGGGCAATGTCTTGGTACTTGTTGCACCTACCCAGCATCTCCATAGCATCTCTACTGGTGGTGAATGAGGACACCTCTGCCATGCATTAAAAGCTGCCTGGAGCACCACCAAGCACCTACAGGACCTCTCCTTCAGTGACTGCAGCACATAGCATGAGAGCTACCACATCACTGTCACATGCACTTTTGTAGAGATTTAGTTTAAAAAGGGAAGGATTTACAGGAGCACCAAAAGTATTTTAAGAAAAGCTTGCCTTACTTCTGAATTTTGATCATTTTCAAAGAAAAGACTAGAGGAATTTGTATCTGAAAGCATTCACGTACACCTAAAAGAAAAGAATGGCAGCCTTGTTATTTACCATGTCCAAAATCCACGGGAAATTGGAGAGTGTCCCACTAAAAATACCAAAAAAGAAGAAATCTTGTGTAATGGGTGAAGCAAAGGAAGTGCAATCTAGCGATTAAGGCAGGCTCAGGACTGCCAGGAGGTCTTTCTGGCAATAGTTTTATTCCTGGCTTTACCACAGGCTTCCTGTGTGACTGGGCAGGCGCTGAAGGGCCTGACAGCATGAGCACGTCTCAGTGCACACCGGGAGCAAAGCCCTGGGATTGCAGCCAGGGTGTTTGTGGGGTCAGGAGTTTGCTCTTGGAGCAGCTGATGAGCTGCTCTATATAATCTAAACCAAGGAGCATGAGGCTATTGCATGGCCTGGTCTGGGGAAGGTGTTTGGGGAAGAGCAACCATGGGAAGATTGTTCCATGCTGGAGGGGAGACAGGCATGATCTTGGCCATGGCATCACTGCCTCTGGGCGGGCTGGCCAGCCCTGCTGGGGCTTGTGCAGCTGGAATGAAGCAGGGTTTTGAGTTACGATTTTCTGAGCCCAAATCTGTGGTTCTCTGCATTTGTGGTCCCTCCTCGTGTGGTCACAGTGGAGACTACTGGACTTGGGAGACTTTGGAAAGCTGCCCTCACTGAAGAACACCTTCTCAGGGGAAAGAAGAAAATGGGATTGAAATGCAAAGGATCATTTGTGGTCTAATCAAAAGGGCTTTGCCTTCTGCTCTCATCACCCTCTGGCTGAGTTTTCCCTCTGTGGGCAGCAAGAGCAAGGTGGGTGAGGGAGAGACACAGATTCAGAGGCACCAGCCACCCTATTTATACCAATTGCACATTAAAGGTGACTGCCCTGGGGTGTCTGTGTCCCCCCCACCGGTCGCCTCACCAAACTCAGATGACAAACACAAGCCCTGGCTGCACAGCAGATCTGTCGTGGGGATTATCTGCTCGTTTGAAGTGAAATTTAGCTGGCCTTAATCAGAAATCTAACCGCATCAGGTTCGCATTAGCTTGTGCAGAGGTAGTAGTTTCACACGCTGACATGGTAGCAATTAAGTGAGTCGCTACTGCTTCTTACCCCAGGGTACAACTTTGTTTTGTTCCTTGCAGATTAGTGGGGCTGCGTGAGTTTCCACATAGTTTTCTTTCCTGTAGACCCTGGCTATTTAATGTTGAACCCTCTGGGACCGTTTATTAGACCACACAAATGGTAATTATTTCCCAAAGAGGCGGATGGCGTTCCAGACCTCTAGCATGGCCAGTTATAAAAAATGTTATGAATCTCAGCAAGGGAAGGGATTTCACTAAAGCCAAAGAAGCCTTAAAACTACACAAACACAGGGAATGAAATATTTTTGAACGGCAGGAACAGAAGACAAATATTCATTTCAAAATGCATCATTATGCCTTTCTTGGCATGGGAGGTGAGAGCGAGGGAGAGCTCCTCCTGGGTCTCCCTTCATTTCCTCCCTTGGCTCCTTGGTTTGGACAAAGCCACAAACCTCATCTCCTCTTCATGTAAAACCATCCTGAGGGACCCAATTAAAGCCTGGTTACCCCTCACATGAGCCCAGTGGGAGAACCTACATTTATTTTAAGACTGTGGCTGAAGGCCTGACATAAGGGAAGGGGTTGGATGAGTCCCACCCTTGGAAACAGCACTTCATTTGAAAGGAAGAAGTCCACATGGAAAAAAAAGGTGAGATCTCTAAGTTACAGCTGATCAAGGGGAAAACACACACACACACACAATCAATTATCTGAGCTGCAACCGGGCCCCTTGCCACTCTGAGAGCAAAGGCTTTTCACGAGATGAGTTGCTTTCAGATGAATTTTCAGCATGTGACAGTTTTTCATCTTGAGGACCACATGCCTCCATGTGGCAACTATCTTTTCCTAAACAACCCTGTGTCTTTTAGATGCTCTAATGAAAGGGCTGCTCTCCATTACTTTCTAGAGTTCCCTCCTACAATATTCTGAGGCAGTCATGCAGGGGAGTATCTTTTTCCAAAACCCATTGTGCTTCTCTTGGCGTTTCTATCAGTCAGAAGTGAATTATTGTCACGTGAATTGAGGGACAAAATTCACATCTATTACCTCAAATTTGTAAAATTCCATAGCCAAAATCCCTTCCACCTTCTAGACCAAACCATAAAAATTTAGGAAGAAGAGAAATTAATAAAATATCAATTTGCTGCCTGGTCAAAGGCAATAGATTATCACGTTACCCTGATGCTATATTTTAAATGTATAATAATTTAATCTCACTAAATAATTTCATAACAGGCTAACATTAATTGATCACAAATATAGAGAGTCAGTTATTGTAAGAGAGGATGGACCTAAGCTAACATTGCTGTTCGATGACTTGGGCAACTCCTCTATGGTATTTGAGTCTCCTGAAAGCTGTTTGAAGATCTGTCACTGCTCATGCAGAGGACTGGCCCCAGTGAGGCTTCCAGATGGGAACCTGCCTATGCTGGACACTTGGTGCTCCCACAGGCACAGGGAAGCTGAGGGCGTGGGCTGATGCAGGAAGGCCGGTATGAGTTTTCTCAGCTCTGATGTCCATACTTTGGAGGGACTACAACAAACACAAATAACACGTGAAACAAGGAGGCCAGCATTTCTAACAAGCCCAGCCTGCATCTTCACAGCAATCGCCACAACAGCTGTGAATTCTGTAGAGGTTTTGTAAGGCAAACATTAATACTGACAAGCAAAGATGATGGCAAATCCAGCTGCAAGCCACCAGCTGAGGATGTTCTTGAGATAGAGCATGGCCTGCTGCAGAGACCTGACTCCTGTCACGTTTGTGGGCTTGGCGAGTGTCCCCACTGCAGCTTGTGCCTTCTGGTGCAGCTGGCAGGTGAGAAGCAGCCCAGGGCCATGTAGCTCTCCTTTGCTGTTACACGATCTTGACAGGCTGTCTTTGGCACCATTTGGAAGGTGTGTCCACATCAAGGCTGGGTTTCCAGATCAGAGACCCAGTTCTGGCTCTATTAACACTGGTTTCGTCTGGAGGGGGCTGAGCTCCAGGTCAGGAAGGTCTCAGCTCCAGCAGCTGCAAGCTATGCCTGGCTAAAAATCACTCCATGGGCTTCTTATCTAACAAGGTGTATTTCAGCTAGCTTGCATCAAACTCTTCCTGCTACCAGAGCAATGTGGTGGCATGAATGAGGCCTCTGGGAAACCAGCCATTGTCTTTGGTAGACTTGTCCAGATGGTGGCTGGTTTTTCACAGCTGGCGTGACCTGTTACCACCTCTTGCATGGCATTAAACCTAGGCTCCGTGCTGGGTAGCACTCCTCCTCTTCCAGCTCCATGGGTTGCTGCAGGCTGTTTGTTTCTGTAACTAATCGGACTATCTCTGACATTAGCAGGGTAATGGCTATTTTTATATTCTTCTAACACTTTAACTGGGAAGTGATGTACGTTGCCTCCAGGAAGATGGTGTGTTTGTGCATGTGCCAGGAGATTTCATGGATAACATAATAGTTATGGATATTAATGCCCTCCTTCACAGTTTCACCAACAGAGTGAAAAGCAACATAGGGAATTTTCCACATTAGTGCCCCCAAATCCAAACAGACTCCCTGTCTTCCTCCTGGTTTAAGTTTAGATGCTATGTTTCTTTATAGAGACACAAGTGACAAAGACTCCAATAAGCACAATGTTAATGGCTTTCCAAACTTACCCCATAGCAGAGCAGGCATGTTGTATTTTGTAGGGCTTACAGAGTATTAAGACAAAATCAACTGACAGTTCAAAGGAGGCTGGGAACAGAAATTCTTGTTCCATACGTTACACCATTCCTGATGGCAGCTACCGTGTACATTTCTTGCTGTTTACTTTTCAAGAACTCAACAACGAGGGTCTGCAGGGAAGGTTTCCCTGGGTGTTATACTATTCCAACTGTGTAAGTTTCATGCAGCAGCTCCTGTCTTTTACTGGTCCAAGGTAATAACTTCTTTCCATTTTTTTTTTTTTTAACTGCATCAGAACTGCTGTCTTAAATTATCTATAGATGTGTTTCCCACCCTCCCCCTCCAGTATTTATGAAAAAGTATAACAATGAAGATATCAACTTCCAGTTTTGAGCCACAAGATTGATATTCCTCCAAAGTAAATACTGGCCTTGGCTGTGCCACAGTCAATATTTACCTCGAGGAAAATAAATCTTGCTGGCAACCAAAACCTGAAGTCAATATTGGTTTGCTATAATCCAGCTGGTATAAAGTAATCAGTTTCCTTTATATTACCTGAATGCTTTATGCAAACATTTTCAAGTTAAAGGTGGGCTCTGCATTCCTGTAGTTGTAAATGCAGTACTCAAATCATACCCCCATTTTCAGTGATCACAAACCTAAGAATTCTCCAAGACAGCATATGAAAGCTCTCCTATCTCAGAAACAGTCTGCAAGTGACTGATTAACTATCTAATCTGTGTACCTACTCTGAGGTCCATTACTCCAGTGTCTGACTGTCTTCCAAATCCTTGAGAGGAAAAGTTTGCAAAGAAAGGGAGTATCTTTTGCTACACCAGGTGATGTAGCTGAGAAAGTGGATAAACTGAGCACAGAAACCTTATATCTAAAGATACTGACTTTTCCTAAAAAATCTGAAACTCATTTATTTAGACCATCTCGTACATAGCAATTATCATTGCTACTACTGCCTCTAAGGAGAGAAGTAATTTCTTCCTCCTAATCCATGAAGAAACATTTTAGTACTCTAAGGAGGCTCTTTTCAAATAGATTTCATTTGGTAACCAAGCTTGGGCAACCACCTCATTTATATGCGTTACTGTTTAGCTATCAGTCACTCCCCACTCAATAATGCTAATGACAGTTGGCCAACGCCCATTGCTAGGTTAGTCTTCCATTGGCCATGCCAGAGGAGTCAATCTGCACGCCCAAGCCTTGGTGCCTGCTGCAGCACAGTCTGCCTCCTGCCCACTTGCAGCCTGTGGGTACAGGCAGCAGCACCATGGAGCAAACTGGCAGGAACAGATATTGGGCCAGTACCACGATGGAGAGCATCACTCCATGGGAAACAAGGTTTGATTAATTCTGCTGACCATGGAAAAGCACAATTTTAAAAATTTTTGTGTGCAACCAAGTATATTGTACCAGTACACGTACGCACAGAAAGCTGAAATGAGGTAATTCTCTTAATTTGTAGTTCCAAGAGGGGTGGGCATCTTCACAGAACATTTTGCAATTACTGTGACCAATGCACCCAAGAGCCTCTCTTTTAGCTGGAGCTGTTGTTCCATTGCAGTGGCAGTTGCAGGCAACTGTGGCCATGAAGTCTGAGACAAGCTCCCTCAGGCAGTTAAACCAGTCTCAAAGAGGCTTTGCATATCAGGACAGAAATCATGAGCCGCTTTCCATATTCAGTGAGAAAACAGGAAGAAGAACACAGAGCTTTTGAGTGACTCACTGATCGGCTGGTGTGTGGGTTTTTGGGGTTTGTTTGTTTGTTTGTTTGTTTGGGTTTGGTACTTTTTCCTTGCTGGAGCTTTTTCATTTCTAAATAAAAATAATGAGTTGCAAGAATTAAAAAAAACATTAAGTGGATTAAGTCCTGATGAAATTTTGTAGTTGTTACAGTGCACAGAGTTGCTTTGCTGGAGTATTTTTCCTTTGGTTCAAGTTACTTGTGCAAAGATGTTGGTGGTCCTCACAAATCTTTAAAAGGTATCTGAACACAGCACTCACCACTCCCTGCAGTGCAATTTTGCCTGATTAGCAATCTCTCTGGGAGGTCAGTGGCTGGAACAGTTTGTGAGTTGTATTATAAAACAAATAAATAATAATAAAATCATAATGCTAAATAATAATAAATTATAATGTTTAAGGCCAGTGGAAGACCACAGGTGCAAAAAGCTGCAGACTCTCTAGACGGTTAGTGCTACATTAAAGCCTTGTTTTCCCCTCAGTAATACTGTAGCCATTCACAAGGAGAGGGATGCTTTCCACCAGGAAAAGGAAGATCTGACAGGGCACTGCTCAGGACTATTTGCTTGTCATGGTTCCCAAAGATATAATCCTAGGGCCAAGTCTAGGGCTATTTAATGGAGATAATGAAGCCAACAATGCACATGTGAATGCTCTCCAAATTTCTATTGGGTGCCTTCCTCACCAGCCACCTGAGAAAAGCAGGCTGTGATACAGGGTGTACTCTGCAGGTCTGCGTGCATTAAGCTTCTCTGCATTCATGGTGGGTGACCCTGACTCCAAGGCAGAGTGTGCTTTGCCACCCACTGGAGCACCAGAAGTGCCAGCTCATCTGCAGAGGGCTGGATCACCAGCTACTTGATCACATCTCTTCTGAAATTCTAGCTCCTTATCTCATTGAAAGCTAGATTGCAAATACTTTGCCAATTTACATACCAAAGCAATTGGAGCTACTGTGAGGATAAGTGTTTGCAAATGGCAAAAGTGGTTAAGAACAGAAAGCAGGATGTGCATGATGGTATGAGGATACCAGCTCTGAAGCCTTGCACAGTGACTCTGTAAAACACTTCTTTCTATGGAAGGAAAATTACCCAGTCTTGCTCTGGGCCAGCCAGCCAGACCTGTACCTTCAGTAATTCAGAATATTTTCCTACAGCCTGAGTTGAAGGGGTATCATGAGACAGGTAACCAGAAAAGGGGCCCAGTCTCTAATAAAAAACAAGGTTGTGGGATGACATAAATGACAATGTCCAAGTATTGATGTGACACTCAAAGAGGTGCCCTTTAAAGCTGAGCTGACTCACAAGGAGGTGTTTCACAGTTTCCAAAACCTAAGACATGTTTTCCCCACAGAAAGGACAGGAAAACCCTAAACCAAACAGACTTAAGATACTTCAATTCTCCCTGATCCATGTAAAAACAAAACAAAAGGGCAGAAATATTGGAATTTCCCAGAGGATGGAAATGTAGATTTTTACCTAGCTGGCGGGGCAGACTGATAGCCATGTCTTTGGGCTTTTCCTTAGACATTGGCAGAGCTATACAGGAAAGCAAGGGCTAGACTTACTTTTGCTAAGCCTGACTACAGTTATTGTCAGTAAACCTCTGCTTTCATAACCTTTTGCCTGTTGAAAGAGAAGCAAATGCAGTCTTAGACGTTCTCGTGTTTCTGGGTGAGCATTTGGCACTCCTACTTTCATGTAGTAGGACCTGCCTCCTCAGCATGCCTGTGTATTCTCTGAGCCTGACCAGGATGATAGCTCAGGCATTAGGCACTCAAGATAGTTGCCCCCAGTTAAAATGACAAGAGCCCCAGCTATGCTCTGCCTTCAGGGGGTCATTGACTACAGAAACCCCCTCCCCTTGCCTAGTACACTCTCAGCCCCCCACTTCTTTCCTCAGCCTGTGCAAGAAGAGAACATGTAAGAACACACCAGACCAGTGAGAAAAGGACTATTAATGCCAGAAGAGCACGTCCCCAGGTCTTGCTGCCCGAATGAGAAGGACGGGTTTCAGCTACGGCTGCTGATTTGACATCAGGGGTCAGTGGGACCCCAGCAGCTCCCACCAGCAGGTTCCAGCCCAGTGCCTGTGTGGGCTGCGTGCTGCACCATCTAGTCTAGTGTGCTTGGCATTTGAAAAGCACCAGGGTTATGAGTAGGAGGATTTAATTGGAGATCTAAATGTAAAAAAACAGCCCGGGAAATCAAATGCTGAGTATAAAACCGGATCCATGCACAGGTACTTGGTCTCATCATGTGACTTGGCCTTGCTGTCTGAAGCCTGCACTAATATGCAAATGCCATGACTCAGGTGATTCTCTCTCCCTCCCTCCCTCTCTCCCTCTCTCTCCCTCCCCCTCTCTCTCTCTCTGTCTCCCTGGGTATTATTTTGTTTTGCAAGTCACGGCATGAGCTAGCTTTAGCCTCACCATAAATATTTGACTCACTTCCTAAGAGCAGGCTAAAATAACAAGGATTTTTAAAAATGCTGCTTTTACCTTCTTAGTCATAACAGAAAGACATTGGGGATTTCTGGAGAAAAAATAGAAAAAAAAAAATAAAATCAGGGTTGCTAAACACAGATGAGATGATCTTTACAGGCCGATTTTATTTGACTCTCTGAGTTGCTCCTTTTCAGAAGCGAAAATCTGTGCCTCCGTGGCTAGTGTTTGACAATCAGCACTTCTCTCTTCCGTGAGTGGTAAAGCCGGCGGGGGAAGAAGCGGGGGGGGGGGGGGGGGGGGGCGGGTGCGGGGTTGGGGGAGGAGGCGGGAGAGGGCTGAAAGTAAAGCAAAGAATTGTTCAGATTGCCTAGATCCCTCCAGGAAGTGATCTTTCTGCTTTTACTCCAGACACACGCCTCCCAGCTAGCCAGCAGCTCCAACTAATTAGCACACGTGATGGGAATAGGAAACAAAGTCACAAACAATAGTAGCGTGGGAACGCAGTGTAAACTGCAATTACATAGACCCCCCCTTCTCCCCCCGCCCGCCCCCCACTCTGCCTTCTCCAAATAAATAAATAAAGGCAGAAATAAATAAATAAGTGCCTAAGTCCATGAGAGCCACCGACAATGCAGCAGATAAGCGTGGGAGGCAGCACAAACCGTGCTGGGCAGAAGGCAAAGATCGGCGCTTGCGGGTCAAGCAAGAGCCAGCTATTATTTTCATTCCATACTTCAAGTATATCGAAGCTGCTTCGTTTCCTTTTGTTCAGCGTTGGGGCACAACAGAAAAATGTGTTTGGGGAATTTCAGCACTTGCCAGGTCATGGGGGAGGTCACTCCACTTTTGTTGGGAGAGAGGCAGAAGAAGAAAGAGGGCAATCAAATATCCTCCTTGAGACAGCTTACAAGCACATGTCTCATGCTGTCAGGGGGCTAGGCTCCAGTGTGACACTTTCAGCTTCTTGTCTCCCTGCCAAGCTGAATATGTTTGGTATATGTTATATATGTGAGAAGTGGTCACCACTTCCCCAGCCAACCACAGCTTTAAGACATATTATAATGGAGCTGTTGTGTGGGATTAAACACATTTGCTGTGGTTTAAGCATTAAGAGTGTGTGACTGTTTGCACTTGCTTCAGAGCACTATCTTGAATACTGACCATGGAGGTGTTCATACAGAGCTCATCATCACAGCATTGCAGTGCTTAGACAGTTATGTATTGAGATGCATGTGCTGCCAGTTTGGTCTTGTAACAAACACAAGGGATTTTTATTACGGCTACAGCAGCATGAATCAAAAGAGAGGCCTGGGTATGCATGGGAGGTTACTGCTATAGCTTTCCTGGCGTGCTGCTTTGGTAGCTCCTGTTCCCACATGACTGAGATTATTTGGAGTAAAACTTTCAGATGAGTGCCATTTCGAAAGGAAACTATTTCTGCTGGAAAAATTTTTTCTTCTTTGAAAGCAGACGAAATGAAGGTCGCTCTGAGAACAGAGGATCCACACGGGGTATTGGTTTTGCACTGCTATACTGGCCAGCTCTGTAGAGTCCACAAGTCTTGGCTTTTCTGAAACCCATAGGAATGCTGCAGTTTTCAAGTACTGTGAGCAAAATAAAGCATCTCACAGAAAAACACCCTCAGTGTCAGCTATTTTGTTACTGTGTTTTCATGGCACCTCAAAATTGTCTTGAATCTCAAAACTAGCTGCTTTATGACCCCCCAGTTTGGAGGAAAAAACTCTCAGGTCAGATGCATGTAGATTATTTAGGAAATAAATGTTTCCCTAACAAAAAGTAAGTTCAGTATCTAACTTTGTTCTGGCAAAATCAGAGTGGCACTTCTGTTATTTATATTCTGGTATTCCATAACGTAATGGTAGAGATAACTGATGGTAGGATTTTATTTTTATAGCCTTCAATGTCCAAATACTGTGCCTGGAATAAATTTTCATATTCAAACCGGTCAAGCTTAGTTTTTATTTTACCTAAAGCAGACAAATCAGGTGACTTTGCCATGATCTCCATGATGAAATCTCAGCCAAAGATCTGACCACCTTGTGGCAATTAAAAATCTCTGGCACTTTCTCACTCTTGTCACACATGCTAAACATCCCTCACAGTTCATTTCTCTGCGACTGGGGGGTGTCTCATGTAGTGGTTGTTTCCCTGGGTCTAACTTTTGCTCTGGTGGCTGAGCACTGTGGGACAGCAGATGTTTAGTACATACTGTAGCAGAAAGGTGTGAGGTGAATGAATGTAAATTATCACATGAGAGAAAAGAAAGAGATACTTTTCCAGGAGTCAGTGCTCACCACCTCAGATAGGTAACGGCCACTGTTTTCATTCAACTTGTCTGTCATCAAAGCTTTTAATAGCTGGTACCTTCAAAAGCAAGAAGTTATTACTTCGATTTGCTTTATTCCAAACTGTACTTAGCAACAGCTACAGGACACGCTCAACTTTCATTTTTATTTTTGCACAATGAAATTTAGCTCAAGGAAACTTGTCAGGAAAAATGTTGTTGCCAAAAAGTCAGGTTTTCCCCTTGAAAGAACATACTTTTAAAAAACAGTTTGCGTGGTGTTTTCCATCCTATGCTTCCTAGCAAGAATGAACAGCACGCATATACTCTTCTCAAAGCTGCATCTTACTGGCAAAGAAAACCCAAAGTAAGTTTCTCTTTGGAGCAGGGACTTGCTCTTCATACATCACTGTGCAACACAAAGGATGGTTTGAACACTGCTCTTAAAACATTGAAGTTGCAAAATTGCACAGGAAAAACAGCTAGTCAGGCTGGTCCTTGATGGACTCTGAGGATTTTGACAGCAGGAAACCAGAGCAAGTTTCTTTATGATTATTCCTCAGTCCAATTATGAGAAAAGTTCTGTAGGAACAGAAGAAAACTATTCTGGCACACTACAGAGGGGCTTGGTGGAAAATGTGTCAGCAAAAAGAAAAACATGGTTTTACTCTGTGATATCTGGGGAGAACTATACTGTGTGACACTGAGGAATGAACACAGGGATAAATACACTGGTTGGATGCTGTCTGTAGGTGACACACATCTGTGGCCATTGTCCTCTTTAGTACTTGGCAAGGCTGATAGAGGCTGTCCTGCCAATAACATGATACTGAGTTTCTTGTGTGATTTTACACACAAGGTAAACCCTTACACACATGGATAATAGGTAATTTTCCTGTAATTAAGAGCAAAGGTGGCTGCAAATCAAACCAGAACTTTATACACAATGCCACACCCAGTCAGCCCCCTTTTGCATCTGAGACAGCTATTAATTAACATGGCCTGGTGTCATTCCTTCTGTAGGGTCTTGGCCTCCTTCAATGCACAGGACAGACTGTGCTTAGGGAATGGAGGAAGGGATATCTAGTGGCAGAAGCTGCTGTCTGTAAGAGCCTTGGCCCAGAGGGAGGCTTGCACAAAAAGAGGAAAGGGGTTCAATTGACTGGAAAGGAAACCAGGTGAAAAAATAGCCAATCTGCTTGTTCCCCCCTCAATCAGATGGCTGACTGAATATGAGGTAGCTTTGCCTGTCAGTGTCTTGAATGTGTGTTCAGAGATTAGCCTTGTACACAGTTATAGCCCAGGTCTGGTTTTGAAGATGTGCTGAAGCCTAATCAGGTAAATGTAAAGTCTGCCTGCATTGTGTGGGACCATGCAGATGAGAAATCTGTCTGTACTGCTGCTGTTAATATGCTGACAGTGTTAGTCTTGCTTATTTACAGCTATACACTACTTCCAAAAAATGAGAGCTGAAACCTATGCTGCAGCACAGGTGTTGCAGCTGAGGCACTCTGCTCACAGTAAGGACTTTGATGTAAAAATTACTCCTGTCCATGGCCAGCCCAAAGACAGAAAAAGTCTTGACAACCTGGACATCACGACAGGTGCATGTGAGTGTGAATGTGCAATGTTTATGTTCTTCTGCAGCAGCGGCTGCTCCAGCACAAAGATACCCAGCATCTGCACTGCAGACATTGGGGTGAGCATGCTTAGAGAACACCCAAGCCTAACTTCTGAATGGGTTATCTGGACCTTAGAGCTATGCAGACATAAATTTCAGTGTTCAGCTCCTGAGAAAACATCTTTACAGTCACAGTGCTGTTAGCAGATCATGCAAGAAGTCTAGAAAACTCTTCCATCGCTCCCATTCACTTCTGAAGTGCTTCCATTTGGTCTGTGATAACTAGTTTTGAACTGTGTCAGTGGCACCAACAATTGACATCTTCAGCCAGAATTCAATAAAGAAAAATACAAGATCTGGACCAGCAACTTCTTGCTTGCAGAGCTGATGCTGCAGCTTGATATATGCGGGGGGTAGGTGGGGGGTGGGGGGCGTTGATGTGTTTGCCTGGCTGCAATGTGAGTGCCAGAGCCACCGGTTGAATTGGGCACGGTAACCATGGTAACGGCGAGTTTCCGGGACTCGGGGTGACAGGTTGACAGGATTACTCTTCAAAGCACTTGCTCCCTTGGGAGAGAAGACCTAAAGGAAGGGGATGGGAGTTAATTTAGCACACACACTAGAGCAAGGGTCAGCAGTGGCAGGTCTCCGCTGGAGGGGAGCCTGCAGCAGCAATAAACAACTCCCTTTCAGTGGCACTTTGACGAGCACCGAAATCGCCGTAGGAGGCAGTCAACAAAGAAAAATGGGGGGTGCACATAAAAAGTGACATCACTCCCTTCTAAGGGACAGTCGTGACCCACAGTTCCTGCATGTTTCAAACCCGACTTTGAAACCTGCTTTGCGTGATGACTTTTCCCTGTCCTGTCATTCCTGCTCCCAGTGGCAGGGCAGCCAGAGGTGGCTGTGAAGCCTGCATCTGGAATGGTGGAGTTGTGCCAGACCTGGAAGTGATGGGGAAGCGGGAGTGGGGGAGGCAAGTGTGCTGCTGTGTATGATAGGAAGTGGTGTGGGGTGCAGCTGTGGGACAAAATGTTTGGATACTGGGCATGTCTGCAGTCAGAGATGGGCAGGTAGAAGGCACGAGGGTGCTGGTACTGTAGTGTGAAGCCAGAAAAAGGAGGCACTGTGGCCATGTAGTGGACAGAAGGCTGCCATCTCCTAAGGTTCATTGCCTCATTGCTGTGAAGGTATCAATGGGGTCTGAAATTAAGCTCTTCTTAGAGGGGCCTTCTTCTTGTGCCCTGCCTTTTTAATTACCTTGGACTTCGGTGAGCAAAAGTCTGCTCTCCTGTCTGCCTTTCTGGTGAGAGAGGTGCATGACAGCGCTGTCTCAACATGTTGGTAATTTCTGGCTAATAAAACTGCCCTTTTGGCTGCAGTTAACAATTAGACCAACACTGAGGATGAGGCCCTGCCCAGTACCAGAAAAGCACAAGTAAATTAAAGCTGGTTTTGCTGTCTGCTCCTCCTAGTGCTGGACGGCAAGACCGAAACCACACAAGGCAAACATTTCTTGGCTTCCCATGGCAGCTGATAGCCCACTGCAGTTGCTCTCCATGAGGCCCAGCTACACTCCACCTGTAAGTCATTCAGAGAAGTCAGTGTCTACACAAGCTCCAAAAGCATCCCTGGAGGCAGCCTGGCCCCACAGAGTTGAGGATGAGAGCCAGCTCCAGGACTGGACTGCTGGGAACCTGGGTGGCCAGACCTCTGCTCACAAGCCATGAATGCTTTTCTTTTACAATGGTCTTTTTTTCCCCATAGTGTGAAGAAAACACATACATGGGAGAAGTCTGCCATGTAGTCCGCAGGCCAAAAAGGCATATATGTCACAGCACCTTCCACTGACCTGGCTTTTGGTCCTGAAAACCCAAGTGGTGCAGGCAGAGATGCCTTACAACAAAAATATAGAGGCTTGAGAGGTGCATGACATTGAAGTGCTGACACAAGCTTAATTACAGCACTGCAGAAAGGATATATTTATGAAAAACATAATGTGGGAACACAAGATTTCTGTAATCTTCTGTTAGCTACTTAGAGATGGTTGTAGGATTGTTTCTATGTTCTTAACTGCAGCTCTTCTTTTACTGCCTTTAGCCTGGTTCTTGCTTCCGTTTTCCTTCCCACCAGAGATGCTTTGCAAAAAACATGGGCAACTGCAAGAAATCTAGAAAGCAACTCTGTGCCAGTAACTTTTACCTAAACCAGTGGGAGGCTGAAAGCAGCTATTCCACGATCCTGAAATGGGTGAACCTGGGCTCATCAATTCTTTGCTGTCACACTGTGCACATCTTGATTATCCTCCGGCCCCTTCAATTGCAAAACACAAAAGAACCAGCTTAGAAAAGAAGCCTTAGTTGAAAGGCTTCATGAAAATGAAAATTTAATTATTATGAAACCACCTCAAAGAGTATGCCCTCATTTTGCCTGTCCCATTTTGCCAGTACCTCGGCCTGAGAAAGCTGGCAGAACGCAGAGGACTAGTGCTGGGGAACACGGTAATTTGGGGGAATACGGCAATGACGCTCAGGGCCCAGCTTAGTGCAAAGCAGCGCGTACTCACTGCAGGCACGGCAGCCAGCACCCTGCACAGACCGCATGCAGGGCTGGCCTTTCCCGTCATCCAGAACCCCTTGCCAACAACTACATAGCAAAGCGCGTTTGTTTTCAGCTGCTTAAAAACTGTTCCTGCTCCTCCCCACCCGCAAAACACAGGAGGGGAGACGAGGAAAGGATTTGCCTGTCAGATTTGCAGTTTCGAAAGGCACAGTCAAGAGGGACGCCTCGATTGCCCTTGCGCTGCCAGCACAGAAAGAACCCAAATAACCCAAGTTTAAGCCTCTTCGACTTTCGGGCTTTAGCCACCCATTTAACTCGGTTTTTCGAAGGAGGGCAAGCTACTCCCCCTCAGGCTTCCCCTCCTCCTCACGCAGCACTCCAGGGCCCCGCTGCCACAGCCTCGGGGAAGCACTCCCACCGTGCTCGAAGAAGCCCTCAACAGGCTGTTAGCAACCCGCAGGTTCGGGCTACCGGGGTCCCCGCCGCGAGGGAGGAAGGCAACGCTGAAGGCAACCCCAAGGGCGCCGCGGAGCAGCCCCACCCTGCCCTCCGCTCCGCTGGCTCTCCAGCCCGGGACGTACCCCCCCATCCCCATCCCCATCCCCGCCCCCGCCCCCGCCGCCGGGGCCCGCACGCGGCGTCCGCCGCCGCGCGCCGGACCGCCGCCCGCCGCTTTCCTCGCGCCGCTTTCCCACGGCCGGCGGCGCGCGGCCACACCTCTCGCTCCCCGACCCCGCCACCAGCCGCGCTCACCAGCCTCAGGGGGGCGGGGCCCCGCGGCCGACCAGCGGCAATTGGCTGAGGCGGGCGCGCCGGCGGCCAATGGGGGCGGTGGGTACCGCGCGTGGCGGTGCTGGGCGGCGGGCGGCGGCGGGCGTGCTCCTGCCCGGCCGCCTGACAGACTGACTGACTGACGAACGGACGGACGGGCTGACTGCTGTCTGCTCGCTGCCCACTCGCCCTCCCGCTGCCTGCCCGCTCGCTGCCTGCTCGTGGCGGGTACGAGGCGAGACGTGGGAACGCCATGGGGGAGACGGGCACCGGGAGAGGTGCGGGGCGCGCGCTGGGCGCCCTCCTGCCGCGCGCCGCCCGCCGCCTCCCCGAGGGCCGCCCGCGCCCCCCCGCCGCCGCCATGAAGCGAGCGCACCCCGAGTACAGCTCGTCGGACAGTGAGGAGCTGGACGAGGCCGTCGAGGTGGAGAAGGAGAGCGCAGACGAGAATGGGTGAGCGCAGGCAAAGGGTGGGCGCCGTCAGGCGGCCCCGCGCCCCTTCCCTCCCCTCAGCCCCGCGGAGCCCCGACCCCCGCCACCCCGCTCCCTCCCCGCCCCGGCGGTGCCTGTGTGACCGGTGTCCCGCTGCTCCCCGCAGGAACCTGAGCTCGGCCGCGGGCTCCATGTCTCCCTCCACCACGTCTCAGATCCTGGCCAGGAAGAGGCGCCGAGGGGTGAGTGCCCGCCGGGCCGCCGCGGCTCCCCGCAGCCCCCGCCCGCCGCCCCCTGACCTCCCGCTTTCTGCCCTAGATCATCGAGAAGCGCCGCCGCGATCGCATCAACAACAGCCTGTCCGAGCTGAGGAGGCTGGTGCCCAGCGCCTTTGAGAAGCAGGTAGCGCCCACGGACCCACCGCACTGCCTCCCCCCTGCTCCCGGGAGAAAGGGTCGTCCCTCTTCAGTGTCTTTGGCTCTGCCTAAAAAGTTTCCCCCTTCCCTTTCTCTCCTAGGGATCAGCCAAGCTGGAAAAAGCAGAGATTCTGCAGATGACTGTAGATCATCTGAAAATGCTGCATACGGCAGGAGGGAAAGGTAAAGTTTCATGCCTGGCAGGAGTCCGCAGCCCTGCAGAGAGGCTCCTGTGGGAGCAGTGTGTTCCCTAGATTCGGTGCACAGTTGCTGTGGGAGCACTGGTAGAAAGTGAATGGAAGCTTTCATGTTTCGTTAGGAATTTGGGACTTTCTTCTACTTGACCAGATTTGCAGCACCGCTCTCACTGGAAGATTTTACAGTGCTCAGCTCCAGGTTGTTCTAGGGGAGAGCGATTACAAGTCTCTCTAGCAATGTGTCAGCACTATGAAGTGAATTGACTCTTGGCAACTTGGAAAACAAAAAGTTTTTGTTGTTGTCAAAGGTTTCTCTAACTTTCTGAAAGTTCCAAACAGACACTAGAAAAAAATGCAGGATGAAATGAGTAGTGAAGAGAATTAGCAAAAATGGGGAAATGCATTTTTAGGAAAATAGTATGTTGCCTGCAGAAGTCCCCTCTGATAAGTTAGGACTTATGTTTTTAATGAATTTCACTGCGCTGTGGTTTCATGGGAGACATGGAAAAAAACAAAAGTACTTTCCTTCAGTGGCAGTGTGCAATTTCAGTTTAAAAATGGCAGTCTGTGACTGGTCTTGGGACTTGCAGCATCACAGCACAGATATAAAAGAAAAGCTCGTTAGACAAAAAAAGAAAAAAAAAAAAAGGAGCTTGGCAGCTAATCTATGGTTAGGAACACTAACCACATCCGAGTGAAATACGCTTATAGGGGAGGGTAGAGTGGGAAGGCTACATGTAGACAATGACTAGAAACCAGCATCTTAAGAGTCCATTTGTTCTTTTCTCTTAGGTTATTTTGATGCTCATGCTTTGGCTATGGATTATCGGAGTCTAGGGTTTCGAGAGTGCCTGGCTGAAGTGGCTCGATACCTTAGTATTATAGAGGGTCTGGACGCCTCCGATCCTCTGCGAGTTCGACTTGTGTCTCATCTCAATAACTATGCCTCTCAACGGGAAGCAGCGAGTAGTGCACACACTGGCATTGGACACATTCCTTGGGGCAGTGCCTTTGGACATCACCCTCACATATCTCACCCGTTGCTGCTGGCTCAAAATGGGCACGGTAATACCAGTACTACAGCATCGTCCACAGAACCACATCACCAGACAAGAATTGCCGCCCCACATGCTGAAACTTCCTCACTCAGAGTGCCCCCAAATGGCAGCGTTGGACCAGTGCTCCCTGTGGTCACATCTACTACCAAACTGTCTCCTCCTCTTCTCTCCTCCATGGCATCCCTGTCTGCATTCCCTTTTTCGTTTGGCTCCTTCCATCTGCTGTCCCCCAACGTGCTGAGCCCATCTGTACCAACACAGTCAGCAGCCCTTGGCAAACCATACAGACCCTGGGGGACTGAGATTGGAGCCTTCTAAGAACTAACTCTTTAGTAAGGGTGGGGAAGCCTACAAACCTAGCTGAGCTGGGTTATGCCACGCTTAAAGTTCAAGTTCTTAATAACTGGGACAAAGGTACACCTTCACCTTAACTACATTTGTCTAAAAACTGTCTCTTTGGATTTTTCTTTTTGTTTTCTACATTTTTGTATTAGCAATTTTTTTTAAATAGTTGCTGAAGTCAAAAAATAAAGTTACAATAGTGGTTGTTAACACTTGTCTTAGATCTGGGCATTTAGATCACTTTTGTAAACAGTTTGTTTCAGATGTTTCTTTTTTCCTGAGTACGTCAGACTGTCTTTTTATGAAGAGGTATCGCCTGTTACTGTTAGCAGCGGCCTAATTTTAGTTATTGTTTTTTTTTCAAAACCACTCTTCTCAGCATTAACAAGCTGTGGTTTTTTAGTATTTTGGCACTGAGATGTTCTATAAAGAATTACTCTTTTTGTAAACATATTTGAGTCATATTCCTGAACAAAGCGTTGACAAATCAGATGGACCAGCTTGACCAGCTTATCTGAGAGCCCGATTTCTGTTACTTCTTCAATGGTTTGATATATTTGGTGGTTTTATTCTAGTCCCTAGTGGACATTTACTCACATCGCAGAAACACCACGCTATTTTTTCCACCAAAAGGAGCAGTACGTGCTTGAGAGCAAACCCCGGAATGGAGAGGGTGCAAAAGTCAAATTACACACTGAGTTGGTGGTGGGTTTAATTGCTGGGGAACTGAAGGGAAAATGAAGTTGCCACCTGCAGTAGTTTTTCAGCTGGAGGCAGTCATATGCATACTAATTTCATAGGTCCAGATTCTGCTTTGACTTACGGTGGAGTAATTGTTCTTTTACCCCATATTCTTGGGTAACTGAGCTCAGACTCTTTCCCTCTTTGAGCTTCATATTTGCACCTGAAAGGAATGATGCTGGTATTTAAATAGCCAATGGAATGGTACGGTTGGAACCCCTTCAGTGCACAGCCTTGTTGCTCAACAAATGTATCCTAACTGGTTGATTTTTCTACTGCATTTGACTTTAAGGTGCAGTTCAGTGCCACTCCTCATTTTGTAAGGGCTCTGCCACATTCTTCGGTGTGTGAGACTGTGTGTGTGTACACGTGTATTTTGGTTGATTTCATGGGAATCTTAATCCAAACAGGTTTATCTAGTGAGTTCCACTGGATGGGGTTTGACTGCTCTTGTATTTGTGTTGTGGCTAAATAAAGGAAAAAGAACCAAGTATTTTAAATGACATGCTTGTCTGATATATGTCAGTGGAGAGTTCTGTGCCTGTGGGTATCATGGGAGATGTTGAACAATTGCTTCTCAGTCTTGCTGTGGGCATTTGTATTTACTTCTTTTCTCTCCAATATTATGGCATACTTGGCTACACTGAGTACATAAAGAACCACGATGTCTCAGAATAACAGTCGAGGGAAGGAAAATTTAGGACATGCTTTCTGTGTCACTTTTACTTGCCTGTGTGTGGGCAGACAGCAAAGACACCAGGGTTACTGCTAAAAAAGAAATTAAAGCTGCACTGCCCCTGAATATTCTTACTGCTTTGTCTGAATAATAAAAAGTTATCATCTTTACAAATGCAGAGTCCTTCCACCTGTAACTCATGAAATCTTTATCTGTAGCTCTGTAACAAAGTTTTGTACCTGGGTCTGGTTTAGCTCATGTTCAGCACAGTAGTGCAGAATCTGCCTGAGGTCTCCGACTGATGGTGCATTTGTCGCTGAGCAGTATTCCTGGTGCCTTGCACTTCTTGAAGTAACAACCTGGTAGGCTTACACATAGATGGAAGCTTTTCTCCAGATGTGGTGTGTCCTTACCTGCAAATCTCTACCTCATCAACAACTTTTCCTAGACGTACCTCACTTCTTTCCTATGCATTTGAATTTATAGTACACTTCTGCTGGTAAATGGCACCTCCTTGTCTGGATTTAGCTCTGCCAGAATAGCAGAAAGAGCTCAGCCCTGTGGGAGACAAGAGCTTTGTTTAAAGAGGGGCTCTCGGGCCAATTAAGGAGTGGCGTTGATGAGAGGCTTTCTCGGAAGAAGGATTGCCGTGAGGCTGGAAAGAGTGGAAGGGCATTCAAGTGCATAACCTTGTTTTACCTTCTTCCCTAGGCTGGAGGGAACCACTGCTAGAAATGAAACGAAAAACACTAGGGGAGCTGGAAATACATAGGTGTTATTGAGGAGAGGTTCTAGAACATAGTATTTCATGTAGAAACATGAAATAAGAGGCAGTAAAATTCCTAGCCAGTTTCCTTTTCACAGAGTGTACTGTCTCTTGTTTAATTATGCTTTGCCCTGTCCCTAATAGGTTTTTATACCAAATTAACTACTCCTACCTACAAGATTGCTATAGTGCATGCAACTATGTGGCAATACTGCTCAGCCATTTGATGGTTATTTCATTGACATTCAAATGACTTTGCCTGCCTCTAAATAGTTGACTCTTGTGTAGAAAGACCCCTGTAATTATTTTTGTCCCACTGTCCTACCCTTGAATGGACTTCAGAGGCAGAGAGTGCAATAAAAGTTTAGCTGGTGGGGTTTGTGTCTATATCCCTTGTCTTCTCTTTCCATTACCAATGGCAAAGGTATTAATGAAAAGTACTAGTTTTATTCAACTTTTGCAGTAAGTCTATATTAATTTTCAGGGACTCAAAATCTACTGATGGTTATCATAGAAAGAGATGAAAGAATTCTAGGAACTCACAAAACCTAGTTATTCAAATGGGCAAAGTATGGTTTGGAAGCTGCAGCACCAAGGGTGGGAATCCAGGGCTGTATTACTACTTGTGCTGCTAACTTTGTAAATCATGGTTGGCAATCACTAAATCTGTATCTGTTCTGTCAGCTGTGAAAAAGGGACAGCAGAGCTTGTTCTCCTTTCATCAAGAGACAGTGGTAGTTGGAAATTTTTCTTCACAAATGAGAAATGCTGTTGTTTCTCAGAAATTACAGTTCTGAGATGTTCTCTTTTTTCTTTCCTGTAGGATACCAGTTTTCTAAAGACAAACTGAGAAAGGCAAAATAAGCTTGCTTCTAAAGACAACAGATATCTCCTGAGCCCCAAACATGTATTTGTTTACCCTATTGCAAAAGAACAATTCAGGACCACAAGCTTAACCAGAGGGATGGCAGAGAAGAAAGGAAATGCATATGTGACTTGATCCCATGACCTCCCAGCTACCTTCAAGTGCTTTGGATGAACTGTGTCTGTCCGGAAATCCTCAGGCTAAAAGCTTTGTGTGGGATGTAAGATGATGTGGTATTTCATATAAGCAAATATTATCTTCCTTTATCAAGGAAGCTGGATTTGAGAGGAGAGTAAGATTAAGGGACTGGTAAATACTGCATAAAACCAGATACAAACCTTTTGAAATCCGTTCTGTGCTTTGGCATAAAAGAATAGGTCATGAAAATGACATTTTTTAGCTTTTGGAAAGAAGCTGTCTTATGACAGTTTCTGTTCAGTGCTCCCATCTTAACACTAGTAGCCTGACACAGTTTATTAGGATCATGCTGAAAACCCCACGAATCCTGGCAATTGCTCTCTTCACTCACACATCAGTGTGTGGGTCCCCAGGTGACAGGAGCCTTCCTAGATTATTGCATAGTTGTGGGAAGCCTGCCAGGTTTTTTTTCCAAGCAACAAACAAGCCCAAGAGAGCACAGATAAACTGAAATCCTTCTTCCTGTTTTATATTGTGTGCATATTCACAAGCACTTGCCAGAAACTGCCAGTTTGGACTGTAACATACTCTATGGAGCTGGATGTCTGTAGTGAATAGTGTGGAGGTCATGGGCTTTGTGCTGGAAGGCAACAAAAATAATTTGCAAAGCCCTTTTCTGAGGCCTCACATGAAAGGTTGCAGAGATGGGTTGTGGTACTTGCCAGGTGACTCAGTATGCTAAGCATGAATATGTCCATTAACCAGCCTATCCAGCCTCGCAGGGCAGTGTGTGCTTTTGCCTGTAGCTGAATGCCTCTTTCTCCACCTGCCCAGCTTATAAATAAAAATTAGAACAGTGCCTTTCTTCTGTACCCAGAAGATGCAGGTACTGACTGATGCTTGCAATATAGCAGCTTGACTGCAGTAATAAATTTGAAATGCCAATGCCTAGTAAGATACGGATACTTGAAGGTGTCTTTTCGGAGTCTGAAGTGTTAATTTGGTGAAAGCTTTTATTAAAGAAGTGCTTGGGTATTATATGTTGTTCTCTCTTATTCCAGCTAGTCCCGCACAATTTTTTATCCAGCAAATTCTACTAATTATTTATACAACTTGAAGGAGTGGACCAAACTACCTTGCTTTGGCCTGTGCTGTGTGTGCCCTACCCAAGCCTTCCCAACAGAGCAAAGTTAATGGACAGAGGTTCTTTTCCAGCTGTTTCTTTTTTCTTCAATACATCATGTAGCACAGCTGTATAATACAGGAAGGGCTTACTTAAGTGCTCAAAACAGCTGAGCTCTTGGGGCATTCTGCCCTGCTTACAGAGTCCCCAACCACAATACATTGCTTAGACCTCTTCAGAGTCTTTTACCAGGCTGCTTTCTTCAGGAGAAGCCTCCTGGAAAGGAAGGGGGATATAGCTGGAGCCAATTCTGCATGTCTTCTGCACTTCTTCTTATTGGGGCAGCCTCAGCACCGGGAGACCTCTGCAGATCACTCTCCTCTCTCTGCATTGGAATGGCTCCCAGGTGGCTTGTATTTCTCCAAGGTAAGCTGTAAAGCCTAGGCACAGACAGTAGCAACAGGCTAAACACCAGCAATACATGTGCTTCTCTGTTTTGTGCTACTTTCACAGAAGAAATGATGTTGTAGAAAAGCTGGTGGAAGAACTCTGTGGGAGAATGGTAGGGAGCAGGAAGGAAGGCTGATGTGCAGGATCAGAGGAAAACTGAGACTGAACAGATGAATGAAGAGTTGCATTGTTTGCATTGCCTGTTGCAAAGATACGGAAATAAGCGACGCCAGATGACAAAATAAGCTGCACACAAGTATGTAAACAATTCAGAGTGGGGAGGGTAATACTCCTAGTATTCCTAATTTTGCTCAGTCAGCCAGAATCAGATGAGCAACATGAAAAGACTGAGACACATAATTTAAAAGCAGTAAGGTGCTGAAACAAGCGTGTGTGAATGTCTTCATCTGATTTGATGGGTCATCTCACTGGCTACGGAGGAACAGGAGCTCAGATGGGCTCTCACCAGCTGTAAGAATGCATCACAGCATGATTTACTGATTGCATTTGTACAGTCTGGTCAAGTGAGTGTGGGGAGGTCAAGGAATTAAAGCATGGCCTGTGTACAAGGGGAGATTTGTGACCCAACTTGGCAGACAATTTGATACATCAGGGTAACTGATACGAGCTCCTAATGAGTGGCAGCCATTTCCACAAATCACTCAACCTTTATCAGGAGTTACCACTTGGCTGATGGTGCAGTGGCTTAGCTCCTGGATTTTGGTATGGTGGTTTTGGGCATGTGTTAGCCATCTATGTAGGTAGGAGTTCTTCACCACCAGGTGAGTAGGGCAGGTGCATGGTCAGACTAGTAGTGGAAAACTTGCTCTTCTAGTGAAAGAGAGCATGGAAGTTGCTTCTGAGCTAAGGAGCATCTGGCAGAGAGAATGCAGAGCTGCTAATTTGGCATTATGTATCTGCTATTGATAGTGCAGATAATAACTTGATAATACTGCTTCATATTATCAGCAACCCTGTCTTTAACAGAGAGGTCATTTCAGAGGCTGGATTTCAATATCAAAATATGAAAAAACTCATCTGTTGTTGTTCAGCAATGGTTATGTAAAAGGTTTTGGGATTAGATAGTGATTACAAATGTAGCAAAGGGAACTGAAATGTGTGCTCTAGGAACTCTTTTACATGCTATGCAGCAGGTAGATCTATTTTTTACTCCATCAGGAAGACATCAATTTGATTGAACAATGTTCCCTGTAAAATGTAGATGCCTAACTGTCTGTAGATTGCCCCTTTGAATTTCTTTGGGATTCATTGCGTCTTCTGTTAAGAGGAAATTATCAACAACAAGAGGAAATCCTGTACTAGTACTGAATAGTCCTTATTTTAAAGGTACTTCCCTTCTTGTGGGAATTGTATATAATCAGAACAACACTCCATAAAACAGACGAATTATTTTAGAAGGAGACGGGTCAGCCTTTTATTTAAAAGGTCTGACGTTATTGTACATAAGAAAATCAATTGTTTGAGTGGATGACATTCTTCCACAAGCTGCCTGTGCTTCCCAAAGGTGGGGCAAAGTTTAAGGCATTGGTAACAGGAAGTTTGGGCTCCTTAGAGACTTTTTATGTTTTCTAGAGCATGCAATGACAAAATTACTCTTTTTCTTCCCAAAAATAGCACCAGGAATAATAAGAATTATAATGATTAAACCTTACCCTGTTACAAATTGGAATAAGTGGAGATGCAAATGGTGCACAGACCTATCAGACAAAATCAAATAGCCATTAAGATGGTGTGGGCAGGGGTTAGATGCATTAGTTAGCAGCCTGTTGTAAAGGACATGAAAGTAGAAAGAGCAGCTCTTTTAAAGACAAACCCTGCCCTTTGGTTTCTGAGATGTGGACCTCTGTACTTCAGTTCCAGTTGCACAGACCTCTTTCACCATATAAACCAGTTTGGGCTGAGCATTTTCTACCCCTGCAGCACAGCAACGTCCCAGGCTGAAAGCACAGCTTCAGTGGCAGGGCTGGCTGAGAGCCACAGGGGCCCAAGACTGGGAATTCCCATGATCTGCCCCCAGGGACAAAGCTGAAGAAGTGACACATCAGGTTTCCGGGTAGAAAAATCCCTGTTGTTTTTTTTTTTTTTCAACATCAATATCCTCATAATGTGCTCTCCAGACAGTCTGATTTTATGCATTTTTTTTTAAGAAAAGAGGGAGCAATAATGAAATTTTTCTTTAGCTTTCATTTTGTCTATATATTTTCTAATGAAAAAAATCCAACAATGTTCAAAATCCCTTCTGACTTCCAGGTTCTCTGCTAGGAAGTGCAATATTCCCTCCATACTAGTTCATTGCCTAGTGCGAGATAGAAAACCAGTCTGTACTAAACAGTTGCTGAGAAAGATGTGATTCAAGCTTTATACAATTGAATACTTTTTATACCAGTCTATTGGGAAACAGCCTGTTTAGCTCAGCTATCTGCATTGCATTAACTTTTATGACCCAAAGCTCCCATTAAAAGGAGATTTTTATGAGATTGAATTCGACACATCCCAAACAAAGTTCCTTTACATCTGACTGATGGAAAAAGGCTAGAGAAGACTTTGCCAAGGGCTATTGCCACCTAACATTTAATTTTTTGGCAACAGTGTCTGTTCCTCACTCGTTTGTACTAGCACAACTGTTGCAACAGTGCTGTTAACCCTATGGGACAGTGTGAGATGATAGAGATAAATTTGTATACAGAACTTGTACTCAGCACCTAGCCCCACTTCGTTACAAAACTGTAGAAGTTGCAGCATGAAATGTATTCCAGGACAGTGGGTAGGGTATTGGGGAGTAGTTGAGACTACTTTTATGTTGAATCCTGACTCTAAAGAGGAGGTCTTTATTAATAAGCCTCCTTCTCCTTATCCCCAGGGCTTTTCAGCTTCAGTACTACTACATTTGCTTCCCCAAAGTCAAGTGATACTTGCAATGTCCTGTGGAGGTGTAGTACTATCTTCTGGGTAGGGATTTGGGACTCAGAAAGCTGAAAATCAAATTGTTGATTGAGTTGCTTGGCTGAGGCCTTTCAAACTAGATTTTTTGGTGTTTGTTCATTTTGTTTTTCTTCGGGACTTCTGCAGCAGTTCCTGGATTCAAAGCACAGCTGTTCTTGACTTTCTGGAAACCACAGAGGGTAAGTACTACTTCAAATCAGACTGAGCTACTTCCCATGTCAGAGTTTCAGGCAATGAAGAGCACTGGGAATGTTTAGGAAACCTTCTCCTAGTCTCCCACAGCATTTATGTACATGGAAGAAAAAAACAAAAAATACAGTTCTCATAGTACCCTTCAATATCCTTAACTGTTAGTCTGTATTTCACACTCTGAAGTCTCTAACACATTCAACTATTTCAGCAACAACTAGACCCCTTCGCCACTCCCTGATGGAAGAAAATCCAGCCAGTGGTTGGAATGAAACAGATTTCTTAGGCAAAATTAATACTCCCCTTAGATCTGTTTTTGTGTGTTTAACTTCACAATTCAACATTGTATTTTTTAACACAGTCTTGTGTGTATAATGTACCAGGTCTTAAATAGGTTATTTGAAGGCACAGCTTCCCTTATCATGTCTCAGAATCATCATGCATATGATTAATCAGTAAGGCTTGAGCATCTTGGATTTGCTACTCAGACTCCTTCAACTGGGAGGGATAATTGGTGACACATGTAGATTATCTTCATGTGGACTAGACCTAGAGTAGAGTGGATTTAAGGGGGACAAATGTATTCATTTGAGGAGTTCTGTGTGGGAGTGATGGTGGGGGATGCATAGCTGAAGGTTCTGTTGAAATGGGACAGATTGCCAGTGTGGCACTGGGTCATGGCAGGGACACAGGGAAGTGCAAGCTGGGATTCCAATGGAAAATCTTGCAGTGACAAAAATGTCTAGGATGTGAAAATTGGCAGTTAGAGTGCAGCTTCGGGAGGAGTTAAAGACATGAAAGGAAACTGGTTGGGACTGTGGAAAGAGGTAAGGGTTGAGGAAAGGCTCTTGTGTGAAGGGAGAAGATACTCTCCTCAATCCTCTTCATTTGCCACAAATGTCATGGTGGTTACCAGCCCCGCATGACTCATCAGTAACTTGGACACGAGGAGTAGAATCACCATCAGTTTGGCTGGACCTTTATTCTCAGTGAAGTTGCCTCTATTCATTAGATGAACATAATTACCTGGATGAGAAGCTGGCAATGAAAACAGAATCCGAATTGCTGCACGCACAGCTGTGCTCTTACAGTCTTCCTTGGGCACAAGCAGTACTGTCGTAGATGATTCTTCCCCTGACTAATGGCTTGTTTCCTTTCTGCTGCCTCTCTAGTTCTACTGCCTGATACTGGGAATGACCAAAAAAGTGTAGCACTAAATAAACTAGTAGGTGCTTCAGCAAAGCATTTGTGGCTGTGCATGGCTCAGTTGCTTCAAATGGCCACCTTGAAGTGATGGCAAGAACCTATTCAAAAGGTGAACAAGGAGCCCCTATAAGCTTGGGCAAGCAGCCTCCTCATGGTGATGTCAGGAAAAAAATCTAATTTGGGTAGGAGACTTGTTTAGAGGCCCTTCATAAGGAGAAAAATAATAAATCACCTTAAAGCAGGTAGGAAAACTCCTTTCCAGAGGACATACACAAATATGTCAGTTATGTCTCTTCTTAGGGAGTATACAAAAACACGTTACAGATTATTGTCTCAGGAACAATTTTGGTTTGTGCTCTGGCTTTCACAAGACAGAGGAGGAAGGCTGTGAGGCAGCAGAGCAATTGCTGTATTCAGCTGTGTGGCCCATGGGAGCGAAGGAGCGCTGGTTGGGGCGGGGTGTTGGCTGCACAATACCCATGGAGCTGTTTGGGAAACTCTTTCATACAATTTTATGAGAGAGAGAAAATAGGCTTCTATAGAAACAACTCGGTTGATTTAAAAGAGAATGAGAGTGCAACGAGGGTGCTTTTGTTCCAGTGTAGGGCTTTGTTGTATGCATTGTCTCCTGACATCTCTGTGGCTTTCTGCAGGTTGGGGGGCAGTGGGCTGACTCCCCTTGATTTTTCCTTCCTGTCCCTCTAAAGTCAGCAACTGTGGCTGAGCTCAGTTCTAACATGTAGGACACAAGGGAAGGAGGATTTCCTTCAAGAACCCAAAACAAACCTAAAAAACCTGTGCAGACGCTTGGCATGATAGGCAATAATTAAAAGTTTCACCCTGCTTTCTTCGTGGGGATAAGATCTCTGTCGCAGACCAAGAGTGCCTTTTCTTCCTGGGACCTGTGGGATAAAGTGTTATTGGTCAAAACTGCAAAATAATAATCTTGATGCCACTGAGCTCCAAGAGATCCCTTAGAGAAAATATCTAGTATCTGAAAATAGCTTTTTGCTCTGGAGCTGTGCTGGCATCTCTATGGAGAGAAAGTCACAGTCCTGTAAATGCCCATTCCAGATGAGGGGCTGTGTTTATGCTCTGTTGAAATAGTCACTATAAACAGAGTTGAATTCACTGTTATTAAAAAGGAGAAAATAGTGGCAGGGAAGGCCAGTCTGAAGAGTGAAATGTGGTGGGCACACTGAGCTGTCTGGGTCCTGCAGGCTCACGTACAAGCATACCTAAAACCTAACAGCAGTTATGGGCATCTCTGCAAATCCTCCCTCCTGAACTTCCTCCTGTGATCTCAGAGATAACCCAGCCTGTGCATCACATGCGAGGGATGACACAGTGTGACCTTAGTAACACGCATGCCTCTAAACTGTCCAGATGAGCAGGGAAGGATCAGTGTTCCAGTTTTGTTTCCTAACAGATGCTTCATTCTGGGCAAGTCGTTGAAGAAGTGAGATGTGATTCAAACCACGTACACTGCTGGATATCAAAAACGAACCCTGTCACTTTGACTTTTAAGAGGCAGTGATGCCTTGACTAGAGAGAAAGCCTGATGGTAAAGCCGAGCAGTGCTGGCAGCAGATCTGCATCAGCAATGGCTTTCATGGAGCTGAAGTACCAGAAAGGAAGCCCACGTTTCTGGGAGGGAATGTTTGCCATCTACTTCCCTCTGTTGACCGAGTTACTGAAGTACACTCAACTTGGGTAAACTGAAGGCACAATGAAGTGGGGTTGAATGGCAGACAATAGGCCAGATTCTTGGCTGGGAGAGCTTTGCTCAAAATACTGTAATGGCTTTGCTCTTAGTTTAAAAAGCCCCCTTTATATACAACCATGCTCTCAAAAAGAAAAGACATGTTTTATGTGTACATACTTTTGGAGGTCCTTCGCCTTTTGTAATGTCTATATAGTAGCACCCCAAACTAAACTTTTCTTTGTATTGAACTGTCAGTCATCACTACCACTCAGCATATAATCAGGGAGGAAAATGAAGCAAAACCACAGTTTTCTTCTTCCAAAGTGAGTTTTAAAACAACAGCTTTGTATTATCCACCACAGCTACCAAACGCGGGCAGTGACTCAGGAAAGCTCTCCAGGAGTATTGCTTTCTGTCACTGAAATGTGGGTAAACTCACACTGGCTGGAAAGCTCTGTTCCAGTCCTTCATGGAGTGCTATGGAAATGTAATATGCATTATAGAGAGATATCTTTATTAAACCCCAACAGCTCATTTGCACTGGAGTCCAACTGCATAATATTTATCATCCTGTCCTGCTCTGCCTTGACCACAGAGTATACATTTCCCTCTTCTGAGCAGGGAGAAATGGCAGCAGTGACTCATGTTTGACACTTATGTCATTTGACAGGAAAACCGTTTCCACTGGAGACTTGCAAGATCCTGACTTGCAGTTTCTTTTGTTTTCTCACTACTTCTCTGGCATCCTCCTACGTGACATTGTGTTTGAAAACACTAAAAGGGATGCTCAGTTGGCATAATATCCACATGATTTATTTTCTGCTGACAGAAGAGTGTTACTCAAAGGGGCTTCAGCTCTGTATAAATCACCCCTCAAATTTGAACAGATTTATGTTTTCACTCGTTGCCTGAGACATACTGCAAAACAGCATGTCCATACCCAAAACCAGACTTCACCCATGACAAAGACACCTTCATGGCCTCCACACAATCATTCCTCTGGGTGTATGAGTGACTTGGAGGTGTTCCTTGAATTGGCTGAAAGAGCACCATAGCTCTGTTATCTTTTGAGAAGTGAGCTGAAAGGCCCCATCACCAGCTGGACACTGTCACAGCTCACCCTGTGCTGAGGTGCTACTACCTAAAGAGAGCTTAGAAATCCTGCGGATCTCTTTAAGAGAGTAAATCTCTTAAAGCTTTTTGGCAAAGAGATGTGATCATTTGCCCATCTGCAGAATATATTGGCTGGCTACCACGTGGTAGTTGTCAAAAATAGCCATGGGATCTGCTGAACGTGCCAAGGAATGCTGCAGATCTTGCTTGGTGGCCTTTGATCAGAGGCACCAGCTTATGATTTGCTTGGCTCTGTTCAGCAGATATGTTTTAGGACTCTGGTTTTAGCTGTCATCACCAGGCGTCATTTGTTGTTATCTTTACTTCAGGCCTGCTCTGGTACATAGACCTACCAGTGGATTTGCTCAAAGGTCAGTAGCTTTTTAACACCGGGATGAATCAGGTTCTTCACTCATCTGGCTCCTACATGGTGCTGCGCTTACTTGGGCTATCCTGCCAGAATCAAAAATAATCCTAAATGACATAGGATCTCTATTGAGCTCTCTTACTCCTGGTAGTTTCTTCTGGTTCCGTCAAGTGTTCTGGGTGATGGGCCACAGGGAGCATGCCCCAAAACATGTATCATTAAATCAAGTAAGCATAAAGGTTTTATCATTTACGGCTCTCCAAAAGGGCTGATAAAGAAATTCTTCTTTGGGGTGGAGTAAAATAGATATAAGTAATCTTTGCAGGCATCTTCACAGATGGCTAACTACAATCTATACAACATGTCTTTGACTTTAGGTTTAGCTCCTAATGTGATGGGAGAAGCGGGTGAGATGCACAGGGCTGTGCCCTGACTTTCTACTTTAAGGACAGGTTGGTTTGTGACTGGGAGTTATGGTAAGGCAGGCAAGCTCCTCCATGCATTTCTTCCTGCTGCCAACATGAGTCTTGTGTTGCCTGCATCGAGCACATGAGGACTTGCTCTTAATACATACCACTGCTTACATACTACATTGAGATGTAGAGTCTGTTATTGTTTGTATGTCTTGTAGCAAACCTACTATTATGATAGGTCCTGTGAAGGACTGATAAACTCATGAGAGCTCTGGCAAGCAGGAAGGTAGGAAGGCAGCCCCACTAGAAAGTTCATCTGTGTCAGAGAATGGAGATGCAGCTTCTGAGCTGAGACCACACAAGGTCACAGGTACTTAACCAGGCAACTTAGCCAAAGAGATTATTTCCTTTGCTGGTACTGCTTTTTGCAGTTTGCAGTCAGATACAGGTACTGTTCAGGTACATATACTGAATGATTGTCATAGTTCTTCTCTAATGCACTTTCCATTTAGGGAAAATTATGCCATGGTATCTAGATAAAAAGAGGATGTTGTCTGTGCCTTTTTGCGTTTACTCAAGTGACTCTAAATGTTTCCTTTTTACAATGACTCAGCTTTTCAACTATGAGATTTGAATGACCTATTTAGAGCCTGATTCAACATTTACTGACTTTGTGGAACAAATTTCAGATTTCTGTTGGTATTAGTGACCCTTTATTATCTGTGTAAAGATGAAAAGAACGACTACACCTTTTAGGTGTTATTTAGGTGAAGATCATAGTTAATTTTAGGTTTTGGTTGTTTGTTTGTTTGTTTTTTAGAGTTTTTTTTGTTTTTTGTTTGTTTTTGTGTTGTGTTGTGTTTTTTTTTTGGAGGGCTTTTTTGAAATATGGTCAAAATACAAAGGTTTAAATCTATAACTAAAAAGAATTTACTTTGAGAATTTCTTTATTTGTGGCTGTTATAGCACCATCAATTATTTAGAATAATAAAAAACTGAGATAATATTTCAACAACAAAAATTAATTCAGTATTCTCTCAGAGATGAAAACATAGACAATCAAAACCAATTAAATGCCAACGAAACACAAAACACTTGCAGCACTTACCAGTGAAGTCCAGTTAGAGAATTCCATATATGTTCAGAATGCCACAGCCATTTCATTCTCTTTTAAGAATCCATGGAAATGGTCCAGATTTAAGTAAATTAAGTAAACCAGACTGTGATTAATGGGAAAGAAAAGGAAAGAGACTTATCCTTAAGTAATTTTGCAGATCTACATCTGTTTTTTGAGAGACAAAGCTAATTCTTCACAAAGTAAAACACTTTGTCAGTTCGACAAGTATTGGATTCTGTGCAATTCCTTGTGTGTGACTTAAACAGGTTTCCATAGGGTAAGCATTGCACAGTTTCAAGAAGCATGCATGAATTGATGAGGTTCATACACTCAAAATGATGTGCTACTTTATTATTTATGTCATTTCATCCACTCATGCAAATCCCAAAGAATGACCTGTGTTTGCCATGAAACACTTTTACCAGGGCTTGTGAGTATTATCTTATTTTATGCTATGATGGACAAAATACATAAGATGGGGTAAACCAGACATATTTTAGAAACTGTCTGCCTTTCCCTTTACATATTTTTCAATATCAAGGCCTCTGAGCCCTCTTTTGCCAGAAAATACTTGTTGTAAGGGGGGTATGTGTGTCCTTTCTAAGATGTTCAATAGCACTTGAGAAGTTTGTGGATTCTCATTCTCTTATTCTCTCATGTCTGTGCCATGCCCATGCTTACTCAGAGGATGGGTAGCTTCTAAGGGTAACTAGGGCAGTTGACTGGAGAACTTGGGTTATGAGAGAGGCCCACTTAAGTAGGCAGCAAGTGAGTCATACAAAGTGTGGGTGAGAAGACAAAGTTAGAGAAGCTTTAATTTCTGCTTTGAGTTGCCTTGAACTTAATGCTATTTCTAGCTATTTCTTCCAACAGCTTTCCAAGGCAGCTTAAAATCTGTCAGTGGTGGCCAGGTAATTGCAGCGACCTGAATGCAAGACATTTTCACCACAGCTGTGTACCTACCTTACGCACTGTTTGCAGGAGTGGCCATTCTGTGTCTTGTAAGTGGGCTCTGCTTCATGAGAAGGCTGTTTCTGTGCAGGACTATAGACTATTTCTCCTCTTCTGCATGAAGACTCCTCCTTGCTGATCCCTTGTTAGAGGGTGTTTTTTTTCTGCAGCTTTTTGGATAACTGTAATAATAATGGTATTATTCCATGTGGAGTTGTTAATGCTTAATGGATTGTGTTACTTTAGTGGCATATCATACCCAAAGCCTGTGAAGACAGGTAGTTAATGGTTTCTCTAGTGGCATGTAGATTGCTACACTTGCTAATGAAAGTGCCACCTTTGTAATTTCATAGTGCAGTTATTCCTCAGATGTAGATGTAATAAAATATCTACAGTTATTGGCACGGTTACCTCTGTTGATGTGTATCAGCTACCTTATGCAATGCAACAAATGCCATGAATATTTATAGTATCACACATATACCCATTTGCTTTTGTCTTCCTAAAGTCTGTTGCTTCATCAATGCTATTAATCTCCATCTCCAGTCACTTTCTCAGAAACAGCCCTCAAGATGGTGAGATTAATGGATCTTACCTAATTCTGAGAAAATTGTGCAGTTGTTCCAACCCTTACTTAGGCATTTTGATATCTCAAATTCATAGTCTTTCTCTAAGACCAGCTACTGAATAAAACTGCAACTGCTCTGGCTAGTTGCAGCACTATTTGCAACCAGCCCCTGTCTGGCCAAGTATAATGGAAGTAATTTGATACTTCATTTATCTTTCCTTTCTTTTAAGACCACTGTAAACCTAGTGGTCGTTTGAAGAACAATAGTGTCTTCATAGTGATGCAAAGATGCAAAACTATGTTTTAAGCCTTTTTCTTAGTGAGATAATACGTGCCATGCAAAAACATTTCTGTGCTTGCAGTCAACTACAGCTTCTACTAAAAGGCCACTGGAAAGAAAAAAAGTAATTGTTAACACCAGAATAATTAATAAATCACTGAGCAGAATAAGGAGGAAGATCCTGTTTTCCCATGTTACAGGGAAGCCAAGGAAGATTAAGTTTATGGGTATAACTATGCTGGGATTCAGTATCAGGGTATTTGTGTTTGGTTTCCACTGCAGAAACCAATATACTGGTTAGAAACATGGTGTGATTCCTGTTCAATTATTCATTTTTGTTTAAGCTCCAGATTGCTACATCATCCTACGCTGGAGGACTTTGGAGCTACAAAATGCACACAGAGCTTTAGGAAGCTGGAATACTTTGTTAATTTCTTGTTTTTTTCTGCCTTCACGTTCATTGGAAAATAGTCTGAAATGTGGTGGAAAAGAGGAGAGATACAGGCAACACCTATGTGCTTTATTCCCCTGGTGAAGCCATTATCATTGACTTAGAAACCTCTTGCCTTCTTGGAGAATCTGTAGAAAGCTAGTATCTGACTGCATGGTGGTGCCCCTCTATTTCAGGACAGGGGAAAGCAGGGATCCTCTTCCAGTGTAGGGAATTATTCTCCAAACTAATAAAAATCTAATTTATCTTGGAAAGGAGTAAAATGGGAAGATGGAAAAGTATTCTCTATGTTTTGTTGGTCCAAATAAAAAGAGAGGAATCTTTTTCAGTATTAAAACATAGAAAAAATTCCAGTTTTCCATATAATCTAGGACAGTGCTCCATACTTAGAGTAGTAAGCATTAGCACCTCTGGGTGACCTGTGCTAGCAAGGAAGGTTTCCATGTGGCAGTTTTTCCCCCCGGGGCCAGAAGCTTTGAAAATACTAATTGTGCTTGGGTATCCATTTCCAGTGAGTCAGAAGAACGACTACATTTCTGAGACCCTGCATGGAGAGAGACCCTTTCCTTAGGGCAAGGACTCCTCTTTTGCTGGTGTGACTGCCAAAACCAGGAGCTGTCTTCATGCAGGCTAGGAAGGCTTGTCTGTATGTCCATTGTGTAATACTGTGGAGCACAATGGTTAAACAGACCAGTCCTCAAGATTTACACTGCTTAAACTAGGAAGAAACAGAATAATTAAGGAACATATAGACAAGCAAACTGTACTTTTGAGGGATGACTCTGCCTTCATGCTGGTGTTTGAGTAGAGGGTGGGCAAGTAGGGTTCAGAGAGTTGGGGAGCTGCTGGTCTGGAGGAACAGAAGAACTTTCCCTTCTCCGCCAACAAATCAAAGTTTCTTGCATGCCACTATTATTATTTTTTTTTTCTGAAAGAACCAATAAGCTGCTTGAAGATGTAGCAGCTAGCAGACACCATTACCAGGTGAAATCAAGCACCTGTGGGGCTCACAGTTATGTGCTGCTATGGATAACAGAAGTTTGCATTGGCCTCAAAAAGTGATTAGACATATTAAGAAAAGTAAATATATATCTATACTAAGTAATTCATGCTCAGGCAGCTTCAGCAGTCCCTATTGTTGGATGCTGGAGAAACATTGCCATTTTCCTGTACTGTTCTTATGCTCATCTTCAAGCACCTGTTACTGCCCACCAGCAGAAACCAAGAACTGGGACAAATGGGTACTTGGTCTCACCTGGTGCAGCTGCTTTTGCAAGTGAAGGTTCAAAAGATGTAGAATTAATCAAACCTGTAAGACATCATTCTTGCAGTTAGGTACTAGTTAAATTCAGAGGGAAACAGTAGGAGGACTCTGGAAAAGCTTGAAAAATTGGTCATTGTTTTGGAGAACCCGCTCAGTGCTACAGGACAAACCTGCAAGTCCTGCCTGCATGCTTCCCTTCCTACCTGCCTTTGGCAGAGGTCTCAGTGCAGGGGTGCAGTGAAGGGAAGGAGGTGGATAAGCGGCTTTGGGAGTCAGTCTCAGTGCCACAGCAGCCTGCTGGCTTACAAAGTGCCTTGTGGAGAAGAGAAAACACCCAAGGATTAAATGGGCTTTGGTAGAAAAAGACGGAAGTGACCAGCTTGACTGCAGGAAGAGTGAGGATCCACAACACGGGAAACCTTGACCAGAGGAACCTGCTGTGCTGGGGAGAAATGAGCCAGAGTTTGGTGGAAGACAAAGTGCCAGCTGTGCCTTGACTTCAGGGACTGCAGAGACTTGGGCAGCCACAGTGGCTCTACTTGCTGGCCCTCTGCACTGCGGAGCTGAGCTGGTGGAGAGCTGGAGCCCATGTAGCTGTGCTATGGCTGCTGAACGCTTGCATTGGTGCATCCCAGGATTCCTAGCATGGAGTTTCTTGGCTGGGATGATCCTATTTCCAAGCTGGCTGAGCTCAGCCAGCCCTGAGCCCAGGCTAGGGAGCTTAGGGCTGTTTGTATACATCCTTGCACATGTGCTGCAAGAGCCAGCAGATGCCTTGGGCAATGCAAAGCACTTTGTATATCCACCTTGGATAACCATACAAATGATGAGAAATAATGAGGGAGAATCTCTCTAATTTCAATATAGTAAATTCCAGCTTAGTTTGCTGATGCGCTGTGTCAAAGTTATGGAGGTAGCCTGCTGAGAGGAGAGAGATGTGTGCCTGCCTTCAGAAGTCATAATGAATCCTTTCATAGAACCATATATCCTTTTGTTTTGGTTTGAGCAAGCTCTTTGCTGATTTTTTTTCTTTCAGTGAACTTTTTTAGCAGCGCCAGTGGACTGATAATAACCAAGGTCACTTCTGACTGTCTGCAGCCTCCCCCCCTATGGGGGAGCAGATTAGACTGAAGGCAGAATCAGCAAATCAGAATATTCCCTTCTCATAATATTTTCTCTATTTGGCTTTCAGTATAGGCTAATACATCACAGAAGTCAAGCCTCTCTTTTTCCTTTTTCTCTCACTGTTCTGCTTACTGTTGTTTCTATCGCCCTCTCTTTGGCTCTCTCTCTCTTAAAATCAATCTCTCTTAAAATCAATCTGTTTCACTTTTCAACCCAGAAAGCCTCTCTTTCTCATTTTTCTCCCTCCTTCCCTACCTTGGGGAAGGAGCGGGGGGGAGGGGTGAATTGAGAGACTGCCAACTCGGTGCCAAACTGACATGCCTTTTTTAAAACTAGCCCAAACATTTGATTATTGCATAAAGCAGGAGGGTAAAAATATACTGGAAAAATAAAAAAGTAGTATAATTTCTACAGCCAGCTCTATTGTGGAGCCATCAGCTGGCCAGGACCAGCAGATAATGCCCAAGGCTGATGACCTGCTGTGAGCTGGAGAGCACAGGGGCACAGACCCACGCAGTGGTGTCAGTGCTGGAGGGCATCTTGGATAGCTCCAGAGAGCAGCTCCCCAGACGCCCTGTGACCCCACACAGAGCACACCTTCCCACAGGACCCCTCCTGAAGTCCCAAGGATGGGGGCGGGGTGCTCAAAGCAGAAGCCGTACCCCCAACTTTGCCCTTGTCCTCCTCCAGCTCTGCTCCCAGTTTTCTGCTGGCTCCCAGTAGCAGCCTGCAGCCTCCTCCTTCTCTGCAGTTCCCAGAGGGTGTCTTCTTTCTCTCCAGCTCTGTTGCACGCTGTGTCTGGGCAGGCACCCAAACTGACACACCAGGCTGGGTCAAGCCAGGCTCCCTCCGGAATTGGTAGGGTGTCCTACGAGTGTGCCACAAGGAAAACTGAGCTAGCACTTCATAGGGACATCTAAAGGTCTAACAGAAACTGTTAATTCAAGCACAGGCTGTGTTTTGTGAGCAAGTAGCTACGCTGCTTCCAGATCTATCCCTGGAGGCAGAAGATGTGCCTCTATCCAGTGCTGCTCCCGAGAGAATACTTGTGTCAGGGATAATCTGTAATCGAGGTAACCGGTTCTTGGTTCATTGAGAGCTGGTCATATGCCACAGTGCTTCACCTTTACCATCTGCAAACGTGTGAGTGTAGAACACAGTGCAGGAAGGGATGTCCCAGCTGTTGAGTCTGGTTGCTTCTGCTGTGAGCATCACCGTTTCCTAGCCTGCTTGAAATCCAGCTGAAAAAGCAGTGAGGTTTCCTGCCTCCATCCTGCACTCAGGAGAGCTGGTTCAGACTCCTTGGGTACAGGAGCTGGCTCCTAAACTCCAGACTAATGGAACAGCTAGTTTTTGCTCCTTTATTCATGTGGCTACGTTATCCTTTAGTGCATATGATGCCTGCCAAGTACTGTGTTCTTAAGAAAATTTAGCCAAAGTAATGAATTTTGCCAAAGGAAAAATTACTATATTTTATGTTGTATATAAACCTAAATCCAGATTTTAGGGCAAACGGAGAACATCAACCTCCGCGACGATCTAAAGAGGGATTTCAGGCTAGAGCTCAGCTTGACGGCTTTTCTAAATTAATTTACCTTCTCTAGTTGCCTGTTGAATAATCAGAGCTTGCCCTCTTCTGGTCACAAAGCGTTGTACATGGGGATTTTTCGTGAGCTGCTGTGAACCTGTGGAAATGATTATCTAAAAGACTCTTTGGATAATCCTTTATTTTAAGAATTAATGTTTTTAACAGGTATTTTATTATGGTGTACTTGTTTTCTAAAGTTTGTTTAAAAGTCTGTTGCAACTATAATACCTAAAAGAAATTTAAGTAATAGATTGGCTATTTCCCTGTTATCATAAATCTATCCTGTATCTTGGATAATTTATGCCTTTCATGTCCTTCATTTTCAGAAGCTGCCCAGGGGCTTCCTTTTTTGGGAATCATCTGACCAAAGCCACTCTATTACAGTAGGAATATATTTTCCAGCAGCTATTTACTACCACCCAGAAGAAAGAGAGGCTGGCATTGCATTGTAAACTTGAAGAAGGTGAATGTTTCTTTGAGTAAATGATAAATTACATGGATTCCTGGGGTCTTTGTGCATATTTGAATAGAAAAGAAACCACCATTAACTTCCTCAGAGGAAGAGTTAAAGCTCAGATCCTATCAGAGCATCAGCAAAACACTGAAGTTATGAATGCCTGAAGCACAGGCACTTTATTGTACATTGGAGAACCCCTTAATCCATGGGGAATCCATAACAGACTCTTGTTTCTGCTGCTTACAGAGCTATAGGTTACATTTATATATGTACTGTGGGCCGGATTTTAGACTCTTCTGTCTTGTGTCCTAGTTCTAAGTATTGGGGAGGGTGTGGAGAAAGAGTTCAGTTTTTTCAAGGGTGGCAGCTTCTCTCCTCTGCTGGGAAATGAGGCCTACTTTTCAAATCTGAGTTGTTTCATGGTTCATTTAGCCCCTGATGATTTTGATGCTAGCTTTTCTTGCTCTTCCCTGTATTTCTGACATTGCTTTTATCATCACCGCAGTCTCTCTCTTGAGCTGGTAACTGTCTATTATCTGTTGCTTTCTAGACATGTTTGAAGTTTCACTCATGCCAATTTTCTCATACTCATGAGAGTTTCTGATGGTGGTGTTGCAACAGTTGTAATTCTGGCTACTCCTTGTTCATGACAAAAATATCAGCCCTTTTTGCTCCATGGCTGTGCCACTCATGTTAAAGTGTAGTTAAACCTGAAAATGTCTGGACTCAGTCTTCAGATTTTGCAGCCACCATCTACCTTATAAAGAGACATAGTGTGAACTGTGCAGCAGACTAAATGGATATCCTTCAGAGAATAAATCCTTGCAGTCCCCGATGTATTTGGAGATGATCTCTTTTATTAAAACTGGCCACTGCATGGCACCACTGCATCAGCATCACTGTGACACCAGTGCCGAGGAATGGGAAAGATTATCTAAAAGTCTCCTACTACCTCCCTTGCAGTATCCCTTCTGCTGAGTGAACGACTGCCTCCTTCCACCTTTGAAATGTGCTCAGAATGGTTTGTGTGTGCTGCCAGATGGAAGTAGAGTCTGCCTCTTCCCCTGCAATCCTCTCTTCTTTCCACCATTGTACAGGAATAGTGTGGCCAGCAGGGCTAGGGAAGTGATTGCCCCCTGTACTCAACACTGGTGAGGCACCTGAAATACTGTGTTCAGTTTTGGGCCCCTCTCTACAAGAAGGACACTGAGGTGCTGGAGTGAATACAAAGGGCAACCAAGATGGAGAAGGGTCTGGAGAACAAGTCTTATGAGCACTGATGAAGCTGGGGTTGTTTCACCTGAAGAAAAGAAGGCTGAGGGGAGACTTCATTGCTCTCTATTTTGCTTTGTGGCTGTAGAAGGGTTAGGATTTTTTTCCAGTCATTAAAGAAAACCCCTCAACATGACCAAAAATATGATAACTAAGGGGAAAAAAAGGCATTGTTTTTAAGGTCTAGATCAGTGATGGCTTTAACCCCTACATCCAAGCCTTCTGATTTGGGACAAGTTTGACTTGGTTTGAGCATAAATTTTTTGGCTTCAGCAGGACAACGTGAAGTGTGACAGATTTGGATCATTCCTTTTTGATTACTCGGGCAGTTGCCTCATGACAGCCTTGACATAACTGATGGCTTATCTAATTGGAACACGAGCCCAACTCCCCCTCAGTGGGTAAGTCCCAGAACCTGTGAAGGCCCCAGCTCAGAAGCACCTTTCTGGGTGTGCAGCACAGCTCTGCCAGGCTGCTGAGCCATCACACAACTCAGCGAGAGGAGGGAGCACTGCATGGTGCAATGCTGGTGCTCCAGGCTCCCTCCTGTCCTTTGGGAGGTGTCAGGCAGCGTACAGAAAATGCTCTGCTTTGCAGCATCAGCTGCTCAAAGCTCATGGCGTGTAGTTGGGCATCTACAATTAATCAAATAATTTTTTTTTTATTTAAAAGTCCTGAGCTCTCTGCTTGCCACTGAATTAAAAAATAAATGGAGATATTCAAGTAGCCATAATGGTAATACATTAAAAATGGATGTTTTGAATATTTTATTACTTTTCAAGGAGACTTTAAATAAGTAACTCCACATGAGAGACCCATGGAGCCAATATGCTTTTGCTAGCACAAGCAATGAGGAGCTAGGAAGGCAAAATATAGGAAGTAATGTAAGAAAACAGGAGTAATATAAGGGAGTGGCCATGCTGCAGCTATCCAGATACTTCTTTTTACTCTTACAGATGAAATATGCAGTGTATTTGTAAACAGGCTTTCAAAATGTAGTTAGAATCATAGAATCATAGAATCATAGAATTGTCAGGGTTGGAAGGGACCTTTAAGATCATCTAGTTCCAACCCCGCTGCCATGGGCACGGACACCTCTCAATAGATCAGGTTGCTCAGAGCCCTGTCCAGCCTGGCCTTAAATACCTCTAGCAATGGGGCTTCCACCACCTCTCTGGGCAACCTGTTCCAGTGTCTCATCACCCTCAAGGTGAAGAACTTCTTCCTAACGTCCAATCTAAATCTACCTTCCTCCAGCTTGGAGCCATTGCCTCTAGTCCTATCACTACCAGATTTCCTAAAAAGTCCCTCCCCAGCTTTCCTGTAGGCCCCCTTCAGATACTGAAAGGCCAAAATAAGGTCTCCTCGGAGCCTTCTCTAAGTTATACCTTAATAAAGTGAACTCTTATAAGAGGAGCAGAGCATGGGCTCTGTTGTGGGTCTACAGTGCCCACTCACACTGTCTTGTTCTTCACTCATTTCCCTAGTGCAGTCTTGGTACCTGCGGAGAAGCATTTCCCAGGCAACACACAGGTCTGAGCTGGGATGAGCATGTGTTGGGGACCATCCCAACAGGTACTTTGGATGTGGATGCCCTCAATTGTGCAGGAAGAGAGTTTAGCCCCATGGAGGGGAAGCAGGCCACCCTGCTTGGCCTCAGTGCCAGAGCTTTGCTCTTGGCCTGTTCTCTGAGCAAGTGTAGCCAGCGGGACAAACAGGAAAGGGACCTGAAGCACAACCAGAGCTTGTTAAGTCAACGAACAGGGAAAACTGTGATTGAATTGCCACTGGGAAGTTAAACAAAAATTCAGAAGCTTCAGACCAAGATCCTGGATCTTAAATTGAAATGCAAGCTTGACTGAATGACCTTTTTTAGTAGGGCTTAAAGCAATATTACAAACTTTGAGTGCTTGGCAACATTGAGGCTCTTGACATCCCAATCCAAAGTTTGCTATTTGGCTTCTTTGCCAGGTTTACTTCTGGTAATTTTGCCAGAAAGACAAGTTGGAGTACTCCTCACATTCTGTGGTACAGAGCTGCACACAGAGCTGGGCTTGCAGCCTTGCACCTGGGTCACCTTCTGCTGGGTTTGACTGTGGGCCAAATCTTCCAGGGACAGAACTTGGCTCTGAAATTAAATAGGCTGCATGCATCAGAAACCCACTGTTGCAGAGCTGGACCTTTTGGAGATCCATTGCTCTGAAAGACCAAGTAAATGATGCCACTTCCATGAGCTTAAATCAGAAAAATAATCCTAGAGGTACCTCTCAATCACCTGTCCAGTTCTAAATAGAGTTCAGTCCAATTTAGTATCTCATCTCTGTATTTCATCAGCTTCCCTAGCAAGTTTTTGTTTTGTAGTATATCCTGTAAATCAATCCTTTACCCTGAAAATCAGTATTTTAACAGGCAGAATCTTGCTGCAGCTATTCATGTATGTACCCAGAGTTACACTATTCACTTTCCTTTCCCCAAATTATTTTTTTTCCCACTATTGAGTCAGGATTAATGCATGTGTGTATAGCTAGCTCTCTTTTTTAATGAACTCTGTGCTAGAGGTCACACCTATAGACTCAGTTTAGATGGCAATCTTTAAAAACAACCAGCCTAAGCACTAAAAAGCACATAGCAGGGGTTATTCCTGTATTAGCAGAGAAATAGGGTAGGTTTATTAATAGGTCTTATTTAAGTCTCATTTCTGTGCTTTTATGACTACATTAGATTTTCAGCTCACATGGGCACATGTCAGAGAAGTAATGGAGCGAGAGAAGAGACAAGCCCTTTTTCAGTTCACAGAACCCCAATTCTTTATTAATCACAGCTTGCTCACAATGACATACAGGAAAATAGCACTAATGAAGAGTAGAATATGCAGGCAGCAACCTCCAGGGGGGTAGGGACAACTTCAAAACCGCAGCTATTTTGGGGATGATGTGTTAGGTTTGGTGATATTGTACTTGGCACAAGCACCCTGTCTAGCCATTCCTCCTGCTTCAGCCCTCTTGGTCCTAGATGTCTGTACTAGGTAGGGTTGGCTAACACTGAAGAATAAAGGTCATGATGAATGGAAGTCAGCAGTGTAGAAAAAAAAAGGTAACTACTGGCTCACGGGTTCCAGGTGAAATATTCGGTAGCCTCTTGTACTATTACACATGTAATGTGATAGCATCAGATAAATATCACAGATCATGGCATCAACAGATAAAAGCCACTTGATGCTTTTAGTTGCTCCATCAATAAATTTTCAAGTGGTGAATTAAGCTCACTTTACAATTAGCGCTTGTATGGCTGTTTGGCATCATCCAGAAGTTGTCATAGCTCGATGGTTACAATGTGCCTCTTGAATTTGCCTCAAACTGATCCCACTTACTGTCATTCTGTTGCACAGCTGTATGTGTTGCCTCTCACCTCAAAGGGCAGAAGCAACAAGTACTGCATGTGGCAATTTAACCCCAATTATGTAGCCCACTACAGAGTCCTGTAGCATAAGTTGCATTTGAAGAAACTACATTTTAAGAGCCTTTTGTCTCGGACAGCTGAATGTGAAGTCATGATACCTGTGATCTAGTCACTGTTTCAACACACCCTATTGATGGCAAAGCGGTTTAGGTTATTAGGCAATGACTGGTCTCTAGCACCATAGAACTACTACTGACCTCGTGGTGGTTGGAATGAAAGTCGCAGGAAATGGAATTAGACGTGAGGTGCTTCTAATGAATAGACCCAGCAAATTCAACCGAGTGGAAATAGACAACATCAGAAGCCTGTTACAGGACATGTAAGATTATGAAATAACTTGCATAATGCAATACTTGTATTTTTTAACAAAAATGTAAGTATTTACAAAATAAGATCCAAGTTTTTTAAACATCAAGCAAATCATTCTGCAAAGAGACCGCATTGTTTTTGTTTTTATTTTTGTTTCTTTTTTAAAGTTTTTTATTGAGTTCTTGATTTTTTTTTTTATTTTAAACCATGTCATACATTTCCCATACTCATATCGCATGATCCATAATAATATAGGCAGGGGGAGTTTACTAATGGTGGGGATGGGTCACATCCACCATTGCTGTTTTCAGCCAGACAGTTCCACCTGGAGCTCCTTGTTTCTACGGACCTCTGCAGCATGCCTCTCCTGGAAGACATAAAGAAGGGAAAAATCAAACCTCTTTGTCATTCCACCTGCTCTGGGGAGCCTCCTGACAACAACCTGTGCATTTGATGCTTGTACGAAACTTACTTCACAGTACAACCATCTCTAAAGGATGCAACTCAGGATGGTGTCATTTACGACACCAGCCTGAGGCATGTTCGATGCTTATGTTCTACTTGTGCTCTGGACCTCACACTTTTATACCTGATATAGTGTTATTTATAATCCTCAGCACCTCAGAGAGTTTCATTTTCAAGGCTGACATAGAGAGGTGCTGCTTGCAGAATAAAATGTGCCACGTGCTCACATCTGCCCTTTAAATTCCTGGATGTTAAACTAAATACACGGGAGGATAAGCTGACTTCATTGAATTGCTTGCACACTGTATGCAGAAGAGATGTTAGTTACTGTGTTATCTGTAGCATTTAGGAACCATAAACAGAGGTTCAATAATTTAGTTAACCAAGACAGCTCAATCTGAACATGTCAAACATCCCCTTAGACTGAATGATGAAGCCAGCTGTCCTCTCCATTCTTTTTTTTGGCTATGATGGAGACAGGATGCAGTTACCAAAAGTCAGTGCTAGACCCTCCTGTCCAATTTCAGCTGTGCTGTCATCCCTTTTACAAAAGCAGGCGTAATTGACTTAGACTTACTTGAGCCACTCTCTATATTCAGACTCATCTGTGGAAATGGGCCTGTGGTCAGAAACAACAACTGTCAAATTAACTTAGGAATGTTCTACTTGGGGTGTTTATAAAACTATTTTATTTGTCAGTATCTGGGTTTTAGGGTTTTTGGTTCATGCCTCTCTCCTTTCAACTGTTAAACTATCAGACTTTTACCTCTTGCATCTGATCACTGAAAAAACTGCCAATCAAATGACAAGCACAAGGTGGCTACAGAGGCAAACATCCATCCCTAGCTCACTTCAGTTTAAGGCACTCCCTAGGTATTTCCATGCATTAGTGTTTTCAAAGATCGAAAATTCACTGCAGTAAACAGTTACCTTTTAACTGTTTGAGTTGGCCTATGGATCACAGGCCAAGACAGCTTACTGCATCAACTGACTCTGTAAATCACAGTTTCTTATAAGATCCATGATTCTGAATGCTAGATTTTTTATGGGACTTGTTCCTTGCTCCTGTTAATTGCAGCATACAGAAGTTATCTTTGATTGTAGGAAATTCTCGACACCAAAATCTCAGGGCGTCTGCAGTTCTGTGTAACTTTTGAAGATTTGGACCCAGGTATCTCACTCCTTCTTTTTTTGCATATTCAGCATTCACTTTTGTGTTGGTAAACTGTATAGTTGTACAATTTTTAATTACTGATCTGTACAAACGTTCCCAAATAAGTTACTGTCATCTTTACTCAGAAGCTTTCTTTGGATTTCATCCTCATACGCCATCATATTTCTGTGGAAATGGCGCTTAACAGTTTGTTAACATTAAACTACGACAGAGAGATGCATCAGCTGTCCTTTCCATTTCTTTTTGGACCTCAGTGATGGCTAACTGGCTTTTCACTTTGTTTTCATAAGCTTTGGGATATGTGCCTGCAAACTAATCTAATGCAAAAATGTCAAGCTATCTGGGTACAGTTCTTAAGCTCAATTATCGCATTTGCGTAGTCTCTTGTAACATCCTCCTTTGGCTTCTGTTGTTTCTTTCCTGCTCTCTGAGGCTTTTGTCTTCATCAAAGAAGCAGAAGTGTTTACAGAGAAGACCTCATTGAAAACCACTGAGAGCTTTCTCTTAGTCAATTTGCTATCACATTATAGAGTTCATCACTGAGAGAAAAAAGTGATTGCTCACACGTAACTAGGTAATTTTTTCTTAACAATTCTAAACCTTTATCTGCAGGTTTCCCCTCTTAAGTGGAAGGGTTGTTTTGGAGAAGAGCACGCTTGATTCTGCATGGTAGGGTTTGTGATTTACTCATTTCCTCCAAGGATCTCCAAAAGAAAATTTAGTTGCTTTTAGTTGTAAGATTTATGGAGGCCCCTTTTGATACATAGGAAAGATTTTTTTCCCTGTGTTTTTCCTCTGAGAAACCAAGAACTACAGACACAGGACAACTGCTTGATTTGATCAACAACTTTTCTCAAAAGCCAAAACCTAAACACAAGTGACCTTTCATTTGTTCACAGCATTTCTTTAAAAACTAAAAAATCACCCTTTCTCTGAAGACAGTCTAGCGAAGGGTCATGAAGATTTAAGGAACTGGAGCATCTCTCATCCTCTTCTACAAGGGAACACTGAGAGAGCTGGGACTGTTCAGCCTGTAGAAGAGAAGGCTCAGGGGGATCTCCTTAATGTTTATAAATTCCTGATTGGAGGGTACAAAAAGCCAAGCTCTTTTCAGTGGTGCCCAGTGACAGGACCAGAGGCAATGGGCACTCACTGAAACATGGGAGGTTCCCTCTGAACATCAGGAAACACTTTTTCACTGTGAGGGTGACTGAGCACTGGCACGGGTTGCCCAGAGAGGTTGTGGAGTCTCCATCCCTGGAGATATTCAAAAGCTGTCTGGACATGGTCCTGGACAACTGGCTCTAGGTGGCCCTGCTTGCGCAGGGGGGCTGGACCAGATGACCATCAGAAGTCCCTTCCCAGCTCAACCCTTCTGTGACTGTGTGATTATACAAGTTCAGTTTTTCTCAGAAGTGAGTGGTGTTTTAGATCAGGGTCTCTGATTAAAAAATTTCTCAAGTGTAGCAAGTGATATGGGAGTTACCCACTGCACCTCTTCAAAATGTTGATTAGATCTTGCTCTCTAGTCTAAGGTGAGGAGTGATGGTGTGTTTACCTTTTCTTGGAGACGTTCAATAAGAGCAGCTAAATTAGCTTCACGATTTTCTTTGATCTGTTCCATTTTCAGTATCAGCTTCTCCTCTGCCATTTTGCTGAAGTTATTGTTCTCCTCCAAAGCCTTCTGAAGCACTTCTCTCTCATGTTCTCTCTTCTCTGCCAGATGTTTCAGCACCTGGGCCTCCTGGGACTGGAAACAGGGAGACATGTGGCTGAAATGAAATACTCATGTGAAGCAAAAAAACCAACCCATAGGGCAAACAGTTCACCAAGTTTGCAAATTGTGTAAGTTTGTTGCTTTGCTGTTACCTGCACTGTGTGGAAAGTTCACTTCTCCGTATAAACCAGATTAGCTTCAACAATGGGTGCTTGGAAGCACTGGCTAAATGTGGGGTACATCCCTTGGGCAGCAGCAGAGAAGTGTCCAAAGCACTTCTGTTAACACAAAATGCTGTTTTATATTACTGCCCTGGGTTGTTTGGGTTACTGGGGTGGTTGCTCAACCTCTGACAGCTGCAGCCTGTTAGCTGTGAGCATTTTATTTGTAGACATATGGGACTGGGGGCTGAAGGTATGTAGAGTGTTAAAAAGGAGGCTGCTGCCACAGGAGAGGTGCATTTTTTACCTAGGCTGGACTACCTGTTAATGTGCTTGAACAGTTAATAGCAGGCTTTGAAGTTTACTGCTGTGAAAGACAGAATCAATTAAAACAATGTTTTTTCCCCATTGTATTTATGTTTGGCTTCATCTTACTGATTAGGAAGGGGAAAAAAAAAGGTTTTATTCTATAGAAAAAAACAGAAAAGCCATTTTAAGTTTAAAATTCAAATTTTGCAAGGCAGATAAAAACTGCAGGTAGGAATTAAACGGATGCAGCCTATGTGCAATACTGCATTATTCTTCTTTGTAAACACTTTGCTCAGAACCATAAGCTTTGTTATTTGTTTTACATCAAATTACTAACATGAAACCACTAATCCTAGGAGAGAAGCCAAAGAACTTGCAGCACTGGGCCCATCCTCCAGGCAAGTCTAGTCAAAAAGATAGTATGTTTCAGAGGGGTTATTTGGAAATAATAAACATTGTACGCTTTTGGATAAAATAAATTAGAGGGAGCACAAGCAGGAAACAGAAAACAGGGAATGAAACGTGGCTCTGGGAAGCTAAGTGTGTATTTCAGCACAGATCACAATGCACTGTTGCCATTGTTATCCATAAAAATGGATTTGTTTAAGGCCTAAATTAAAGGCTTTAACTAATAATTACAATTACTGGTAATGAATCCTATTAAATTCTATCACGTGGCTTCAAATGGAGTGAAAAAAGCTGCAATTCTTCTACATGAGTGAGATCCAACTAGAAGGAGAAAACAAGTATTTTAATGAAGGTAAGACACACATAATGCTAAATGCACTGATGAGGCAAATCAAGCAGATTCTAGAAAAGGCTGCAAAAGCCAGGCAGAACATCCTGCAGCCAGACACTGCAGTAAAACACATCTGTCTTTGCAAGGCTGTACTGGCTTGCTTGAGATCAGAGGACAAAGCTGCTTTCATCCATCTTGGCCAGTTAATGTTTTTGCTTTCACCTCTGGCCCGGCTGCAGTTAAGGGCTCATTTCTCACACTGATCCCTGGAGCATTTGCTGATGGGAATGGTCTGCTGAAGTGGTCAGTACCTTACACAGTACCTTACACAGCCTCTTCCTTCCTCGTACCTCAATTGTAGCATATGCTGAACAGAGAGTAATAGAGCAAGCATTTTTCAGATCTTTAACTCAAAGAAAATAACTGTTGTGCAGGTCAAAAGATGTTGCAAATGGGAACAAAAAGTCCCCAGAAAGGCACAGAGGAGTTTCACTGGTGGAAAATGGAAGGAGGATGAGCCAAAGGAAGAAAGAGCTGGGCAAAGAAGGAATTTTGCAGACTCATTGGAAAATTATACAAGTCCCATATATTTAAGAAAAACATCAATAATTTTAATAATAATATAATAAAGATAGGTTATTTTGAAACAAAATATTTTATTTCAGATACTTAGTATTTAACATTTAACTGTTAGCTGTTTCAAAAAGTAAAAGGTTATTTTTAAGGATTTGATACAATGTAAAACTGAAATAACTGAACATCTTCATCTTGCTTTACCATTTTTGGACCAACTTGAGTGGCTCTTTTGACCAGTGCTTGTGACGTTATTCTGCATTTTGTTTGATTTATTGTTCAATTACAAACTTCCATAAAATTTTGCAAAAGTTATTGTCATTAAATTTTGGTTGCTGATGCGAATTTTGTGAACCCTTTGCTTAAGTGATCTAAAAATAACCTTGATAATCTAAGGATCTATTGCCCTTCCGGTTGGGATTTTAAACAGAAGAGATACTCTTGATACCAATTGTGATGTCCTTTCACATGAAATGTTTAAGAAGTGACTCATTAATTTGGACAGCTAACTTTTGATGGTGTTTAAATATGTACATAGAATGTGTTATAAGATCAAGCATATTCAGATTTGTAAAACAGCCATTTCCAAGGACATATCCAGGGTCCATGGAGATGCTATAACAAAAAGTAGGATTTGGACTGTGCCTATGACCAGTGTTTTTTCAAAAGAACACTGGCTTTCAACAGGAGGTAACAAAATGCCTTTGAGACTCTGGGGCACTTGCCCATTTCTCAGGATTTATTTTCTTCCATTCAAACCCTTTGCCTTCTGGAAATACTTCTTATTATCATAAATCCAGGAGAATAGTGAAAAAATAGAGTTCCATATCAAAGTACACACTGTTCTGGAGGCTACACTGGCAGACAGCACATTCCAAGTAATTTGTCCACTAACACATGATAATGAAGAAAATCCTTATACTTGAATTCAGTATTTACTGGATGCAAATTGTGCTGGCACCAGTAAGAGTCTGAATGAAAGCTAAACCAGGCCTCAGGAACTATGACTGCACACCCTTAGTGCCATTTTCCTTTCTGATATGCCTTCAATGACAGTCCTTTTTCTCACTCAAAAAGTTCAAGGTACCCACGACAGGTTCAAAATAAAGGGGCACCCCTGCCTGCCAGAAATATCCATGGGAGAGAGCCTCATTTAGACTGATGTCCCTCTTCTTATGCTGTTGTACCCCAGCTGTGAGTTGCCCATTTCCCTGATGTTCACACCATTTTTGAAAGCCCCTTACAAAAATTTTGGAAGGCAGTTGGTATGTGTGTACTGGATTGTCAAACAATTTTCTGTTCCCAACATATTTGGCAAGAGAACTTGGCCACCCTGTCTGTGCAAAGTCTACTACACATCCAGAAATGGCTAAATGAATGGCCCCAGATACCTAGTGGGACTGGGATTAACAGACTCCCTTTGTTGTTTGTGTTGGCTTTTTACCACTGCGTTTGGACTCCCACGATCTTCATCCAGGATTCCAACAGACATAGGAAGTTTTTTTATTCCAAGTTTACTTTCAACATTGTATTGTTTGAGGTGCTGTAAAGGATATTTTCAAATCCTTGACTGACCGTGTTCTACCACACTTGTGGTAGAATGACTTGTGGTAAGTGCTTTTTGTGCAGCTACTGTGAGAAAATGAGTAAAAAAGCTGGAAATGGGATGAAAAGATAAAGAAAATTAATAAGCAGAAAAGTATGAAATGGTGGAGAAAGGAAAAAGCAGTACTCAAGGGCAATATCCAGAAGACTTCTTAAATATAACAAGACATAATCAATGCAGCTACAGTGGCAGCATCTTATGCTAGATGTGGAGGAATAAAAATGTTGAAAAATATTCCTGGTACAGATACCTTTGCTCCTAGAAATGTACTGCTGTGCTAATCATATGGCTAATGCAGGCAAACTCCTGTGATGTCACATCGTATTTCTAAAGGATCATGTGCATCCCCAGTTTTCAGAGATGAATGCTTCTAAAGGAAATCCACATCTCATACTTAGCTGGCCAGAGACAGATGCAGACAACTAAACACTCAATTCATGAGCAAAATTATTTATGGAAATTTGGTTTGGAGATACATATATTTTTAATTTATTCTTCACAGGAAGAAAACTCTACTTGCCTGAGTAACCAGTGCTTTATTTTCTCATGTTTATCTATTTTTCTTTGTCATATACATTCAAACATTGAAGTCATTTATGCAGAGATAAAATTAAGCAATAAATGGGCTCACACAACTGCTTTTAAGCTGGGAATTCCAGCTTGAATACATTTACCTTAGCTACTAGGATCCTTAGTTATTAGGACGTATGAGGCAAACTAACAGTCATGAGATCTCCACTTTCATAACACATTCATTCACTGGCTGGATTTTTAAAAATGAAATTGTTCAGCAGAAGCTGCATTAACCTTGATATTCTGCAGTGTATTGTGTATTTACAAGATACTATTAATGAAGCATAATGTGAAGACAGGATTAAAAGCTTCTATTGCAATGTAAATACCAAGGTGAAGCCTAGGTATTTCTTCATCAGAAAGAAATGGTGAATTGAATTAGTGATGTTTTCAGGGAAAGGAATTGAGGCTGGGATTTTTCCACATAAAAGCAAGGGAATGGACTCAAGTTAGACCTATTCATGGCACTGGCTTTTTCAAATCTCTGTATGGTTACATCCTATTCCTCACCAGGAATACTATTATTTGCATTACATTAGCACTTGTTCAGATTGTTGTGAGGACTCACTGTCCCAGGCAGTGTGCAAATACACAGGGAGAGGTAGGTCCTCTCCCAAAGCAATGACAGTCTAATGAGAAATTAAAAAAAGGGGGATGCTTCTGCTCCATGGTGTCACAGAGCAGAGAAGTGAAATGGCCCTACGTCAGGAGAGCCAGAGACATCTGAACTGTAACCATAGATGAAGTCTTGCTTCTACTGAAACCAGATGGTGCAAAATTATGCTTGAATTTGGATGAGAATTTTTTCTTTTCTTTTTGGTCCTGTCTACCAGTGGAGCTACAAAACTTCTCACTTTCTCTTCCTCAACTGGCACAAAATTGCTGTTCTTAGGATTGTGACCCACGGGGGTGAACAAACATGTTGAAGAGATGCAAGAGGTACTACCTGAGCCCTCTGCCTGATGCTCCCTGCCCTGCCCATGAGGCATTTCTTGATCTGCTGAAATTTGAGGCCTGGCTTTTTAAAGTTAATAAAGGTCAATGTCAGTTTGTCTTATGATTGTCCATTAGCAGCAAAGCCCATGGCAGACTGTGGGGAGAAGCCTTGCCAGCACTGGGATGTATGCTGTCTCTGCTTATGTCTCCATGTGCTCTAAGACAGACCTTTGTGCCTAACACCAAACCCTCTCCTAGCTCATAGCAAACGTCTTCCTGCAGGCATATATCCCATAGGCTTACACTTTTTGGATGAGGAACTGTGGAGTGGCTTGTGGTTTTGGCTATCTTTTGTAAACATTAGGGGTGAAGCATCTTGTATGGAAATGCTATGGTGTAAATGAAAATGGGGCAGAAATACCCAGTTCTGGTGCTGATTCCATGCATATTTCTGAGACCTTTACATGGCAAAACATTTCATGCTGTATTCCCTCTCTGCACAAGCACAGCCAGGGGCCAGCAATAACAGAAAATGAGATGAGTAGATGGGCAAGATGGGAGGCAAATGTCTTGGGCAGTGCCTGTCCTCCCTTCCAGCCTGCTCATTTAGAAATTACAGGAAGTCAAGGAGGGGAATAGGAAGGAGTTGGAGAAAAAAGAAAGATCCACTTTTGCCAGGAATGTGTTGATCCCTTCTCTGCCCCTCTGCCTGGAGTGGCAGTTTTGTAGATCCTGCCCAATTTCTAGGAGCCTTTCTCCCAACAATCTGCTGTACTGTGTGGTAAAGTACGGGTGGCTTTTTCAATACCAAGGGAGAGATGGATCAAGAGTATGAAGTGCTTCTGGACATGCTATGGGGCTGGCTCAAAGGAGCAGGAAGCTGGGTGCTGAAGCCCATTGCAGAGTGTGGCCACGATGCTGGCAGAGATGCCCTCCCTGCTGCCAGGAGCACAGCAAGCCCTGCCCGGGCTGGGCTGCACAGGGAACTTGTCTTGCAGCATTTCATAGTAAGGATATTAAAACCTCATGTAGCTATAAGCCCATATGCAACAGCATGAAAGTTAAAAATGATGACTGTTCTGCATTCTTTGCTAGACACCAGGGACAAGCCTGATTCAATTTCATCCCAATGCAAAGCCATTAAGAGGATTTAATTACAAATGATTTCTCTCCCATTATCCAAAGTCTAGTAGAAAAGTGCACCCCTTTGGTTTTTCATTTTTATGCTAGGAAATTGAACATGGGCAATAAAGATACATTACTCAACATACAGCTCTTGAAGTCTGTATATCAAGTATAATAATAGCTAAAAATTCAAGGCTAATGGATAAAAATTGAAAAATATTAAAGGTTCTGTAAGAAACAAACTTCTGCTGCTTACAATGTCACCGTGCTCTAATTTCTTAAGTGGGAGGGATGAAAAGATCTTTCTGATTATCTACCAAGATGGGAAAATATAGCATACATATACCAAAAAAATAATGGGATAATAATGGCATGCTGTAAAGAGAATTCTATAAATGGAAAGGACAAATCTGTAACTAGCCCAAATGGCTCTTGCTGTGTGGTGGAAAAAAAAAAAAAAGCCTCAGCTGAAACTCTGGGTTTGGTCTGAGAGTATGAGGTCACAGTGACTGTCAAGTGAGGTAGAGAAAAAGGGGGAGAAAAGGAAAGATAAAATAAGAATGATAAAATGAAACAGCATAAGTAGGAAACTACTGAAGTGCATGTATTGCTGTACATGTTCTCATGAGTTAGAAAATTTTTTAATGAATGCTGCCTAATTAACAGAGCAGAACCTAATTCCTAAACAGTGTGAAATCAATTAGTATTTTTTCCAAAAGGAAATTCTCATCCATTAGTTATACTTGATTTTAATTAAAACTGTGCTGGAAGGACATGATCTAGAATGCTCATGCCTGACAGCTGTTGTACATAGATTGAAAAGTATGATAACAAATGCCATGCTGGATGTCAGAAAGTGTGCTTTTTTATCCTTCTCTGCAATACACTCCTTTTCAGGCCAACAATGAAGGCAATAGTTGAGATGTGGGAACACGAAGGATTTTATCAATGAGGTAATGGAGTTTTCTGCTCTATTCTTTGTTCCTTTCCCAGCAATTTCTGCTGCAATGCTACTGTGGAGGATCTTGACTATTAAAATAACCCAGTTATATGTTCATTCAAAATTAATATAGTACCAAGGGGAAGAAATGGCAGGTGTCTGTATTGCTATCACTGATTACCAGTTTACCACATAATGAGTTTTTCTTTAGGAAGAAATCAACAGTAATGAAATGAATGAAATGAAATCTCTGGGACATTCAATTTCTATTTTCCACTAAGTATATGCATAATATCAAGCTTCTTAATTGCTGCCATTTCATTCTGCATCCGTATCTTTACTTGAGAATCTGTACTTGGTATAGAGGCACTTCACAGATCGAGTCTTTGGGGCATATCATCGTTTGGGTGTATGAAAGCTCATACCTCTGGGCAGATGCTAATGCAAATGCATACTCCTTTTCCACACAGCCAGGCCCTTTGAAACAAATACTTAGGCAGAAGTATTTCTCTGAAAGAAGCAATAGAGCTAATGTGTGTGCATTAGAAGCAGAGTCTTGTGTTAGCAAGGCAGCAGAAATGGCAAATGTGGCAACACTTCAGTGTTCACCTAAATTAATTGGTTAAATTAGTGAATAGTCAGGTTTCACTGCAAATTAAAACTGAGGGCCAGGTTTTAAGGACTTGTCAGTAATCCAGATCTGTAGACTTCAATGGACTCACATCTCACCATATACCAATGTAATCACTGCATTGGGTTTCCTGGAAGCAACCCTGATCTGGTCTGACAAGAGTGAAAGGAGAAGGGAGCTGCTTTTGTTGGAGCTGCTCCATGTTCTGTCGGTGGCATATCTGCTGTCCCTGGACTTGTGTGTACATTTTTGTCCATATCTAATGGACACTGATGATTGAACACTGCTAAATGAACACCGCTAATTTTCAGACTAGCAACTCAGGCTGGCAATGGTGAGTGTTTCATTGGCTTTGCCTGTCATCCTCCAACTTACCTGATCTGGAATTTGGCCTTTTATCTCTTGGGAAAAAGAAAAAAGAAAGAAAAAAAGAAAAAAAAAAAAAAGAAGTGGCAATCTGAGTGAGCTCTGACTTAGTGCAAATAAAGACTGCTTCAACACATCAGACATGATGAAAGGCAAATAAACAGTTGATGTGGACTTCCTGCTGCATGCACTCTGCATTTGTGCTAACCTTTGTGAAGAAGGTATAACAACCCTTGCAAACCCCATGTGAGAATTTATTGAACAGGGCTTTACCTGTCATAGGTACCTTTACCTTTACCTTTGAGGTCATAACCTTTACCTTTACCATACCTTTACCTTTAAGGTCATAAAGAAGGAAAGACTTACTCTGTAGAGTCTACCCTACAAGGCCAACTTCCAGCACTATTGAGACTGTCAGCTAGACATGGCTCTCTTCGTGGTGTGCTACACTAGCATCTTCATTCAGGCGTGCGGTGAATGATCCAGAATGCTCTTTACTCAGAGCTGTCATGCCTCTATCCTGTGTAAGCAAGACTTTTTATCTGTCTCAGGCCTTGTGAGTAATTTCCATGAGCTCTACAAGGAGTCAAGATCTGGTAGCCCAAACAGTAGCTCCTTGAATTGCACAACCACCTCTTAAACTTAGACATCAGAAGAATTACACTGTCTTTCAGCAACTATTATAGATGCTCTGAATGAACAACTTCCACTCACACAGTAAGCATGCATATTTGAACCCACTTGGGCTTCCTGTCCAAAGCTATCTGTATTTTGTGATGCACACTTCCCAAGTATCAAAACCAGTGAGGTTTGTTTGCAAGCTGCTGAAAGAAAATTAAGTAATTTGCTTCTTCAAACATGTTAATAATTTTTGTCTAGGCAGGCCACTGTGAGTCACTGATGGCAATGGAAAGCACACCAACAGACAGCAAACTTGGCTGTTATTCTTGTACACTAAGTCAAGTTCAATTACTAGCACTTTTTTTTTAAGGAAAGATACCTTTCTCCTCTCCTCTGCAGCCTCCAGCTTTTTCTGGATCTCCTCAAGAGAGAGTTCTTTCTTCTTTGGAGAAGCTAAAGTTCGTGGTGCTTCTGAGACCGGAGATGGTGGCTTTAGGATCAGTTCAAAGGCCTGGCCCGAGGCACGTTTGTTGATTTGTTTCACTTCCATGTCTGCACAATAAAGTGAGAAATGGTGAGCCCTTCAATACCTCAGTATTATTGAGGAGAGAATCAGTGCAGACTTTAGTGTAAGATCAGAAGAAGCACAAACAAAAGATTTAGCATCTTTGCCTTGGGCCTTTTAAATGCAATGGCAGATTATGGGCTGGAAACTGTTCTCAGGAGAAGAACATTCCATTTAATCAGTAATAGCTTAATTATACCTTAATCTCATAAAGATAAAAATTTACAGTAATTTTGGAAGCTTATTGGTGTGTCATTTCACACCCCCTGTGAGCAGTGCCCAAACTGATTAATTTTTTAAGCATGCTTTCATCTTTTCTCGGTTTCCTTGGGAATTATGTCAGCTTTGAAGAGCTGTAATTCTCAAATGGGTAGTAGGAAAAGTACAGCTCAGTATGAGAGGGCTAGCTTTAAGAGTTTAGTTAGCTGCTATTAGGAACCATGCCCAGCATCACAGGTAATACACAATCAACAGAAGGTAATAGCCAGAATCAGCAAAATATCCACAGAGTAACATTATGGACTGGGATGGTGAACTGAGTAATTTCCCAGCACTAGCACATTATCTGAGGTGCAGGATGATTTCCAGTGAAAGTCACTCACCATCATATTTATAGATGTTCATGTTGCGAGGTTCAGGATAAAAACAGGAGCAGATCAGGGAGAGCATGGACAGCTCCTTCATCTTTTCCTTGTAAGCTGAAATGAAAGACCTTGTTAACATGCTTCATTTTCCCAGATCCTATAGTGAATCTCTAACTGAGGTGACTGGCTGGAGACCAGCAAATCTGCTCTATCGCCCACCTGGCAGATTTCTCTAGAATATTTACTATCAAATATTTCTTCTGAACCTTGACCCTTGACCAAATCATACGTGAGATGCCCAGTACTGCAGAGACTGCGTCTTATCTCCTACATGACCTCAGCCTTGGGTCTAACACAGGCAGTCCTCTTTGGTTTACACAAAGTGACTCTGGCTACCAGGAAATGTATTTAGCATTGGAAGAGAGCCATCACTCCACTCTCTTCTGGCAGGTGGAGAGAAATGAAGCTCTTACAAATTCTCTGACGTATCCAAATGCAATTGAGAACAGCTCTGAAACGCTGCCTGTGTGTTGCCATAGGCAGATGCTAAAGACATTATGTGTTACAAATGAAAATGTCATCCAGATAATTAAAAATGAAACCAGAAATGAGGATACATTTATCAAATCCTTTGCATAATGTCCTTAATATGCGTAACTACTTGAAACAAAGCTTCTCCTACCTTGTTTACTTGCCTCCATACCCAGGTCTAGCATATATCTGCTGATGCAATAAATACCCTTGTAATGCACCTTTACAGTGTTGCCTTTACTGACTTTGTAATGCCTAGAGGCCAAATCATGGACTGAGGAGGACTTGATCCAGAAATGGTGATACCAACCACTATACAATGTCCTGCATTCACCCTCATCCCAGCTTGTAAGCAGGAAAATACTCTTGTATCTGGTCATTTGGCAAGTCAATGGCAGACCCCAGACCTGAGCCAGCTCTCCTGGGTCCTTGGGCAATACCCTAGCCACAGCCCACACTGCATATGTTGAGGGGGTGGTTGCTTCAAAATTCATCTTGGCACACACAAATCCCTGCTACTATCAAAATCATATATATAGAGGCAGACAAACGTTTCCTGCCAGCACGTGAAAATATGGCTTAAAATATAACTCAGGCTCCAAGTATTGTACTTAACAGATTAGACCAAATTAATTCTTCATGTTACCAAAGGAAAATCAGACAGCCCTTTGATCTTCAAATTGTGGATACATAGGAAATTGTTGTTCATCCTTTCTCATGGATGCCCTTGTGCTTCTTGAGTATTTTTCCTACTCAGAAAGGCCCCTGAAGTTGAGGGCTTGAGAGCCTTTAGGTGCTGCTCAAAATGGTGGTATTTGAACGATACTATACTGCTGTAAAAAGCCATAAAAATGTTTCTATAAAGAGCCAATTAAAATGTTGCTATGAACACATTAAGAAGAAAAGGAGAGCTAAGGAGAATCTCCATCCTTTATAGGATGCTGGGGAAACATAGTGAAAAAGGCTGAGGAAAAGGCTGAAATACTTAATGCTATTTTTGCCTCAGTCTTTAGTAGTAAGACCAGTTGTTCTCAAGGTAGCCGAGCTCAGTATTCCTCTCAGCTGGAAGACACACGGGAAGCAGAATAGAGCCCCCATAATCCACGGGGAAATGGTTTGTAACATCCTACACCACTTAGACACACACAAGTCTGAGGCAGGATGGGATCCACTCAAAGGTACTGAGGGAGCTAGTGGAAGTGCTCATCAAGCTACTTTCCATCATTTATCAGCACTCTGGTTAACCAGCCAGGTCCCGGTTGACTGGAGATTAGCAAATGTGACACCCCATCTACAAGAAGGGCCAGAAAGAGGGTCCAGTGAACTACAGAACTCCAAGGGGATTGAGTGCACCCTCAGTAAGTTTGCATCAAGTTGGGCAGTGGGAAGGTAGGCTCTATAGAGGGACCTGGAAAAGCTGGATCAATGGGCCAAAGCCAACTGTATGAGGTTCAACAAGGACAAGTGCTAGGTCCTGCACTCAATGCACTTAATGACGATCTTAAAGGTTTTTTCCAACCTCAATGATTCTATGATTCTATGATACATCCGTTCAGGAATGGATTTCTAACTGCCACTGAATGATTAGTTAATCTACTTAAGCTTTGCATGGGGGCATCTAATCATGGACACTAAATAACCCACCCAAAGAAAGCTTTACAGAAACCGCTGGTGAAAGCCAGCATCTCAGGGCAAGAGTGTACTGAAGACTGCTTTCTGTGCACTGAGGTTGTCATGGAAGCTTGGACTTGACAAGTTTTTTGCTTGGAAACATAAGTATCAACTTGCAAGTAATAATTCAAAAATCCTCTGAAGAAGCAAATCATGTCCAGCTAATGTCTGTTAACACAATGATATGTTAACTTAGGCCTCCATCCAACAAAGCATTTAACAGCATGTGTAATTCTAAGAGCACAGGTGTGGTAATCCAGACTGTCCTTTGAGGAGAGCTTGCCCAGCTGGCTCCCCACACCACCAAAATTGCATCCTTTTCAGCAAGAAGGTTGTGGAGTGGATGCAGTGAGACCCTGCAGGCTGCCTGGGAGGTTGATAAACATACAAAAAAAAGGATGTTGTCTTGCATGTTAAAGATATGACCATGAAGGACAAAAGCTGAAAACTAAACATTCTTGTACAAGGTCTGCTAAGTCTTTACTACAATGTATACTTTGTAATATCTTCACAGAAAGAGGCATGCAAACCAGTGTCCTAGAAATCCTGCCTTTTGGGGCCTTTGTTATTGTCTTTTTATCTTTGCTTGACATTGAATATGTCTTGGTTTTTAATAGCATTTAAACCAATTAGAAGTAGTGTTTGTTTTCCTAGCTTGTCATCTGCAAAACATGTCTGGAGAAAGATAAGAACGTGCTCAGCTCTGTTTCCTTTTAGCACAATAGCTGCACTGAGAGCACGCTGGCAAAATGACTGTCCTGCCTCATTCTGGCCATTGGTAGAATTAGGATGACTTTCCATGCTTTACAAGCATTACATTTTCTTTTTTCATGGTATTGATTAAGTCTCCATTTGCCCTAGGAAGTCCTTCAACTGTAGTTGGGACTTGGCTTGAGTACTCACAGCAAGTTCTGAGGCTGTTGCAACCCTCAGAACCAAACAACATGTGAATGACACATGAAAGGATGGGAAAGGAGTCCTACTGTGCCTCAGGGGGCGATTGGGAGAGTATGCAATGCAATGACCAATGCACTGTATTCCTGAGGTGTTGACAAGCACTGCTTTTCCTGTTGGAGACAAGGGCCAACGACCTCCAAGGAACAAGACCTACACATCTCCTTAGGCTTCCAACATCATCATTGTGATTTGTCCACCTTGACCAGGCAAAGAACAGCTTATTTGACAGCATGGAGTAGCAGGACCCCTGCTTTGCTCAGCTGTCCTTTCCTTAAACTACCATACATTAAAAAAAAGAGCAGAAACGTTAGCCCAGTTACATCTATGTAGGCACTTGTAGTTAGTGGTCTGATTAGAGTGGCAGGCCAGTGTCACACAAGTTAAACAGGGAGATAGCTGTGCTTTCCTAAGTCCTGAGGAGCTAGTGTTTAGCCATGGAAACTGGTTCTCCCTAAAAGAAACATTTTTCCATTAAAGCACCAGCACACTTCAGCCAGAAAACCAACAGCCCAACATCTATGCAATCTGCACAGGACCTCTTGTGTTAACTGAAATAGGTACAAAAATGATCTGTCTTATAGTGGAGCTTTTAAAAACCCCTGAAGACAAGCAGTGATTGCAACAAAGTTGATTTTCCAAATGTGTTTCAACTGGCTTGCTAATTATATAGCTCCTTGTGCAGTCATGTAGGGTACATATCATTCCATTAACTGTGTAAGTTAAATGAAGGAAAGTAAATTATGGTAATGATAATAGTACAAAAACTTTGATAGGGAAATTGCTAGGAAAGAACAATGTTGACAAAAGACAGCAACAGTATCTTCTTAGTTACATGCAGCAAGATTTAAATGTTTAGATGCATTAAATGCTTCCAAGTTAGGCAAGAGCAGAACCCAGATTTTTGCTAAAACCAAAAAGGGATTTCAGTATTAGCACTTCTTGGAGTTTTGCTGTGAATATCCTAGTATTTACAGGTCTTCTTAAATTCTGGAGCTGTGTGATTATTTCAGAATCTCATCTATTTTTTTAAATAAATCCATCATATTCAGAGCTGCAGAGAAAGCCTTGGAAATGTTATCTAATGCTTCTAAAAGATTTGACAGCTTCAGAGAAGAAGAAACTTGGGTAAGTTTCAAACTCATTATTTCATTATTTTTTTCTGAACGAGTCCCTAATGTACCTTAGTATCATTGTTTTACGCTAATCTCACCATTTTCTCAAACTTCTGTCCTTATTTTTAACAGCTATGTTTAGAAACTATGAAGCCACTCCCTGTGCTGGGTGAATGTTTCCATGCTCTTTCTTTTTGGGTTCTTTACTTGCTTTGATGTTTCTCTCCAAAAGTGCTCTCCTGGTCTCAAATAATACACTTATTCAGATAGATCCCAGATTTCTCCACTAACAACAGAAAATTATTCCATTGCCAGCCCTGTAGCTCACTTGCCCACTGAGTGAAGGTAATAAGGAAGACTGCTATGGCTGCCATTAGAAGTCAGCAACCACCCACTTGTTGCTGGGAGAAACAGGAAGATGAGGGAAAGCACTGATAAAACCACCCTGTCTGTTTTAATCTGTTATCCAATAGCTATAAGGAATTTTTTACAGTTTACACTGTACAATGAAAATCTGTCCTGACTGACAGGCCATGGGCAATTTGGGTCATATTTTGCTCCTTGGCAAAGCACAGCTAGGACAGATTGCTGTGTCACAGAAGAGACCATTGTTCGTAAGCAAGACTATTTTTAATGCATGAAAGCAGAGAGATATGTGTAAATGCTACTCATAATTAACATCTGATGAAGGCAAATCTGTTAATTCCTTTTGCCTTACCAAATACAGTCTGCATATAATAAAGTGTTACTGATTTTTGGCACTTTAAGTCTCACTAGTCAACTAATTCTTGAAATTATGCATACCTGGAAGGAAACTGAAACTGGCACGTTGTCTATGGTCAAAATGTGCAACCCACAACACTGCCCAGCTCCCTGTTCCTTTGCCAGGCACCTGTGAGAAAGTCAGGTTTCTGAGACTTAACTGAAATCTTGCTTTGTTTTCTGCTTTGGAAGAAACTGTAGGAGTAAAAAATAAAGCTAGGTGAAGCATGAAATGCAAGGTACAGAAGACCTGCCACAGCCATCCTGTACATTGATTTCTCATGGACCTTATTGACAAAGCAGTTTGTTACAAATTTCACTTTCTTAATGCTCCCTTTGAAGTGCTAGAGTTTTTGCTTTGTCAAGACAATGCTTTAAGCCACGAAAAGCCATGGCATTTTGTGAACACCAACAGACACACTTTATTGGCCAGTATTTTTTTTATCCATTTTAGTAGTATGATGCATCCTTTTATGTCAAATGAAATGGTGTTATATGATCATAACTGCAATTGTTTCCCTATAGCTGGTGGATATTTGACAAAAGCTACCAGATGAGTGCTGGTAAAATGTTGAACTAGTACTGGAACTAGCACGTGGGACTGGAGAGAAGCACCACCAGAGAGTGACTGGTCTCATTTCAAGAGAGATGCCTAAGATAAATCAATTAGGCAAATCTTAAGGCAAATGAATTGCCCTCCATTGTCAGAAAACCTAAGGATGTTTATAGGATTATGGAGTCACCAGTGATTAAGCAAAAGCTTCTGAAGTGAACACATCTTTTCCATCCCTTACACTCACTCATGAGTGACATCTCATTTTGGTGGTTCACATAGGTGGGGCTTATTTTGTGGCTGTCTCTCTGAGTGTAAAACACTGCTCAGCAGACTTTGTGGTGTGAGTCCATCCCACAACCTCATGTACACGTGGACTTGTCCAGTTTCCCCCCCAAAAATGAGATTGCTTATTTTGTACTAAATATTGCTTATATTGTACTAAATTGTACTAAAAGCTTGAGACGAGCTTGACAGAACTGCCTCTTTAATGTCCTATAGTGCTCACATATGTCACTGGTGGGAAAGGAGGCACAGGACCCTCACTCACTTGGGGCCACTCTTTGGTGACCAAGTCTTTAAAATTACACTCTTCATATACTGCAATGCAGTTTAATATAGAGATGAGTATAGAGTTTTGGTCATGTCCCCTGCCCTGAATGTTGTGGTATTTCTGTATCTTGGCCATAGAGTAAACAGATAACAAGGAAACAAGAAACAGAAAATGAGGAAAAGAAATTGTGAATTACTGAGTTTCCTCTGTCAAGAGAGACTCTAGCATATCCTATCATATGTCCAGAAAAGGAGTAAGAAGGAACTCGGACAGATCTAATCTGCTTTTGTTGCAACTGAGAGTTTTAAAAAGTAGCTTTAGGCATTAATTTCGGTAATCCTCGTGACTGTTCTGAGGTCACTAAAGGTACCTAGGTTTTGACAGAAGTATTGGAAATTTTTTAACAAATGGCTTTGAAATGGCTTGAGATGGAATCAAGCCCTAGTACCATTCATAAAAGTCCAGGGTGGCAGTGAAATCAGGCAGCACTGTAGCACCAGTTCTTCAAAACACAAAAACACAAAAAAAGATACAAGCAACAGATCTTACCCTTCAGCTTCCTATTAAGACTGGGTTACATTGCAGTAATGAACCCTGTCCTTGAGTGCCAGCCCTTGCATGCCACTTCTACAACATAGTAAAGGATCTGGCTAGAAAATCCACCCCAAGGAACACACAAGCAGCTGTTTGCTTATGCAGAGACTGCCCAACACTGACTTTCTTGCATCTGCAGTGAGTAGATGCAAACACATGCAAACATGTAGATTGGAGGGTAGCACAAGTCTCTCTGAAAACTGCCCCTAAATTTACAGCTTAATCACTGATCATTACTATGGATTTTTGGACTAAAATGGACTACTCCAGATGCCACGTCTGTGATTCTTAATGTGCATGACTGTATTCAAATGTCTTTGTTCACTTTATTTTCTGATGTCAGAATGTTAAGACGTGAAGTTACTGTTTTGTGTTACACAGAATCACAGAATGTTGGAAGGGACCTTGAAAGGTCATCTAGTTCAACCCCCCCTGCCAGAGCAGGATCCCCTAGAGTAGGTTACACAGGAATACATCCAGGTGGGTTTTGTATGTCTCCAGAGGATACTCCACAACCTCTCTGGGCAGCCTGTTCCAGTGTCTGTCACCCTCATAGTGAAAAAGGTTTTCCTCATGTTTATGTGGAACCTCCTATGCTTCAGCTTGCACCCACTGCCCCTTGTCCTATCATTGGACATCACTGAGAAGAGCCTGGCTCTGTCCTGACACTCACCCTTTACATATTTATAAACATTAATGAGGTTGTCCCTCAGTCTCCTCTTCTCCAAGCTAAAGAGACTCAGCTCCCTCAGCCTTTCCTCCTAAGAGAGATGTTCCACTCCCTTCATCATCTTTGTGGCTCTGCACTGGACTCTTTCAAGCAGCTCCCTGTCCTTCTTGAACTGAGAACGCCAGAACTGGACAAAATATTCCAGATCTTCCTTCAACCAGTTCACAATCCACCTCACTACCCGATCATCCAGACCACACTTCCACAGTTCAGCTACGAGGATGCTGTTATTTCAATTTATGTAATTTTCAATGCTGAAGTAATGAGAAAATCCATGTGCTGAACCCTGCCTGTTACAGTCATCTGTGACATGAGTTAATGGGACTATTTTTCAGGCTAATGCAACTGCATTGTCAAAATGAGATTTTAATGGAAGAGCTTTTTTTGGAATTTGGGGAAAAAAAATCTTGCCATGGTTACCTGAAACAGTGATGCAGATGCTTTGCCATAGCCACTATCAGAGAGTCTTGGGACAGATTCTGTTTACAGAAATATATACACACACATCTCCTTCCAGTGAGGAAGTAATACAGACATCTGCCTATCCAGAGCCTGTCAGACCCCCGCTCAGGGCCCCAACAGCATAAAACATTGCATGCTGGTGGAAACATGGGAAGAACAGAAGTAAGCCAGACGAGAAAGCTATGGATAAGCTTCTTTTTCTTCTCCAGCTCTGCAGAAACTAGTCTGTAGCAGTGTCAGAGCCAGATGCTGCACCCTCTCATAAGCCAACCCTTTGGAGAGCCAGTGCATCACATCAGCATGAGGAAGCTCTTGGTAGTTCAGTTTCAGCAGCCCCCCAGGACTGAGGGGACGGCAATGGAGAACAATGCTAAGACAGAGGTCTGCAGCCCTCCTGAAATCCGTTTGAACTTCAGGGAACTTCAGCCTGGGTGTAAACAAAAATTCCAGGGATTTTTTTTTCCCAGAGGGAGAAGACCTCCTTCTTTAAGGTCTGCCTTGCCTTTGCAAATTGTTCCAGGTATGCCCCCCATATTTCACTCCCTATCTCCACACCCCATCTCCCTTCCCCCAACTCTCTTCCCAGAGAACTTTTTATGTAGAAAAGGATGTGAGCTACTAAAACAGACTTTGAAGACAGTGGAGAGGATGAACAGTGAGGATGATCAGAGGATGAACCTCAAAGGCTACAATACTCCTGAGACAGCTTTATTTCCTGCTGGTTAACTGAAAACAAATGTTCAGTTTTTTTGCTGTTCTACCCCTGTTCTTCAGATGCTCTGGCAGTATGCTGAAGTTTAAGATGCTTAACTTATGGCTACCTTCGTAAGAGGCCACCACAGCCACAGACAGTTCCTGATACACTATTATCACCTAAGTGTAAAAGTCACGTAGCATCAGTACCTTGCACATCTTTAAGGCAGCCCCATTGAGTAACCATTCTGCTAACTCCTGTATTCTGTGAAAACACAAAAGACTGTGGTAATTCAGCTATGGGATGGTATAAACTGAAGAGATTTTCCTGAATGTGAAAGATAGAAAAAGGGAATAGGTGGTAGCAGCTGCACCAGAGGGAAACAACCCTCCTTATTTGGCTCACCTTTCCTGCTTCAGAACTGTTGTTGGTTTGGTTACATGCCTGCACACAGGGAAAACAGTCTCTTTTGACTGGTATTGTAGCAAACTTGGCTCTGTCATGTCTTATAGCCAAACACTCAAATTCAGTTTAGGACTACTGATAGAGTAGTAGTAACGATTCTGCACATTATTGTTCTGGGTCTGTTCCTATCATTAACTTTCCTCTTCTCAAGAAAAATCCCTATGTCCTGAGCTATCACTCAGTTTTATATGAATGCTTTAAGGATCAAAACCTTAAGCCCTGGAATTTCTGAATGGGCTGATTTGCTTTCCCTGATTTCATGTTCACTGTCTGTAATGTATCACACCGTATGCCTGAAGGGCTGTGACATACCCTTTCACCAGCCCACAAAGACATTAACCTCTTCTATTTCTGAAACAAGTTACATACGAAATGGCATAAAAAACCAGATACTTCATTCCAGAATTTCCACTAATGTGACTTTGAAGATCCCCCCTGGCGAGCAGCACTGAATCGGAACCTCAGTCTTTAGACAAGCTAAAAGGAGTGTTTTCAGGAACACTAATGCTCTTGAGTGAAAGCTAGAGAAGCAGAAGACATCTTGGAGACTCAACACACCCATCACAACCCAGCTGTACACAGGTTAGCTTGCCTCAGCATTTCTGACTTTGAGGTTACCTCTACTAGCCTGCTTTACCTTCAGCCTAGTGGAGTTTGCTTCAGGACGTCCCTGCAGCAAGACAACCCCCAGATTTATGATCCTTCCCTCTGAAAAGGTCATGTACTGCTGACCAGCCCCCCAAGCCACACTGCTTCCTGGGTGCAAAGCTGTGGTGCTTAGCTTGGTCCTGGGCCTGCACTGGTGGGTGAAGCACTAGGGAGCGATGTGCAATGGAGGTGGTACTTCTTCAGTGTGTTCGTAACAGGTAACAAGTGAGATGTAGGGTGGACCAAATTAAAGCCTGGAAGGACAGAAGCTGCAGAGCTTGCAGGAGCCTGCTTTCCCCTGACAGACCTGGCATGCAGATATCTATTCCAGCAACCTAGTTATAAAGATATATGTAAGATATATATTCCAGATATATATTCCAGCATCTTGGTCTAGTGGAAGGTGCCCCTGCTCGTGCAGGAGGGGTTGGAACTAGATGATCTTTAAGAGCCTTCCAACCCTAACCATTCTACAATTCTACGGTATCTGTCACTGCAATGGCAGTGTGTCTACAGCCTTCAGCTTGCCAGTGATCCAGGCACTGGGTGGGAAGTGCAACATCAAGTCTTGTGCTGAGCATACTAGTTTCCCCTGGAGCACCAAGCAGTCAGGGATTAGGCTACTTGAGATGGTTCCTGGCTCCCACCAAGCTCTTAAGGTCATCTTATTATTGTACTGTGGGAGGACGTGGAGGCCCAGCTGAGATCTGCACTGCTTTCTGTACAAACACATTGGATGCAAACACCCTGTGCCAAAATGCTTATGGTGTAAGTGAGTAAGACAGGCAAGGGATGCTGGGGAAAAAATGACCTAGAGGTGAAAAAAAATGCCTCAGGTCACAGACCCACTGTAGGAAAGCTTGGTGGGGAACACAGGTCTCCCAATTTCTGGATGGTGACACCTCCGTTGGCACAGGCTGTCTTTGAGAGTTCTGCAGACGAACTGGGTGCTGGCTGGTGAAACAGCCCCCTACAGTGTGGGGGGCAAATCAAGTATGATGAAATAGAATGGCAATGGTTTAGTGACACAGCATGCTATGATCAAACAGCATCTTCCCAAGGTATGAATCATGCTCTGGGTTTTGTTTCAGCACAGTAAGACTGGGTTACTAGAGCAAGGTGTGACAGAGCTGGCTGCCTACATTTATTTTTCTGAATCTCTCCCTCAGCCATGTGTGTTTGGAATGGTGGCATTTATTCAGTTTTTCGTAATGATCTCTTCAGAGGCTTCCACTGGCTTAGTTTTTGCATCACCATGATCCCTTTATGTGGGCTCAACAAACTCTTCTTGGTCTTGCATCACCCAGCCATGCATCACCCACTGATATTGGATGTCATTTTATTCCATGTAGGCTGTCTAACAGAAAACCCAGAGGGTAATGACATAATCCTGGCATACTGGCAGTCTTTGATATTGAAATAAGAGTTCTGCTACTGTTTCTTTTCACCTGGACACAGTGGATCCTTTATGGACTTGTAATGATATAATTTCAATTGTATTATAAAATCCATCCTCCTCATCTTTAGACTGAGATTACAGTTAAATTGTTTTAAGAGCCATATTGAGCTTCTAAACAGAGTAAATTTGAGGCATTCATTACCCAGATGTTCTGCAAGTAATTCACACAGCATCAAGCAAAGGAATGACCCAAAATGCTACATCAAATAAGCAATTGAGAAAGAATGGGTAAAGAATCCAACTTTTTCTGTTTTCATCATTCAGGAAGTCTCAGCTGCTGTGGAGTACCCCAGTCAAGGGAACAGAGCTGCATTGCTACCAGTTCCCATTAACAAAGAGTTTGGTCCTTGCCATTCTTCTGAGATCAGATATACATGTGGTTTTTAATAGAACTGTAAGTCAGATCTAAAATGTGACTTTTTTTTTGGTAACTCATACAGAGGTTGTACCCACAACCCTTATTAACAGATATCCTGTGCCAGTCCAAAGTGCAGATAGCTTTGATGCCTTCCTATATTTTAAAAGTTGTGCTTTGCACTGATGAAAGCCAAAATACTAGTTAGCCCTAAGTTAAGGCTTAGAAAACAATAAGTAAATTCAATTGAAAGGTGCACTTTTTGCTTTAGGCAAAGTAAATGCTGAGGACAATCAGCTAAGTAGAAACTTGTGTTTATATTATATGAGAGAATTGCACTTAGGATTTGCAGTAGGGGTGGATACTTGATCATTATATTCCAGTAATTAAAAATAGTCCTTGCTTGCTGAGTCATTTCACTGAGTGCAGAATCTATTGCAATTATTTTCACAGCATACCTATCAGGAGAATCCATTTTAGAGACAATATGTTGCTGTGAAGGCTGTGGAAGGTACACCTCAAACTAATAATTTCATACAGCCCAGAAAACCCATTTTATAGTGTCTGAATAGGAAACACATAGAAACATTCAATATTTAGTTTATATACATGTGTATACGTAAAAATGTATATATAAAGTTTTTTTTCATAAGTTTATTAGTTGATTTTAAGCAATCCACATGTACTTAATGTACTTACCCCAAAGCCAAATATGTGTAACTGCATCTTTATGCTACACACTCACTCTTATTGGCTGCCATGACTACTGACTAAATGTCAAAATGTAAAAGACAATTAAAGGAGACAGTTTAAAAAATCCAATTTCCTTCTGGCTTTCAAATGAAATTTTAATTTTGTGGGACATTTTAAATAAGGATGTCTCACCAGTTTGAATAAAGGCATTAGTTTGCTTTCCATACATGATTGCAAATCACATTTTCAAGTAGATTACTTAAAAATGAAGGGTTCATATCTTTACAATAATTAAAACAATGGCATCCACAATTTAATTGTGTTAATTAATAATAGTATTTTAAATTTGAATGTCAGAACAAAATAAGCTTAGTAAATGACTTTTAAGTTTCTGTATAAAATGGTTTGATATTAGAGTTTGCCTGTCGATGTAACTCGTATTTGTGGAGGATTTTGCTTTAAATCCAAGGAAGTGTGATAATGGAAGCTGTGCTGCAGATACCACGATACTCCAGTTTATACTCTGGTGCTTTATATTGTATGGCTTAATTCCCCTTTTTCATAATGAAGACTATAGAAATTTAAACGCTTTCATACAAACATCAGCGTCTACTCAATAGGGAATATGTGGGAACAAGGGGCTGTATTTAATTAATTACAAGATGATATAAAGGACTGAATTTCTGGGTTTACTGAATTTTAGTCCCGCATTCATGTAAGTCTCCCTATGCAGGAAACCTGTCTAGGGTGTGTTTATCCCTGGATGGGGCTTTGAGCAACAGGACCTAGTGGGAGGTGTCCCTGTCAATGGCAGGGGAGTTGGAACTAAATGACCTTTAAGCTCCCTTCCAACCCAAACCATTCTACGATTCTATGATTTTATTAATTCCTTTGGTTCAAAAATAATGCCTTTAGGTTTTGAAGGACTTGGAAAGCACTCATGACTGATTAACCATGTTGATACAACACAGATTCTGTGAAACTCATATTTTCATTTGGCATTACCTCCTAGCAAGTGGACAGTAGAATGACTAGGAAAAGTATCTTTTAAGATGGTCCCTAAACCGCAGAACTTGGGATACTTGTAGACATTTCAGAATTCAACATGTTCACTGTGAAAACCTACTTTCACAGCATTTAAAGACATCAGGTAATTTTCTGCTAGTCTTCTACACAGTCCTAAAGAGAGTACAAATGCCCAGCTGAGATTTCAGATGACATTTCGGTGTGTGGCTACGTAGACCCCTAAGCATCAATGCTGAAAGATGAAGTCTAAGCAGCAATGTAGGCACGGATACTGGGGCAGTGACTCTTTTAAAAATAAATTTACAGAAATAAATGCAGCAGATGGAGGTTGGCTCTGTAAGTCTCTCAAGGAAGAATTTTTTGCTATTCCTTTTAACCTGCCCCTTAAAGGGGTCAGACTGGGGAAAAGAAAAGAGGAAGCAGGCCAGAGCAGAGGTGTGTGAGAATCAACAGGAGGGGAGGCTGAATTCACCAGTGGTTGAAGGTATTTGGTGCCATGGAACTGCACCTGAGGTACTTAATCTAGTTTTGGACACCCCAGTTTAAGAGGGACATGAAGAACAGGTGAAGGTCCAGTGGAGGGCTACCAGGAAGGTGACTGACCTGAAGCATGTGGTCTGTGAAGTGTGGTGGAAGATGCTAGGCTTGTTTAGTTGGGCAAAGAGGTGGCTAAGAGCCAATATACTAGCTGCTTACAGCTATTTGAAGGGAAGACCAATGAAATTACAGACCCAAACTCTTCCAGGTAACAGGAGAAGGAACAAAAGCCACAATTGGTGGCTTGGGAACTTGTGATACAATCTATTCAGGAGGTGGCTAGACAAAGTGGTGGTGGTCCTTATTCAAGCAGGGCAGTGCTTCCTATCCCAACAAGACATCTTGTCTCACTGGATCTCTACAGTATTGCTGTCATTCAACACTTGGGCATTAGCTGTAGACTCTTGGTGAGCTCATCCCCAGCACATTACAGAACCAAATCCCTCAGGCTCCTTTCCTGGCTCTTCCCCAACCACTCACTCACTGCCCTCCATCCTACCTCCTTTCTCGCCAAAGAACCTCACGTTCCAAGAGCACCATGTTGGGGCTGCACCAGTAAGACCCTCCAGCTGTTCAGCTGCTGGACTTTCCATGTGGCCATCATCATAAGCCACTTCCCCAGTCATCCTACCTCTTTTTTGAAATGGAGTCTTCCAAGTACCCTTTCACGTTTAGTAAAAACCCTCTCAGCACTTAAGCTTCCTTGCAAAGCAAGCAGTAAGTCATGCAGCATAGACACAGACAATAAAAAGACACATAAAGGCAAATAAAAATAATTATTGTAACTATTATTTTAAATTATTTGCATCACTGGGAAAATTTTGTATAGCTTGCAGAGTCTACATGATTACTTCGTTCTTGGAATTGTTGCAAATAAAATAGCAGCCTGGTTGTCAGTGAGTACTAACTTACAGAGCACAACAAATCTTTTTTTTATGCTGTTTTTCAGTTCAATTGATTTTTTTCCTGTTCTGAAATATTACTGAAGTTTTCTAGAATTCATTTGCTCTGTCAGTCTATTTATCTCTCTGTACCTATGTATGTATGTATGTATGTATGTATGTATGTATGTATGTATGTATCTGTCTGTCTATCTATCTATCTGTCTGTCTGTCTGTCTGTCTCTGTCTCTATTCTTCTGCAGTACTGGCCTTCACTTACACAGAAGTGATGCATTCAGAGAGGCTGCTCTGCTACTAAATTAACCATGTGAGAAGCTGATCCCTGCAGAGATGCTTCATTGATTTCTGTGGGGCTCTGGTGTGAGGGTGCTTGGCTCATTTTTAATAAAAAAAAGATCTTCATTTGCAATAGCTAGATTTTCAGGGTATTGTGCAGCAGCATATCCCAGCATCAACAGTCTCTCACTAAAGGGAAATCAGAACTTCAGTGTTGTTCAGCCTGTTTATAAGACTTATCAAATTTCCAGGACTGGCTTGGCCATCATACTTTTCAGCATGTTCTAAAAGTAAAAGGAGCTGGAAATATCCAAACATCAATGTATAGTGGCCTGCTTTTTCTCTTTTGTTGTATAATCAAATTATTTTTCCCATATAAAAACCTCTCTTTTCCTGTATAATCAAATTCTCCTTTATTAGTGCAGTTGGCTTTTAGATTACTTCAAAACAATCATGGAGATGTTTCCTTCCTAAATTGCTGCTTCAGGAGATTTAAAGGGGAAAAATGGGTTCATCAGCTGTAACTCAACAGGGGTCTCCTATCATAGTTTGGCACTGGTTTAGGATCTAATTCCAGCACAATTGGTGAGACTGGTGTTCCTGGCCTTTTCACATGTTAGCCACTTATATGTGAGAGCCATACACCACACTGAGCCATTGTTACTTCCCATCTAGTGCCACTTTTTTTACTTCCACTACATTAGAAAATATGGGAGTCCTCCTTGCACCGACTATTGCTTTATTAAATTACAACGATTTGGCCTACAGGTTTTTTGGCTAGAAGGATGCCTCTTGCTGAACTTTGAAGAAGCTTTTAGCAAAAATCATTTCACTATTGCTCGGTAGATGACTGGGGAAAAATACATAGCTTGCACGTGGTAAACTAACCAAGCACTTACTGCATTTGTTTGAAAGTCTCTAGCACTTTGTGCCAGGGAATCATTCCTCATTTGAAAAATATGCCTAGGCCTAGCCTTGGAATAAGTAATTGAAATATCTGATTTCAGGATTCATCCGTGGCTGGGAGACACATATTCAAGCTTTACAGCCAAGTTCTCTGAAGATGCTTTGTGCTGGACATGACTGATTGCACATGGGCTGAGAGTGATGCTTCAAGCACTGCTCCTCCTGGTTGCCATGGACCTGAGGAGCGCTGGAAATTGGATATAGAAGAGGAAACAACTATTGTGTAGTCTTAATTCCTCCCCTTCTGGTCCTGCAGAAGTGTGGAGGATTAGCAGAAGGAGTGGGCTGTGTGAAGGGATGAGAGTTGAATCTGCCTGGTGGAAGAAATTGCTGAGAGCAGATGAATTAAAAAAGAATAAAAAAACCCACAACCAAAAAGTAAAGTCATTCAAGGGATGAGATGATTGAAATGGGACCAAGAATGAGAGTGACACTGTGACCAACTGGATAATGAGATTGGGTTAAGAAAGTGAAGAAAAGGGTAACCAGGAAATGGCCTGGACTGGAAATCAGTAGGTGGTGCGGATTGAGCAGATGGGAAACTGATTAGGATGGCAGATGGTTCACAGGGAAGTTCAGAGTCCCCTGAAATAGAAATCTTCCTCACTGCTAACTCAAACTTTGCTCTAATATGTAAATGACACTAAAAGACTACAACAATATTAGAGCAGCAGTTCAGGGACTGACTGAAGTCCATCCAATATAATATTCTGTTTCCAGGATACTTTTTCTTAATTTTTAATCTAGGAAATTATATTCATATAACTACACAGAAATGTATTAAATGTAATTTTGTAATCTTTGTATTGTTCAGTACTCCTGCTTGCTTCTCTAAATGCCTTGAATTTTCTGCCAGAGTTCAGTATTTATTCTTATTATTGCAAATTTTTACCCTTGACAGTACTGCTCCTATCTTTTGTGCAGAGATCAGGATGCTGGCAGAGCTGAGTCCTCTAGAATAGCATTGCCAAGCAAGGCAAACAGATAATTACAATTTTGCAGAATACTTAAAAGTACTGCTATCATGTTGAATCCCAGTTTTCAGGCCTCCCACCACTAGAAGGTGAAATTCTTCACACATATACAGTGTGATTCTTCCCTAATGTTTCACTCCAAAAAGTGTGAATGCGATACAAAAGGGAATAACTTGAATCCTCCATGCAGATTACAACAAATATCTTACTATTTCTCTTCTTAAGAAGTCATTATTGATATTTCACTTAGAAAATAATGATGTTCAGAGGTAGAACATAATTTCCCCAGCAAGAAGATACTTGCCTTAAGAACAAACATTTTGTAGACAAATATTAAACATTCACTTTTTTAAACCACAATGAGCATGGGCTTCTTTCCTATCTACAACATATAATATTGATAGCTTCCTGACTGCATTATTGACAGTGTCAAAAAATATCTAAACACATAGAAAATATATTAGCTTAGGAATAGTCTTTTGTATTACATCTACACAATAAATTGAATAAATGCCAGTACCTGGAGACAGAGGTTGTATATTCAAGTCACTATGAACATGTCTGCCAAGTGATATAGTTGCTCTTCTTCTCACATGAATAATATAAGAAACAAATATATCAAAATAGTTAAGTTTAGTATTTAGTAAAGGCTAAAGAACTTGGTTATAGAAGTGAATTTCACTTCCAAAAATGTCTTTGAAAAACTACAGAGCTGGATTCATGCATACCTTTTAATTTTAAAAGTTTCCCAGGAGCATGCAAACATTTCTTATGGCTCCATTAATGTAACTGGAGGATTTGTGGTACAAAAATACTAGTAAACAAAAAACCTTCACTTTTTTGCTACACTTCTATATACAAATGAAGGTAAAAATTTTTGTGCATCTTCTACCTGACTATGGTCTCTACAGTCTTTTGAAAAGGGAAAAATAATGACCATGATAATACTACACTGTTCAGGGAGCCCTGCCAATGAAATCTCATCAGGAGCCATTCTAGTGAAAACCATCGGATTAATCTGAACACTTCTATTAGAAATCTTAGGCCAACAGGGCAATTTGTGTTTTCAGTAACTTTACAAATGATTAAAAAATAGTATCAAGATCAAAAGTTATAGTTATATCGTTACCTAGTAGCTATTGAATATATTTATATGAAAAAACTTCAAACATGAAATGCACCTTAGCTATCTTCAGGTAAAACATACTTTCACTTCAGGTAAATTCTCCATTTGTAGACTTCTATGCCAGTCTGGAGTATGAACTACACATACAATTTTTTTTTTTTATATCTAAGAAACTCCCTAAGCCTTATAAAAAGTACCTGAGTAGCACAGAATCCTAATATAGCTTCAGAAGGCAAGTTGCTCTGTGTCCTAATCTGATCAGTACAGATTTTTTTCGACTTCCGTAACATGAGGGCATTATTATACATTTTCCCACAGCATGGAACATAAACTCACACAATTCTGATGTAAGTATGTAAGATTATCCCCATCTTAATGAAGAGAAAGTCAGGTCATAAAAAGATTAAGGGGCAAATCTAAAAAAGGAGCTAGGTGCCGAAAATTATATTTAGGACACAGTCAGACTTCTAAATCCAAAATGTGGATTCTGCAAATTTCTGCAAGGCTGTGGAGAGGTAACAAAAATCCATAAACACAACAGTTTGTGCTCTTCAAATCAGTGGTGCATTGCAGGATGGTATGTTTTTGTACAAGCAAGGGTGCCTCAGACTTGAAATGTTTAATCCTGAAGCATTGGGAACTTGGTGTTTTGTCAAGCCTGTCCTCATCCTCTGAAGTAATCTGTGTAGCCTATTTCCTGAGACCACGTGGCACACACAGATAGGACAAGGTACTTCAGAAATGCAAGGGCAGCCACTGCTTTATCTTAAAATGCATCTGAGGGGAAGTGTTGCTGGCTTACTCCTGCCCTTTAGGACCACTGTCTACAAAGAGCATCTTTGACTGGGAAATGCCAGAGTTGGCTTCAATTTCTTTCAGAAATGAGGGGATTCAAGATGAAGAGTCCTAATTACCACTCAAAAGAAACTCAAGTTTTATTTTCTGTTCCCAAACCTGTTTCTGTTTTGCTGTATCATGCAAAATCCAGTGAAGGTCCTGTAAGCCAGGGATTCCCAGTTACTAGGTGGAGATTATGCTCCCTTCTCTGTGCATTTTCATCCTCTCTCCAGCAGGATGCTGTTCCCATGAGAAGGTGGGAAGGGGACACAGCTTCATGGTTTCAGTGGGACATATAAGGATGAGAGGCCACCACATCCCGATGCCACACTCAGAAGCCAACCACCAGCTGTTTTGCTGAGGGGGAGGAGTGGATCCATCACCACCTCTTTTTCTTCCTGCCATGATGGTGAAGACTGAAGCAGGGCTTTTCCACAGCCGCAGGTGAAGTGCCCAAAGGATGTCTGAAGATTCACAATTGCCCCCTGCATTTCTCTCCAGGTGACTGACTGATGAGTACATCTGCTCTGGGCAGACCTCAGCACTGTTTGACCATAGCCAGAGGCACTGATCTCTCCCCATGTGCTGTGGAGGGACAGTCACACCTGTATCCTACCACAGCTGCCTTAGATCCTCAGTCACTTCCCTAAACTAAACCACCTCCTTGGGGCAAAACTAGTGGAAAAAAACCCCAACAATCCAGTTTTGTGATTGTATAGGTGAAGGATTACAATTTCTCTGCACAGTAACTGCTACGAAAATGATTCTTTTTGTGTATTAGAATGAGTGCATAGATTATAATTTATTTATGAACTTCTTCTATTAGACAGCTATAACTTCAAAAAATAACATTTGTAAACATATTCAGCAAAGCCTAACGTGTGGTGTAGATGGTGTGCATCAGTTTAACTGCACATCCTGGCAGAAAGAGCTTAAATTCACTTCATTTGTTAAATTATGTATTAGTAGACAGGAAAAACATAAGAAGTGGAAGAGAAAATGAAGTAATTACAGAGCAGACCTGTACACTGGTATTGCTCAGACACATGATGTCTTGAATATTTTGTTCCCAGGGGCCAACATTTCTGCATCAGTCCATTTTTTTGACTGAGAATGCAGGTCTGTGCAGGTTGAGGTCTTCAAAGTCATTTTTTCTGTTTCTGAGAAGTGCTGAGCAACTAGAGCAACAGATACAGCCTGCAGATACAGATACAGATACAGTCATGGGTGCCCATCACCTTACAGGACTGAGGTCTGTGTCCCAGGCAGAATTGCTGGCTGATGTTCATCATCGGACTCCCATTTCCAAGTTGGATCAACAGTATTTTTCAACTGGATGAAAACCAACACCACTTCAGACTGTATTCTCAGAATTAATAGAGTGAGGATTGTGTGTAGCCTAGCAAGAAGTGAATAGCAGCCATTCCTTCAAATCAGCTACCAATTTCTGTGTCCCCATGGCCCAGGGATCATTTGATTGTGCTGAGGGCAGTGCCTGAACTCTACTGATGCCAGTGAGGCAAGACTCATTTGCCAGGTTGGTTCATCTATCCCCCATTTCATGCATACAGCTGAAGAAAACATGTTCTCTACAAGCCACCTGATGACAGCAACAGCTTTTGTTTATACAGCTGATTTGTAAGGAGAACTAAGACTGGATTTTTGAAGGTAGTTACTGCAGAGGTAAGAACTGCTGGTCCATGATATGACATTTGGTCCTTCTTAAAGCACTGAGCAGAACTACTGAGAGTGCCAGGATGAAGGGCTTTGAAGCCTGCTAACACAAATTGAAGGGCAAATGTACTCAATATATACACAGCCTGGGGGGAGCACAATATTCGAGAAGACTTGCTGGAGGACTTCACTTCCAGCTGTGTTGTTGTCCACTGGTCATTGGGCTAGGAGCCATGCTCAATTCCTTATGTTCAAGTGATGGCTGTCTTGCTGTATAATCTTTAGCAAAGCTTTCAGTGGGTTAATTTTCCAACTATATAAATTATCTGGAATGACACCATTTTAGAACGCCTACTTTAAGACACCTAGGGCTTGATGTTTTTCAGGAACACTGAAGATCACTTGTTCCTTTGACTATGAACTAATATGGTAGTTAAATTAGACCTACATGAAAATGCTGCACAGCTCAAGTATTGCCCAGACCTACCTGTTGAGGGAACCCTCTGATCTCTGTGTTTCAAACTACTTAATGCCTACTTCTCACAGAGGGCTCTTAGGAGAATTAATTAGTTAATTTTGTACAGTCTTTGAAAGCTAAAATGCTATCTAAATGTATTAGTGGAGATGAGTGTCCCATCTCTCTTCTGTAATGAGTTTTTGAAATTAATGCTATTAATTTGAAAATGGAAAATTCTTTTCTAAAGAAATTAACATAAATGTCACCTGAGAAAAATCTAACCATGAGGTCAGTTTACACATATATTTATAGTAAAAAATAGGTGTGCAAAATGTCATTTAGAGAAATGTTCTATTGTAGCAAAAGTACCAAAGATATTAAAAAAAAATAAATCCAAGCTTAATTAATTAAAGAAAATTCAAATTGACAAAATCAATGTGAATGAATTAAAGGAATACATTATTAAACAGGGAAGCCTTTAGTCTAATAGAGCTTATATTTGACAAAGAGGCAATGGAGGTGGAGGTGAGAGAACATTTTGGAAGTGTGCAAGCTGCTGAATTTTATTTTTATTTCCTCAGCATGTTATGGGATCTCTTCCATAAGACGACGGAAAAGATGATGCTTCGTCCTCCGGCATATACACTTCAAAGGGTGAGTAAAGAGCTGCTATTAGGCAATATAAATTCTTAGCCATATGGACTGTTTTTAAACTTTTTACTGCCCGAATTATCAATAGCAGGAAGAGTGATCTACTGTTTGAAAACAGGAAGATTGTGAATAGGTGTTAACCTTCAGTTCTGTAGTGAATTGTACTTGCCAGCAACTTCAAATTAGCTTAGTTATCAAAATTTTCAGAAAAAGAAACTAATTGAAATGTTTCTCTGCTATGTCTTGACAAAATTTGTATTAATGGTGTCAGTCAAATCACATTCCTGCTAACATTAAGAGACAATGAACACTTCCCTGAATCTTGTCAATATTTATTCTCATCTTAAAGTAATTTCCAGATTGTCTATACAGATAATGTAACTTTCTGACAGTTGAAAATAATTCAGTGCTGACTTGTGTTCATTTATTTATAACAGGGAAAGAGCTGTATTTATTTATAAAGGGGAAGGTTAAAACCTACTGCCAAAAACTACATAATGTAGAAAGGAGCATGTTCAGTCTAAATTCAGCCTGGCGCTTTGCTCCATGTTGTTTAACTTGCAGCTTGTCACTGTCATTGATGTCCAGATGACTATTCCCGTGCAATTGCTGAAGACCAAGCAATTGTTTAAGTGTCCTGGAAAATCAGAGGCAGAATGCTTACCCCTTTACAGTAAAAAAGCCTAGTTATTAAAATAATGGAACCAGTTAAACTCAACAACCATACACTTATTTATGACTTCATATGCATGTTTACATACCAGATAAAACAATCATGTAGTACTCAGGGAATAGACAAATTTAGCAGTGACATTGCACCCATCACTGGAACAGGCTGCCCAGAGAGGTTGTGGAGTCTCCTTCGCTGGAGACATTCAAAACCTGCCTGGACAAGTTCCTGTGTGATGTGCTCTAGGTGACCCTGCTCTGGCAGGGGGGGTTGGACTAGATGATCTTTCGAGGTCCCTTCCAACCCCTAGGATTCTATGATCAGTCTAAGCATCGAGGTCTGAGCTTGTAACTAAAATGCAAATGACAAACCCGGAGAACAAATCTGAAGCACTTTTACAACAGTTTAATCAGTCTTACTGAGTTATGCAAAGCAGGTAGCACAGGGCTGCCTGAATTCCCATTATCCTCATAATTCCACCCATTTATAACCTCACAGAGTTCCTGACTATCTCAAAAGTAATCTGAATTAAAACATCTATTTAACACATTATTAACACATATCCCATGTATTTCTGTTGAACAACTTCCTATAAAATAAACAAGAACCATAACTGGGATTGAGACTTCCTAGAAAATAATTGTTTGAAGATGTTTTCATAATAAATACTCTTTAAATTAAACACTGCAAGGAAATAATGAAATGGTGATTGAAATTCCTGTGGAAGCCACAGGAGCTTTCCTTGAAAAGTTTTTATTTAACACAGCCTAAGAGAAAACGAGGTTTAATTTTGCTTTCAATGGCAGAATATAAACACAAGCTTATCAAGGTATTTAGCATCTGCCTAATCTGAGTTATGTGAAGAGTTCTATCCAAAGCCAGTAGGACTATTGACATGCTCAAACTCGGACACCTGCTTAAGTGCCTTGCTGGACCAGGGCCAGAAACATAATAGTGGGCCAGCTTAAGCTGATTTGAAATGTTCTGCTCGCTCCAGTGGCAGCAGGATCTAGCCTTTATTGCCACTTTGGAAAATACGGTGCTCAACAGGGGGAAAAAAATCAAGCACTCTGTAGTTGTCTCAGTGGTCTACTGGGTAAAACTTGAATACAAAACAAATATAGTTTATTTGGCACTAATTGGAAATTTGTGTGACTGAGAACGCATCTATCTTTCCACACGAAAATAAAATTTGCTGCCTTGATGAAACTCTTGAAGTGGCTTATTCTAATATGCTGTCTAGAGCCAAAATTTCTCTACAAATAAGTACAGCAAGGAAAGAAGATGGCTTAAAGAAATGGTGAAGAGAATTCCGAACCTTTGTGAGTTCAAAGAGGGAAGAGGCTTTTAATAATGCAGCTGTCATTTTTTAATTGAATGCTGTTGTCATTAGTGTTTTTAGAATCCTACGTAGTTACACTGCTTTTCATTGCTCGTCTATGTAGTCTGTCAGCCAGGTATTAACAGGCAGACTGGCAGCACACAGTCTACCCGTCTCTGGGCAAACCTCATGATTCCAGGCATCTCTTTTGCTGCTGAAACCTTTATATTCGTGTGCTGCGAGATCATTAATCAAAGGCTGAAGAGCCCCTTCTTCCCTAGTGACAGAATTCCTAACAAGGCCTTCTGCAGCACTAAGTCTCCGACTGACTACAAATTATCAATACTGATTACCAGATTGCTGCAGTGGGGAGGGGACGGTGTGCTCGGCACTGCAGGGCTGGCCAGACTCCCACAGACCTTGTCTCCCTCCTCTATGCCTTGTTCTCAGGGGTGCCACGGCCCGGTTAAAATGCTTTCCATCCACACCGATTATTCCTCGGGAGCAGAACATCAGCATTCAAATAAATTAATGTATAATGCATCAGTTACAGCCAGTGGCAGGAGGATTCGGTATAACTTTGTGCAGTGTGATTAAGAGTGTTAAGAGTCTGCACTGAATGGGACTTGGAGTAAGATTTGTTTCTTGGGGAAGGATAGTACTACCGTTGCAGCTCTCCACCCTTACCTTGTGGGATTTGTGTGTGTATGACTTTAATGGTGAATTATTGTGAACACTTGAAATTGAATGCGTCAAACGTAGGTCCTGCCTCATCCCCCTCCACCACAAAAAAAAAAAAAAAAAAGAAAAAAGAAAAAAAAAAGAAAAAAAAGAAAAAATATCAAGGAGTACTAAGGTTCGGATGCTTTCCGCAGCCTGACCCACTGTTGTTCTCCTCCTTTTGCTCCCACACCCTCCACTGCCATTTTCCGCTTCCCCCCCCCCCAGCAGCCTCCCTCGAACAAAGGGGCCGCAGCCCGGCTGCTCCTCTCACTACTGCCGCCAGGACAACCGCCCCGTGGCCAGAACGGACTCAAAGGCATAAGGCTCCCCGAGCCCCGGAGGCTCTCCGGGGCCGGGCTGCGGCGGGGGCCGGCAACTCCCGCGGCCCCGCCCCGCCCGGCCGCTCCCAAAGGCCCGGCGGGGGATGGGGAGCGGGGCTGTATGCCGCGGCGGCAGGGCGCAGGGTGCGGCTCCTGGCTCAGGAGCTGGGGGGGGGGGGAACCGGGGTGGGTGGGAGGATGCTTTGCTTGCAGCTCAAAACCGCAAGATAACAGCCCTGGGAGCTGCCCCCCGGGAGAGCAAACCAGGGTGGGACCTGGTAGAAAATACTGGCTATCCATGATGCAGTGACCTACTTCAACCCCCTCCCGCCCCGTCCACCCCCCTCCTCAAGACTGCAGGTGCGGGCAGCCCCGGGGCAGCAGGCAGGCGGCGGCTCTTTCTCGCCCCCCCCGCAGCCCCCGTCGCCGGGCTGGGCGCGGCCGGCCCGCAGTGCGCTCCGCGGCGGATGCCCGCCCCGCTGCAGCCCCCCCCGGCACTACAACCGCCGCACCGCCCGCCACGGGCCCGGCCTCCCAGGGCCGCCGCCCGCAGCCCCCCGTCTGCCCGCGGTGCTGGGTTCCGCTCGGCGGTGCCTCTCCGCCCGCCCTCTTGCCTTCTCGTCCCGACGCCGTTCGTTTCAGAAGCAGAGGAGAGCGCTGGCCCCGGCCGAGGGGGTTTGGGGGCGGTGGGAGGCATATTTATAGCGGGGATAACTTTCCGCTTCCTTTTTTTTTTTTTTTTTTAAGTACCACTATATAAATATTTTAAATAATGAAAGCCGTTTCAAAATTAGGCTGTGCTCATGTTCCGACCTCACCCATTAGAAAATAATTTGATCGCAGGTTAGGACGTTAAAAGAGCCCCGGGATACCATCTCCCCTCCCTTTTTTATTTCTGATCAAATATATTAAAATTATGTTTAGCGTTGTCTTGATTTTTTCTAAACCCTAGGGACACTGAGGAGAACACCCAGTGTAGGTTGCGGTCCTAGGAAATAGCGGCCGTTGTCTTGGCTGAAGAAAAAGAGATGTGGTTTCTTACCCATTGCTGTTTTAGCCATGGTGGGATGTGCAGACTCTCAGAAGTGGTGAAGGCAAAGGGGTCCAGCTACAGCAGTGGAGAGAGGGAGAGAAGACTGAATAAGGCACTGAGTCAGCAGAGTGGGGCTGTGCAAGAGAAGGAGCAAGAGGCAGGAGCCCATGAATAATTATCACTGCTCTACCCAAGCAGATTGGCTCTAGAGGTCCCCTGACATGACTCCTGCAGAGCCAGAATCTCCGGGCATTAAATATTGATCCACCAATGGTGCTGGAGTACAAAGTGCCAGAATGCAGTTTGAAATGGAAATCAGTCCTTGAATGCCTCTCCCCCCTCGGTCTGGCTTTAATAGTACATTCCATGTAAAATGTTTTATGTCTCACATGAAAAAAGCCTATTGGTGTTGAAGGCTGTGCTGTTGCTACCTGTAAAACATCCACAAATTCATTTTAACACATTTTATTCCAAAGATATGAGAAAAAATGGGACCAATGCAAGGGATTTTCTAAACCATTTATTTAAAACAGCTGCTCGGATAATTTTTACCTCTGCATCCCATTTCGTACAAATGTGTACACATACCATATGCAATTGTTCTATGCTGGATGTTTCTGCATTCCAGTATTTATTTTAGAATCCCCAGACCTAACTCTGGACGACCCAAACTCTGCTAAAACTTAGGGAATGGCAGCAAGACTTGTTTACACTCTGAAAGGGCTCTGGAATGCCAAAACCAGGATAAATGTGAAAAGAACTGTCAATAATCATTTCCTTCCTCACTGGGAGGCTGTGAGCTTGATTCACTTGATAAAGTGTGCAGAATGGGACCTGATATGATTATTACATGAAAGGGGATGGACACATTCTACAGACTCTCTCTGCATTAATTTTACGGTTTTCCTGTACCCAGCAAGAGGAAAACTAGTGACATGGCTGACAGCCACTAAACAAATGTAGGTGATTAATTGAAATTGTTGCTAGAAACACAGCAGTGATGGGATCTTTTTTTTTACACCTCCTAGGGCTGGAAGCAGCTGCTGGCCTGAAGGAGTCAGTATCCCAGACGTTGGTACGAAAATGAGGACACTCCATCTTTATCTTCTCATCCTTATGCTGTCCAACTGGAGCTCATTTGCCTCTCCCTGGGGAAAACTAACCTTATTGTCAAAAGCTTGCAGTGATAACAGATTGGCACACTGCTTGCAGACAGACAGGGCATAGGATATCATTTTCAGCTTGAAATCTGGAGGAGATTCCAAACCCTCCTATGGGGTTGTTTCGTGATGTGTATTGGTGGGTGAAAAAAGTAGGAGAATAGGCAGAGGTCTCCAGGGTGGAGGTGTGCTCTCCTAGAGCAGGCAGGGCATTGGCACGGTTCTCCTTCCTTCAGAGATGCCACGTGCAGCTGCACAGCCCACGCAATGCACTGGTACTTACTGCGGTGCTCTTCCTCCATGTGCTTCTCTAGAACAGGTTAGACAGGATTGTGCTTTTCGAGCTTCCTTGTGTTGTCAGTTATTAACTTTTGGGACAACTCTTGCAGTCATTAAACAGCATCTTCGAGTAAAGCAGGGCCCAGCGCATGAGTCTGAGGACAGCTTTCTCTTTTGAATCACTTCTGATAATTTCTGAATTGCAGGAACTAGTGTTTTTTCTTGAATGTGGACAGTAAAGTCTGGAAGTGAGATGGGGGAAGGAAACATTCCCAAACTGTGCAGGGTGCACAGAGAGAGGCGTGTGTTTCACCAGCCTGTGAGCTGCAGCACGGCAGATGCTGTGATGGCTCCCTGCTGAGGCAGCTTTGGCTCGCTGGGGGAAGCGGGATGAGGCAGGTTGCCTGGATGCGGGGGGGGGTGATCTGCCTTCCTGGAAGGCCCTGCCCTCATCTAGAGCGGGAAGGCAGCCTGGGGGCCCTACGGCCGTTTGGAGTGAAACACTTCTGGGCCTTCAGCTGTGTGGCTGCGTGTCGGGTAGCAAGAGAGGGAGACAAGAGATCTCATTGTGCCGGGATGTCTGTAGTGAGAGGAGCTTATTCCTGAAGGGAAATGGTGAGGAACGACTGAGTGTTGCACATGTAAGGGTGGAGAGAGGAGGACGCCTCATAGGGCTGGGGAGCCTCGCCCTAACCGAGAAACACCCCCCGGTCTCCAGTACCCCGGCAGGTGTGGCCCTATCCCGGGTTCAGGCACATGCATGCCGTCGTGGAGGGTTGGCTCCGCAGGGAATCAGGCGGCGAGCCCGGCCTGACCCAGCCCGGCCCCGGCTCGACCCAACCCGGCCGTGCACAGCCCGGCCCGGCTCAGCGCGGCGCGGGGCGGGGCAGGCGGAGGGAGCCCGGGCGCTCTCCGTGGTGCTGGAGGCGACGGCGCTGCCCGGGGCAGCTGCAACTCGGCCCGGGCGGCTAGGCGTGGTGGGGGATGGACCGGCAGGGAGGGGGCAGGCAGGGAGACGAACTGGGGGCAGGAGACAGGCTGGGGGGCAGTCAGACAGAACGGAGGGGCAGGGACAGAACGAGGAGCGGGCTGGCAGGGCAGGAGGCAGGCAGGGAGGGGACAGCCGGGGTTAGGCGCGGCAGCCGCCGCGCAGAGCGGGTGAGGGGCCGCGGTTCTGGCCCCGCCCGGCCGGGCTGCTCCCTGATGGCTTCCCGGCACGGGGCGGCACCGGCGACGCTGCTGGGTTTGGCCTGGCTCTGCGGGGCTCAGCTGTCCGGGGGTAGGGGCGGTACGACACCGAGGCGGTGTTGCCATAATGCATCTTGACTCGGCTCGGCTTGGCTGCCCATCCCCCGCCGCGGCAACCGGCACGCCCAGCAGGCAGCGAACCCGCCCTGCATCTGTCTTTTTTATTTAGTTCTGTTTTCCTTCTCCGAGCTAAAGCAGCAGCCGAGGGCGGCAGGCAGAGGCGGAGGGTTCCCGCACCCCTGCAGTCCCTCGCTTACTTTCGGCTCTCCCGTAGCCCCCGCCGCAGTGACCGCGGCGTTTTCCCACTCCCTTTGCCTGCACCGCCCCGGCCCCTCGGCTTCTCTGCTCAGGCCCCGGGTGCCTCAGCTCGGGACCAGTAACCTCTGCCGCCGAGGGAGCCGGCACGTTGCGGCCGCGGGCTGCCGGGCCGGGGGCGGGGAGACAGCGGCACCGGGCTCCTGGGGCTTGGGATGCTGAGAAAGCGGTGCAAGAAGTTGCGTGGCGATCACTGTCGTGTCAAACCCTTGACATAAACGTTACTAGACACCCTATGTATAAATTTCTGAGCCACTGTTACCTTTCATGTTGTGTTTCACGTACATTTTACAGGCTCCTGAATTAAGCTCCAGCATGTCCTAGCAAGGCTGGGACTTTTTTCGTTTTCACAGGCTGAGCCTTCTCGTGATTGACATTAAAATGCATTTGCTGCCCTGCCTACCTCCACTTCTGTGGATGCACGAGCTGTTAAAATGTGCTGCCGAGTGAAGCGCTCCTTAACTGCTTTTAAATAGCAGTGGAACAGAGCTGGAGCTTTCATATCACTTTTGTTAGACACTTCTGTTGCTTTGGCTAAATCGTTGGAAAACCTTTTGTTCTTATCCTCCAATTTGTTCTTTCCTCCATTTGTTAGAAAGGATCTTACTTTTTAACCTTCTTGCAGACAAGGGAGAAGGGGAGATGGAACTGGAAAGATGAATATTTTTGCATCACTTTGAAGGCTGTTGTTGCTAGGAAAATTAACTACATTGGCAGTGAAATAATAGAAATAGCAGAGATGGGAGTAGGTCACATGCTTTGTGTCTCTACTGCATAGTCTGGGAGACTGTGCAGCCTTGTTTAGGGTTCTTAAATAACTTAAGAAATACAGTTTTTTCTTATTGACTTTTGGGATTCTTGATTACACTTAGCCTTCGTCATTAGGAAATGTAATGGACCTTATTTAAAGCAGGTGATTTTTTATTTTTTTTTTTTCCTTTGGTCACTCCTGCCTCCATGAGGATTTTCTCTTTGTGTCTATGCAATTCTAGAAAATTAATTAGTAAATAGTTCATTATTAGGTTGTTTTCATCCCTGTTGATTCCAACCCTGTTGATTCCAACCCTGCACCAAAGGCTACGGTAAAAGATACTGAAATTGTACACTGAAGTCCTCAAAAGTTAGAGAAGACTGGTGCCTGTGCAACCTTAATTACCCTTCCTATGCATATATATATAATGATACAGTTTTTAATTATATACTCATGTGCTATTTTTCCCACCAGATTCTCCCTACATAACAAGATGGATGGTACTCCCTTGGTGAGCACTATTTGATATTTTATTTTCATTCTGTTGTAATAAAACAGAACCTTGACACAGTCCTCTGTGCCCTTGAAAGCATGGGTACAATAAAGATTTTCTTGCAGGAATGTTTGCCAGAATATTTTCCTAACACGGGTGAAAAAAAGCTTTTGTCTAGCCTCATTTGTCACAGCAGGTTAAGTGTAGATTAGGATATGTTAGCATAGTTTGTGTTACAGTAAGCAACTAAATCCTGCCTATTTTAATATGAAATTTAGAGAGACAAGACTACAAACATATGCATGTGTGATTTTGTAATTTTTGTAATGTTTTGGCTTCTTTGGTAACTTTCCCCAAAATTTTCTGTATAATGCTATAAATATGCCAAGCAGATGGAAAGATTAGCTGTGTACTAAAAGCATAAGGAGAAAGAGCACTGATATGTGTGTGACTGTGTCTTATATCTGAAGCATGGTCACCATTTTCTTCTCTAATAATATTTTTCCTATCCTTTCATTTTCCTATGTAACATTTGCATTATAAAGCAGTAATGTGCTGTTACATTTCTATCAGCATTTCTCCACTTCTACAACAGTGCTTTTTTCCTGGGCTTAGTCTATCTAAAAATCATCTTGTTGAAGCTTAGTAGTGGCTTGATAAGCCAGCTGCAAACAATGTCACCATTACTGGTTTCATTTGCTGCTCGTTTCACATCCATGTTGGAATACTGTAGCTTTAGTGCTTGCCTGGTTTCATGCAGGCTTTTATACTTGCACAGCTGCACATGGTGTTTCTTTCAGCAGCATTCAGGATCACTGTGGGGAAGCTGAATAATGGTATTATGGTATTTGTGGAATTTTTTTTTCCTAGAAATCTGTAAGCAATGGCTTACTGCTAACATGGGGATTGTACTTAATGAGATCTCCCTCAACACCCTTCTCTGTGAGACGGGAGCTAGGAGCTGTGCAAAGCCACATGTGGGAGTGACATGGTTGCACCTAGACTCTGTCCTGTGCTGGAAATATATAAATCACCATAGACCTTGTGGGGAAAGATGGGGGAAGTTGAGGGGGAAACCAACTGTGTGATTCTGAAAGAGGGCAGCATGTTCATGAGGCCATGAGAGCTATTGAGTGGGATCAGACCAAGAGGCCATTGATCCAGTAGCCTGTAAATTGTATATCCTCCCCTTAGACTCACAGAATCATTTTGGTTGAAAAATGCCTTTAAGATCATCAAGTCCAACCTTAAACCAAACCTGGGTTGCAAGAGTCGGATATTATCTGGTGGCCCAATGAGATAGCAGAATTTTCTAGTCAGTGATGTTCTTCCCTTGGGTGAACTTGGCAGCAGCAGCTCTTAGAGGAGGCACTTTGAAGGGGGAATCTCAGTGCCTGTGGCCCTATTTTGGTTTTCTCATACTGATGTGTCTCTGGATAGGCCACCACTGGGCAGTCTCCCCACATCGTTGCATACATTCAGTATGATCACAGAAGTGCTGTTAGAGATGCTCAGCTTTATGTTCCCCTGTCAATCCCTTACATTTGTAATCCTTTGACTCTCCCCTGCCTTCTTTTTGCACTTCCATATTCCCTTGCATTTGTTTTCCCTAATTTCTTTCCTCTTTAGTTGACTGTTCGGAGGTAAAGTCTTAGGGGTTGATATTTTTAGGGAAGAGCTGACACCTGTCTCATAAATACAGGCCTGGGAATAGCAGCAGAGGGCAAGCGTATATGATAGACCTCCTGTTATTCTCACCAAATATGCAGTTTGAGGTCTTCCTGTGGTCTCTACACATTTAGTAACCCCCTAGTAGTCTATCCTCTCCCTATCATCACTGGCTGTGGGTGAACACTGGGGGAAGGCTGAGAGTATGAGAAGCATGTGCCATGCTCCCCCAGGGATCGTTCCAGCCACTGACTATTCTCAGGAGATGCCTGAGCCTGATGATACTATTTTCCTACTCAGTAACCCCTGACACATCTTTCTTTTTTCTGCAATGTCCACAATGTCCCATGGCAGTCAGTTCCACAGGCTGGCTCCTTGCTGTGTAAAGAGGCATCTTCTTTTGCTTATTTTAAGCAGATGTGCTGCCAAGATGTATTATGTTTATCTAGATGTGGGATACCAAGTATGCTTTCAGTCCTAGAATCATGCACTCTTTAAAGTAATAAGTAATGGAGGCAAAAATACCAGATCCATTTGTCCTTTTAAAATGGCAGGAGACAAGTAGATGATGGAGAAGGAGTTAGATTAGGCTGATGCAGGACAAAACCACCTGCTGCACCTCAGAGCTTCACAGTGAAATTTTGCTAGTTAAACAAAAGTGCCAACATTCAGATCTAAATCACAAGTCATTCCAAGACCAGGAGGCCTAGTTGGAAAGTGTCCTTCAAGTGTCCCATTGAAATTAAGTATATGCTGGCACATTTCTGATTTGGTTTTCTGACTGTGGTTTTCTGAACAGCGAAGTGCCAAGTGTAACATGAAATAGACAAAAAAAGTATGCTGCAAAGTGCCTAATTCACTTTGGTCTGTCCCCCTTACTGTTTGCAGTGACGCACACATGATTATTTTCACTTTCTATTGCAGTTTTGTGCTTCTTTGGCTTGACTAAATTTATTGTGACTGTTGGTTATTAATTGCTGTTTCATCATGGCTTTTGTCATACAATCCTTGGAGAAGAACAACAGACCGTTTGATGCTCCAAGCATATTCTAGACCATTTTTCTCTAGGTTTCCAGGCATATCTATAGATATGTGCATTTTAGGACAGTGTGTGTTATTGTTAGTAGATTGTTAGTAGTTACTGCTGACTCTCAAACAAGGATCCAGTTCCTGGTATCAGGCTCATCATCTATTGTTTTTGCAGCTAACATTTATTTTGACTTGGTGATTTATCCCAGAAAAGACAACAGGTGATGATAAAGTAACAATACACTGAAGACAGATAAAATAGTTTTGAAGATACTGGTAGCACTTGGGTGGAATTTACACTTACAGGGAAACAGTAGCAGAAAACCACTTTGAGAATGAACTTTTTTTTCTAGTCTTGCTCTTAGCCCATGAAAAAGTTTATAGGAAATTTCATTTAGCAACTGCTTTTGCTCACAGCTTTGCCAGGCCTCATCATCTTTATCTGACATTTTCAGTGTTGCATGCCCATTGATTATTGTTTATGTTTGAAAAGAGTCAGCTGAGATTTCTTAGCTGGTCTTGAGGATAAGTTTTATGCAATATGACGGTGTTTTGCTCATTCAGATTATATTTTCTTGGAAATGCAGTAGCATGCCCTATTCTGCAATAGAAAATTGAAATCTGGCAGGCAGTTGTTTTGGTAGCAGAGAGACAGACTGTCTTTTCACTGTAAAAATCTGCTTAAACTTGGCAACATTTTAATACTTTAGAAAAAAACATGCTTTGCACTGCTTTTGGAGACACTTGCTAAAATCTTAGCAGCTAAAATCTCTGAAGTTTCTTTCCTCACTGAGAATGCTTTATTATTTTATAACAACGTCTGTCTCATCTTTTGGGACTGAGAGCTGGTCAGGGAATGGGATGTACTAAATGGTAATTATGAAGAACACAAAGACAGAATAACAACTGGAGTAATGAGGGAAAGCTGGTACTGGCTGGACAAAGAAAATGCAATGAAGAAGCCTTTGGGAACACGGTTAATTAGGATTGCAGAAGCAGACAAGGGAAAGAGTAGGGTTGTGAGACAAGGCCTGGCATTTGTTTGCTGAAGAGATGAAGGACAAGGATTTGTAGCATGATGTGGGGAGGTGGTTGCTTGGCAACCTTAACTCGGTCCTCTTATGACATGTGTGCTATCAGATATTGTTTTTATGCAGGGTTTCTGGCTCAAGTGTTGAGCAGGATGGACCTGCTGTAGGGATGTATGAGGGCTACACAGGAGAGAAGTGTGATGTCCATGTGACCCTGCCTCATTTATTGCTTGAGCTGGGAGGCTGTTAATGAGTGAAGCAAGGAAAGGTAAAGGAAGGTCACATGACTGAAATAATGCACGGTTGCACTAGACTTTAACTACCTAGTACTCATATAGCCACTTAAACCAGTTCTGTGATCTTTGTATGTGGAACCCCTATTACTCTAATAGCTTCTAATTATCTAATTTTTAATGACCACCGTTAGAGTCCTAAATCCAATTTTCTCAGCAGTCACACCTGCGACTGATGTTCCCAACCTCTGTGTTTGAAAAATTGTTAAATACTTCTAAATTACAGTGTGAGGCCTCAGACAGGACATCTAAAATCAGTGAATACCTTTGCCCTTAATCTTTCTTTGCCTCCATGCACTAGATTTCAGATAACAGTACTACCTTTTCTTTGCTACCTGTGGATTTTTGTGAAGATAAATTAATTTGCATTTGTGCAGCTCTCAGATATTGAAGTGATGAGCACCGCTGAGAGGCCCTGGAGGAAATTAATAATTCCGCCATCAAAACACAATTGAATAATGGGCAGTAAACAAAGCATGGGACACACAATGAGTTACGAGGTGAAAGCAAGATATTGATTAGCTGTTTGGTGAATGAAGAAGTGCTCCTATGCCAAAAGAGTGATCAAAGACTGCATCAAATACATAGATACAAGGTGCTGTTACCACCCTTGTATAGGTAAGATTTACAAGAGGGTGATTAAACAATGAGCTGATGCCACCTGTTCCTTTTTCTATCTCTAGGGCAGGGTTGTTTGTTTGGCTAGTATGAAGTTTCAGGTTTGTGATGAGTACTTTAATAGTTATGCTTCTATTTTAAATATGTAGGGTTCTTGAGTGCACTGTCTGCTGAGAGTAGGTGGTGATGGGAGTTTTTAGAGGTTCTTGTCTTTTGTGGGAATTTGCTCCACACTATGCCTCACATAATCACTGTCTTTTGAGTAGTATGGTTGGATACACTAAGGGTAAATAGTGCCTGGGTAGAGATTTAGTTGGTGCCATGTAAGATAGTGGCAATGCATTAACACCTTGTGCCTCATTGGAGATTAGATGAACATCTTTAATGCCACTGTATGGAAGGAAAAAAGGTGTTATAATAAGAGTTAATGCAGGTAGGAGCATAGTAACTCACAACAAAAATAACTGAAAGAGAAAAAAGAATTGTTTCCTTTTGTATCAACCTTTCACAGAATCACAGAATCACAGAATCAACCTGGTTGGAAAAGACCTTGAAGATCATCAAGTCCAACCATAACCTAAATCCACCCACCATAACCTTTATCTACTTGTTCAATTCTCCAATCATGTCCCTAAGCACCTCATCTATATTTCTTTTAAATACTTCCAGAGATGGTGACTCCACCACCTCCCTGGGCAGCCTGTCCCAGTGTCCAACCACTCTTTCAGTAAAGAAATTCTTTCTAATATCTAGCCTGGTGCAACTTCTGGCCATTCCCTCTCATCCTGTTAGTATTCACTTGAAAGAAGAGACCAACTCCCACCTCCCTACAACCTCCTTTCAGATAGTTGTAGAGAGCAATGAGGTCAGCCCTCACCCTCCTCTTCTTCAAACGAAACAACCCCAGTTACCTCAGCCTCTCCTTGTAGGACTTGTCCTCCAGGCCCTTCACCAGCTTAGTAGCTCTTCTCTGGACACGCTCCAGCAACTCGACATCCTTCTTGTAGTGAGGGGCCCAGAACTGAACACAGTACTCGAGGTGTGGCCTCACCAGTGCCGAATACAGAGGAACAATCACCTCTCTACTCCAGCTGGCCACACTATTCTTGATGCAGGCCAGGATGCCATTGGCCTTCTTGGCCACTTGGGCACACTACTGGCTCATGTTAAGTCAGATGTCAGCCAGCACCCCCAGGTCCTTTTCCACCATGCAGTTTTCCAACCACTCATCCCCAAGCCTGTAGCTTTGCATGGGGTTGTTGTGACTGAAGTGCAGGACCCGGCACTTGGCCTTTTTAAACCTCATACAATTGGCCTTGGCCCATCAATCCAGCCTGTCCAGGTCTCTCTGCAGAGCCTTCCTACCCTCAAGCAAATCGACACTTCCTCCCAGCTTAGTGTCATCTGCAAACTTACTTAGGAAGCACTCAATTCCCTCATCTAGATCATTAATAAAGATATTGAACAGGACTGGACCAAAAACTGAGCCCTGGGGGATGCCACTGGTGACCGGCCACCAACTGGATCCAACCCTGTTCACTACAACTCTCGGGGCTCAGCCAGCCAGCCAGATTTTTACCCAGCAGAGAGTGCATCTGTCTATTCCATGTGCCACCAGCTTCTCTTGGAGAATTCTGTGGGAGACGGTGTCAAAGGCTTTACCAAAGTCCAGATAGACAACATCCACAGCTCTTCCCTCATCCACAAGGCGGGTCACCTGATCATAGAAGGAGATCAGGTTAGTCAAGCAGGACCTGCCTTTCCTGAACCCATGCTGGCTGGGCCTGATCCCTTGGCTGTTCTGCACTTAGCACATGAGCACACTCAAGACAAGCCTCTCCATGATTTTCCCTGGTACTGAGGTCAGGCTGACAGGCCTGTAGTTCCCAAGATCCTCCTTCGGGCCCTTCTTGTAGATAGACATTGCGTTGGCAAGCCTCCAGTCATTTGGGACCTCCCCTGTTATCCAGGACTGTTGGTAGATGATGGAAAGAGGCTTGGTGATCTCCTCTGCCAGCTCCCTCAGTACCCTTGGGTGAATTCCATCTGGCCCCATAGACTTTTGAGTGTCTAGGTGCTGCAGAAGGTCTCTGGCTGCATCCTCCTGGATTATGGGGGGGTTCTTCTGCTCTGCATCCTTATATTGCAGCTCAGGAGGCCGAGTACCCTGAGGGCAGCCAGTCTGACTATTAAAGACAGAGGTGAAGAAGGCATTAAGTATTTCAGCCTTTTCTTCATCCTTGGTTGCCATGTTCCCTCCAGCATCCAATAAGGGATGGAGATTCTCCCTGTTTCTCTTTTTGCTGTTCATGTATTGATAAAACCTTTTTTTATTGTCCTTTATAGCAGGGGCCAGATTGAGCTCCAGCTGGGCTTTTGCCCTTCTAATTTTCTCCCTGTATGTCCTCACAAGCTCCCTGTACTCATCTTGAGTTGCCCACCCTTCCTTCCAAAGGTGATAGACTCTTTTTCTCCCTGAATCCCAGCAAAAGCTCCCTGTTCAGCCAGGCTGGTCGCCTTCACTGACATTTTGTTTTGTGCCTGACTTTCATTTTGATTATTTGTACCCAGAAAGTGCTTTTTGGTAATGTCTGCTTTTAACTACTGTAGGTATGGGGCTCAATAGGCATCTACTTTTTGGGTCACATAAATGTTCTCCCCATCATTGTTGGTTCAGCTCTAAGCTTAAAAAAGCCCATGTACCACCTGAGTTCCAGCTTCGTTACATAGGTGATGGTTCTGCTGACTAGCATACATCTTTTCAATCTCTTTTTACCTTTTTTTTGGTTTTATTTTTATATACAGCTTTGTAAGGCCCATACAGTGCAGTCCCATGTCATTAAGTTCCCCCTCAGTATTTGTCACGTAACATAATTGGAACAGACCTTTGTGTTTGCCACATGAAGAAGTGGGTAAAACAGTGCTACCAACAGCCTATACTGTTTTTTGCTTTTTACTTTGCATAGCTATTTCTTTTTTTCATCTTGGGAGTTTGAATGTAATCACTCTGTCCAAAAGGAATGAATCCTTTCTAGTAAATCTTCAGACAAAGTAAAAGGGAGTGTTATTAAACCACAGAACTTGAAAAGACCGTGAGCTATTATTCATACGAGCTAATTCAACAGCCAGTTACAGCAGTAACTCATGTCTGTCTTTTCTAGGGCTGAAAAATTCCTGTTTGACTTCTGATTTCCTATTCAGTAAAATACTATTAGATTCAAGTCTTGTAACACCTCTAACATTAACCAGAAAATGGAAAAAAACAGCAAAAGCTGCCTGCCTTTGTTGATGGCTCCATGGTATGTAGCCATTGTAATAACCAAACATGGAAAATCACATTATATTAAAACTTTGAGTTCAGCAGCTGAATGGGACCAGCTATGAGTACATGTTCATACTTATTTTTAAACTGAAATTCAAGTTGTTCAAAAGCTCTCTGAAGTGTGTGTGTGTATGGGATTTGCAGTGGACTTCTGATATTCCTCCAGAGAAGCTGGCAGATAGAGAAGTCAGGATGGGTCACAGTGTGGGTATCCTACAGATTACAGCTGCAGTCAACACAGAAAAGCTTTTTTTAGCTGAAAAAAGAAAAGAGAGATGGCTGAGGGAAGTTCCTGGGGAACAAATGAGGCTGTAAACTGGAGAGTGAAGAACTTACTTTCTAGGGAAGATTCAAATAGGAATCTACACTGACAGATGAATATGTAGTGGCTATTGCTAGCCACAGTTGTATTCTGTGGACTCGTGGATGATATAAGCTTCCAAAGGCTGGTGGCTTTTAGAATTAAGTCAGCTTTAGAATTAGACATATTTCATTAGCCAAAATTTCAGAATTTATAATACCACATTTGTTTGATGACTTATAGTGGAAAATCCAGCTGCTAGCCCAAAACTTTTCACGTCTAAAGTGTAAGTAACATTTTGGTGTGGACTGAAGCTCACAAAACCAAGAAAAAGAAAACTCTTCTTTTGAGGCTGTTGCATTAAAATATTGCAGTGTATATGTAACATGAGGTCATGCAACATGAGGAGAGTACTACAAATGTAACAATGTGACTTTCAGGGTTATAACTTTAAGCTCATGGATTTATAGATTGAACAGTTAGGCAAGGTCGAATTCCATTCTTTCAAAATGTGGGTCTTCTGAAATTGAATCATAGAATGACATAATCATAGAATGCCAGATTGGAAGGAACCTCAAGGTCCAACCTTTCTAGGTAATGCTATAGTTTATGTGAGATGGCTCAGCACCCTGTCAAGCTGAGACTTAAACCTGTCCAATGGGGGGGTTGCCCAGAGAGGTTGTGGAGTCTCCTTTTCTGGAGAAATTCAAAACTCACCTGGATGCGTTCCTGTGTGATGTATTCTAGGGATCCTGCTCTGGCTGGGGGATTGGACTAGATCATCTCTAGAGGTCCTTTCCAACCCCTAACATTCTGTGATTCTGTGATTCTGTGATCTACCACTTCCCTTGGGAGACTAGTCCAACGTTTGACTGTCCTCATGGTGAAAAATTTACCCTGTGTGTCCAACTGGAATCTCCCCAGGAGCAACTTGTGCCCATTACCCATTGTCTTTTCCATGTGACTCCTTTTAAACAGGGAGTCTCCCTCTTCTTGGTAGCCACCCTTTAAGTACTGGAACATGGTAATAAGGCCTCCCTGAAGCCATCTTTTCTTAAGGCTGAACAAACCAAATTTTCTCTGCCTTTTCCTCAAATGGCAGGTCCTCCAGTCCTCTGGTCATCCTAGTGGCCCTTCTCTGGACTGTCTCCAGCTTGTCCGCATCCTTTTGGTAGAGCAGGGACCAAAACTGAATGCAATACTCCAGGTGTGGTCTGACAAGCTCTGAGTAGGGCAGGATCATGACTTTATCTCTGCTGGAGATGCCCTTGTAGATGCAGCTCAGTATCCTGTTGGCTTTCTTTACTGCTCCAGCACACTGTTCACTCATGTGGAGCCTGTTGACCCCCGGGTCCCTTTCCACAGGGCTGCTCTCCTGCTGGGTGGATCCCAATCTGAACTGCACTCCTGGGTTATGTGTTCCAAGGTGCAAGACCTTACTTACACTTCTCCCTGTTGAACTTCATAACGTTCCTGCTAGCCCACTCCTCCAGCCTGTCTAGGTCATCCTGTAGGGTGGCTCTCCCTTCTGGAGTGTCAACCTCTCCACTCTGCTTGTTAGATGCCTGGGTAGCAGTGAATTTCTGGCAACAGGTTTGAGTCAGAAAACTTTGATCTCCTTTAGCTGAAATCCTTGCACCTCTGACATTTCTATCTTTTTTTTTTTCCTAAAAATTTTATAGAAAGGTACCTAGTCTTCACCTGAAGGCACCGAGAGATGAAAAATCCACTAATCTTTGTAAAAAATCTCATTTTTAATTTTAATTTCTCGCCTTTGAGTCCATCTTCTGGTTTTCTTTGTGTCTTTTTCTGTGTTAAGGTTTCTGTGTTGTTGGTTTCATCCTAGCTGAAACCAGGACATTGTTTTAGTTTCCAATCTCTTCTCAGTCCTTTTCCTGAAAAAGCAAGATGATCCGGCCACTCAGATTTCTTGCTTTAACGCATTATCTCAGGCCTGAGCTTTATGGCTCTTCTTATTCCATTTATGTTCTTTATTTGATGTTTGTTTGTTTGTTTTTTTAAAAAAAGGGTGGTAGACAGGAGTATTTATCCTCAGATGATCTCCCAAAGAGGCAAAAACTGCCTTGCTAGTTTATTTTCTTTAAATGTGTTTAAAAATTGTGTTCACTTTTCTTGCCATAGTGTAGCTGCTTAAGAGTTCATGACATTTCTCTGCTAAGAGCTGCAGATCCCTTTTCAGACTCTGCTTTCCAGGTAGTTGTTCTCTGTTATGGTAGACTGCCCATTTCTGGATCTATTCCTTTGTGTTGGAATATAAAAATGCAATTTTATATTATTTGCACAATATAACAAATTTATGTTCATGGGACCTGATGAGATGTGTCCCAGAGTCCTGAAAGAATTGGCTGGTGTAGTTGCCAAGCCACTCTCCATGATATTTGAAAAGTCATGGCAGTCAGGTGAAGTCCCTGGTGACTGGGAGAAAGGAAACATGACACCCATTTTTAAACAGGGTAGAAAGGAGGACCCTGGGAACTACAGACCTGTCAGCCTCACCTCTGTGCCTGGTGAGATCACAGAACTCATCCTCCTAGAAGACATGCTAAGGCACATGGAGGACAGGGAGGTGATTCAGGACAGCAGCATGGCTTTACCAGGGGCAAATCCTGCCTGACCAACCTAGTGGCTTTCTACAATTGAGAGACTGCATCTGTGGACACGGGAAGACCTATGGATGTCATCTATCTGGACTTCCACAGGCCTTTGACAGGGTCCCACACAACACCCTTCTCTCTAAGTTGAAGAGAGATGGGTTGGATGGGTGGACCGTTCAGTGGATAAAGAATTGGCTGGATGGTCGCATCCAGAGGGGAGTGGTCAATGGCTCAATGTCCAGATGGAAAACGGTGACAAGTGGTGTCCCTCAGGGGTCTGTATTGGGACCAGTGCTGTTTAATATCTTCATTAATGATATTGACAGTGGCATTGAGAGCACCCTCAGCAAGTTTGCTGATGACACCAAGCTGGGTGGTGCAGTTGATATGCTAGAGGGACAGGGTGCCATCCAGAGGGATCTAAACAAGCTGGAGAAGTGGGCCCAGGTGAACCTTATGAGGTTCAACAAGACCAAATGTAGGGTTCTGCACCTGGGCCCGGGCAACTAGTGATATGAATACAAGCTGTGGGAAGACATGCTATAGACCAGCCCTGTGGGAAAAGACCTGGGGGTACTAGTGGATCCAAAGCTGGACATGAGCCACTAATGTGCAACTGCAGCCCAGAGGGCCAACTGCATCCTGGGCTGCATCCAAAGAAGTGTGGCCAGCAGATCAAGAGAGGTGATTCTGCCCCTCTACTCTGCCCTGGTGAGACCTCACCTGGAGTACTGTGTCCAGCTCTGGAGCCCCCATCACAAGAAAGATGTGGACCTGTTGGAGCATGTCCAGAAGAGGGCAACAAAAATGATCAGAGGGCTGGAGCACCTGTCTTACGGAGACAGGCTGTGGGAGTTGGGGTTGCTCAGTTTAAAGAAGAGAAGACTCTGGGGAGACCTTATAGCAACCTTCTAATACCTGAAAGGAGACTTTAAGAAAGCTGGGGAAGACCTGTTCACAAGAGCATGTAACGATAAGACAAGGGGTAATGGTTTTAAGATAGAGAAGGGTAGATTTAGGTTGGACATTAGGAAAAAGTTCTTTGATATGAGGGTGGTGGATCACTGAACAGGTTGCCTAAGAGGTGGTGGAGGCCCCATCCCTGGAGACATTCAAGCTCAGGCTTGATGGCACCCTGAGCAATCTGTTCTAGTTGGAGATGTCTCTGCTTCTTGTAGGGGGGTTGGACTAGATGGCCTTTAGAGGTCCCTTCCAACCCAGCTATGATTCTATGATGATTCTATGATTCTGTGTTTCTGTTTTTCCAGATCTGTTATACAGATTCTAGGTGTTGCAGTGACCATCTACATCTTAATCACTATAATAATGATTTAAAGTTAACTGATAAAATAAATGAACCAAGTAGTCTTTTGCATCTGATTTTTAACAGTGTTATTTCATCACGTAACAGATGCTACAATTTACTTGTCTCATAAGTAGCTTTATGTTCATTGTCATCACCTGAGTAGGGCAACGCAGGGAGATTCAGATGGGACCCCCTGGCTTTCTAAACTCCTTCTCAGAGAGGAGCACAGGTGTGGTTGGATCCAACTTTTGTCTCAGACCTGGCCCTTCCAGGGAGAGTGATTAAAATGTCCCGGTCCGAGGAAATGCTCGACCGTCCGATACCCCCTGATCAGATTAAGGTGAAATGACACTGAAGGTCTGTATTTGAATATTAGGTTTAATTAAAACTATAGAAGGAATATGGATATTCTCTTAGGCTGCACAATCATAAAGGCTGACAATTAGATCACAAGAGTACAATACATCCGTGTTTAAGCTGCACAACCTGACAAAAAAATCGTGGTTAGGCCTTGTGTTACTTAATGATGTTAGGAAGGAAGAGAGAGAGAGAGTAGGAAAAGACGAGTTTAGAGAGCAAGGTAATAGAAAATCACCAGTCCTGGATCCAGCGTTGGGCCAGCTAATGGGGGAGAGTTGGTGTCAGTGAGGCTCCTGAAGCCCACCATTGCAGCCCCCTGTTTTATAGGCCTGGTTTCCTTGTTTCACAAGGATGAGCAAGTGTGTTTGAGTCATAAGCCTGAGCAGCTGGAGTGGACCTCCACCCCTCCAGCCTTATCTCAATCGCTGTACATGCAGGCCTCAGGCCATAGGCAGGTCAGCGCTGTCTCCATCCTCTCAGGCAGGCCTTTTGGGATGCAAACAAGACTTTGTTCAGGGGTTACAATGGGGTTTCCAGCAAGTATAGGTCCTGAGGGCTGGTCCCTCACATTCATATGTAGGTAAGCATAAGATACCTGAAGCTAATATGACACACTCCCTAACTTCAGTAGGACAAGCAGTAGGCTGCTCAGTAGGCGACTCCATGAGCTCGAAAGTGTTTGAATGTTAAGGTGTTTGCAAAGAACCAGGGGCATAGTGTCACCCTGCTAAGTACCATGTTTAATTCTGTGAACAGTTTCATTGCTTTGACCAATTGAAGGTGCAGTAAATGCTCCAATCAGTAGAGTGTCATCAGTTCATAAATTTTGAAGCCTGGAAAGGGCTATTACTTTCTCAGAGTCATTCTGCAAATAATTATTTATGAAGTCACAAATGTTATTAGTATTTTCGTATCTTCTATCATCAGTTTGATAGTCCCATTTAGATTACTGACATGGTGCTTTGCACCTGATTTAAAGCAGATCCTTTTTTGGGAACCTGTCTAGAAAGTACCTCTTTGGATAAAGATGGTCCGCTTGCAATTGTTTTCTTCAGTGTCTCTTGTTAATTAGCCTGTAGACATTCAATGTGGTCACATTTATTTAGGGCACTTCCAAAAATCAAGCCATCAAATTAGTTCAAGAGGAAGCATATCTTAGAGCAATCTGTTATATTAATGTAACAGATTTATATCCCTCATGAGCTTTTTCATGTTACTGCTCAAGTTCTAATTCCTAAGAGTAAGTAAATTTTTTTTTTTTTTTTTTTTAAAGTGGGATTCCTAGATAGTAATACAGATCAATGAAGTATTGCTGTATTGCCAAAACAGTTCTGATTCCAGTCATTGGGTTTTACTTACAATCCTTCCTCTGGTTATAGATTTTACAAATGGAAGAAATTAAATGGTCTGAAAGGGTGATGAGAATCCTGAGCAGCAAAAGGAAAGCAGCATCTGTCGCTTCTGAGAAACCATGGGTCTCTATGGCTAAAAAGGAATAATTTTGAAAGTAAATGAGGCACATTTTGGAGACCTCAAATTTTCAATTCAGCAATGCATTTAAATTGGCATTATTAAACATCAATAAGGGCAGCAGTGATTCTAAAGTGAAAATTAGCAGCTAAAAGTTAGCAAAACTGAGTAGGTTTGAACCACACAGTACAGCCCATGCCCTTTTTTATCTCAGTAGTCATCTATTTCACTGCTGTAGCAGTAGGATCATAGCATTTCTTGTGTCTACAGTGGTTCTGTTGCTTAGAATTCGCTTTGAATAGCCTCTGGAGAAGAAAGGACTGTAGCAAAAAATTAGTTTTTTAATATTAAGGTGGCAGAATTATTTGAAAATTTTAGTTATGGTGAAAAATGAAATTGCTGTGATGGTAATACAGCAAGCAAGCTTTTCTTTTTTTTGGTGTCTCAGGGTTAACAAGATTTTGTTTCAATTTTATCATTATGGAAGGTGAGGTCAGGTGATAATTGTGACTTGAAAGGCCACAGCTTGACGGTCAGCATGTTGCACTAAGAATTTTTTTTCTTTACTCTGGAATCTGAGTTCTCAACTAAACCTTTGTATATCAAAGATCCTCTCATACAGTAACTGTCAGTGTTCTGATACAATTTTATTTCATCCAGAGGAATCCAGTTTGTATGCTGCAATCAATAGGTTTGTGGTAGGGTTGTGGAGATGTCTTCCCTGCACAGAAAGGGAATTTTGTATCCAATTCATATTCATATTTTAAAAACTATTGAAAGATTTGAGAGCAAGGGAAAGAACTACCAAAATGAATAATGAGCTGTAAGAAATACTTCATCCCAGGAGAAATAAAGAAATCGGCATGTTAGTGAATTAAAAACAAGACTCAGAGGTGACCTTATTAAAATGCGTGAGCATGTTCACAATAAGAAAATTCTAAGTACTAAAGAAGAAATGACTGGAGGCTGTCACCAGCCAAATTCAAATTAGAGATTCTGTGCCCATTTTTAACAGGAAGAGTGATTAATCATTGAAATACATGATGAAGGGAAGAGATGGATTACCCATCTCTCATTTTCAAATTAAGATGGGATGTCATTCTGGAAGATGTATTTAAGTCAAACACAAAGTTATTGAGCTCAGTACAAAGGTAATGGTCTGTGATAAGTAAATCAGATTAGGTGATCACAAATGGCACCTCTGGATTTAAGCACTGTGACAAATAATCCTGGCAAAATTAACTAGAGCAATCCAGTGACCAGAGAAGCTGCTGAAACCTGTTGACTTTAATATATCTTGGATCAGGTGATAGAATTTTGTCTATTACCACCATGTGGAAACTTCCATACCAACTCAGATCACCTGTCCATATAGCTTTCTAACTTGTTTCTGGTCCCAGCCAGCATATTAACAGTGGAAGAAAAGAGCATGTATAGAGGGAAGTTTGGGTTGGAAGCCACCTCAGGAGGTCTCTGGTTCAACCTGCTGCCCACAGTGAGGTCAGACTCTGAGGACAGACCAGGTTGATGAGGGCTTCCTAGCTGCTGGTGATCACTGGTCGAGGGGTTTTCTAAGAAGCACCTGGAATGCTGTGTTTAATGTCCTGTCCCCTGAATTTGTCTAGGGCTATTTATGTGCTGACTGTCCTTAGATCCGATGATAACAAATTCCACAGTTGTACACTGTAAAAAAATCCCTGCTTCACTTTACCTTAAACCTGCTCTTTATCCACTGCCTATTTCTGTAAAAAATTATGAATAATCATTTTCCTTCTCCCATGGTCCACATTTTACTAAAGATCTCGCTTAGTCCCCATCTCTTACCCTTGTAATAAAATGCAAACTTTTTTTTTTTCCTACTCTTCCCACTTTAATGCATGAGATTAAAATGTGATATTGATGACAGTAAAAATAATGAAGCAAATTACACGTCGTTCCTAAGGTCTTAGCTGTACTGAGTTTTGGCTTCACTCAATGAAAAGTCTTCTACAAAGCAGAGCCTATTCAAGACTGAGTAGGCTGTGGAAAATCATTTTTCCATGGCTGCTTGGTCCTTGTGCAAAAGCTTAGTGGTTTTTATAGTGAACCAAGCCTTTGCCTTTTGTTTTATGTTTTGTTCTGCTTATAAATTGTGAGGATTGACACTGCTAATTTACAAAGGACAAACAAATCTTGTGTGACAGTTTAATCACCTAATTACTATCTTAAGTCAGAGGTTTTATTGTATGTTGTTGCATTATGGGATTTTGCACATTAACACCTGAACAGGAACATGTAGTAAAATGTATAATGAATTTAACAAATGTCAAAACCCATGACACAGCTTAAAACTATAATTTTTTGCAATGAAATGATATTTTAATAATTGTCACGTTGTAAAACTGCAGCCCTGCAGAGGCTAATGGAAAACTACATTTCAGTATAGTTCCCAAGGACTGCTCCCAGTGCATTAATTAGGAAAATTACCACTAGCTTTGTCAGGATGAGGTTGGGTCCAATTTCTTGGATTAACAATCTGATTCTGTTATGCACACTGGTGTGCCATAAATCCCCTGCATGTTAGGTTGCCAACTTTCAAGCCAAAGTATTGTGTGCTGTGAGTAAGCTTGGGTTCAGTCCTGCAGGCTGCTGACATTTGTTCAGAGTCAAGGTCTGAGCAGAGTGAGTATTATTTGTTTAGCACTAGTGAAGCCATGTTTCTGTGCTCTGCAGAAGAACCAGGGACAGGCACAACTCCAGTGGGAGTCTGTGAGCAGGGGCTGGGAGGAGGAGGGACCTGGCTGCACCACAGCTGATGAGCATGCTTCCAGCTCTCAGGACTTGATTTGATTGCCAGCAGAAGGTGGAGGCAGTGGCCTCCTTGGTGAAAGCTTGCAGAGCTGATCTCTGAAGAATTTTGGTTTAGAAGGATTTTGGCAATGGTATCCAAAAAGCTAGCTACTGACTGTCCCCAGGTGGGCGGCTAGGCTCAGCTTTCACAGGTCTCCTGTGATTGTGTCCCTCATCTTACAAACTGGAAACAATTCAGTCTCATGCTCAGCAGCTCCACTTATTAGTCAGTAGAGTTAGGTAATTTTTTTTTTACTCCCTGACTGACATAATTATAAAGTCATATATGATGGTTCTGACCAGCTGCTGTCAGCAGAGATATTTCCATAGGTCTACTTTGGATTTATACAAAATATTACACTTTTACAGTGGCATTTTACCTTTAAATTAAAGCATTCTGATTCTGGTGTTGTGAACTACTTACAGCTGTTTTGGAAACAGCTTGCCTAACATTGGGTTTTATTACTAACTTCAGTCAGCTATCCTGAAAGCTTCACTCAAGTTTGGGAAACTCTAGGGTTCATGCCTGAAGGTCTTTGCTTCAAAGCAAACCCAAATGAAATTCAGTGCTTCCCCCTGGGTATCGCTTTGAAATCTGGAGTTCATCTGAAACCTCCTGCAGATACTTTGGAAATCCTGTTGTGTGGAAGGAATGGGAGTGGCACATAATCAAGTAATAGCACTGGGAGCCATCCAGGATCCTGGTGGCCTTGGGAGGGAGGTATTACACCTTTCAGAGGAGTTTGGAGCAATCTGGAATTTTCAAAATTATGCATTTGGGTGCCAGTCCTGCTCCCATTACTGCAATGGTGGATTGATTAATTCTGTAGTGTGTCTCAGAGCAGCGTTTATGCATGAGTGAGAGAGAGAAATAGAGAAAAAAAGAATACTGTTTCAAGCTGATAACATCTGCTTTTACACTTTTACATCCCTAGACCTGTATTGCATCATTATTTTTATGGGATAAAACCAGATTGCATCTTTATATAGACATTTAACCTTAACAGTGAACGAAAACAGAAGTATTTGGTTTGTTTAGTGTTTTGTCTCAGATAGTTTTGAATTTAAGATGGAAGACCTAGATTTGGGTTCATACAATCATTCTCCAGGTTTTCTTCCTGAGATTGTCAGTAAATGTGCTCATCCCATTCACAAAAATGAATGCTGTGGCACTGTCAGAGATGGCAGAAGTAATTGTGGGCCTGTTACCATGGTGTGCCCTGCTTCAGCTGCTGGAGTAATAAGCACAGTTCAAGTGAACTATTATGTAAATGTCCTTGAGGAAACATCAAGTGGTGAAAACATCAACAGCTGTAAGGGCAGGACCCACTTATTAAAAAAATAAGGTCAGCTAATCCATTAAGCTCCCTTAGGAGGAAGAAAAATGTCTTCAGGGTAATTTTACAGGAGGAACCGAAGTTTGAGAATAGGACCTTCATTTTAGAAGACCCTGTGTAAAAAAAGGCAGAGATTGTTGGAAGCTGAACAGTGGTTTCAGGTTGTACATGAGGTTTACATTTTTCACCATGAAGGTTACTAATTGTCTGAATTATTTCTCAAAGGTTGTGATGATTTTACCATCACTGGAACTTTTACAAATCAATGTTTTCTTCGAGATACATTCTTATCCAAACAGAAATTGATTCAGGAAACATCTATAGTTATGGAGAAGATGTGATACTTTATTCCAGTACTCTTGGCTTGCTTGGCAATTGCTGAATCACTCGTAGTTTTTGACTACAAAAGGCACAATGACATTGTTTGCATTGACATGTATATGGTCACTGTGAGCACTGTCATACCACAGGCATGGATTTTGGCTTAGAAGGATTTTGGAAATGGCATCCCGACAAGATAAAACCTTTAAATCCCATTGTTTCCAAAGTTGAATGTAGTTAAACCAGTGACATAGAGAAGGACATTTCTCTGTGCTGCTTAGATCCATGATAATGATTGTTTACTGTGTAGCATTTCCTTGTGCCAGAGCTGCCTCTCTCTGCCCGTGCATCCATTTGCTAGTCCACTAGTGGCGGCTGGCTCTGAGGTCACCACACCCATGTTGGGTGGCAGGGAAGATGGAGGAAAAGGTGACCCTGGTGTGTGTGTGGCACCTTTCTCTTAGTGTTGCTGGGGTGGGGGACACACTTTCAGCAGCCTTCTCCAGGTCCCTACAACAGGTCTCTCTACCTGGCGCTTCTGGGACTGTGATTTGGATAGCCCAGTGCTAGGACAAAATTCAGGAGATGAATACTTGAGGTTCTCTTATCTCCTGTCTTCCTCCTTGACTAGTCCATGCCTATGAGGGTTACATATTGCTGCTTAAATTTGATATAAACCCTTGTGCTCTTCTGTGATGCATGGTCTGTAGCAGAACCGTGTCTTTTTAGGACACTGGAACACATACAGAAATAATTATAATTTTAATATTTTCTAATCTGTTATCTGAATTTACTTCAGTGAATGTTTGGCGAGTGCTGATGAAGCATACTATGTGTTACGTCTTGGAGATGGAGCTGCAACAGGGTGCATCAACCTTCCCCCCATTTTGGAAAGATCCAAAGAAAGACTTTTTGTATTTTGTTTAAAAAGCAGGATGGAAAGCTGTGATCTGTCATCTTTGTTCCCATTGTTCAAATTGAGAGAGTAATAACTCAGAAATCCTAAGGGTCCTTGAATTTTGTTTTGTAGCAAAACATATGCTATTAAAACTACATTATTGCATTCCAAGTTGCACTGCAAGTCTTAGCAAATAGCTGGGCATTTGTTTAATGCTGAAAAGACCATACTTGGCAATTTTTACTGTCGATATAGAAACATTAAATCTTCCAGATAGATATTAAGAAAATATTTCTGCACAGTGAGGATAAGAAACACTGGAATAGTTACCTAGAAAAGATGAGTTGCTGTCCTTGGAGATCCTTGGAAAAGGCCCTGAGCAACCTCATTAAACTGAAAGCTGGCCCTGCTCTGGGTGGTTTGTGTAAATGACCTAAAGCCCGTCCAACCTAAATTATTATATGATTCTTTAAGAAACATAGAGAACAGAGATACTTCTTGTTTTGGAGTTACAGAATTATGACTAGTTTTCCTCCTAAAAACTCTGATTTTTTATTTAGTTTTTTTTCCAATGTCTGCATCATGGAGTGCATAAACAAAGGAGAAACCATGTGGAGACTTCTGTTGTTTTCCATCGTACAGTTTTATGAGAAATATTCATAGGAGGCACAATAAAAAGACCTGCTCCCTGGCAACAACAGCCCTGGCACATCTCACCATGCATGTATGTCCATAGTGGAAAGCTCTAGGAGAGGGAGCATGTCATTCCCTTACCTAGCAGGTAAGCATCTACTCATTGGATAAAGACAGCCACCCAGAAAAAGCATTTTCTGCTTTCTTCTGCTCAAATACATCCTTCAATTCTAGTTACTAGTAAACACTGTAGTTACAAAGTGCAATATTACATACCAAATGTAGGGGCATCTTTTTTTTTTTTTCCACGTACAGGAGAAATGGTAAGGTTTAAATGCTCATATGTTTGACCTTCAGCTAAAAAGATAACATAATAACAGTGATTGAATGTTCAACCTATTTGAATTAGTGACAGCAACGAGATATGTGCATTAGTCCACAATTGGCTTGATGGTACCCAGCAGAATATTCTTCCCTTACAAGTTTTCTTTCATCTGACATGATTGGTTTCCCTTTCTATTCTGCGGGGACTCACCTCCAGACCTGCTGCATTTAGAATTAGTCCCATTGGTCTATTATTTTTCCTTTCAGCAATGACAACCTCTTTAAAACAGGCCTCTTTTATTGAGATTTTAAAGGTTTTCTGTGGCTTTCACTGGAGCCTGACAATTACTAGGCCATCAGTAAATTAGCTCTGTTGCTCTTCAAATCAGGGTGCCATTTGCAGGATTTTACCTTCCCTCCAAGGTCTTTCAGGAACGAGAGACATTCTCTTGCTGCCTTTCACCCCACAAAAACCCCTCAGCCATACTAAGTGTTCTTCGTTGCTGTAAACATAACCACATTTTCAGATTAAATGCTTCGTAGACCCTCATGCACACAGAAAGATGTCTCCTCTCACCAATGAGACCACTTAGACAAGGAATATTTTGCTGTAAGTCACGAAGTGCAATATAAATATACATTGTTACATGGGTTTCAATAGCAATAAGCCCATAATTGCAAAATAAAACCCTTTTGGCAAGGCAGGGATTGAGTAAAAGCTGGGAGACCTGGGTGTAACATCAGCGTCAAATCCTTATCAGATAGTTTGTAGCTCATCACGTGAGCTAACTGTTTCTAGCTTGGTTTCTGCTGCACTTCCCTGTTTATTGAATCTTCTCTTTATTCTACTTGTGTCCTTAGTCTTTTTCACTATTTTACAGCATGATGCTCCATGTTCCATTTTGAGAACTTCTTCACTGTGTAATCTGTGCAAACGGCTTTCAAGTTTAATTTTCAAGCTTCTTTTGAAGTATTTTCAAGGGCTTATCAATACTTGTGATGCTCTGTTTGTTTTTTTTCCCATTTGATGTCAGTAATGTTAAAACTTCAGGTGGCTCATCTCTTTACAGGTTCAACCTACATCTGTGTTCAGTTTGCCTCTTAATGTTGGAATGGGATCCTGATTTTCACAGAATCATAGAAGAGCTCAGGCTGTTCTGCCTTCATCCTTTCTCTTTGTAGAGGATGATCTGTTCTTGTGCTTCCAGGAAGTTGTTCTTGAATAATTTTGCAGAATGTGAACATGTGGTGCTGCCAGAAAGGAGGAAGTCACTGTGCTTCTTGCTGACGTCAAATTAAACATTATTTTCCTGATTTGGACCCTTATTCATTATTCTTCTACTGAAGACCATGATCCTTGTAGTTTAGTAAAAAAATGTCTCTGTAGAAGGACATTGGGAGTTAGTGGAGAAGTGAGTCAAGTTAATCTGTCACAGCTAATTGGAAAACAGGAGAAAAAATGCTTAGTTTTTCCAAAATTACATAGAAAACTGCTGATTTGTAGGTCCTCCTTTGGTCCTCATTGGCCATTTGACAAGGGAGATAATAAATATTAGCCCTCCTGGGGATCTGGAGAAATGTATATTGCTGTAAGTGTCAGGAAGCTGCAGTTAACAACTGTAGCTTTACTACTGAATCTGTTGAAATCTTGATCCATTAATTTTCTTTTTTCTATCTTGGATTAATTTTTGATAATAAGATGGAACCTCACAGAAATGCTGTGAACATTAATTAGGGACTCTTGACAAAACACTGGCTATTTACCTTGTGGGTGATAAATAGACATGCAGTTTTTTCACATTAACAGTAGAAGTAACTTAACAAAGCAGAGGCTTTATTTGGAGTGAAAATCTTTAACTTTAGAATATTTTTTTTCCATTTTAAAATCAGTAACTCTTGCTACTGCTGTTGGGCTGTGAGATGTTATTAATGTCATTTGTTCATTATCCCTGATGAAGCAAGAGAAGGTAGATACACAAATAGTCTTCTTTATCACACCCAAAATGAAAATTTCCAACAAAGCTAGGAAAAGATTGGATTTTGTAGAAAATTCTTTCTCAGCATTCTCAGGGAACCAATTCCCTATTCAAGGGGTGGAGGGTGGGGAATACACAACTGCTTTGATTTTAGTATAAAAATAAAATTATTGTATCAATTAAAACAAAGAAGAGCTTATACAGTTTAGTTGGAAAGTTTAGTTGGTTCAGTAGCATTTCATTTCATAGGAGAAAGATGCCTGTGAAGTGAGGACAGAGTGATTTCTTTTTCTGCCAATTGCTGTTACATTTTTGTGGTTTATTTGTTCCCACTGAGGATGGTGACCCTTTGTTAAAATATAGTGATAGGCTATTATCTTTTTGTCCTGTCAGGCATTCTTATGCCTTTTCTGCAGACTGTCTTCTGATTCAGGGGAATTTGTACTGAGCTGTCATATTAAGTTCAATTTTGTGCTGGTTCTAGGTACAAGGTGCATCTTGTAACCATTCGTGCATCCCTGGAACATTGCCACAGTAGGACCCCATGTTTTTTGATTTAAGCTTGTGCTTGAAAAGCATTCCCATTTGGAGGGACAAAATGTTTCATTATTTAGATCACATGCATCAGATCAGTGCACACTCCAGAGTCACTCTGCTTAATCAACTAATTATGTTGCCAGCTGTAGCCTGAACTAGCATCCTCCATGAGTCACATTAGAAAGCAAAAATACATTGTTAGGAATTCCTTAAAAAGTCATGTTTCTGAGAGCAGAACAGTAATTACTTTCATCATTAGATAAATAAATGTATGTATTCAACTGCAGTTTGATAGAGTGTTGTACAGAGCACTCTTAGGGAGCCACCAAAGGGAGGTATCCAAAGTTCACCAGAGCCCCAGGAAAAGGAAGCCATCTCTATAATTAAAATTTATTGTCTTATTTTTAATTGTCCTCTAAGTCTCAACTCCATGAAAAAAAAAGAAAATTTAAAAAAAAAGAAAGAAAAAAACGTCAGTGAATGCATCATATTAGGAGTGATCCATCTTGCTTTGCATCTTTTTGGTTTAACAAAATATAATCTAATAATACTATATAATATTACCATAATAAAATATGTAATATAATATAATAGTATAATATTGTAATAATGTAATAATATAATAAAATAATAATATATTAAAATGATACAATGATATGTGACAATATAATAATGTAAGAATATAATAATATTGCCACCCTTTCTCCTAAATTTTAGCATGTCAAGTTTGGTAATAGGATCTATTTCCTAAATAATTTTAAATTACCTGTCCCAACTGTGCTATGCTGTCCTCAGTACTCTGTGACAGAAAACATATTTCATGGTAACAGCTCAAGTGGGAGACTGCTATGAAAAGATTAAGAGCAAGTTTCTATTTGCAGCTGTAATGGAAATTACAATAAAAATTACTTAAAGAAATTGCCTGTAGAATACTTTGCAGTTGCACTTCTGTATACAATAAAGATTGATTGAATTCATTGTAATGAATATTCAGTGCTTTGAAATCTGATTGCAAGACGGCTCAGACACTTAGGTGAAGCACCTGAGGGACTCCAAGGTTTTCCATTTCCCTTGATGTGCTAGCAAATATGTCTAGGTTAGCCAGTACTGTGGTCCAGAGGGCCACGGTCTGTATGGTGACATGCCATCCACACCATGTGCATGTCAAGGGTTTGTACATTTGACTAATTCTTAGCTGGTTGTGAGCACTGAAATTATGTTTCTGAGAGCAGAATGACAATTAATTTGATTCAGCTGCTTTTCTGGAATATACCTTTTTCTTTAGTTTCATCTGGAAAGAATTAAATTACTTTCAGTTTAAATTCAGAATTTTATCTCCAAAACCCCTCTGTGGAGCAAGCCAAAGTAAGGTAGGTGGGGGATATCAAGACACTTGCTATCAGAAGCACACTCCTGAACTAAAACACTCTGGTAGGCACACCATATCAGGTCTACCATCACTTCCAGAAAGCATGTTGTGCAGAGTGGGTGTGCAGTATAGGGCTTGGTGTCATGCCGTAAGGAGTTTTGTTCCTTGATAGTTCTGAGTTGCTATCCGTGCTTTGAATCAATTCCTTGTTATTCTCTACCCCTGTTTATAAGTCTGGTTCAGCCTCAGCTCTATCAGAAGGAAGCCTTGATGAGGTACAGATAGGTATTTGCTCTATAATGTGAGTTTCTGAGCTCTCCTGCCTTCCACAGTAGGCTGCAGTTCCCAATAGCATTTTTCACCAGGGACTTGGTTGGGTAGAGTGAATTGCAGAAATACTGAGGATTGGGCAAGGCTTTTCAGCAAGGGTGTAGTACTGCGTGAATTTAGATATTTCTTGTTGAGCCTGAGCTACCTTCTGCACTGCCAGATACTCCAAGAAACCAGTGACAGAAAATAAGTGTATTAATAAGGCTCATTTTACAGTATCTATGTCCCTTTTAATAACATTTTCTAAGTTTGCTAAATGTCAAAATGTCAAATCATATACAATGAGGTTCACACTATTGGGATATGTTCCTTGGCCAATCCATCTGGGGAGAAATTCCTGTTGTAGTGACAATATTGCTGTAAACAGGGAAAGAAAGTTAATTTCTGGCATATTATTATAAATTCTGTTTATTTTTTCATTTAAGCTAAGGAACTATAGATTTCTTCTGGTGTTTGTTGGGGTTTTTTTTAAACCATATTTCACATTTTCATCTGAATAACTGCTAACCATGTTGAGAGGCAAACTCAGGCTCTTCTTATTCTGACCTACTTTAAAAGAAGCTGGATGGTAATCCCTCTTCTCTTTGTCTCTCCTCCTTCCCCAAACCCTGACCAGTGGAAATGGAACCTGTAGAGCAGGAACTGTTTCATGGAGGTGAGAGACATGTACTGACAGATCAGGTCAAGGTCAGGGTCCAGCCCGTCAGCAGATGCTGGAGAAAAAGCGTATCCCCCATTCATATGTGGAGTATGGTTTTTCCCTCCCATCTAATGGGTGACACAGGCAGGTTGCTGCTTGCCTTTTATCTTCATCTCAAACTGTGGGAGATGTGGCTTCCAGCTTTTTTTGTTTCTTTGGGGTACTCTTTTGAGTTCAGTTGAGTTGAATGAAATGGAAAAGCATGGGAAGGAACCGGTGATTCAGGTCATCCCTAATGGACAACATTTTAGGGTGTTCTGTTTGTTTTTAAACAAACATAAACCTAAGCAGGTCAGATAAATCAAACAGAACATTTCAGCATGGAGTTTAGTTTTTAGCTCATTTTATCTCCCTTTTTAAATGCTGGAAAATCCTCTGTTGTTTTTTTTAAAAAAAGTCCAAAACCCTAAGAAGTCTTAATGATCTCTTTTGGAAACGTTATGCAAAATGCATTTGGGAAGGTAAAATTATTTATCAAATGAATTCTTAATGTGCATGTCATTTCAATGTGCCTCATAAAGATCTGTATTAGTTCTTTCTCTTTCCACCTATGTTTCTTTCTTTAGTCTCCAGTCCCACCTATTGTTATACTTGGCAGCTGTCATAATTGTTTAAGCCTTTGTTGAAGGCTGTCAAAACTACAGGCTTAAAATTAATTTAAAATAAATTAGTCACATTTAGCAAATACAGCTTGTTCATCAGTTCACAACATTAGTATCTTAATGTATTTAGGAAAAAATAAGATAATATGTTAGGAAAGACTAAGGTGGCATCTGAAGGAGACTGAAAATCTTCCTGTAAGGGTATGTTTAAATAGCTTTGGTCTAAAAAAAAATACTTTCCTGTTAACCTTGATCTGCTCAGATCTTCTCCAGTAGGTAAGTCTATTGGAAAAAGCTCCATAGGTAGAGCTGATGGAAGAGCACCAACTCTTCGAAACCTGCTAGGAGATAAGCAGGTGTAAAGTTTAGGTATTAAATAATTCCATATCATTGGCACTTAGGCGGTCCTAGCCAGAGACAGTCAACAAGAGAATTTTACTGTAAGAAAATTAAGCACCCAATGCTGAGGTTTCCAAGCTCTGCTCCACAGAGCCTCGGGAATCCCTGCATTATTCTCAGTGTCTTAAAACAGAGCAAGTTGACAGTGGCCATACAAGTCACACTTGTCATGTTTACGACGTTCATTGAAAAATGTGTTGTCCTTCACAAAATGAAAAGATTAAATCTCTTGCAGAAGGACGTTTGGACGCCTCTCTGTCTAGGCGACAGCTAAGTGCAGTTCAGTTCCCTCTCAATTTCCACTTAGCATGCAGTAGTTAATGGGAGAATGGAAAATGCTGTCCACAAGACAGCTAGGCAGCCGTGACCTATTCTGAGCCTTTCTTACGCTGGTCTTCATTTGTAAAACAGAGATAATGACCTCCAGTTTAAATCTTGGACTTGTTTGCTTTGAAATAAAAGGTAAACATTTGGGTTCAGTGTGGAAGGATCAGGCTTAACAACACTTCTGCTTGCACTCAGCAGCTACAGGATCGGGTTGTCTTGAGGATGGACCATCTGCCTAGTAAAGAATAAAACACAAATTGCCACTGTTCTCTAAAGAGAACAACTTTCCAAGACTTTGACCAAATAGCACAATTTTTTTTTGCATCATCTATTTTGACATATGTGAATTTACTTTTTAGGGGCACAATGGTGGGTAAAAGGATGAAAGCAAGAGCTTACTGAATAGAGCTATGCTCTTAGTATTCCTCCCCAGATATTACTCCATTTGCTTTACATATGAATGACTCTAAAGACCTTTGGGATGGCTTCTTAACGCATATTTCTATTTTGCATCAGAAAGAGAAAAAAGTATAAATAAAACTCCTAAAGGTGGAGAAAGACTTACCATTTGAACTAAATAATGAAGCACTGTGGACAAAGGAATTAAAAATAATACACCAAAAAGAATATTAAATCAGAGATAATGACCTGATAAAAACATAAAATTTGTATGTTTTATTATTCATAACTTACAGATATGGAAATGTATGCCGTGGCTCCACTATGGTGCATGCAAATCCTCGACCCATTCTTTTGACATTCACCCTCTGCATGATTTTCATTAACCCCACCTTTTTTTGTCAGATTCAAGTGCTTCTGTACTCTTATTTAAACTAAAAAACAAAAGGGAGAGCAAGAGAGAAGAAAATTGTGCCTACTGTAATGTTGCACCATAGTAGCTGTTGCCAGCAAAGCGTGTATGCAGGACCTGAAATCTGCCATGTGTGTCCAAGTGTCCTGGTGATATGGTGAGAAGGCATGGAACTGATGCTATGTGTAATCAGTTTGTAATTAATTTCTTTACTATATTTTCTCCCAGCTCCCTGGTCACATAGCTGCTTATACTTGGAGGGGTGTAGTGGAAAGCTAGCAGGTAAGCACTATCAGTTTCCATCTGCACAATTTTTCTGAATGTCTGTTTTAAGGACAGCCCTTCCTCCACTTCCTTTTTCATGAAGCAGATAATTTAGCCTGTAAGCCCCAGGGACATTACCCAGAAATAGGATTCATAGCCATTTCTGCTGAGGTCCTGGCAACATGTTTTTTTTCCTGAATTCAGGCCTTTTAGGATCCTAAGCAGTTTAAGCTTATGCTTGATGTTGAGCAGAATTCCCATACATGCCCCCATGCTGAAATGCTCTATCAAATCAGTACAATGGAAAGGGGCACTGCATGAAAATGAATCACAGTATCACAATGATGAACCTCCCCAAAATAATTGATCCTAGGGTTTGTTCTATGATTTTGTTACTAATCTTTTACTGTCATTCTCAGATAGAAGAGCCCACATACTATCAATCTTCCTAGCCTTTAACATGCAGTGTCTCATAGCTGCTTGGAGAAATAGTTGTTGATTTTGACCTAGAACATTCTAAATATATCTTATAGGACCAATGGCACTTCCCAAATACTTTAGAAATGCTTACACCCTTTAGGCCCATTGCATACTGTAGCACAGTGGTGGAGCTGCACAAGACTGCCATTCCTGAGAAATGTCAAGTCAGTAGAATGGTCAAAGCACTGAAATCCTGTTGAAATGTCAGAAATTTGGCCCCACCCAGAATTAGGATGAAAAATGAACAAGTTGGAATTCTTCACAAATTTGAATATTCTGCAACCTTGCTTTGATTAACCATATCCTTTTGATGATCCTATAGGTTAATGAAAGGTTGTATTGATAGAGTTGAAATTGAGTATTTTAGTAATTTCGTGAGAAAATGTCTGGATTGTTCATAGATTCCTGCAAATTGCTTTAGCTGAGAACTACAAACTTGAGGCAGACACTAAAATGGGTGCAAAGAAGTTGGTTAGTTAAAACTGAGAAGTTTTTTTTTGTAAATTACATGACAAATTTTGGTGCTGAAGTGTGACATACTGTTGGTGCTGGAAATCTGATCTTTCTGTGTCTCAACAGAAGAGCAGGTGGGCAGTAAACTTGCTTTGGGAAGAAAATTACCCTAGATGAGTTACTGACTGGCTGATGTTGTCTAAATGTGATCTTTGAGTTTGTGAAGAAGTTGTGATTATGCTTGTTGGAGCTATTTATTAAATCGAGAGCCTAATTTTCATGTAATCTTTGGGCTTAAAGTTGTTCTGATACATGTTTTCTGATGCTGATAACATAAACAGCAGAATTAGCTGTCTAACATTGTTGTAGTTTTCCTTGGGGAAGTGGCAGAACTCTTTTTTGTAATGACTTGGTTGCCAGTTGGGAGCTGCATCTGCATGCTGACAGCTAACATGAAGTTGTGGAGACCTCAGCCCTCTGACTCTTCTCATGAAGTCAGAGCCCTTCCACTTTTCCAGTTGTTGGCTTTGTTGCTGATGGGCTCATGTGAACTGCCAGGTCAGGTCTGAGATTTAAACATTTTGAATATAAAGAGTCTGAATCTGATTCTGCTTCGCAGTATTGCTCATTACTTTAGGAGCCATCATTTCTATAAGATCGTATTTTCTCAAATACTTTGGCTGACTGCATGAACAGTAGAAAAACACCTCCATGCAACAAACATGCTGGAGCTGGGGGAAATCCTTGTGGGAGTTAGTTAGTCCCAGAAATGGAAATCAAGAGAGCAGAGTTTGGGATATGACGCCTATGCTACTGGTACTGATGGGGGTACATGTCCTCTACAATGCAAAAGCTGAAGGGAGTTCTAATCACCTCTGCCAGGGTTTGAAAAACAACCAGAGAGCTACAGTAGAGCAGCAAGGTGCTGGTTTTATTTAATTACGTAGGTATCTATGTAGCTGCAATAGCTAATAGTTGTTGCTGGAGGAAGGAGGAAACTATTGTTCAAGACAATGAAGTCCAAGGCAAACCTGCTTGGAATCCTCCCTAGCTTCATTTTTTAAGCTAGGAACAAATTGAAAATGTATGGTGAGCATGTGGATGTAGAGAGTTGGTAGCCTATAGGTATGATTGTGGGTATAGTTATTGCAATGTCAGTATTTGCTCCACCATGGTCCTCTATGGGCTGCAGGAGGGCAACCGGCTTCACCACCATTTCTTCCATGGGCTCTAGGGGAATCTCTGCTTTGGTGCCTGAAGCACCTACTCCCCTCTCTTCTTCTCTGAGCCAGAATCTGCAGGGCTGTTTCCCTTGTGTGTACATAAATGTACATATATGTAATGAGATTGAGACAAGGAAGATCCACTTTACCATCAACTTATGTCAAAACAGCTGTAGGAGCCCCTGAATATAGGGTGACCTGCCTAGTGGATGAGGGGAAGGCTGTGGATGTGGTCTACCTTGACGCCAGCGAGGCCTTTGACACAGTCTCCCACAGCATCCTCCTGGAGAAGCTAGCAATCCATGGCTTGGACAGGTGCACACTTTGTTGGGTTAAAAACTGGTTGGATGACTGGGCCCAGAGAGTGATGGTGAATGGAGCTGCATCCAGCTGGCGTCCAGTGACCAGCGGTGTCCCCCAGGGATCAGTACTGGGCCCAGTCCTATTCAATATCTTTATTGATGACCTGGATGTGGGGATTGAGTCCACCCTCAGTAAATTCGCAGATGATGTCAAGTTGGGGCGGAGTGTTGATCTGCCAGAGGGTAGGAAGAAGCTGCAGGGGGACCTGGACAGGTTGGGTCGTTGGGCCAAGGCCAATGGCATGAAATTCAACAAGACCAAGTGCAGGGTCCTGCACTTTGGCCACAATAACCCCAGGCAGCACTTCAGGCTGGGGGAAGAGTGGCTGGAGAGCGGCCCGGCAGAGAGGGACCTGGGAGTACTGGTGGACAGCCAGTTGAACATGAGCCAGCAGTGTGCCCAGGTGGCCCAGAAGGCCAATGGCATCCTGGCTTGTATCAGGAATAGTGTGGCCAGCAGAAGTAGGGATGTGATTCTCCCCCTGTACTCAGCACTGCTGAGGCCTCACCTTGAGTACTGTGTACAGTTCTGGGCCCCTCACTTCAAGAAGGATGTTGAGGTGCTGGAGCGGGTCCAGAGGAGAGCAACAAGGCTGGTGAAAGGACTAGAGGGAAAGTCTTATAGGAATAGGCTGAGGGAGCTGGGGTTGTTTAGCCTGGAGAAGAGGAGACTCAGGGGGGACCTTATCACTCTCTAGAACTACTTGAAGGGAGGTTGTAGTCAGGTGGGGGCTGGGCTCTTCTCCCAGGCAACTAGCGACAAGACGAGAGGGCACGGCCTGGAGCTGTGCCAGGGGAGGTTTAGGTTGGATATTAGGAAGTACTTCCTCATGAAAAGGGTGATTACACATTGGAATGGACTGCCCAGGGAAGTGGTGGAGGCACCGTTCTTGAGTGTGTTCAAGGAAAGACTGGATGTGGCACTTAGTGCCATGGTCTAGCTGATGTGGTGGTGTTGGTCACAGGCTGGACTTGATGATCTTAAAGGTCTTTTCCAGCCTTGGTGATTCTGTGATTTTGTAATACCAGCTAATGCCTCAGCCCCTATGAAAAACACTATATATAACTTGATGTTTAGAGCATATTGGATGAGCGGAGTGGAAAAAACTTCATTTTCATGTGAGGGGAGTATTTGAAGATATCAGAGAGCCAAAAAATTGGAGCTCCAGTGCTAGTGCCACTGATGACTTGTGCATTTAATTTAATGGCTATTTAACATTAAATCTGTAAGTGGTGGCTTTTGAGTTCATTTTGGAGCAAAACTACCTGAGAAGATGTAGGCTTGAGGACCGTGAATGAAAGGATCCAACTCCTTGTAGCACTTAAGAGGCTTTGAATTCCCTGGGAAGTGGTAGAATTTGGAAGTCACTCAACTTTGCCTCCTGGTTAGGATTTACTAGCTCTTGCCAGCCTTCACAAATACCAACAGTTGGGTGTCATCACACTGTACAGAGAAGGGGTGAACTGCTGAGGGTTGCCAATGCCCCTACAGAGAGCAAGTCCACAGCACAGTGCACAAGCAACCTGACTAAAACTGCTCCTGAAAGAGTCTCTAAACATCCACTCTAGAAGGCAGGATCCCTGGTGTGCCATTTCTTTGTCTTAAACACAAAAGCGTTTTTACTTCTTTTAAAAGAATACATTCCTAATGTCTTTGCTTTGCTTTAGATATAAATAAGAGATCATTTACCTTTAGTTGTTCTCTAATACATTAAATTATTCCAAGTGACAATCTATATTTCACAAATTGTTGCAAGAGCAACAGGAAAATTTAAAACATTAAGGATCTGACAATCAAGCATATTTATTTCCTAAACTAGGAGATACATTGTAATGAGAACAGCCTTTCCAAAGGCATGGGAAATTGAGCAAGACAAAAATATTATTTTTGCCACACACCATGTAAGGATCAACTTTGTGCTGTCCTGAGTGCAGGTGCAAAGAAAGACATGGCTCATGGAGTCAACTCACTGGTTCTCACACTGGCAGTGTAACAGTAAGAGGAATTAAATTGGAATGGTAAGGCAAGGCTAGCCCAGGAAAGCTACTATGAACAAAGAATATAAACAGCTTGGTTAAAGCAAGGCAGGTTTTCTGAGGTTTGGAACACAATAGAAATGTAACTGTGAGACCATCTGCCATTTCAGCCTCATACAATGCTGCAGGCCATCACAAAAATGGAAAGATGTCTCCTGGAAAAGCAAACTTTTTGAACCATGTAGGTGTGCTTTGAACCTGGTAATATGGCTGAAATTCCCAATAAAAATCTTACAGAATTTTATAGGCATATTAAAGATGCCTATAGTCTCCACTGTAAAATGGGTTGTGATACTTGTGTTTGTTGTGTTGGTAGAGGTGTGGTTTGTCAGTCTTGTAGGTTTAATCAGACCGAAGGACAAATCTCCAATTCTTTCACTGACAAAGCCTTTTAGGAACTTGGCTTTTCCCTGGCTCAGTACCAGTGAGAGTTTTCAATCTACTTTTAGAGTCATGTGATGTTTTCAGATGGGTTATCGGTGAAACTGAGAAGTTATGTGATTTGCTTAGAGTTGTTATCAGATTTAAAGAGAAAGTTATGCCCTTTTTTCTTGGATAGAATTTGTTCTGGGCTCCAGTCTTCAAGGCTTTGGCATTTTATTCTGAGATTGTTTAAAGATCAAAACCATTTTTGCATCTGAAGCTGATCCTTGGCAAAGTTTATTGTTGCCTCAATGCTTGTCTAACTTCTGCTGCTACCAGGAAAAAATTGTTGCAGATGGAGACTGCTGTTGCAAAAAGATCTTCTACAAGTGTGCTACAAGTGTCAATAGAAGTTGCTCTGTTATAGACCATAGCCAAAGAAATGTTAGGCTAGTGCGTTTTATGATCCAATACTCCTTAAGTTTTGACAAATTTGTCTTTGTTAGCTACTCAAATATGGCTTGTTAGCAAAGGGAAATTCAACACAAGGAAGTCTTTATTTTTAGAATTCAGCTAATAGTTGCAAGGGGCCAGTATCCACCTGTCAGCATGTGAACAGCAGTTTTCACTATATTCTTTTGCAGTGCATACAGTGAATGTGCCAGGGACATTAGCATCCTAGTGAAGAGTTACAGTTAGAGTCTCACCATACAGTAAAATATAAATATTAAAGATGGTTAAATTTCCCTCTACCAGTAGTCTTTGTCACTGTACTGTGCAGCTGAAAGGCAGTAGAAGTATATGTGAAAGACTTTTTGCTGAAAGTTGCTAGCTACTATATACAGCCAAATCAAGTCCCCAGGCATGTATGTTATATACCTGGCAGGATGTCAACTCTGTATTCTAATGGATACTGTTGAGAAACATGCTACAGATCAAGTTATACCCAATTCTGCATACTCTTGTGTCATGGTTGGTTTCTCAATCAATTGAATTTATCTTTGCTGTGATACACAAACCTGTAATTAATTTTCTAGAATTATGAAGTATTTTGCACATTGGTTGTAAATTGATTAATGTCCATCTGGTTTACTGGTCAAAACAGAGGAAATAACTGTATGTTCTTTCTATATATTGAATCTCTATGGTAATATTGTTTGAGCAGTCATAAGACTGTAATTTCTTAGGTTGACTTTGTATTTTTCCATTGTCCCATCTCCTAAGAAAAATTGTATCTAGAAATGCATAAATGAACTGTGTCCTTATTCTTTCTTTCCTTGTACCTACAAGAGAGCCAAAGGTTAAAGATGCAACGTGTCCCTTAACGTAGGATTCGGGGGTTGCATCAGTCTCAATGGCATCTCAGCACTGTGCTTCTACTTCTGTGCTTCTACTATGGCCAGCTCCAGTGCTGCATCAGGTGTCCTAGATTTCTCAAAATGATGGAATGAAAAAACCCACAACAGTAGGAATGACATTTTAAGGAGAAATTGCTTTCCTGGCTCTACTCCCTAATGCTGACTGGATGAGTAAGGAGCAGGAGATGATTAGCAACTTCAGCTTTTGACTGCAGTAAAGCAGAAGTGAGAAGCTGTGAAACAGGGCGTGGCATGAAACTAATAGCATGTTGGAAGAAGGCAAGCATAGATGAGGACTGCAGAAGTAGAGGGCCAAAGAACCAAAGTTATACAGAAGTGCTTGAAATATCACAGCCATTAAGCAGGGCATAAAAATAGGGTCCCATAGAGCTGCTCTTCCATAGCAGCGTGATGCCTTTTTTTTTGTTTGTCTCCACAATGGAAAAAAGCTAGTGCCTGAAAGCTGTGACAGCTCTAGACAGTGACTTTACTTTTGATCTAGACTCAGGGAAAATGGGTGGAAATCCAGATGATTATTCCATAATGACAATGAGAAATGCAGTTGATGACACAGGCTCAGATCTACTGACTTGAGAGCAGGACCAAAGCTATAGGTAGACAGGCAGAGGCCCATGAATAAACATCCTTGAGATGCCAGGGGAACAACAAGACAGCTACTGCTGATTATCTTCAGGTGTGTATTGAGGGGTTCAGAGCTGCAAATCAGTTGTCAGATATGTGACCTTGAATGCAGATGCCGATAAACTATGCTGAGTACTATTCCAAAATATGAATAGCAAAACAAAGCTATTTCCTGATTTTGACTGCACAAAGAAATGTTTGCTGATTGATGCACTGTGTGCCATACCTAATGAAAGAGGTGCCTGCTGTTCTAAGAACATCCAGCCCTTTATGTACCAAGGATATCAACTTACCATGCACAACAGATGAGTAGGTAGAGTGTTTTAGTCAGGATTCAGAGGACATGATAGAGCACTTCTTAATTACACCACAACCACTGGGTTGTTTATTGACACCTTTCTTTTTGTCTAGGAAGCAGAAGCAAGGTTTTAACACCTGCAGCCAACAAGAATATTTGGGCTGTAAGAGTGAGGTGAGGAGGAAGAAGAGACATTTCCAGGTGGCCTTGCTGAGAGGGGGACGATACCTTGAGGGTATGGTCAAAGAACAGGGGACAGAATTCTAACAAAGTTCAAGTACTGCAGGCAGGTTTGGAGTACAAGCTATTTACGAAATGGCAAGGATTCTCATGGAATACTTAGAAATAGAGGCTGGTTGAGCCACAGGTGCAAGAAATAGTTTTGCATGGGGAGGGAGGAAGAACAAGGCTTTTAAGTAGCACCATATTTCTGTAAACCCAAGCTGAGTCTAATCACTTAAATTATCAGAGGAAGTGCAAACAGGAGGTCAAAGGACAGTACAGCACAGTAAACCTCTAGATTATGTGGTACAAAAGTTAAGGGATTTGTGCTCTCAAGGATGAAGCAAATGCATCTGTTATCACATTTAAAAAAAACAACCCAAACCAAAAAACCAAAAACAAACAAAAGAACCCCAACGGTCTTTGAATTAAGGTCAAAACCCAGAGAAGCTGCTAGTCACAAACAAGAGCTCAGTGAGATGTGAAAACAGGAAATTACAAAGGAATCCCATATCTCAAGGGATAGACAGGTCAGGATGTCCTGACCCAGGTGGCTTTCTGGTAGGTAAATAAGACTCCAAATCTAAGGCATATTTGATGAAGCACTAAATTTGCTAATTTGCCATGTCTATGTCCTCACTGCTTTTAGCCAAGGGACCTTAACGTATCCCTCTGATCAGAAGGGTGAAAGTCGGGCAGCAGGGAATCTGGTCTTTCCACACCTGGAGTTCAGAATGTCTTCTGCTTGGTGGATATAGCTGTTTTTCAGCATTCAGTTTCTTTGGCCCTATCAGGAATGTATAAGGACATACTCAAATGACACTGTGATTTTCAGTGAGCAATGGGAAGACCAGCTATATGTGATCAGGATTTTTTTTCTGAATTTGGAATTTGATTAGGAAGAAAGATTGAGAGCAATCCCTGAGTAATGTGTGCAGAGTATAAGTTAGTTTTGTCCTTTGGTTTTCTAAGGAAGAGGCATATAAAATGATGGAATGATGTTCAGATGCAATGCAGACAGATTATCACAAATGGAGAAGGGGGAGGACAAATGTATACATTTTTTGTGTGTTTGGCTAGCTGTATTTGGTGGTTTGTATCTAAGTTCTTGGAAATGGTATCACTGCTCACAGAATAAAGAGAACAGCACTACTGCTGATGGTGCCAGATTTTCCAAGCCATTTATACTCCAGACAGATGCCTCCAGCAAGGTGCAGGAACTGCATTATATTGATATAATGTTAAGTATACTTTTAAATATAATATTAGCCTTAAGCACAAAGCTATCAGCATGACAGAAAACATATTCAGCCACTGAGAGGGCATCCTTGCCAGCTGGTGGGAAATTACAAGCCTGGCTCAGTATCTACTAAGCACTTACTTGTCTTTGATGAATACTATATATCCCATCATCCTGGGTAAAGGATTGTAATTATAAATAACTGCTATTGTCCCTCACTCCACAGCTCTCTGCATTTGAATGTGGCCTTGGGAAGGTACAAACAGATATTTCTTTTCCTCAGAAGGAGGAAATGTTTTTGGGACATGGGAGAAAGCTGCAGTGAGAGATTAGGAAACTTATATTAACACTTCTAGTACTTACTGTGGAACCAAGCACCTGTTTGATCAGTCCCCTGGGGAGCACCACCCACTGAGGTAGCCCCTCCAGCCAGGGCAAGGCAAGTTCTACCCTGAAGTGAAAAAGGATCTCTGGGAGAAGGGACAAGCAGAGATCTCCTAAAAGCTGGCCATGGCCAAGAAGCAAAAGGGCAGAGATGGCTGGGAGATATGAAGGGCAGCCTCCTGGGGAAGAAAGCCTGAAAAAGACAACCAAAAATGCCTGTCATGGGCTCAGCTATGTGTGATGTTGAGAAAACATTTAGTGAGAGTGGCGTGAAGTATCAGGTGAGTCCCACAGAGATGGTACTGGAGACACAAACCCTAGGTCTTCTCAGAGGCCTCCTTTCACAGGCAATCTACAATGCTGGTGTTCTCGAGGTGAAAGAGGGCAGTAATCTCTCTGGCTATTCTTTTCTTGCTGTATTGTCACAGAGCATTTATATGAGCCTGGGTGGGCCTGATTTTCAAACATGCTCATTCACCCACAGTTGAGACTAAAGTGAGAGGAAAGAGCAACTGGAAATTTGGCCACAGCAAGCAGTATATTTACAAAAATAAAAACAAGTCTCTGCTTTGAGCACAAGAATAACAGAACAGTCCTCGTAGCCAACATCAGTGTCACAGAGGAAGGTAAAGGCAGAGATTAAAAGAGAATGTCTGGTGCCTTGAGAAATGAAAAAGAAATAAACTGTATATTGTACAAAACCACATTTGCCCTGGAACGTGATGCATGTAGGGAAAAGGCCAGTAAAGGAGAGGTAACAGCAAAGGGCAGGCAGATGCGACAGCCTGCTACAAATAAACAGATCCACTGTTCCTTGAAAAATGATCTGCTGCCGCACCTCCCCAGCTCCGTGTGAGTCAATGGCTATTCACAGAATTTACAGGGCTAGAATGTGCAGTGGAAACCCATGATCCAGCACTGCCAGCCCTAACATTAAACTGTGTGATGCAGCTCTGGAGTACCCCGTCTCTGTAATTCTCCTGAAAGCACTAGGTACGGGTGTTGGTCACTGCAGAGTTAAAGCTGCTTTGGCATCTACCCATGCTTTTTGCTAACAAACCATCTGGCTTAGTAAGAGTGGCTGTTCAGCCACAAATCAGCAGTTTTCTTGCAGATGTTTACTGTTTGCTACTTCTTAATTCCCTTGATCCCTGTTCCTCCTTTTGCCTTGCAGAGCTCTCACTTTGCCACATGTCTCAATTCTTTCTGCAGAGGTAGCATTTAATGCTAATATACTTGTGTCTGGGACTCTCATTATAATTATTTCTTTCTAGGTTTAGAACACCAAGTTTTAGTGTCTTGGAGGTATAGATTTTCTGCCTGAAATGACGTTATGACATCTTCTGCAGACTCTGCTGGGATACATTTCCATCCTAGATGTACTGACTTAAAAAAGATAAATATCACAACCTACTTTCCTCTTCTTTGAACTTCATTTCAGAGGCTAAGTATTTAAAGTATTAGACAGTGTAGTTTTCCTTACAACAATCATGTCATTATTTTACTGTTGAAGAAGACACATAAAATGTTTTACATTCTACTGCACTTTTGTGAGTGATGGAAGGGAAGAAAAATGAATGCTCAGGGAACTGGGAATTGCTCTTGGAAGAAGGTAAATTATGGGGATCAGAATCTGGACCTTGATGTTGGTGTAGAAGATAAATTATGCAAAGGAGAGAGAAGTCTAATGATCTCCAGGGCATTTTTATTATCTCCATCCTCCTCCTTCATTTCTCCCCTTTATTTTATCTCAGATGACACCGTTTAGTGCATTTTCTTTTACTTACCTCCTCCTTGGCTCCGGGGGTGGCATTCCATTTCCTGTGCAATTTACATGAAAATTAACCTTTCACATTGCTGCAAATCCATGGGGGTGGAAATAATGTGGTTTGTATATTGCCCAGTAACGAAAGGCTTTTGAGAAGACCCTGGAAGACATTCGGTAAAAACTAACTTACTATAGTTTCTGTTATAGTAGTTCCTTTCCTAAAGCTGTTCTCCTGCAAACTTTTGCTGTACTGAGTCAGCATGGATTTTAAGATTTTATGGAATGTTATCTATGGATCTAGAAAATTTTTAACTGAAACAAACAAACAAAAAAATTTAAAAACATTAGGGAAGTGGGAAAACATGAAAGAAAACCTAGGGCCTTAATCAATAGCTGTGTGGGAGGCAACAGTGTCTGCAGCATGTAGCAGCTTCCTGAGGGTTTGCTCTTTACCTATTTATTTCCTTCTTTGAGTAGTGAGTTTAATGGATAGGGTCCCTCCAGGTGGGCAATCACAAAACTCTCATTTTTATTTTCCTGACAGGAAATTGCATCTCTTTTTCCTAGCAGAAAATTACATTTCCCCTAGAAAATTCTGATGCTTTTGCGTAAGTGGTTTTCCTTGTCAGACTATCTCTCTGAAGCAACGTTTCCCACTGGTTTTAACGATCTAGGCAAATTCTTGTGCAAATTCTTCTTCCTTACTCATTTACTTTTAGTAAGCATGCTGCTCTGCCAGCACAGTCTCCCCCTTGGTAGTTTGGAGGACAGGTGGAGGCCATAGTTCCTCTGTCTTCAGTGCTACCAGACTATTCTGAGTATAAGAGATGAGTTAAATGTGCTTTTGGTCTCTTTTTGGCTGCTTTGGAAAATTTTCCAACAATTCATTAGGAAGAATAAACCCTTTCTCAGCTCAGAGTAATGGCTGAAGGTGCTGGAGGTGGGGAGGTTGTTCCTCATTTCTACAGGTGCAACCACCTGTTCTTACTGGTACAAGAAGAACGAAGTAAATCAAGATTAATGCATTGTAACTTTCTAAGCTCTTCATGCTACAACTACGAGAGCCTTGAACCTCTCTCCATTAGACTCTGTCCTGTCTAGCTAGTGAAGACCATCCATGTTCTCTTAAATGCTCTACCTCTTGTTAACAACTTTCCTCCCCTAAATTGTGGGTGTCAGCAGCATTTACCCAGTGCATTTAAGACTCTATTTTACTTTGTTATGTCAGATGTTTCAGAGATCTAGCTTTTCTGAGGCATCTTTACAAAGAGGTGTTAAGAGGAAATTCCTCTCCCTCTTGAAGTGCTGCAGCCATGTGAACACCAGCAGTGCAGAACCACATGCTGGCCACTGCTCTTCATCATTCTCATGGAAACTGTTTCATCCTCTGAGCAGAGGCTGATGGTAGCTCATTGTGCTGGTTTTGGCTGGGGTAGAGTTAATTCTTGTTCTGGTAGCTGGTATGGGGCTATATTCTGGATCTGTGCTGAAAACTGTTGATAATACAGGGATGTTTTGGTTATCACTCTAGCAGTGCTTACACAAGCCTTTTCTGCTTCTCACCCCACCCCACCAGTGAGAAAGCTGGGACTGAACAAAAAATTGGGAGGGGACACAGCTGGGACAGCTGACCACAACTGACCAAAGGGATATTCCATACCATATAATAGCATGCTCAGCAATAAAAGCTGGGGCAAGAAGGAAAGAGGCAATGTTTGGAGTGATGATGTTTATCTTCCCAAGTAACCATCATGCCTGATGGAGCCCTTCCTTCCTGGAGATGGCTGAACACCTGCCTGTCAATGGGAAGTAATGAATGAATTCCTTTTCTTGTTTTGCTTGTGGACGTTGCTTTTGCATTTCCTATTAAATGTCTTTATCTCAACCCAAGATTTTTCTCACTTTTACTCTTTCTTCCATTTCTCTCCCTCATCCCACTGGGGGACACAGGGGGAGTGGCTGTGTGGGGCTTAGTTGCCAGCTGGAGTTAAACCACAACCGTCCCTTTTTTTGGTGCCCAAAGGATTCGAGATAACAACAGATTTGATTGGAATGTGCTAGATTGAATTTATAGCTGTTATTGCTATTTAGCTATTAATCAGCAGCCTTCTGTGCCTGCCATGGGGCTTGCTTGCTTTACTGTAAATTAGAGTCTAGTGCTCGTTAGTGGCTTTTTGCTTTTGCTGCTTGTAGTGCTGGGCTGCTTATCAGCTTAGCGTGCTGTGCCTGGGAACAGCAATGATAACAGCAACGGCCGTGCTCCTGGGCTGGCACATGGCCAGGGCATCACTGCTGGTGCTGTGCTGCTGTCCTGGACAGGCTGGAACTCCAGTGGGACCTTGAGTCAAAGGGACTGTGACCCGTAGATGAGTCCATGCGGGAGCAGGACACCCTGAAGCATCTGTGTCTGTGAATAAGGCCACACCAGAGCAGGCACATCTCAAAGCATCTGTGGCCGTGGTTATGTCTGTGTGACAGCAGGTGTACCTTTGAAGGGACTGTGGCCCAAGGATAAGTCCATGCTGGAGAAGGTACACCTGGAAGCATCTGTGGCTGTGCATGAGGTCCTGCTGGAGCACCTCAATCCATGTGGCCATGGATAAGCTCACAACAGAGCAGGTACACCCCTGAAGGAGTTGCAGCCATGGGTAAGCCCATGTTAGAGCAGGTTTACTTCTGAAGGGAATGTGGCTGTGGGTAAGGCCATGGTGGAGCAGATATATCTCTGAAGACATTGGAGACATGGAGAAGTCCACGCTGGAACAGGTCCCCCTCAAAGTGGCTCTGGTTGTGGCTAAGTCTATTCTACAACAGCTATGGCCCTGGAGAGACTGTGGCTCATAGATAAGGCTCCACTTGGAGCAGGTACACCCCTAAGGGACTGCAGTCTGGGGATAAGTCCAAGCCAGAGCAGGTGCAAGGGGAGGAGTTCATTGCAATGTTAACTCCTATGGTCTGGTCCAAAGGGACCAGGGATGGAGATTATAATGGAAATACCTTTGAATTTTTGTAAACCATTATTTGAGTTGCATTTTATAGGAATTACTATAGCAGGAACCACCTGAACCAATGGAGGACAAATCCTATGAGAAGCTTTGCAAGTGTAGCATTGACCTGACCTGAGCTGGCTTTGATGCCCAGCAACACACCACCTTTCCTGTCCACCGTAACACCATAACAGATGGAGCCCAAAGTCATGGACTAAATGAACTCAGTGGACATTTTGTGGACATTTGTGAACAGTTTACAGACATCTTACAGGGATGTTCCATAGACTAGGGAAATTATATCCGTGTATCGTATCAAAGGCTGGGAAGAGAAGTGATGGTTAATGAGGATGTATGGGATAGTGTGGGACCTGCAGCTGTGTGAGACTTCATTGCTGGCTGGGGTTAAAGCGTGACAGTTATAATCCTCCCTTTGTAATGTGAGGGAAGCTTTGGAAGAAGACAGTGTGTTCAAACCTAAAAACTAAAATGAAACAAAGCATGAGTATTGGTTTGTGCCACTGAAAATGATGGAAGTTATAACTGTAGGTAGAATCTTAAGTTTTACTCTGTTACCAGAGAAGTCTCAGATTTTTTGTTCTTAAATTCTCAGTGATAAAACACAGCAAAATTGAATGTGGATATCAGGGAGGAACAGTGCCAAGGTCCTTTACTTTTCACAATTAAGTTTATATCAGACTCCTGGTAATACTTAAGTAGATATTTAAAAAATATGTATACTCTTAGGCACAGCTTTTATATTTAATAGGCCTATGCTCAATGGACCTTGAAATTAATTAAATAACATCATTCATCTAAATGACAACCTCTTTTGCTACCTACTCTCTTTGAATCTTTAGATGTTATCCTTTTTTCAAGACAAGTTGTTGTGAAGTCTGAATTAATTAATGGGGAAGATCTCCCAACCATCTGTGAAAAACTTGGGGCAAATATTTTACTGTCCTCTAGAAAATTTTAACTGTGTGATATTTTGAGGTACACAGATGTTTCCAATGCCCTGTCAAGCAATCCCATCAGGTTGTAGGTGATAGGTGACCCCATTTGCTTTCACTAATTGAATTGCTCTTGGATTTCCCCTGGGTTTGTCAGGGAAAGCATCTCTGATAAGGATTCATGAGAAGAATAAACCTCGCATGCTTCTATCAGCTGTTCTGCTATGAGAGAGTGGGAGAATCAGGAATTTCCTGCATAGGTCCTGACCCTGGAGCTAGGCAGTGAAAACACAAGTGTGATTACTCATGGCCCTGATTATAATGATGGATGGTCCTATACTGAACTTTTTCTTCTGTACACTGAAATTCAACCCAGGCTTCCCTGACCTGTTTCTGCCTAAAACTTAATCTTTCTTTGGGCATCAGAACACTTCTTTTTCTCCATGCATAACACACCTAATCTGCCTGATGAGAGGGGCCGGGTGGATGCTATTAAAAATACACAGGCCGGTGTCACTTTGTTGAAGGACAGTTCAGAGGAGGGCTTGACGGGCTTTATGCTTGTTCCTGAATTTGAGCTGGAAGCAGAGCCTTGAGCCAGTCACGCTGTCCTATGCTAGGGGTATTATCTTCAGGAATACTGCTAGACAGTCAGTTAACTACTTGTGGCTGCTGTGAAACTGGAGGATAGACTTGGCATCATCTAACCTTGGTTTCTGGGATGTTTGTTTTAGGAATACACTCATTGCTTTCTAATCACAATTAGAGAGAGTTACTCACAAAGGCTGATTCTGCACTGCTTTCTAATGACTGCCTGTGGCAGCAGCTTAATGGTACCAGAATCCTAATTAAATTTAAAGTGAAACTGGGCTGACCCTGACCTGCATTTTGAACAGTGCTGAGGAATAATAAAGCTGGCGTACCAAGTATCTCCAGACTGGCAAATGCAAATGCAGACTTAATATCTTTCTGCATCAAGAACATCAGTTACTGGGAACGCATCCACAGTTCTACTGCAACACTAGGTTTAAATCAAGACACCATTACTGATTCCCTATGATGGCCATACAGTAGGTCTCAGATACTTTTTCTCGCCACAGATTTAAGCTTTCTCATTACTTATGTTCCTCAGGAGTTAAGAGTTCACTACTAAAACACAGTTTCGGTGGAGAGGAAGCTTTACAACTAACTGACTGAGGACTGTGGACTTTAAGATGGAGTCATTTGGTGGCACTTCCAGTGAAGGTGAGGTAATATTCACATTTGTGTTGGCTTTCCTGTAACTGCAACCCAATCAACAATGTCTGAGAAAAAAGAGTCAGAGAGGGATTAAACCTCCACTTGTTTGAAGATATAAATCGGTATTCATGTACTGTGCTATTTAGTATAAAGTGGAGATAAAGGTTTTTAGATATCAAAGCTTTTTCCTTATATGCATTGAGTAAAGTGTGTGTTTAACTCTTATGCCTAACTGTTTTCAGACACTTTTCATGTTACTACTCTGTCACATCTCCCTCCTGCTATTGTAATAATGTTCTGCTTTAGACTGAAGTGACAAAAGTTTACCGGTGGCTGGAAGGCTGAACATGAGTAATACAGGTGTGCTGTGCTTTGTCTGTAGATTGGTTAGTGAAGCTGGAAACATATTTGGTGTTGCTGACATTTTGTCAAAGACCAAAGGCAACTAAAAATATTATTTATGAGAAAATAATCTATGTTCTTCAAAAGCAGTTCCTTTAGATTCTTGCTTTTGGAAGAATCTTGTCTGGTTTAACCCCTGCTGGCAACTAAGTACCACACTCGTTCTCCCCCCGGTGAGGTGGGGAGGAGACTCAGAAAAAAAGAAGTAAAACTTCTTCAACAAAACGTTGAGATAAATACAGTTTACTGGAACAAAAAGGAAGAGAATTATTATTATTAATAATAATTATTAATATATAACACAAAACAAGTGTTGCATAGCACAGTTGCATACCACCTGCAACTGTGTGCCCAGGTAGTTCCTGAGCTGCATTTTCCCCCAGTCAACTGCGCCCAGTTTATATACTGAGCATGACATCATATGATATGGAATATCCCTTTGGTCAGTTTTGGTCAGCTGTTCTTCCATCTCCCTTCCAGCTTCTTGTACACCTCCTCACCTGGCAGATCATGGGAAGCTGAAAAATCCTTGACTTAGTATAAACATTACTTAGCAACAGCTAAGTATGTTAACAACTTTCTTCTCATACTAAATCCAAAACACAGCACTATACTAGCTGCTAGGAAGAAAATTAACAGAGAGAACTGCCAAAAATGTCTTCCACCTCTCCTGTTAGTTTCTTCTCCTAGGCAAAGAAATTACTGCACAAGAATGTGGTGCAACCAAGATCTGTGATATAGAAAAATCTGATGCCTGTTGCTTGCTGAGTTTGTCAGTTGTCCTCTGTCAAGTCAGACAAACTGTATAAATGTTTGTTTTCATACAGAGTTTGATCAGGCAGGTGAACTGTTGCCTCAGCTGCTGATGGCTAGGTTTATGCAGGTTTCTGAGGTGGTGGTTGTGTCTCTTCAGGTTTCTCTCCCAGAGTGTGTGTGCTGCACTGCCTACATCTAGCTCCGTTATCAAAACCAGACTCACCCCTTCTGCACACGCAGACCTGCCTTCTCTCTGACATTAGGCATTCTATATCTGCTCTCAGGACTCTGATTGCTGTACTTCAGCCAAGTTTATAGCAAAGAGAAATACCAACCAAAAAGTCTTTACCTTTTCTGTTTTTGTAGTTTGCTTCTAGGAGAGGTTTGCATATGCTCACAATGAAACATCCATCAAACTGGCCTAGTTTCCTTTTTAAGTTACTGAAAAATACACAGACACAGTTTGACGAAGCACACACATGCTTAGCCAAAAGGTTAGTGACTTTCATGTTTTAACATTTGATCAAAATACAGATAACTAAATAGCAATAGATGGTGTTTCTCAAGGATCTCAAAGTACAGTTCAACCCTTATATGTAGTGATAAATAGAGTCTCAGAGAGGAAAAATAATATGTGGAGTAAATGGGAGAGGCATGGCTGGCCTCAGGCACACACAAATACACTGATACACATGTATGCATGTCATAAAACTTGAATTTTGAGTTCACATTCCCTAGATCATGCAGGATATGAAATTTGTCTTGGGCCTGCTGAATACACACATTTTTATTTACTCCTTCTTTGCATGATGCTCAATTTTTAACCCTATAAATATTTATCTTAGGTTCTGCATTCTCAGAGGAGGTAGAGAACTGTTTATTGCATTATTTCTTGTGATGTTCTTTGAGATTTTAGGAGAATAAAAATGTTCAAAAGAGCCTGGATACCCCTGCGTGTTTTTGCACTGTCTCTTGGATAGATTGATTTGTAGAGCAACAATGTGCATTTTAAAATTATCCTCACTAGAAATATTTGATTTTTGATTACTGCAGAAAATCAGAGCAGTGAAAGACCTGTTTAGAATGTGTTGAGAAGTCTGAGAATAAAAACTGCCAAGCCCTGGAAATTCTGAGAGATGCAAAATTTTAAATTTTAATTTTTTTTTATTGCTAGAAAAATTCTGATAACAATCTGTCTTTTTTTTATCTAGCATTTTTTTTCAGTGAAAATAATATATTAAAGAGAAATGTTGTATGCTTCTGAGAAAATGTACAATTACAGTGATCTGGGAAAACAGCTGCTGGTGGTGTGAATAACTTGCTTTGAGTTTCATTTGAAGGTTCAAATGACAATGCAGTTTTTCTGAGTCCCAGAAGATGCACAGAAATTCAACATTTTTATTCCCCTTTGTCATACTGAAAGTTATCATTGCACAGAGGAGAGTCAATGTTAAGGGTAATTTTGCATATTTGGCTACATCAGCCCAAGAGCTCAGAATTCTGAAACCCCAAACGGGAGTTTCTGAAGAAACTCCCCTCTAATCTCATCTTTAATGCCACCTGTCAACCCACTGGCACGTGCTTAAAATCAACTTTAGCCATTCAAATAACCTCAAAGAACACATCCTTTTCACAGGATTAAACACATTAATGAGAGGTAAGAGAAAGTATATTCTGGATTTTCCTCTTGGAAGTGTGTTTCCAGCATTTCTCCATAACAGTTTTAAATGATCGCACATAATGTCTGTGTCCTGCTTTGAGGCTGGAGAGCCTGTGGAGATCCCGTCTCCCTCCTTTATTCTATGGTGTTTCTGTTAAAAAGCTCTCCTGGTACACAACCCCATCTTCTCTTTTACCAACCTAATCTTTCCTTATATTTCCTGTCTTCATTCCTGTCCTCTCTTGTGCTTGACATTATCCCAATATATTTTGGACTGTCTTCTTTAAGTGTCCTTACATCTCTCTAATCCAAGTTGGTTGGTTCTTTAAAATTTTATCTCATATTTCATGCTTTCCCATCCTTTGCATCCTTTAATCCAGGCCACTTGTCTTTACAATTCTGATTTCCAAAACCATGACAATAAGATCAACAACCTGGAGAGCTTTCAGGAAATTTTTCAGGAAAAATGCCAAAAAAGCACCTCTACCAAAGGACTAAGTACAAGATTTAGTAAGGTGCTATGGACCTGCTCATATTTTTTCCATTATTAACCAGTAATGTTAATTCTTGTGAATGAACCAGAGATCACCTGCATTTCATAAGATTTTTTTATTCTTGAGGAGTGACAGTCTGATAAAAACCTTAGAATTAATTAGTTTATATATAACCAATAAACCATTTGGTGTCTTGAACCCCTTATTTAGATATACCCATGTCTCTAGACCTAGGAAGAAATAAGTCAGATATGGGACAGTGAGCAACAACCATTCACTTTGAGTGGCTCTGTTTCTTCCTCTGCCAAGTCAGATATATAGTCAAGAGTAAGCCAGAAAGGAACAGTGGTAAGCTACATGTGAAATTTATTGAGAGGACATTTGATCCATTTGAAAAGATTTAGATCAGTTCAGGCTTAAGAATAAACATTTAAAGACAAAGAGTCCCGCCTGCAAGTGGTGTAACTCATGCATTTTCATTGGGTTAAGTGCAAATATAGAAAAACACACCAGAGTAGATCTGACCCTCAGTGTTACCCAGACCATATTCCTTACTCACAGAATGCACGCTGAAGGGTGAACATAATATGTAATCTTATTTCATAATATACATTAATGTCTCAGAAGATGCTAGGAAATTATTAGCCTTTGACAGACTTCCTTTTGGCTTTAGCAATTAGCAGAAATGAAACTCGTTAAGTTTAAATTTATCCTTTGGACCATGCATAATTTTAAGACTTTTTCTATAACTCCATAATGCAACGAAAGAAGCTGAGCACTGAATTTTCAAATAATTGTGTAGTGATTTAGCCTATTGAAGCCATTCAGACTATTGAAGTGACCTATATGAAAATGAAATTCATGGCCTTCAGAACTCCTTTGAAAAGTGTGCCCTCTTTCCCCAGCATCTGCAAATAGTATGTGAGCTTAGGGAATTGGTGAAGATGGAGAGAGAGAGCAGTGTTTGTGGCATTGTTTGAATTATTGCCCATCTATGTTTTGAGTTAAATTGAAAGTATCCTCAACATGAACAGCGTTCTTTTAGTGTTGGGCAAGGTATAATTGCTGTATAATGCAATGCTGCAGCCTTTCAGAGGAATGCCAAGGGCCTGTGCCCTATTAACCAAGCTTATTGATGCAGATAAATGAAATGAAAGTCAGTAAATTGCTGATGAAATGGAGTGGATTGTTTAGTCCTTTCCATGCTGGATTGCTCTCTACCATACATTACCCTCCACTCTGGCCAGTTCAGTTTTAAATAATGGGACTCCTGACACGTTTCCTGTTACATTTGCAAAAGTAATGGCTTCCTCTTTCTCTTCACTTGACAGGCTAAAACATATTTAAGTGGAAAAAAACCATCCTGATGGTACACCAGTGTTAGTCTGAATTGCACATATAGTTGAATGGAGCAGCAGCCAGCAGTGAAAGTTTATTAATGTGTAAAGGTAGCTGCAGATTGTCTGGATCCCTGGTGGATGCTGAGCAGAAGTAGCCACTGTGGGAGGAATTTTATGAAGATGCAGCTTGTCATGATTGCAGCACTGGATGTAGCAGGCATAGGAAAATACTTGTCCTTGCTCATCAACCAGTACATTATTTCCATCACACAACAGGAAGAATGGAAAACATTGGAAAACTGGAAAAAATGAAGCAGAACTGAAGATGGTCCTAACTGAAGTTAGGACTCTGAATTTGAGGAAACCAAACTTCCAGCTCCTCAGGGAGTTAGTAGATAGGACCCCATAGGAAACAGCCCTCAGAGACAAGGGAGAAGAACAGAGCTGGCAGATCATTAAGGATGCTTTCCATAGGGCACAAGATATCTCAAACCCCAGGTGTAGGAAATCGGGCAAGGAAGGCAAGAGACCAGCATGGCTGACTTGAGACCTGCTGGTCAAACTAAAGGACAAGGTGCACCTACACAAGCGATGGAAGAGGGGACAGGTTTCCCCGGAAGAGTACAGGGACACTGCCCAGTTATGTAGGGACAAGGTCAGGAAGGCCAAGGTGCAGCTAGAACTGAACTTGGCAAGGGATGTAAAGAATAACAGAAAGGGCTTCTATAGGTACATAAACCAGAAAAGGAAGGTTAAAGAAAGCGTACCCCCCCAAAGAGCAACAGTGGTAAATTGGTAACAACAGATGAGGAGAAGGCTGAGGTTCTCAATGACTTTTTTGCCTTGGTCTTCACTGGCAACCCCTCTCCTTACAGCTCTCAAGCTGATGGCCCACAAGACGGAGACCAGAGAGACAAAGTCTCCCCCAGTGTAAGTGAGGACATGGTTCGAGACCACCTGAGGAACCTGAAGGTATACAAGTCTATGGAACCTGATGAGATGCATCCCAGAGTGCTGAGGGAATTTGTTGATGTAGTTGCCAAGCCATTCTCCATGATATTTAAAAGTCATGACAGTCAGGTGAAGTCCCCAGTGACTGGAAGAAAGGACATGTCACACCATCTTTAAAAAGGGTAGAAAGGAGGACCCTGGGAACTACAGACCTGTCAGCCTCACCTCTGTGCCTGGGAATATAATGGAACAGATCCTCCTAGGAGAAATGCTAAGGCACATGGAGGACAGGAAGGTGATTCAGGACAGCAGCATGGCTTTACCAGGGGCAAATCCTGCTTGACCAAACTAGTGGCTTTCTACAATGGTGTAACTACATCTGTTGAGAAGGGAAAAGCAGTGGATGTCATCTATCTGGATTTCTGCAACACCTTTGACATGGTCCCTCACAGCATCCTTCTCTCTAAATTGGAGAGATATGAGTTTGATGGGTGGACTGTTCAGTGGATAAGGAACTGGCTGGATGGTCACATCCAGAGAGTAGTGGTCAATGGCTCAGTGTCCAGATGGAGAAGAGTGACAAGTGGTGTCCCTCAGGGGTCCATACTGGGACCTGTGTTGTTTGATATCTTCATCAGTTACATTGACAGTGGCATTGAGAGCACCCTCAGCAAGTTTGCTGATGACACCAAGCTGGGTGGTGCAGTCAATATGCCAGAGGGATAGGATGCCATCCAGAGGGACCTGGACAAGCTGGAGAAGTGGGCCCAAGTGAACCTTATGAGGTTCAACATGGCCAAATGCATGGTTCTGCACCTGGGCCGGGGCAACCGGAAACATCAATACAAGCTGTGGGAAGACATGCTAGAGAGCAGCCCTGTGGAAAAAGACCTGGGGGTACTAGTGGATCCAAAGCTGGACATGAGCCACTAATGTGCAACTGCAGCCCAGAGGGCCAACTGCATCCTGGGCTGCATCAAAAGAAGTGTGGCCAGCAGATCAAGAGAGGTGATTCTGCCCCTCTACTCTGCCCTGGTGAGACCTCACCTGGAATACTGTGTCCAGCTCTGGAGCCCCCATCACAAGAAAGATGTGGACCTGCTGGAACATATCCAGAGGAGGGCCACGAAAATGATCCAAGGGCTGGAGCACCTCTCTTATGAAGAAAGGGTGAAGGAGTTGGGGTTGTCCAGCCTGGAGAAGACAAGGCTCTCGGGGGACCTCATAGTGGCCTTCCACTACTTGAAGGGGGCCTACAGAAAGGCTGGGGAGTGGCTTTTTGTAAAAAGCACATAGTGATAGGACAAGGGGTAATGGTTTGAAACTGCAGGAGGAGAGATTTAGGTTAGAGATAAGAAGGAAATTCTTTAGTGTGAAGGTAGTGAGACACTGGAACAGGTTGCCCAGAGAAGTTGTGGAGGCTCCATCCCTGGGGGTGTTCAAGCTCAGTTTGGATGGGGCTGTGACCAACATGGTCTAGTGGGAGGTGTTTGTGCTCAAGCAGGGGAGTTGGAACTTGATGATCTGTAAGGTCCCTTCCAACTCTAACCATTCTATGATTCTATGATTCTATAAGATCTGTATTGGAAATTGTTATCTAAAGTCAAGGGAGTCTAGGAAATACTTATGGAAAAACCCACTGACTACAGTAATTTGTATAGATGTGTGTAGGCTGTAAGATTTTATAGGCTGATTAAAAAGGAGATCAGAAATGGAATTTTCTATCCCATAAAAATATCCTGAGTAAGTAATCAAGAGTCCTGTTGCTAACAGTTCTTTCAAAAATCTGTTTCAATGGCAGAGCAGGGCAGTGGGAGCTGGACCCCGGCCCTGCTGCGGTGTTGTTGGGGCAGGGGATGATGGTTTGTCAGCTGCCAGTCTCGCTGGGCTGAATGGGGTATATGGGCTGTACCCACCCTAACCACCGTGGTCCTGAGCCAGAATGAATCCAGCTTCATCTCAGCAGGAAAAGCAACTGTGGGGAGATTGGAGAAACCACAAAATGAGGTCCTGACCCACTGGTAGCTACATGAAATAAGGACCTAGAGTCATTATTACTTTGGAGAGCACTGACAATGTTTAGGATGTGCATTTGTCGTAAGGAAGTCTAACCACTCACTGAAACATGGGAAGGTATTGGAAGGATTAGGTGACTGTTAATGTCTCCGATTAGCTACTACTTGCAGGGCAATCAGGAGATATAAAGCATTTAAAATGCCACATCTAATTATTATTTTTCCGAGTGGCTCTCAAAGCCTAAGTAGCACAGGTGACAGCCTTTTAAGGATGAAGTAGCAGGCTACCTAGAGAGAGACATATTTCCCTCTCCTGCAGTGGGTTTGGAGTATTTTCATTTCAGTCCAGTTGACAAAGCCTTGACTGATGCTGTAACATCTGGAGGACCATGTAAATTCTTAAATGCAGTGCAAAATGGCCAGAGGATGAAGAACATTATCCGAATAAACCTTTTTTGCACTTCAGAAGGCTCTTGGGGTTTACACAGGCTGGGCGCTGGGGTACCAGTACAGGCTAGATTTAATCCACAGCATAAGACAGAAAGCTCAGCACAAACCACCAGTTATTCCCCAGCTTTTACAATGCAGCCCGACAGCAGAAACTCCCCTGGCCAGACCCATTCCCTTGCACTGTGCTTCATCAGCCCTTCCCCTGTGCTTAGAAAGGCTCGGAGAGTCAGCATGTCAGAAGCCTTTTTAGTCAAATAAAGCCATTCCTCCTTTTCTGCATGTTTTCCACCTGGGATTCTCAGCACTGGGGTCTTTGCCCAACAGGCGGGAAGGACAGTGTGTGTAAGCAAGCACTGCCTGCCTGTGGGAAATGCCAAAGTGTGTTGGTGCTGAAGACCAGCAATCAAATGGCTTAGGAAGGTACATTGTCTGCTGCCTCAGCTCAGGGAGAGCCAGGGAGACTGTGGTTACTTGACATCGACACAAAGAAGGACAGGGAATTTGGGTTAACATTTTTCTAATTAATCTTTTTATGACCTTTTTTTTCAGTTCAAAGTAATCTATTTAAGGTTCCCTGCTGGGCTCAAAGACGGAAAGAAAAAGGTTTTTAATTAGAACTGTACAGTTCATGTACCTAATGAATCAATAGTAATTGAATACAGTGGAAGCTTCTTCAAAGCACACCCGTATAGTAAATCCTTCCTTTAACAGGTTTAGTTCCAAGACAAATGATCTTTTAAGAGGATTCTCCATCATATACTGGCTTGAATGTATGTTTTTTATGTGTATTTTCTTGTGTTCACCCAGGTATTAAGTGCCTGTATGTCCAGTGGTATTAACTGTAGCCATCTTTGAAGATGTGGATATTAGATATAGTTACAGACATACTTGTTGATTAATACACTTCCTAAAATTCTGATATTCTCTGCATGTAATTTTAGAAAGTGCTAAATGGGTTATCCCTACAAATGACTGAAAATGGCATATAAATTTTCATTTAATTTGTTTTAACCGCTGCTTTTATTTCAAAGCTAAGGCTACAAAATATCTTCAGTCAACAGATCAGAAAAAGCAAATTTGGGCCATCAGAAGGAGAGGTCTTCCTGAATAAGTGATGCCTTAGCATTACATCAATCACATTTTCTTAGGGAGCAAAGAGAGATTCATAACCGAGCACATTTCTCCAGATCAAGAAGTCATTGTGCGGTACAGAGGTTTTAGAGAAGACCCTTCTCTAAGGAAATCCCCCACATCTGCTCTTTCAAAGAAAAGCATTCAGGTATGGATGCAGACCTGGACTTTCAGAACTTGTCCACATGTTTTTTAAGGACATTTTGAGGACATTTGAGGACATGACCATACCAGGCTTAGGATACTGTAATTAAATTGATACCACCTTACTTATGAGGACAACTTCTCAGCCTGACACAAAGGTGCCTTTATAGTCCCTAGCACCTTTTAGTATGGTCACAGATATCTTCTGTGTTGGCTTAGCTGTCTTTATCCTACTGTGACTTCATCTGCACGAGCAGCTTGCAATGAGGTACCTGCACGGTTCACAGGGCAAAGCACTTGAGCAGATCAGTGCTAGTTGTGCTCAGTCCCCCTCCTGCTGTAGCATGTCAGCCAGGACAGAGTGGACTGTGCAGGACTTGCTCAGCAGATAATAAAATATTACTTTGATTTCTCCAGTAATTCAGTTTGTTCAAGGGATTTCTGCCTTGTGCAAACCAAAGGGTTGTTCTGTCTTATTTTGGAGGTATTTTCATTATAGATGAAGACAAATAAGCTTTTCAACTTAAAAGCTAAGACACTTTGACTATAACAGAATGAAGGAAGCTCACATATATATGCACCAAAACTACGTGTGCTTTGAATATGTGTACCTGAAGGTTGTTCATCCACACTGGAAAGGTTCAGCTCTCATCACATGAGTAAAATTCCTCATCTGAGGAAGAGTCGAGCACAAGGGCATTTGCCTCAAAAGGGGCTGCTTTGTAAGACCTAAATCAGTACTGGAAAAATCTCAATTTTCATTTCTAAAAAGCTCTCCAGCCTTCATTTTTAGGAAGAAAATGCAACCTGAAGGCATGCCAAGACTAGAAAGCCAGAAGGCATTATTATGATACATGTATATAATATATTGCAAATATATGTTACAAAAATTAAAATAATAAAAATAAAATAACTATGGAATTAATAAAATTAAAATAATTAAAATTACAAATAATACATATTTGTCTGTAATAGAATATATTAAGTATATTTAATCTAATTATTTTAATATCCTCCTTCTTAAGGGTCTCTCTGTGCTGATGCTGGAACATTCATAGCATTGGAAAACTTTCTCTAAGAAAGAAAATTATAAAGCTACAAAGCAAGACTTTAGACCAAGTAATTGAAAATCTGTAATTAAAATGCAAGTTTTTATTTGAGTTAAGCTGTTTCCATAAAAAGTCTAATGTACTGGCTAGCTAAGATCTGTGTTACATCCTGCCAGAAGTTAGATCCCAGCTTCAATGCCTCTTTAATCCTTCTATTTTTTTAATGTTCAAGAGCCCTCTCTCTAGAGCTTATAATCTGGCGTTATGTATTAAATCCATAAAATTTATAAAATTCAGCAGCTTTGTATTACATTTAAGAAATATTTAAACAATTTTACTGTCAGAAAGGTCTTGATAATGGATCTAGAACCCCTTAATACATCAATGTGAAAAAGAGGGAGCCTAGCTGTGCTTTTTTGAATTTTGTTTATTATTATCAAATAATGGTGGTGCCTGAAACACCTGAATGTCCTTCTAAAGGTAACTCCTGGCAAGTCATAGAATCATAGAATCATAGAATCCTAGGGGTTGGAAGGGACCTGGAAAGATCATCTAGTCCAACCCCCCCTGCCAGAGCAGGGTCACCTAGAGCACATCACACAGGAACTTGTCCAGGTGGGTTTTGAATGTCTCCAGCGAAGGAGACTCCACAACCTCTCTGGGCAGCCTGCTCCAGTGCTCTGTCACTCTCACAGCAAAAAAGTTTTTTCTGATATTCACCTTGAACCTCCTATGCTCCAATTTACACCCATTACCCCTTGTCCTATCACTGGTCATGAGGGACAGCCAAGCAATTAAAAAAACACAAATAACTTTTGAATGCTCTTTTCTGCCATGATAACTTAAGGTTACAGTGTATTCTTTAAGTGATCCTAGTGTTCCCAAACTGCATTTTGGCTGGAAGGATCTGTACTGGAAGGAGTGATACCAGGAGGCAGTATCCAGGATTCCTTTCTAGTTGTGGCAATTTTTCAATCTGTAAGAAGTAGGATAAATGTAGTGGGAATTTCCTGCTCCACTGGTGAAGAAACTACCCCTTATTTGAGTTTATTTGTCCAAGTGGGTTTATCTCTTTAAAAATGTATATAATAGTGTATAATTGGCTATAATAATGCTTACATTCCTCAAAATAACATTGTTTGGCATAACCAGCTGATTGACTTTTGTGCTAGATACAATGTTTCTATCGATTCTTAGATTTCATAGATGTGTGTCAAAATCAGATTAATAGACAAATGTAAAGTGATGCATACAGGGTTAAGCAATTTTAACTTCACCTTTCAAATGTTGTGTTCTGAGACACCTTTAGCACTCGGGAGTGAGACCTTGGGGACGTTATAGATAACACCATGACATTGCCAGTTTGTTGTTCAGCAGCAGTCTGAAAAGCAAACAAATATTCAGAAATATTAGGAAAGGAATTAGGAAAATATGCCCACATATTGACAGCTGTGTACAATTCTGGTCCTCCCATCTCAAAAAGTATGTCCTTAAAGTAGAAAAGGTTCAGAGAATGGTGACAGGGATGATTCAGAGGTACGGAACAGCTTCTGCACAAGGAAAACCAAAGTACATCCATCAGTTTTAGTTCAGATCAAGGATCATATTTTGAAACAAATGTTCGAAACATCCTCACTTACTGCACGTTGGTTCAAAACAGAACAGTCTTGGAGCACCTGAACTGAATTCCTTTTGGATGAAACAAAACCGAATCATGTCCTGGAACATGCCTACTGCAATTCTGGAACATGCCTAGTGCAATCCAGCTGCTAATGAATATACAATGTGCAGGAACAATATCACGTTTCTTGGAAGAAAAAAGCTACCAGGCAGATGCTGGGGATTCTGCATCAATTGTTTTGTATTCCAGATGAACTCCTATTGCCTACTGTGTAATGTGGGTGTAGCTGAGCTGAACTAGGACACTTCGGCCTGAAAAAGAGATGGTTTATTGGAGATTTGAGAGAGTTCAACACAATTCTGAGTGGTATGGAGAGGAATGCTAGAGATCAGCTGGCTGTATTTTTCAGCTACAAATTCCATAGCGTTAGATATGATGTTAATTTGAATCAGGTTCAAAACAAAGAATCAGATTCTTCATGTGACATGCAGTGGACCTGTGGAAGTCCTTGTCAAAAGATGTTGTGTGATATGGATGAAGTTTAGGTGAGTTTGAAGGCAGACTGGACAAGGACTTGGAAGAGAATTCTGCTAACATTTACTGACTGGGTTACCAACTGGTTCAGGATTGGGAAATCTCTTTGGCTGAAAGCAGCTACATCACGTGTTACCTTGCTCTGAGCCAATGTTAAGTTCTTTCTTGTGCTATATTATGGTCCTGTATACTTTTTTTTCTTTTTTCTTTTTTCTTTTTTTTTTAAGAAATTCTGCAAAAATTATCTTGAATTTTACCTGTGTGGCAGGTGCTGGTGATTTCAATTCAATAAATGTTTCTAAGAAGCCTGTGCATGGTAAATAAAAGTGTGCTTTTCTAAATAAGAAGTTTTAAATTAGTCATTTAAATGATTTTCAGCTTCAGAGACTACCTAGACACTAAGTGACTGCAACAATAAAGGGCATTCATTTGAAGCAGCCACAATTTCCTGTTGATATTTTATATTCATTTTGATTTAAGCTTTATCACACTGCACAATTTCACTAGTGTACAGAAAAGCTGTGTGTTTTAAATGTGAGGTTGGAAAGGAGGAGGGGAGATAGCTGAGGGAGACCCTAAGTCTTCAGTCTTCTTAGTCTCAGTGCTTGTCACTTGTGGCAAAAATAACTTTTTTTTTTTTTCTTATATATATGAATGCCTGTTTGTAGAAGTGGAATAAATCCACCTCTGGGTTGTACAAGACAATTTTTAACAAATAACAACAGCACAATATTTGTCATTTATGACACAAAGAATGCTACCTCTGATTGCAATGGTAGAAGATTTGAAACATTCTCCCTAGAGAGATGGCATAGTTAGGTGATGCTGTGCCAAAGCCATGAGAGGATTGTCAAACTCTGAGTCACATAAAGAATAATTGGTTCAGAGTAATGAATTGAAGTTCTCTGCTTTGGGAGAAAAAGGATATTGCTTGATCTAATGTCTAGAAATGGTCAGAACTTCTTTTTTCTTTTTCTTTTTTTTTTTTCTATTTTTTTTTTAATTTAGCCCAGAACTCAATGCTTCCAGCTACACCATTCTCCCTACTGCTTTTTTTGGGGGAAGTGTTGGCTATGGAGGGGTGGCTGTTCCCAGTCTTGGACACCCATCTTTGCCAGATTCCTTTGGACATGGGAGGGCAGGGTCTCCTGGCTGGTTGGCATGGCCTCGGGTGCAGAGTGTGGTTAGATCACAGCCTGGCGTGGCACGGCTGCAGGGAATACTTTTTATTACAGCTGAATGACTGAACTAACCAATAACAGTAAATATTTAATGTGAGTCAGGCAAGCCTTATGAGTCAACACTTCACAGTATTACAAGATACATTTTCTTAACAGTTGAGGACCTTGAATTCCTGTAATTGTGCTCTGCTGGTAATTATCTCACACTGTGGGATGGTAAGATGTGACTGTGTATTCTGCCAAGGACCAGGTCATTTGGGTGCCAGGCAGTCCTCTGGTTCCCAGTCTCTTGTGTGGTTTGAACTGTGCTTAACTGGAGAGCAGAGCACCCTGAGAGATGGAAAAGTTGCCAAAAAAGAAGATACCTCCACTCTGGCCTCAGGTTTAGTACACTGAAAAGACTTCTCATTTAAGATATATGTAATCATTAAGAGATACATAATATGGTTTTAAAGATAAATGGTCTGTAACTTATTTTTTAACATATAGTGGGAAAAAGCATTTATACAGATACTGGTTATCATCATCATGCAGTTGTCAGTTTTAAAACTTGCAGAGGGGAGGGAGACTCACAGAACCTTCTGGGTGTGATTTAGAGAGAGCTGAGCCTCAAGAGGTTGATATATTCCTGCTGTTCAAGTTATCTTTTGATCGTGATAAGAATGGCTTCATCACCAGCATCCTGCTCATGTAGCTGTAAATACTTGCTTTGCTCTAGGAAAAACCTGTGCCAGGGTTATTATCGATGCACATGATACCATGGACCAGGTGTTTTCAGTATGAAAAATGTCTTCACAGTAGCTCAGTAGGAACATAATTTCAGAGGTGATTCTGTTTGTTCTCATTGTACTTTGTGTGTATGCAAGAGGGAGTGCACACACACTGTAATGCAGGGGGGTAGAAATAAGAAAATGCTAAAATGCAGGGAAAGTCATGGTACAGCACCCATGTGAAGAAGATAGAGAAATCAAGAGTAAGGAACATATTTCTATTTCCTGCAGAAATTTTTAAGTTGAAAAATGGTATAAAACGGAGACAGCTAACCTTTGACTCCACTTTTGTTCAGAGTTTTGTTTTTAATTGGACTTTCCATTCTAATATGACAAAGATTTTCCTTTGATTGTGGGATGTTTCTGTCTTTGAAGGTAGAGGAAAGGGTTAAGAATCCACCAATTCCTCCTCTCAAAGGCTGGGGTAATGTATGCAAAGGTCTATAAGCATGGCATTTTTGTATTTTAATCCTCTTCCATTAAATTCTAATGACTGGTTGCTAAACGATGTCATGCATTTCCTGCTCCTTTTAAGGGGAGCTGTTTTATAAAGCAGCAGCTTGGAAGCGTGCAGGAAGCAGTCATCTCTGGAATTGATTGCATTTCTGATAGAGCACTTCTGCACTGTATCCCTTGAGAAATGCTGCAGGTCGTAATGGCTTATGTTCTCCTTGTAGCTGCAGCACAATAATTTACAGAAGTAGAGCTAAGATGGAAACAAGATCTACCATCTTTAGGCTCTTATTAGACTCAGTTCATTCAGGTTTGTTTCCCCCCCCCCTTATTTTTTTTAAAGAAAACACATCATTATTAGTAGTAAAGGGGAGTGAAGGGCTATGTACAATTCAGTGAAAACCTCTGGCTCTGAAACGGATGATGTTTATAAATTGGTTGGGAGTATGATCTGCAAGAAACATGTCCAATTTGATCAAGTGATGTGGAAAGGGTGGTTGAACAAAAGCAATATTTGCATACATTGGGATGGCAGTAATGATCGTGTCCCTTCTGTCTGTCATATGGATTCGTTAGAAAAGGGTGTCAGCCATTAAGCTTTGATTTTCAGCACAGATAAGTAATGAACAAGCAAATAAAGGAAACAAAGGCTGGCCACACAGCAGAGCAGTGTGATGATCTGATTATGCTGAGAGACTGGCTGCAACTTTCTTGGCTGGCCGCTCAACACAAGGGGATGCTTCCCTTTATTTCAGTTTCCGTAACTCTGTCCTCAGTCAAACGTTGGTAAGAAATGTGTGGCTCTTACTTGCATATTCCCTGGAAAATTGCTTTCCTTGGTTCCTGATAGAAATCAACAAGACAGTCCCCCTGAGTGAATTCTTCCTGATGTGCCAGATTTAGTGAGTGCCAGAAGTGCATAGAAAGCATGTAGGAAAAAGCTTTTGAAGCTTATAAAACACATGGCATTTGCTGTGGTTTCTCTTTTTCCATTTGCAAGTGTGTTGGTCCTGAAGTATATAAAAAAATAGATATGGTTTTAGTCTTTCTTTCTGCAGGTGCCTGGAATTTTAGCATGGGACTAAAAGGTCACTGCCAGATAATAATTGGCACTGGACATCAATCATTCTGCTGGTATCAGGCTGTCACAAGCAATGTTTTATGACTGGACTGATGTAAGCTTGCACAGATTTCCCCTGACACACTTACACAGTATTTCAGGCCAGTTTTCCTTTAATACTCTGGTAATTTGGATGTTCACTGAACTGTGTTGGTGCCAAAATTGCAGGTGGGCCAAAAAGATGTAATGCTGTGACCAGGGAAGGGCAAGGATACTTAAAATATACTAGTAAATGTAGCTCTGGCTCTCACTATAACTTTAGGAAGGTCACTTCCTTCTCATTATTTCAACTTGCCCATTTATGATGTGGTGGTACTACAACATCATTGAGTGCAATGGAGTTTAACAAATAAATATTTGCAAGGCAATTGGAGATTTCACATAAAAGATTTTGCAGTAGCAATGCCTAAGAAGGCTGCAAAGTCTTGCTGATCAAGTCCATGGTGGTCACCCTGTTCTTGAAAACTGAGAGGGAAAGCAGTGGAGAAGGGGGCCTCAGGCTAAGAGGGGTGAAACAATGAGGAGGCAACACCCTCAGTGACAGAGCTGAGGCCTTTTCCTCCTTCCCTTTTCTGTACTGAGTAACACTTAGCATTGTGAATAAATCCATTGGTTTCAGAGCTTCTCAGGCAGAAGAATCTAGCTTGGTCTTTTTTCCTGGAATTAGAAAAAGAAGTGTATAATAGGGATGGCAGAAGGGAATGTGCAGTGTATGAGTAATGGAAACACTATATAGTTGACCTGATTTTCACTAGTGATGTCACTAGCTCCTAATGATGTACAATAATCTTTAAATTATGCAGAAAAATTTAAAAACAAAGTATAGCTGTCTTAAACTGTTATTCCTCATTTGTCATATCTGCTCTCCCAAGCCCTAGATTTGTGCAGCAGTGGAAAAGGTACAAAGTGAACCAGCAGAAAAGCACTTGAAATGTTTACCTTTCCAAAAAAATCATATGAAAATTCACATACATGGTTGATTTCTGGTGTTCTGTCAGATGTTTTGCGTCTTGAAGTGAAGCTAGGAAGATGTGAGCTTAAGGAAAGCTAAGCTTGAAATTCCTGCCAGAGTTGAATTGTAAGGACCTTACTGTCCTTCTTTTCTGGTGCTCCTTTTTTCTTTGGTTTTGGGCATGTTGAATTTGATAGCTTATTCTTTAGAGACAGCTGATCAAACAATAGTCCAAGGGTAAGTGGCAACACCAGGACAAGGTCGGGAAATAGTGGAAAAATGATAGAAACCTCAGAAGCATGGCTGAACATCAACTCTGAAATCACAATGCTAACTGTGCAAGGAATATGAGTGACAATGATGGATTAGTGACATCCATTCTTTCTCTCCACCTTTTCTTCATGCTGAAAAAAAAAAAAAAATATTGAATAACTCATTACCATTTGTCTGTATGTTTCTATTTGAGAAAGGAATGATATTGGAAAACACTATAATAATGGATCTTTACTTTTGGTCAGAAGATAGTTCAAGATTTTGGTTGCAAAAAAACCAAGAAAAGGTCTTTAGTTTTGAGCTTCCTTTTTACACATTGAAATTTTTTTAATGTGGTGAACACATAGTCCTGGAGACACATACCCATATTTCAGTGCTCTTCATACTTAGGTCTCTGGGCTATTAGGAAAGCAAGTTTTATCATGCTCCCTTCCATCTGAGTGAAGCTGGGCTCTCTTTCTGTGCAAGGTAGGAAAGAGGGGTTGTCACTATTAATTTATCTATTTTCCAGGGGTCAATTAGCCAGGTCTTTTATCATCTTTATAGCAGCAAAATGACAATGTCATGATTGTGAGGACTCTGGAATAAAGTAATAAAACTTTTCTCATGTGGAAACCAAAGGAAAGTGTGGTCTATAGACCCAGGCTTTTGCCCATGGAGGTCGGAGAGGTGATTGTCTTTCCTAGGATCTTCCCTTTCTTTCTGTCTTTTGGATGGGGGAAGGATTTTATCTGTAAATTGCTGAGAGCTGTTAAGAGGGAATAGCTGAATTAGGCTTAGACTGATTAATGCTCCCTTATTTCCAGAAGACCTAGTCTTTAGTGGAATGATGATTATTTGCTTATCTTGCACCCATAACAGACTCCCCCAAGGAATAGCCTAGATGCAAGTTTCAGCTGAAAGAAGCATCCAGGAGTATGAATGCCATCCTTCTGGAATTTTTTATAATCTAATTCTGCCCACCATTTCTGTAAAAATCCAGGAGTACATTTCTAATTCTTCTCAAGCTACTATCTGTTCCTGAATATGTATTTTACATTAACACAGTATTTACAATGGAGTCTCTTTCTCTGCATTAAAAAACAGAAGCAGCATCCCTAAGGAAATCAAAGCATTAGGATCATGAAGTAAGATCTTTGTAAAGATGGTTACAGACAGTGAGAGCAAAGTGACAGATTCTGTAACAACATACCCTGAACAATATCTGGTGCAGCCAGAGTGTTGGCTGAGGACTCAAAATTCATTTGAACAGACCAGTCCCTACCTGGAGTCACATACTCAGTGCCCAGGGAAAAAGGCTGATCACAGTGAACTGGGAAAATAAATTTAGGTGTTTATTTTGTAAGCATGGTATCTCCTTGATCTATATTTTCTTTCTTTTTAAAAAACACCATTTTGATTTACATGCTAATAAACAGGCAACACAGTGCCTTACTAGCTAAGTTATTTAAGTAGCTGTTACAAAAATGCTACAATTTTTTCATAGTTTTTGTCTATCCAGCATCCATTTTTACCCTTGGGATTTCATAGTGAGTTTGCTTTGCTGGATTAAAGAGTGGTTTGTCAGAAATCTCTTCTCATTTGTGTATTTGTAGGCCACAAGCAGGTTGCATTATCTTATAAATGAACAAAATAGGGCAAGCCTTTGAACTCTTTCAGGATGAGGCATGTTTTCAATAGATTTTTGAGAGTACAACTGGTTACTACTGGTATATTACTAATAGTTTCTTACTTGCTAAACAAAGGAAATATTCCCTCTAATACCTATTTCTATACACTCATTTCTACTTACTCTCCTAATTATGACAAGATGCAGATATGGCTGGTCTATGATTATGTACTGGGACTCTGACATCCTCCTTATTGTCAGTGCTTGCATGAATTCTTTAGGTAAGGTTCATAAATGTGTGACCCTCCATCTGGCTATATTAAAATGTGATGTTAGTAGATATTTTCTTGTCTTCTTTTTCTAAAAGATAAACTCTAATGGCCTCTGTCACTCTGTAGTATGACTATGGCAGGTAGGTCATGCAGGAAGTCTCCTGAATATATTCTGGTTTGGGTTATTTCATTCTTCTCCACCAAAATTCTGCTGGCAATTTTAGGTATCCTACCCAATCATCTAAGACTGTGTCAGAGTGGTGGTCCTGTATTCTGCTCCAGCTCTGCACCATGCTGGTAGTAGAGTTTCTTCTATATCCTCCATCTATCTGCCACTTGGCTGAATCTGCTATCACCCATGCCCTGTTACTAAAATCCACTGGAAGAAAGAGGAATAGACTAGAAATTAGGCCATTTCCTGGAAAGAGAAAAAGGTTGTATATTACTGCATTATCCTGCTGCAATCCTTCTTGCACATTCAACCCATTTTCCCTTTGCAATCAGCATTTCTTCTCTCAATCAGCATATATTTCTGCCTCAGCAGCATCAACAAATCGAAGGCTGTTGTTGTACAGCTTAATATAACTCTGTATTCTCTGGATATTTCTGCAATTAAATCTTGAAAAGTAATTTCTGATAAAATATTTTTCCATATAATATGTTGCAAAACAATTATTTTTTTTTAACATAAGCCTCATCCTTTCAGTTTAGTGTGAATTTTGGATATACTTTCCTATTGCAAATAATGTATCCATTAAGCTCAGTTTCCTGTTAGTATTTGTTCTACAGTAATCTTCAGCAATAGAACAGTGAAAGGTTGTGTTTATCATTTGGTATTCATTTATTATTAATCTATGATTTGACAGACTCCAAGAGTCTATTGTTTTTATTGTGGCGTGTAAGTGAGCTAGAGGAACTGATAGATTCTTTGGGTTTGATGGAAATGATCATATGCATTTTTCTAGGCTTTTCCTAAACACACTATCTGCTAAAGGAGACAATTGCTATGATCTTTTCTGCTGTCTTTGGTTTAAAACGGTACAATTGTAAGATCAATTCAAATTCTACTCCAAGTTTAAAAAGGAGAGGAAAACACAATAAAAAGCACACCATAAAAACATCTGTGTTCTACTGGCATAAACTGATTTAAAAAAAAAAAAGTCCTGTAATATACAAGAGAACAATAAATATATTTTTCATGCACTCTAACTCTGAGGGCAGTAAATAATATAAAATATGGTAGTTTTGGTACATTAATAAATTCCCATATTCTTCTTGCATCATAATTCTTATTAAGGAGATTACATTTCTAATTATTATCCCCAATATTGTTTTTAAAAATGAATTGAGGTTCTAAATTTGGGTCCAGCTACCGTTGCAACTTTCAGGGAAATTAGAAGAAAAGAAAATGCCTACATAACAAATAACATAACATTTAGCTGCTATTGGGAGTGTGGACTTCTGAGTGCTACCAGATACAACTGCTTTATCTCCACCAGTATCTCCCTCAGTATAGTGTCTCTGGTATAATATAAGACCTGTTATTTCAGACTGCTGTTATCCTCATGCTGTTTCATTCTGAATGTGTCTTAGTAAGATGTTTCTCATTTGTATATATAACAACCATTTACCAGCCATCCCTGAATAATCTTGGAATCTTTCAGTCTTCAGTCAAAACTGTCATCTGCTCAGATTCCCTTGCTCAGACTTACTTGTCTTTAGGTTTATTTGACCTTTTGAGATACTGATGTCAGGTCTGAAAAAGCTTTTCGTCTATTCAGTGACTAATATCTGGCAATATACATAGAAAGCAAATCTGTAATTTGACAGGTGGCAAGGAAATTCAGAATAGTACATTTAGATCAATTCATGGTTTGCATTCTTGGAAATAGTTTTAGCCTTTAGTGGGCTTTAAATTGATGCAAAGCAGTTACTGAAACAAAGGTAAAGCTTTATCAAACATCTGTTTATTGTTAAATATAGTAGCAGTATTCAGGAAAGTGTGTACCCACATGACATAACAACCTTATTAAGAAACTCGGGAATTGTGGGTTGGATGAGTGGACAGTGAGTTGGACTGAGAGCTGGTTGAGTGACAGAGCTAAGAGGGTTGTGATCAATGGTGCAGGGTCAAGTTGGAGGCCAGTAACGAGCAGTGTTCCCCAGTGGTCAGTACTGGGTCTGGTCTTGCTCAAGATATTAATCAGTGACCTAGATGAGGGGACAGAGTGTATCCTCAGCAAGTTTGCTGATGATGCAAAAGTGGGAGGAGTGGCTGACACACCAGAGGGCTGTGCTGCCATTCAGCATGTCCTGGACAGGAGCAAATGTAAGGTCCTGCACCTGGAGCTGAACAAACCCATGCATCAGTATAGGTTAGGGGTGACCTGCTGGAAAGCAGCTCTGAGGAAAAGGATCTTGGAGTCCTGGTAGACAGTAAGTTAACCATGAGACAGCATTGTGCCCTTGTAGCCAAGAAGGCCAATGGTATCTTGGGATGAATTAGGAAGAGTGTGGTCAGTAGGTCGAGGGAAGTCATTCTTCCCCTTTATTTTGCACTAGTGAGGCCACATCTGGAATACCGTGTTCAATTCTGGGCTCCCCCGTTCAAGAGAGACAGGGAACTGCTGGAGAGAGTCCAGCAGAGGGCAACAAAGATGACTAGGGGACCGGAGCATCACTCTTATGAGGAAAGGCTGAGACAGCTGGGACTCTTTAGCCTGGAGAAGAGAAGGCCGAGAGGAGACCTTATTAATGTCTATGGATATCTAAGGGGTGAGTGTAAGGAAGAGGGAGTCAGACTCTTTTCAGTAGTGCCCAGCAATAGGACAAGGGGCAATGGGCTTAAGCTGGAACACAGGAAGTTCCAGCTGAACATGAGGGAAAACTTCTTTATGGTGAGAGTGACAAGGCACTGGGACAGGCTGCCCAGGGGGGTTGTGGAGTCTCCTCTGGAGGCGTTCAAGTCCCACCTGGATGCAGTCCTGAGTAATGTGCTCTAGGTAATTCTGCTTTAGCAGGGGAGTTGGACTAAATGATTTCTACAGGTTCCTTCCAACTCCGATGATTCTCTGATCCTGTGACATTCTGCTAATCAGTTTTACTTTGCAGCAGTTGTGGAATTGTTAGTTGAGGTTATGTAAATTATAATAGTAAACAGATAGTAAAAGTAAAATTCTGAGACTTCTGGAGTCCATGGAAGTCTGACAATAATTCCTGTGTCAATAGGAATGAAATAATTCAGATGTCTTCTCTGTGTACACCAGCCAAACTAAAACCTGACAGGCAGAAATTTATCCTTTGGGTAATCAAACAAGTAAGTTCTGTAGGTGCAAAACTATGCATAGTGCCCAACCATCTGTGAGCAAGGCAGCAGGTTTTTCCTCTTTGTTCTCTGGGTACCCACTCCAGAGGAAACCTCCAAAAATACCAGTTCTTGTTCTTCCCCAAGGACTAGCATGCAGTGAAAGTTGTTTGACATGGGATGACTACTTGACACTGTGGAAAGAGCGTCTGTATATGGATGCTGCTGGCAGTGGCAGGAGGGAAGAGGAGAATGATGCTGGAATTTGAAATGCAGAGCAGTGCATTCTGATGGTCTTGTAATCCTCACAATGTTAGCCTGTGTCCATCGCAGAATTTGATTATGAGGGAGCCCAAGATCAACCTGTGCATGGTCACAGTCATCTTAGCCTGCAAATAAAGCAGTGAAGAAAACAGAACACTAAAGGCCTAATTCTTTTCCTAGATCAGTTTTGAGTAGTAAACATAACCTCAAGAGCATATTACTCTGCAGTGATAAGGAATTGACTTTCATATTCATTGCTATAATTTTGAAGGTTAAATTTAGTTCCTGGGTTAGATGCACTTAAGCAACTGTTGTGTCTAGACTAGAATGCTTTGGTACTGTGTTAGATTACTCAGGCAATCTCATTGAATCCCAACCACCAACTAAAGAGGAGGTGGGTCTACTGCAGGACCAACCACATCTTCCATCTTTTGGTTGCCCTGGATACTATGTCCAGTTCTGGAGCCCTCAACACAGAAAGGACATAGAGCTCTTGGACTGAGTTCAGAGGAGGGCCATGAAGATGATCAAAGGGCGGGAGCACCTCTCCTATGAAGACAGGCTGAGAAAGTTGGGGCTGTTCAGCCTGGAGAAGAAAAGGCTCCAAGGGGACCTTATAGCAGCCTTCCCAGTACCTGAAGGAACCTACAGGAAAGCTGGGGAGGGACTTTTACCAGGGTGTGTAGTGATAGGACGCGGGATAATGGTTTTAAACTGGAAGAAGGTAGATTTAGGTTAGACATTAGGAAGAAATTCTTTACTGTTAGGGTGGTGAGGCACTGGAACAGGTTGCCCACGGAGGTTGTGGATGCCCCCTTTCTGGAGGTGTTCAAGGCCACGTTGGACAGGGCTTTGTGCAGCCTGGTCTAGTGGGAGGTGTCCCTGTCCTTGCAGGGGGGCTGGAACTAGATGGCCTTCTATGTCCCTTCCAATCCAAACCGTTCTATGATTCTATGGTTCTATGATACTGCATTTCACCATAGGACTGAAGTCACCCTATCTTTACTGCCACTGTATGACACTGTTTTATGGGCAGCAGTAGACAAATTATGACATCAGGTTTGAAAACTTTTCCTGCCTTTATAGTCATGGTTATCAGGAGAAATCCATGGCCACTGAGAAGGTACATTTAATGGGATCCGTGTGAGAACACTGGCAGGTAGGCAGAAGTCACTTGTAGATGGTAAATTATGAATGATTTATCTAAATGATCTATGCTATAATACTATTAGCTCATATCACTCTGACAGATTCACATCATGTCTGATAAGGAGTCAGTCACTTTATTCTGTGGAATTCACAGTGTTAGTAGTAAACAGCTAACCAGTTATTAAGTCTTCCATGTGACTGTCCACCCCCTACATGTTTGTTTGTGAGCACCTTCATTAACTTCTCCTGTAGGAAATGGTGCTTTGACAGCCTGTAGTACGTAACCCTTTTTTTTATTTTTTTTTTTTTTTTTCCATTTCTATTTCTCCTGGAACAGCCAGAATGAGTTTGATGTGTGCTCTTCAGTGTACTGAGCTACATCTGTGATATGAATCTGTTTTGCCTGACTTGACCATAAGCTAGCTGACTTACTACTGCATGCCCACATTAAGACTTCACAAAAATCACTAAACTTATAAAGCAGAGGTTGTATATTTCAAATAAAATATAGCATGAGACTGCATGGCATCTGTAGTACTGAAACGATTCACTAAATGCACATCTGGGCTCCTAATGTTTACAGAGTTTATAAATCCACCATCTGACACTTCCAGGAAATGCTCATGTATGAAATGCGGAGGAGATCAATAGCTTGTTGGGGCAGGAGATTGTTTTTCCATGAATCTGGGAGACTGCTGTGTTCAGAATACAGGGGGAAGGGCTCACTGTTGATGTTTTATGTTAAAATTGCTTAATTTTTATTTGTATTTCTTTTCTGGTAGGGTCAGGTGTTTCTGTTTTCTGTTTTGTTTGGTGTACACCTTAAGGAGAACATCCTGAACAAAAAGTAATAGTGGTCTGGTTTCCCACCTGCACAGATTTCCTCTCTGTTTGTTCAGAAACCAAAGCAGAAAATCCCGTATTAATAGATGGCACTGAATCTACAAGAACCTTATAGGGAATAAAATAGAAATTTCCTGAGAAAAAATGGTGATGCTAGACAGCTTTGCTACATTTTTACATTTGACACTATTGACAGTCTGTGTGTGTTGTGAAGACAAGCAGCAGTAAGGTCTAGAGACAGCAGAACTAGCATTGCTAATGCATTGTTGGATTTAACCAGATTTAGGTTAGAGGGGCCTGTCATTGTCTGATACGTGATACAGAGTCAGGTGTTATCCTCTCTGTGCTTCTTTGTGTTGGTCTTTCAAATGAACAGTAAGCTTCTGACTTCCTTGGTGGAGAGAGTGTGTGAGAGAGGGGGAGGGAGAGACGGATATTTACTCCTCAGGGAAATAAAAAATCACTCTGATGTGTATAAAGGTAATATACACCTGTAAGGGGAGGGCAGAAAGCAGCATTGTTTGATGGAAGTGGTGGTGCTATTTATGAAAGATGAGAGCCAACTTGTGAACCAAAAATTGTACAGTAGGGATGCAAAGTGGGATGATCAGAAAAGGGGATGCTGCAGAACTAAGTTGACCAGCAACAGATTTTTCTTTTCCCAGGCTATTTCTTTGCTTCCCAAGTGGCCACAGCAGACAGTTTATCAAAGGGAAGGTCAAGAAGGGACTAGATTAGAATGTCTAAATGCTCTCCGGGGTCAAAAATATCCAAGAATAAGAAGAACCAGTGGCTGGAATTCAAAACTTCAGAAATCCAAGTGAAAAATAGCATGTACATTCAAATTGAACGTGGATGGCTGTTGGGAAGATATGCATTTGCTAAACTCCAATTCTTGCACTCAGAATGGGTGTAATTGAGTGAAAATCTTTGGCCTCTGGTAGAAAGATGCTCTAATGGTTTCTTTGGCTTTAAGATGGGAAGCTATGGCAACAAATGACTGCAGTAATAAGACTCTTCCCCTTCATTAAATGTAGTAGCTGCTATTGAAGAATCTACGCCTGAAAGTCTGCAACACTGAAATTTAGCTCCAGAAGGAAGGCAGCTTGCTAGCTGTTGAGCTGAATGAATGGCCTCTCACTTGCTGCAAGTGAAGGTGGCTGTAATCAGCCAACAGAACCAAGATTTTCAATATGGTAGTGATGAAGGGCAGAGTTGAGGTTATTTATGCATCTTACATCTTTAAAATGTCATACTTTTCAATGTTTTAAAATAATATCGATGTGGACTGATTCCTCAACATTTTAAAACAAAACAGAAATGAGAGTCTGCTTTCTCTTCTGGCTATGTTCATGGAGTTTTTGTGGGGTTTTTTTGTGTGGTTTGGTTGGTTGGTTGGTTTGTTTTATGTTTTGATTTGTTTTGTTTTGTTTTTTAACTAAAGTCACAATAATTCGTTTGTTTCACATAGCATGCAGTGGATAAAATCACTCTCTGAAAGACTTTCATTGTAAAAAGATTACATATGTATCAGTTATTTCATGTTTTCTGAGTTCTGGTTAGTGACATGCATTGTACTAGCTAGAATAACGTTTCCTACAAACATATACCAAAAAATGATGCAATTAGATTTGTGCATGGAGAACTGTGTGAGTTTATAGGTGAAAGGCATCCTACTACAAAGCTGAGCACATCCAAAATTTGTGCCAAGATTCCTAGATTCTGCATCAGTACTGGGAATTTGGGCGTTTTTGCAGGAGCTTCAGGTAAGTTCAAATGAAGGTTCAGATTTGAATCTGAACATATTCTTCTGTTACTACTTCAATATTATTTCGTGCTGTTCCCACACATTCTGATTATCGTGTTGTGGGTTCAGAGTTAGCAGCCCTTAAAGATAAACCTGTATCCTATTCTTTTAGCATGCTTCCTAGTGCAGGAAGACGTGGCTGTTGCAGTTGATATTCAGCTCACATTCTCAGGCTTTTCCTTGCACCACAAAAGCTTTGCTAGAGCTGCTTTTGAGCATGATGAAAGCCAAGTACCTGGAACATACTTTTCAGCAAGGGATAAACTGCAGAGTCACCAAATCATGCAGTGTACAGGACCCTGCCTGTAGGAATACATCTGTCTCTGTGAGTTCACATGGATACTTAAGTATCCACGTGGACATAATGAATGCAAATAAATGAACTGCATGTAATTATATGCTTACTAACACAGAGGGAAGGAAGTTAAAATTTCATTTGTCATGCTGAAACATACATATTTGCAATCCAAAGGAACATGGCTGGGTGTTTTTTGTGTTGTTTTTTTTTGCTTGTTTCTCCTAGCAAGCGGGTATTTTTTATTATTTTAAATTATTTTTTTTTGTAAGTCATATCATCATTCATCCTGTAATGAGTCAGATAAATCTTTGTGCATTACCAAGTACATTGGTTAGACTTGATGATCTTAAGGGTCTTTTTCAACCTAACTGATTCTATGTTTCTATAATTTCCAGAATTATTTTTCTTATTGACAATTTATATTGTGAATAATGGATGCCAAAAAAACTTGCTGTCACCAATTACAGGGTCATCTGTGGCTGACTAGGGTGTTTTTTTTTTTCCAGTTGTATACTGTTACTACAGAAACACAGATAACAAAATGCACAGGAAAATGATGATTCAGTATTCTGTTAAAACTGGTACTTTCCCTCAGTTAAATGCAAAGGCTGTGAATCCCTGTGCCTGAGAGCTCAGTCGGAAGCATTAATTATGAGCATGGGGCAGAAGGTTTAATCTTCATTTGAAATTTGCCTCGGGCTAACAGGGCGGTATCAAACCCTCGTCCCTGGCTTCTGGGCATCTTTAATTACCTGCCTGCAAGTTTCCAATCGCTGGGGCTCCCCTCTCTGTTACCATGACAACATCCCTGCTGTCACCATCCTGTGCCATTCTGTCTATGCTCCGGTCACTTGCAAACCCATTCAAGTAGTTTAAACAGTAAGGAAATAATAGAGATGTAAAGAAATGTGCATGCGGAATGGGTGATAATTTTCCCCCTTCCCCTCATGGCTCTTGGAAGGTGGCTGGCTGTGGGGAAGCCTGTAGCCTGCTCGTGCAGGAAAATCTAAATTGGATGGCTTGGTTGTCTTCCTGCATGATAAAACCTTCTCTCCGTGACTTGTTAACTCTGTCAGGTTTCTAGTGAGGTGTCACATTGGAAGAGAGGAAAAAAAAAAGGCAATGGAAGGTGGGGGAGGAAGTAAAGAGGAGGCTGGGGAAATGCCTGTCTGGCAGCTGCAAGCTGAGATGCCCCTGAAGCACCTGGGGCTTTGCCTCCCTGCTGCTGTGGCTCTCACATCTGACTGGGGCTGAGTGGTCAGGGATGTGGTGGGAGGAGAGCACCCACGGCTGCAGCCCCCTCTGGATGTTCAGGACCCCTTGTGCGATCTGCTGGCCCTGAGCAGTTCCTCCTGGCTCCTCCAGACTGGAGTGCAAGCCTGGATTTGAGTCTGTCTTGCCCCTAGGACTGTGCTGTTAAGACTGATGGGTCATAATGTATCAACAGTGGGGCACACAGTATGAGAGATCACTCCTTTCTATTGCCTGTTGTTTCACCTGAATCATAGAATCATAGAATGGTTTGGGCTGGAAGGGACCTTAAAGATCATCCAGTTCCAACCCCCCTGCGATGGGACACCATCCACTAGATCAGGTTGCTCAAAGTGGCATCCAACCTGGCCTTAAACACCTCTAGGTAGGGGGCATCCAGAGCTTCCCTGAGCAACCTGTTCCAGTGTCTCACCACCCTCACAGTAAAGAATTTATTCCTCATATCTAATTCAAATCTACCCTCTTTCAGTTTAAACCATTACCCCTTGTCCTATCACTAACCTCTCTGGTGAAAAGCCCCTCCCCAGCTTTCCTGCAGGCCCCTTCAGGTACTGGAAGACCACTGTAAGGTCTCCCTGGAGCCTTCTCTTCTCCAGGCTGAACAGCCCCAACTCTCTCAGCCTGTCTTCATAGCAGAGGTGCCCCAGCCCTCTGATCAGCTTTGTGGCCTTTTGCTGTTGATGTCAGTCTGACTGCCTCAGCTGGCCACAACACTCAGTGGGTTTCTCAATTGTCAGTAATTTAATTAAATTATTTAAATCCATCTTCCTGTGCATATAATTGCAGTTACACTGCAAAATTTACAATGTGGCTTTATGGACCCCTTAGAAACAGATATGTTAGGAGTCAGACTCATCTGTTGTTGCTCCTATTACAAATCCCCCAAAACAGGAGCTGTTCTCAAGTACCATCTTGCTCACTGTCACCCAGACCATTGCTCTCTGCCATTTTTTCTTGCCAGTGTAGGAATGACATAAGTCTATGTAGTAATGGACTTGGCATGGGATGTAATTTCTTGGTAGAGTATGCTAGAATGTAAACCAACAGATTTAGGCATATTCAGCTGACTGTTAAAGAACATGCCAAATGTTACAGAAGATGACTTCAGGAGAAAGGGAGGAGTAAATAGACTGTTGACTCATTGGCAGCCTCTCTCAATCAGGATTTTCCCTGACTTCCAGATAGAGATGAAGGCCATCTGAGCTGATGGAAAGTTTGCAGACTACTGCAAAGAAAGATTTAGATAAATGGAAATACAGGTATAGAGCCAAATATTTACTGTCTTTTTTTTTTTTTTTTTTTATGCTGTATATTTTGAGGTGCAGGAAAAAATACTGGGTTCTGAAGAAGCTATTTTGGAGTCATACTGTTGCTCTCAGTGTCCTCGTTAAATTTTTTAGGCTGTGAAGCTTAATTTCTTTGATTAAAATAGAGGGGAGAGTAGTGGCAGAACCACAATTATTTGCTTTTGAATGGGTAATGCTGAAAGCAAAGAGACAAGAAGTCTTTCACTTGACAGTTGTGGGGGAAGGGCAGAAAAATCACCTGTCATATAGCTGGATCTATAGCACTGAGCGTATGTAAAGCAACAAAGAACTGAACCCTAAAAATAAATATGATTCCAGTAAGAATCATCTCATACACACTGGATAGATAATGGAAATTTTGAGGTTTACATCTGATTATGCCTTCAGTGGCTTTTCCCTTAGTGATTCCAGGTCTGTCATTTGCAAAAGTTGTTCCTCTGTTAATTCCTCCTGGCAGCAAATGAGACAGACTGACAGACACACACACACACATACACACACAATGAAAAATATATCTTTTTTACACAAGTAAAAAAAAAAAGTACTTGGAGAAAAATCTGCCACTGCCTATTTATATTTATAGTTATGTGTATTAAGACATTATAAACAAACCTATGTAATTAGTAATTTCTGCATACTTGTGCTTTTTTAATACATGACGGTGGCACTTTAATCGGTGCCTGAATTTCTTGCATCCAGCTATGCATTTACTGCTTTTTTAATTCAGAGTTTTAGGATACACAGTGTCAAGAAGAACAAAGAGCTGCTGAGGAAGAGGCTGTTGAACTGTCAGAGTCCTTTACAGGTCCCTAGAACAAAAGGCTTAGATTCCTCCTACGAATGAATGGGGACCTGTGAATAGGTGTGAAAGGCGGGGGGGGTCCTGGCTCTATACGCCCCTGGGCTTTATGTTTCCTTGCCAAATTCAGATCCCGGTCTAAGTTTCTGCAAAACTCTCTTGCGTGAGCTGAAGCTATAACCTGCCATGAACACTAAACCTAAGTAGTTACAAAATAAATAAATAAGGCTGAAACTACTCTTCTAAACCTCTAGTTAGGTACCTGAACAAGTGACCTGATTTCCAAAGCACTGAAGTCAAATTCTGAATTAAGGTTTTTGCTGACATCTGCAGGAGTCGTCGTGTGTAAGAATTTCAGAAAATCAGGTCATTCATTTTGCAATTCTGAATTTTGAGTAGGGGTCTAATTCTGTGCTCTTAATTTTGAAATCTGAGTGTGCCGCTAGTCTGTGTTCAGGGTGTTCTGTGTTCTGACTTGGTTTGGAGGTTGAATCCTGGTTTACAAAATAGCTTGTGGAAAGCTGAAAAAAAAACCCAGCCATGTTACCTTTGCTATCTTTTTAAGGGTAAAAAATCTTAGAAGTAGAATTTAAATGTAATCATGATAGGAAGTTAGGTTACGTGTTTGCTATGGGAAAGAAACTTAGGATACCTCACAGTCAGCCCCTCTCTCTGTCTAGGTATGGTAAAGGTCTCAGGATTTTACATTCCCTTTCTTTTTGGGGCTTTCTCCTGTGTTTCACATCTCCAGTGTTACTTTACACGGCAAAAGCAGAGAGGAAACCTTGTAGGCTAGTGAAGCCCTCTGAGATGTTACCTTGCTTCAGGCTACATGAAAAATACTTCAATATCAACGCCCTGGCTGTGATGTGTCACTGTCCCACCAGTGACAAACCCCACCCTGATGGCTTACTGGCCCACCGGTCTGCAGCTGTCCTGCCATAGCTCAGGATTATGGCTTCAGCCACAAATCTGCTTTGAACCTCCTGCCTTCTAGTCCTGCTGGTCCTGCCTACTGCTCTGTTTTACCTGGTACTGCCTGCTGGATCAACGCTCAGATCTTCTTCACTGCAACTTCAGGCACTAAACACGAGGACTGTGAGTGCATGTCCTGGTCACACTAGTGTTAGATGTTGTGTCTGATGTGTATGATCAGTGGGTATTTGTTTAGAAGGGATATGACATATAGCCATGTAAGGACTGAAAAAAAAGGAAAATAAGTCTACTGACAATCAATTTAATCTTTTTCCTCCTTTTTAATTTAGTATTTTTACACTACCTTTGTTTAGATTAAAAGGCTGTGAGGAGTCCTTTGGAACAGAAATAACTGTGGCTTAGCAAATCATCTCTCTGTTTATGTGCAACTGTCAAGGTAAATATGATGGTGGTTTAAAAGGAATGAATTTTACTTAACAAGTATTATACTCAAGGTTCAATTACCAAGGTTCATCCCATGACTTAAGAAAACCATTTAGTCCATTTTTCTCCTGAATACTCAATATCATTACGTTCTCTGCCTGCTGGTTTGTTGCTGTTACATGACAGGTTAACCCAAGAAACTTCCCTACCTAATGATGTGAGTTGCAAGAGCTTGTACTAACACAGAGCAGGAACTCAGATGTTCTAATAACTCATATGCTCTGTGGATATTATTATGTGGCCAGAGGACATTAACAGACATCCACTGGAGGGCTGTGTGTGCATTCAGGCATAGGTAACTTTCCTATCTTCATCAGTTAATATGAACTTGACAGTATTGATCAAACTTACTAACTTTCTCACCTCTTATTATCTTATTTATTTGGGTTGTAAGTGCTTTGGCCCATGGAGGGTCTCCTGTCTTCAATTAATGCTGTTTGCACTGGCCTCAGCTGCATCTTTAGATAATGTTGCTATATGACATTATAAAGTGATGATTATTGGTGACTGATGGGATGATTCCTGTTTCATCTAGGTAGCTATGTAAAACTATGTTCTGCCACACAGAAAATGGCTAAGGCCTGGTCTCAGTCTGATATAGAGTGCATGTGGACTTCAGCTGGGACTTATTATGGCCCTGCTCTTGGGATTTACAGGAATTTAATCAGGGCACAAGGACATTTATAATAGAAACACCAATTAATCCTTCTGCTTGGAGCCCACTGAGACCTCTCCAGTTATTTTAAGGGTGCATGGTAGGCTGTGAGGGACTTCAGTGGGAACTAGTCAGTGCTCTTCAGCTACAAAGAAATATCCAAACCAGCTGAAAATGAGAAGGTCATGTGAAAATGTGCTTTGAGATCTTCCTCAGTTATCAAACAAACATTCTTCATTACCATGAGTGCTGTAATTCTTCATCAGCTGAGTGTATTGCCACCACTAATAAACATTTAAGTAATGGTGTTAGCTGTGTACATCCTCCTTATTCTCTCCATAGCAGACTGCTAGTCACGTGAAAGTGAACTACTTCATCTTTAGTGATGGTCAAATACCCTTCATGTGTGTATTGAATGGTGAAATCAAAATAATCAAAATGGACAGTATTAACACCTCCAATACTTTAACCATGTCCTTTTTAAAGCTGACAAACCTGGGCAGGACATATTGCAAAGTGCAGTCTGATTGCATTTGGAGAACTGATGGTTTTTTTGTGCTCTGACTCTCCCCTCATCCCATGGGAGGTGAGCAGCTGATGCAAACACTTGGAGCACTCGATCCAAATACACTTATTCAGGAGAGGCTGTTCTTCTGGTTGCCCATCTTTTCCAAGATGGTGACTATATCATTCACTTTGAATACTGAAACACAGCACTCTTTTAAAAAGGTGCATATAATTTAAGTATTGACTAGAATAGATACTCTACATGGCATGTAGACATGACACACGACATCCTGGTCTCCAAACTGACAAGACATGGATTTGACAGATGGACCACTTGGTGGATAAATAACTGGCTGGATGGCCGCACCCAGAGAGTGGCTCAGTGTCCAAGTGGAGGCAAGTGACAAGAAGTGTTCCTCAGGGGTCAGTACTGGGACTAGTGCTTTTCAACATCTGTTGTTGGAGACATGGACAGTGGGATTGAGTGTATCCTCAGCAAGTTTGCTGACGATACCAGCTGTCTGGTGGGGTTGACACCCTAGAGGGTAAGTATGCCATCTAGAGGGAAAGTATGCCATCCAGAGGGACCTTGGCAGGCTGGAGAGGTGGGCCAATGCCCCAGCCCCAGGCACCAATACAGGCTGGGAGTAGAATGGCTAGAGAGCAGTCCTGAGGAGAAGGACTTGGGGGTGGTAGTAGATGAGAAACTCAACATGAGCTGTCAGTGTGTGCTGGAGCCCAGAGGGCCAACCACATCCTGGGTTGCATCAAAAGACATGTGACCAGCAGGTCGAGGGAGGTGATTCTGCCCCTCTACTCTGCTCTGGTGAGACCCTGCCTGGAGTACTGCATACAGCTCTGGAGCTCTCAGCACAGGAAAGGCATGAAGCTATTGGAGAGGGTCCATAGAAGGGCCACGAAGGCTGGAGCACCTCTGCTCTGAAGACAGGCTGAGAGAGTTGGGGCTGTTCAGCCTGGAGAAGAGAAGGCTCCAGGGAGACCTTAGAGTGGCCTTCCAGTACCTGAAGGAGGCCTACAGGAAAGCTGGGGAGGGCCTTTTCTGTCAATTTTTCTTACAATAAGAACAGGCAAAAAGCCTCTCCTGTGGCCTCAAGGAACATTCATTCATGAATGCATAGGTCTTAGAAAGAAAAGTAGGAAAATTTAGTTCCAGAGTTTTAACCATCAAATGCTTCTACAGCAACCTCTCTGCATGATCTTTTCAGTTTTCAGTGAAGAATTTCTGTGTTTTGTTTAAAGATAAAATTTTTTTTGCAAAGTTGCAGTTCTGTAGGATGTACATGGAAGAACACGTTCTATCTATCTGGCATGTAGTTTTTACTCACAGCCTATAGGCGAAAAAAGGTAGAAATACAGTTTTATACCATAATTATCAGCAAGAAAAATACAAAATATAGTTCAAAGATGCTAGTGGAAGAACAGGAAATCAAAGTGTCAAGGTTGTTTCAATTTCTGTTTTCAGTTTGGCAAAACTGGGTATGTTGTATTTTGTACCTATTTGTGTCTTTCACCCCTATATATACATGCACAAATATAGGCAAATAAATATATATGGATGCAAATGCATATACAAATATACAATGGTTGTGTCTGAGTATCCAACAATTTAATATGGAAAAAATGCCTTCTATGATAATGAAAGTAGTTCAGTTGTTTTTTAAGCTTAAAGTAACTGACTCGTCATTTTTCTGGTTCTTGTATTTTATCCTCCTCAAAGGTTCTAGGAGGAAAAAAGACAAAGGAAGTCTATATATTTTCTGTAGTGAATCACCTTTTGCCATATTGTGGACTGTTGGTTGCAGGAATTCTAAGAAAAACAGTATACAATGTCAGGGGACCACCTATAATCCATCTTCCTCTGCCTGCTCTGCACAATTCAGCACTCTCCACATGGGAACTTTAGCACATAACTCTTTGTAAATTTACACCACGTGTTTATGACATTAAGTGATTTTTTTACCATGTAACATGATCAGAAAATGGGAAGGCTGAAATGTAGCAACTGCAATGTCCATGGACTCACTGCTCCACCTGCTCAGGAGTGGACATGCTTTTGTAGGTTTTCTTTGGATTAGTTTTGAAACTGTTTTTCTTGTGACTTGAACTGGAATTTGGGGATGAAATGACACACATTTAAGTTATTTTCCCAAAGCTGTGGAAAAAAAAACAAAGTATTTTTATTCATATGACTGAATAAAAATTAACAAAGGAAGATTATAAATCTTGAGAAACTTGGCTAAGTGGAAAAGATAGTGTTTGAAATTAAAAGACATTTTTAGTTAGTTGTAAATATAAAATTTTTTTCATGCCTGTGGTTGAGCTATTTAAATTCTTCCTTGAAAATAAAATTCAGACATGGATAAATACCTGACAAAAATAGAAAACCATTAGCTAAACTAAAAATGAAACTGTCAAAAGGCCAATTGTATGAGGTTTAACAAGGCCAAGTACTGGGTCCTGCACTTCGGTCAAAATAACCCCATACAAAGATACAGGCTTGGGGATGAGTGGTTGGAAAGCTTCATGGTGGAGAAGGACCTGGAGGTGCTGGTTGACAGCTGACTTAACATGAGCCAGCAGTGTGCCCAGGGAGCCAAGAAGGCCAATGGCATCCTGGCCTGCATCAAGGATAGTGTGGCCAGCTGAAGTAGAGAGGTGATTGTGCCATTGGTGAGGCCACACCTCGAGTAGTGTGTTCAGTTCTGGGCCCCTCACTACAAGAAGGATGTCAAGTTGCTGGAGCGTGTCCAGAGAAGAGATGCCAGACTGGTGAAAGGCCTGGAGGACAAATTCTATGAGCAGAGGCTGAGGGAACTGGGGTTGTTTCGTTTGAAGAAGAGGAGGCTGAGGGGTGACCTCATTGCTCTCTACAACCACCTGAAAGGAGGTTGTAGGGAGGTGGGAGTTGATTCTTTCCAGTGAATAATGACAGGACGAGAGGGAACCGCCAGAAGTTGCACCAGGGGAGGTTTAGGCTAGATATTAGAAAGAGTTTCTTTACTGAAAGAGTGGTTGGACAGTGGAACAGGCTGCCCAGGGAGGTAGTGGAGTCACCATCCCTGGAAATGTTTAAAAGAAATATCGATGAGGCGCTCAGGGACATGATTTAAGCATGAACGGGTAGATAAAGGTTATGCTGGGTTGATTTAGGATATGGTTGGACCTGGTGACCTTCAAGGTCTTTTCCAGCCAGGTTGATTCTGTGATTCTGTGAAAAGTACTTTAGTTCAGGACTTAAATTATCAAGATGATCACCCAAAGGCTGTGTCTTTGTTGCTTTTCAAATTTTTGCTTTGACTTGACTGGAGAATGAAATGTTTGTTTAATGTTTCTTACAATATTATTTTAATCTGAATAATGCAATCTCTAGGTCAGCTGTGTTCCCACAGAAAGAAGAATGAGAGCTTTAAGATTTAAAAAACGATTATTCACATAAAAGGCATGATCAAATGCCTTAATTATTCACCATTTCATAGTGAATTCAGAGACTAGTGTCCACATAAGAAAGAAGAAAAAACCCCCACTTTTAAAATTTTAAATATTTTATGTTTAGAACACAGAGATTTTTTAAAAATGCTGAAGAGATTAAAATACAAGTACAATGAATCATTTAACTTCTATTCCAGTAAAAAATCGCCAAAAATTCAATCATAATAATATAAAAATCTCCAGCAAAGGGTAGCTTTTCATTCCTAGGAACACAGTACCTTTGGGAGGATCCCATTTGGCTGCATAGACTTGTGTGTGTCTAAGTAGTGTAGCAGGTTTTTAACCATTTCCTCTTGGGTTATGGGGGCTCCATTCTGCTCCCCTGGTCTTATTACCAAAGACTGAGGCAAAGAAGGCATTAACTACCTCTGGCTTTTCCTCATCCTTTGTCACTATATTTCCCCCTGCCCTCCTTTAAAACATTCCATTAATGGAATAAAAATAAAAATAAAACCATGTTATTTTCAACAAAACATAATTGTCAAGAAATATAAATGAACTTTATTCTGAGCAGTGAAGGTAGAAGGATGTTTCTAACCTTTCCTTACCTTTCCATCTTCTTACATTGCTTTTGCTCCTGGGCCTACCAGCGCTAGAGAGGCTCTGCATGGGTGCATGGCTCTGCACCCTGGGTGCAGCACTCCCACTGTGGTGCTCCTTCAGTGGAGAACTGTGCCAGACAAATGTGGCTACTTTGCAGCTGCTCTTAGTTGGGTTTCCTCCAGTTTGTGGATCAGGCTGGCTGATTTTTTTCTTGCTCCAAGAGGGATCTCTCTGCAGGAGGAGCTACAGCATCTTTGTGGAAAAGGTTAGCCTTCTTTTATGATAAGTCCTCTTTGATCTTTTCTTAGGTGTGCAGCTGTGAGAGTGGACGCTAAATCACATTCTCTTCATGTGGCAAGTTCAGTTATTTGCAGGTATAAGGCTGTTTGGTCCGAGTTGCCACTCATGCCTGACCAGCCACGAGTTTCTCCAACCTGGGAACTGAAAAGATTATTTCCAATGGCTTGAGTTAGACTTCCACACCTGGTTATAGACTTATTAATGATTTTTTTATTTCTCAGTCATCTTTTTGGGACTAGTGTTGTTCTTTGATGTTTGCTTTAATCTTCCAGTATAAACAATCAGACTGAAATCTCATAAATCAAACCCCAGAACAGCTGGTATGACATTTGCTCTTCTTAGATAGGGACAGCATGAACGTAGTTGGTCTTATTTACATTTGTATAATTTTAAACTTCTAAGAAATAATTAAACTGCCATGTTTAATTTGTTTCAGTTAAAACCATAAAACGAGGATATTTATCCAAAATTTAAAATACCTTACTTCTGCTTGTGGAATATTGGGTTGTAACTGTGTTGTGTGTTACTTGATCAGTTTGGATCCAAAGACTGAAAAAATGTCTTATTTTTAAGAACTGGAGGGGGCTCCACCTCATTTTGGTTTTAGCACACTTCGCATGTTTACTCTGGGTTAGTTAATCTCAGTAAATGAGCACATAGTTCAAATTATAGTTTCAAGAAAAATGTTTGAAATATTTCCTAGAGCTCAGACTTAGAACCCTAAAAAATTCTCTCTTGGGTCCCAGGATAGAAACAGAGATTGCCAAATTTCCCAATAAAATTTAATTTGGACCCTTAATTCTCATCCATTCTTAATCCAAATGGCTATCTTTCCTTTGCTGTCAATTGCGGATTTCCAACAAACAGTTCTGCTTTTTTTGGATGTCCTGATATTTTCTCTTAATTTTGCTCAGTTTCACTGGGATTTCAAAAACATAAATCAAGGATTAATACTGGAAGTGGGGCAACCTCGCAATATTTGTAGGAATGCAAATTTTTTTAGAGCGTATCCCGAACTTCTGTGCATAGGGACTAACACTGGGCTGAAAGAGAAAATATATGAGCACAGGAGACATCAAAATCAACAGAAAGGTGAAGAAGATAATAAGAAGCAAGAAAACAAAAAAGAACCTTTAAATATGCACCTGGAAATTGCAGTGGAAATAGATTCACAGCTGTTTTAGCAGTAAGGGTGGAGGAGTGCTCACTCTACCTTATGTTTCCCTGCTCAGAACTACTCAAACCATTTGCTTTTGTGGTAATATTCATGTGAGAACATTTTTTAGCACTTCATTGATATGAAATTGATTTCTGCAAATTGTGAGGTCTTACCAAGACCCTGCTTTTCAGAGCTATTAATGATCAGGCATTCTCTAAATACAATCCGTGTGTTTCTTCTCTCATGGTATTGATGGATCAGAATGAAGTGTGGGTGAAACTAGGTAAAAGAGCCATGAATTTCACAAGATAGAAAAATCATAAGTTTGGGAAATAAAATGCTTTTTGTTTTAACAGATATTGGACTGCTTTTAAAATCTCAGTGTACTTGCACATGTAAATAACGCTGATGTTTTACACATATGTATGCAATTAGTTAAAGGCGTATTTGCTTATCCAGGAAAGTTTTCCAACAGCTGGAAATGTTTCAGGGGAATGTGAACTGAGTAGCTGCTGAGTGCTGGGGACTATTTCCAGAAACATGATGTCTCAGAGGTTATCCCACAAAAAAGCAGATGAAGTGAGCTTTTAGGAAGGTCTGTAATATAGTACACTGAAAGACATCTCTAGGAGGCTAAATCATCACCTTTTCATTTCAGAGAAAGCAGCTGAAAAAGAATACCTCCTTTTTCCATCTGATGGTGAGACAGGGAGTCCTTTTTTACTATTTCTGTTTTGCCCAAAGCAAATACATTAATCCCTGATCAATGCAGGACTCCAGCAGCAGTGCAGCAACACTGCACTACAAGAAGGAGCTCACACGAGGTAGAAAGAAGCCTTACAGGACTCTGAGCTGTCTGTATCTTGAGCTGTTCGGATGTCAGATGTCTAAACTAAGCAAGTGCACAGAGTCTAAGATGAATCTGTACCTGGAGATAGCCACTTCTCTTCATTCACTACAGGGATGGTCAAAATTATTGCCTAAGCAGTCAAGTGGCTACAATAAAGTGAAGTGAATCCCAGACAAATGCAACTCTTGATGTACAAATATACAACAATGCTGGGGTTTTTTATGCATTTGTGGCAAGCGTTTTTTGTTTGTTTAATTGGCTGGTGGTTTTTTTGGATGTTGGGGGTTTTTTGGTGTTTTTTGTTTGTTTGTTTGCTTGTTGTTTTGGTTTGGTTTGTGTGTGTGTGTGTGCCAAACACAGCTGAATGCAAGGAAATGGAAGGAAGTCATGTTCTATAAAGAACCTGGTTGGAAATACTGCTGGGGAGTTCTCTAATGCATACTTGGATATTAAAGATGTAGGACAATACTGCTCAGCAGACCTTTTGACTTACTGCTGATGTTTGGTCATTGTTGAAGGCTAAGGAACAAAATCTGTGATTTCCTTGAAAATGATCAGTGCTCCAAGTTTTTAGCAAGAGGTGGAGAACAGAATGATAGGATCAAATTACAATGAAACAGGCATCAATGTGCGGATACTAATGTATCCAATGATGAGTGTCTGTCCCATGCTGGGAATCAGGCATTCCAAGGAATGTGGTGGATTAGGTCTCTGGTTATCTGTTGAGAAGGTCAATGTCTGGAGAATATGACATGATCTATGTAATTCTGAGAGATGAAAACATAAAGAAACATGAAAGCAAATGCTTTTATGGGATAAAAAAAAAACCCTAACAATTAAGCAAAGGACTTCTATTTACTAGCATAAATTATTTTTCCATTCATCTATATCTGACTTCTGTGTTAAAAGTGTAAGTAGTTCTTACTATGTATAATATCGATTATTTGATGAAATGCAGATATTAATGGAGTAATATGCCCCCTTATCTTGCAAATTCTTGGGAAATTATTAACACCAGTCAAAATCTAAAATGAAGGTGATGAATTATTATTTTTCTTTGATTATATTATGATTATTTTATTAATCTCTACTGTCATCAAATAGAAATGCCTTTTTTAAAAAAATCAACTTTTTTTTTGACATTTAAATCATACTTCCTATCCTGGATACACTGTCTATCACACATATGCCCATGAATTTGAGAAAAAATGATCAAACTTGCCAGGGGCTTGTGGAAATGCCTTATGCATTGTAGTGGGGGGTATTATCTGGGAGACAGTGGTCACTGGAGGGAGTGATCTGGGCTGGGATATTGCCTTTCCCCACCCTTTATCATTTTATCATGCTGCTGCAAAACTAATTCCACCAGGTTGTCACTTTGCTCCCTCCTACCCCCTCATCATCCCACTGCTGGCTTTTCTTTTATATCACATCAAATATGAAGCACATGACTTCACCTTGAAGGCCCTTCAAAGCTGCACCTTCCCTACAGATCATCTATAATTCACAGAAAGTGTCATCTCTCAGCCCTGATAGGTCAGTGATGCCAGCTTCGACATTCACTTGTTAACATTTCAAACAAACACTTTCATTTCTTCTCTCATGCTGCCTATGAGGAGCATGCTGCACACCTCCGAGAAGCCGCCTCATTACTCTCCATCAGACATTGCTGAAAGCTCTCCCTGGCCAGGGTGCCTGTGATGGTCTCCAGGCAGTGAGGCTCCTGCCAGGCTGAGCCTGCTGTTGGCTGAACTGCCTACCCTATGTCTCATGGCTCCCATCTCCTCCCTCACTGGCTGTATCTTCTCTCATGTTGGCATGTTTTAGTCCTTTTCTTTCCCCTGACCTTGTACAGAGTCAGACAAAATAGGGTCTTGGACCATGACTCCTGAGCACCAGAAACAGTAATTCATAAGAATAGAAATGTGACTAGTACTCATGAGCTTAGATTTTTGAGACCTTATGGTAGAAAGCCTTGATTCAGTATGGAATTCATCAAACACACTATTTGTTCAGTAAGATGTATTTTAGTCCCACTGACTTCAAATGGAGAGCACGTATATTTATTTTTAAGTGTGTGTTTAAGTATCTGCCTGAATCAGGCTGTTAAACAAGCTGTAATTTTGGTGTAATCAGCCATGTTGTCTTTGCATTGGCACAGGCAGGTCCCTCATTGCCACCCTTGTTCTTTCAGCTGTGTACTGACACTTCATGGGGAATGCCATGGACACAGCAGCAATTAACCATACTGGCAGGAAAGGCGGAGAAGGCTCTGGTCTCGAGCTGGTGCTTGGCAAGAAGGTCATGTCTTCCATTCAGGGTTAATTACTAGTAACCTCTGTTTTTGCATAACTGCATCCATGCACATGTGAATAGAATTAAAAGAAAGTGGAAAGTGATATACAGAGATCAAAGGGAGGCTGGAGGTCTAGAGAATGATAATTATCTAGCACCTCTAAATATGCTTAGGCAGCCCATCATGTTACAGAACAAGAACACATTTGTCTTCTGACAGGTTGATGTGACCTCTGTGATTTACTCTATGTAGTGAATGCTGGAGCAGACCACAGAAGAGGAGAAAATGTGTTCTGTACAGCATGGCTAGGACAAAGGAAGCATTATTTGTTGCTTTCAATTCGCAGAATAAAATAATTGGGGAGCAATATAGCAGTGCTGGTTGTATTCTGCAGAGATGTAAATAGACAATAATGGCACTCGATAAATTTCTATCTTATTTATGGAATGCCCAACTGATTGTATTTTGGATTTTGTTTCTGTTCAGGATGGTAACTATGTGCTCTGCTCATGTGAGATTCCTATTTTGGATGCTACAAAGTATGAATACATAAATAATGTGGCAGAGTAAAATTTAAAAAAATAAAAATGAACAGAACGGGGTGGATGCAGTCTCCAGAAATGCTTAAATCTGGGCTGGACTGAAATATTTTGCATCTCCTGGTGCAGTCACAGAAAGTCAGGATATCATCTGAGCTTGTCGGATTGATTAGTGTGGATCTATTGTTGACTGCGCATCTATCAGGTTTGCTCTTCTGGCCAAGTGACACAATTCCTCATTAATCCCAGGTCCCTGATGCTCCCTCTTACCTTGTTGGCTGCTCTGCCCTTCTCCAGGCAATATTCACCTCTGGGGAGCAGCAGGTCACCTCCTTTGTGATGAGTGCCATGGGGCACACTGCTGCAAAGATTCTACCTCTTCAAGGTATTTTTTTAACCCCTTTCATGAATCAATGCACAAGCTTTCACCAATGCACAACCTTTCTGCCTTGTTCATAAAATCCTCAAGATTATAAGAGAAAATTACCAGTCTTTTATAAAGTACTTCAAAGAACAAGAATATTTCCACATGTTTCTAGACTAACTTCTTTAGAACCTTATTTGTGAAATTGGTACTTGTTTATTTAGACTTTTAAAATAAAGTTTGGAAGGAGTTATGAGTTATCATAGTATCAAACATTTTTCAAAATCATGTTGAAGAAATAGTGTATTACTAACTGGAAGTAGGAAGTAATCAGGGATTACCTTTCAATAAAGGATAAACAAGATTATTTCTGATTCCCCAGTTATTTCCTGATTATCTTTCTAGATAAACTGTACCTCAAGTTTTGAAATGGTAAATGGTGGGAAAAACGAAAGAGTGAAAAACTTAAAGGTTAGTGAGATCCTTCAGTTACTGACTGTGATAAATTTTCTAGTAAATTAAGAAATCAAAAACCTGTAAGTTGTCTGAGTCCATTTTTATCCAATAGAAGGGCTGGTAGGTGTATATCTCCACTCGGGAAACTGACACATTTTGTCATGTTCAAATTTTTGTAGGTTGCCTGCAGCAGTTCTCAGCAGAATCTTCTCTGTGGGAATGACTGTAGAAGATTACATTTGGAGATCATTCCACACCTGGAGGGGTGGCTTTAGTAGACTCAAGTGAATTTATAGCTGTAAAAATACAAAGCCAATCCTCATAGACCACCATGTGGCCAAGGAAGATCCATCATTTTTTATCCATAGGGTCAAAAGATGTCCAGACGCTGAGGACACTACTAGGCCCTACTAGTCCTACCCAGCTCCAAACCAACCCTGCCCATTGGCCCAGGAGCCCCATTTCAGCACAGGCCTGGGCACAAAGTATTTTCCTGAGCTATATTTTAGATTAACCTGTGCCTAGTCCTTGTTCCCTGGAGGAATGTTGGACCTATGTGGCAGCCTTGCCTTCAGCCCTGTGCCTTCCCCATCTCCTGTAGCTCCTTGTGAGAGTTCCTGGGTGGACCTTCATCCTGATTCATCACCTTGCCTCATCTGGAACAGTTAACCAAACCTCTCCCTACCACTGCGAACACAGCCCTGCACAGATCCTGTGCAACTGTGCTAGGAAGGGCACAGTCTCACCAAGTGCAAACCAGTAGTGCACTATGTACACTATAGTAACATGTCTCTTCTGAGCCTGGCAAACCTTCTGTGTGAGTCATCCCCTTGACAGCACTGACTCGCGTGCATGTGCACTCCTGGGGAATAAACAAACATTCCACGCTCTGACCCCAAAAGCTATTGTGTTAATGAGCTATTGAAAAGCCAAGTTTTCCTTCTGCAATATGTGGTATCCTCTATAGCACTGCAATGGGACAGCTGTTTGTAAATTTTAGGGGCACAGTCCCAAATGTTTCCTTAATGTTAGGAGACTTCTTCCTAAGCAAAGTAGTCAAGGCAGAGAGAGGGAAGAAGATGCTAGATAGCTGAAGTAGATTTCCTCTCTTCAATGCTCTCTGGTGTAGCCTCCTTCTCAACAGTGTGACCTCTATAGGTCATCTGGTCCAGCCCCTCTGCTCAAGCAGGGCTACCTATAGCAGGTTGCCCAGGACCATGTCCAAATGGCTTCTAAATATTTCCAAGGATGGAGACTCCCCACAGCCTCCCTGGGCAACCTGTGCCAGTGCTCAGTCACCATCAGAGTGAAGAATCAGAGGGAACCTCCTGTGTTTCAGCATGTGCCCATTGTCCCAAGTCCTGTCACTGGGGGGCACTGAGATGAGTCTGGTTCTGTCCTTTTTGCATTTTCCCTTCAGGTATTTATAGACATCAATAAAATCACCCATGAGCCTTCTCTCTTGATTGAACAGTTCCAGTTGTCTCAGCCTTCCCTCAAACCAGAGATGCTCCAGTTCCTTAATGATCTTCCTGGCCCTTTGTTGGACTCTCTCCAGTATGTTCATGTCTCTCTTGTGCTGAGGAACCTAGAAGCAGCAGTCATCCACAGTCTCTCCAACATTAAAAAAATATTCCTACAGAGAGGTTGACTTTAGATGTAGCATGAGGCAGGACAGAAAGGCTGATTCAATAGAAATGCTCAGAATTATTACAGCATAGCCAGAGTCTTGACCATCTTCAGCATACATAGGGGCAAACAAACTTGTTTTGCATACCACAATTTCTCTGGCTGAGTTAAGATATTAAGCAAATAATGGTGCCTGACATGGTCAAAAGTGCCTTGGTGTAGTTTCAGAACTTCAGGATAATTTGAAAATCTTCACTATTTGAGTGTCAGAATGGACCTTTGCTAGAAAGTAATGAGAGATTTTAGTCACACCAGCAGCTACCAAGGACAAATTTTCTTGGCATGTCATATCACTCATGTATGCCAAACTGAACAGCCAAAATCCACTTCTAAGTGTCTTGGAGCACACAGGTAACCATATATTCTCACATAGTAATAGACTTATGTCCACAGTACAAGGATTATGCAGATGATTTAGTGATGACATTTACCATAGCTAAAAGTGCAATTTAGTTTTAAATTTGTTAAAAAATCTCTTTAGGAAGAGGAGGAAAAAAAATAAATCAATAAGAATATCCAGAAGAAAATGCATAGATAAGCATTCACCAATACATTTCATTCAGCAGTCTTCTTTATATGTGGGAGATACCAGAAAAACTGCAAGAATTCCAGAGACTTCAAAAATATACAACAAGATAGAAAATATAATTGCATTGTTGTCTGGGGATTTCAATTACATCTTCTGGTAACGTTACATATTGATGAAAACACAGGAATTTGTCTGTAGAAAACACACTAATGGCTTCTTCAGGTTGCATGTGCAGCACTGTTGGGAGTCACAGAAGAGTGACAACTCTGCTGACCACAAGTCACGTGCAGGAGTCACAGACTGCACCAGCACTCAGTATTTCTCATCAGCTGTTTCTTGTTGACTGTTAATGAGTTTCACTAAAAAGTTATGATAATAATATATTGAATCAAGCTGTATCTTGCATAAATTATTTGTTTCATTTTGTGTAGTAGCTACTTCTTGTCTTATTTTCCCTTGAGAGTCATCAAAATTACATGTTTTGACAAAATTAACAACCTTAGTTAGATGGCCAACAAACCATTACTAGTCATGGGAAATATGTGCTGTCTATTCATTGACTCAATGAATCGAAGAATGGTTTGCGTTGGAAGGGACCTTAAAGATCACCTAGTTTCAACACCCCTGCATGGGCAGGGACACCTCCCATTAGACCAGGTTGCTCAAAGCTCTATCCAACCTGGCCTTGAATGCCACCAGAAGAGAACATCCACAGGTCTTCTGGGCAACCTGTTCCAGTGTCCCACCACTTCACAGTAAAGAGTTTCTTCCTAATATCTGATCCAGATCTACCCTCTTCCAGCTTAAAACCGTTGCCCCTTGTCCTATTGCTACATACCCTTGTAAAAAGTCCCTCCCTAGCTTTCTTGTAGGCCCCTTCAGGTACTGGAAGGCTGCTATAAGGTCTCCCTAGAGGCTTGTCTGCTACTGAAGTAGAACAGAATGTGCAGTGCCTTAAGCACAAATTGGTAGATAGGTTCTAAGACAGCTTTACAAATAAAAAAAAAATTAAAAAAATTGTTATAATAAAAAACTTGGTATATAAATTATGACTGGGCATCAAGTAATATCTATGTAGAGATTGTCCACTTTTTTAGCAAAGCAACTACATGGCAAGCTACTTTTCAGCTCTGCTTACTTCACATCTCAGATTTTGTCCCTGAAGCCAGTGTAATTTGAATGGGCTGAACTATAATTTTAGTAGCAACCGCCATTTAAAAGGAATTGATTCATCCTTCCTCTTGCCCTCAAGCTGACTTCCAGTGCAGCTGCTCTGAAATGCCATAATTTATTGAAGCTGCCAATGCAGTCCATTTAATTGGTCTGCACCAAACAGTTTGCTAATAACATTGAGCCTTGTTGGCTGTTTTTAACGATTACCTCAAATAGCGTTTGATAGTCTTCTCACATTGATCACAATGTTGTCTCCCTTGTTCCTCTGGCAGCATCTGTATTTGTCCTCTCTGGGATGCTTTACTCCAGTGTATGTTATTAATGGACAATTATTATCCCTTTCTGGAGTAGGAATGGAGAATAAATTGCCTCTGCTACTCACTTTTTCAGTAATCACATTTTTTTCATAATCCCATTATGTAGATCTGCACTCATGAGGTAGATTCTCCATAGGATAGATTGAAAAAAATTTTTAGAATGGGCACTTCAAATCCACTTTTGGAATGAGGACTTGCACTTAGGAGACTCAGAGTGTCTAGGTGAGACTCTGGGTGACTGGAAGTGATAATAGTTGCTGTTCTGGGGACAGAGGTACAGAAAGGTGTTTTTATTAGTCTTAGACAAGGTCAAACTTCAGGAAGTTGTTTGCATCAATACTTCGCTGTTTGATGTCATTTGGACCCATCATTAAAAACCCTAATGTGGTTCAAAACTTAAAAGTTGATTGCTTCTTCTTTATTCCCAGTGTTTCTTTTCAAATAGTTTGCTGCAAGCACCATGGCTCAACATGTTTAACTTCGTGGTGGGCCTCAGTGTCGTTCTAATGCATTTTGAGGGAGCTGATGCATTTTGTTTGAAGTTTTCTGCTGCATTTTCTACTGAAATGCCTAGCCTCTTTATGAAACTGAGAATGAAAATATGCTTAAGTGATATAGTAATATGGGATATTAAATCCTTCTTCAAAGGATACATATTTGAAGATATGCAAGTGTTGTTTATTTTTAAATTGTCTTGTCAAGCTTTGCATGTGATGAAGCTGAGAACACATCCTTCTCTAGAAGTGCCTAACACAGTATCGACTGTTCATTACAATCAATAGTGATGTGACTTCTTTTTAGTGGACTCAGACCCTGGTGGTATGTGTTAGACCTAAATGGACTGAACCACCACCATGATAGTTTCATGTCCTGTATATTTTTTTCCTTGCTTCAGAGCATACAACATCTTTCCTGTTGATGAAACATCTAGTAACAGTAATTTTCATCTTCCTCAAGAACCATCATCTGTATGGTATGCTAATGTTATCCAGAAATACTGTATTTTGAAGCATTTGAAGGCAGGTAATGAGATTTACTGCTGTTCTAAGAAATGTTTTATTCAGAATGCATCCACATAATTCATTATACTGTTTTGTCCTCTTGAGACAAATCTGCTGCTGACTATACACAAATGCGATATTTCACAAGTCAGTGGGATAACTTACTGAAAAAAAATGTCAAAAAGTACCCTCTCCAAACTCCATATAAGTGAAGTATATAAAAATACTGGAATTTACATTTTATGATATATTATGCTTTAAGCAGGAAAAAACCCTCCAAGAGAAATATGCATGAACAACCCTAATGGGACATGATCCAGAAATAAAAAGTTTGCTCCCATTGGTTTGCAAAAAGAACTGACATCAAAAATCCCATGATTTTTAAAAATAATACTGCATATTTGTTTCCAAATACCTCAATTTAAAGTGTAAGGTCTCATCTCTCCAAAATTAAGTTAAAAAAATGTTTGTTTTGCTGGAATTAGACAATTTTATTTGTGTTACTGTTTAAGAGCTAAATGCAGAAAGCAAGTTGATTGTAATTCCCTAAGTTTGAAAAATTATTATGCAGCCACTGAGGAGTTCTGATGTACATTTTTGGAAATTAAACAGAACTATTTTCAGACTCATGATGAATGTGAGTATTTGCTGCAGTTTCGTAACATGTTGCTAGAGACAGTCAGCTAAATATCTCTAAAACGCTCTACAGAAATGAAATGTTCCTTTATTTTTGTTAATGACACCATTTATATGATTTTTGACTATGGAAATGGACTTTCTAAACCTCTTGAAGACCTTAAAATTTTGTGATGGAAATAGAAATCTGTATTTGCAATGGGCTGAAGACTGAGGTGAACTGGGAAGTGACAGAAGACCTACCAAGAGCAAAATACTTTTGTTGTTCACCAATCATACTTTCTGAAGTGAAGATCTGAATGGTATTGGCTAAGAAAATGAAGGTTTAATAAAAGATGGCATAGAATATTCTATCAGCACTAAAGAACATTAAAAAAATAAAGAACAGGTAATTGGAAAGAAATTTTTTACCTTTGTGGCGTTCCTCAGGGGTCAGTACTGGGACCAGTGCTGTTCAACATCTTTGTTGGAGACATGGACAGTGGTATTGAGTATATCCTCAGCAAGTTTGCTGATGATACCAAGCTGGGATTGATGAGGGGATAAACAGGAAGAGCCAGAAGATTAACTCCTGGCTTTGGGACTGGTGCAACCCACAGGACTTTGGCTTTTTCGATGATGGATGGACCTACAGGACACCAGGCATGGCAACAGGTGTGCGAAGCCTAACCTGGAGGAGGAGAAGGGTCCTGGCACACAAGTTAGCAGGGCTCATTGACAGGGCTTTAAACTAGGTTTGAAGGGGGATGGGGACGAAACCAGAGATGAGCCTAAGGATGGCTGCCAGTCTGCTGTCCCACTCAAGGTGGGAAACGGGGATAAATGTGACAACAAGTACATAGGGCTCACTAACAGGTTGGTAACCACGCAAGTGGTCGGGATATCTGTACCACGGCTCAAGTGTATATATGCCAACACCTGAAGCATGGGAAATAAACAAGAGGAGTTAGAAGCTATTGTGCACCAGGGAGACCATGATATAATTGCCATCACGGAAACGTGGTGGGATGATTCGCATGGTTGGAGTGCTGCAATGGATGGCTACAGGCTCTTTCAAAGGGACAGACAAGGCAAGAGAGGTGCTGGGGTGGTGTTATATGTTAAGGAGTGCTTTGACTGCCTAGAATTCAATACTAGACACACCAAGGCAAAATATATATGGGTGAGGATAAAAGGGAAGGCCAATGAGGCTGATATCCTAGTGGGAATCTGCTACAGACCACCTGACCAGGATAAAGGGACTGACGAGATGTTCTTTCAACAACTTGGATATCTCTCGTTTTTGCTAGCCCTTGATCTTGTGGGGGACTTTAACATACCACATGTCTGCTGGAAGTACAACACAGCAGAAACGGGCCAATCCAGGAGGTTTCTGGAACGTAGAGAAGATAACTTCCTGCTCCAGCTGGTAAATGAACCTACCAGGGGTAGTGCCATGCTGGACCTACTGTTCATAAACAGGGAAGGGCTGGTGGAAGATGTAGTGGTTGGAGGTTGTCTTGGGCACAGTGACCATGATATGATAGAATTTTCAATTTGTGGTGAACTTAGGAGGGTCATCAGCAAAACCTCTATCTTGGACTTCCAGAGGGCTGACTTTGGCCTCTTCAGGACACTGGTTGGAAGAGTCCCTTGGGAAGCAGCCCTCAAAAACAAAGGAAAGTGCTGAAAAAGGAGCCGGCGAGGAAGAAGACCAGCCTGGTTGAGCAGGGAACTATTGCAAAAACTCAGAAATAAGAAAATAGTGTATCAGCTCTGGGAAAAAGGGCAGGTGAATCGGGAAGTATTTAGGGGTATTGTAAGGTCATGTAGGAAGAGAATCAGAGATGCAAAAGCTCAACTAGAACTTAAACTAGCCATCTCTAAAGGATAATAAAAAATGCTTTTCTAAATACATTTGTCGCGGACCGAGATAACAAAAGGAGGGTCAGGGAAAATCTTCATTCCTTATTGGATGAGGAGGGGAACTTAGTAACGGAGGACAAGCAAAACGCTGAGGTGCTTAACACCTTCTTTGCCTCAGTCTTGAACAAAAAGACTAGCTACCCTCAGGACAACTGGGCTCCTGAGTTGGTAGACAGGGACGGGGAGCAGAATCCCCCTCCTGTAATCCAGGAGGAAGTAGTTAGGGACCTGCTGAGCCACTTAGATCCCAACAAGTCCATGGGTCTGGATGGGATTCATCCTAGGGTGCTGAGGGAGCTGGCAGAAGAACTGGCTAAGCCGCTATCCATCATTTATCACCAGTTCTGGCTCACTGGGGAGGTCCCAGATGACTGGAGGTTGGCCAATGTGATGTCCATCCACAAGAAGGGCCGGAAGGAGGATCCAGGGAACTATAGGCCTGTCAGCCTGACCTCGGTGCCTGGCAAGGTTATGGAACAGATCATCCTGAGTGCCATCAAGTGGCATGTGGAAGACAACCAGGGGATCAGGTCCAGCCAACATGGGTTTAGGAAAGGAAGGTCCTGCCTGACTAATCTTGTCTCCTTCTATGACTGGGTGACCCACCTAGTGGATGAGAGGAAGGCTGTGGATGTGGTCTACCTCAGCTTCAGCAAGGCCTTTGACACAGTCTCCCACAGCATCCTCCTGGAGAAGCTAGCAATCCATGGCTTCGAGAGATGCACCCTTCGCTGGGTCAAAAAGTGGTTGGATGACTGGGCCCAGAGAGTGATGGTGAATGGAGCTGCATCCAGCTGGTGTCCGGTGACCAGCGGTGTCCCCCGGGGATCAGTACTGGGCCCAGTCCTATTCAATATCTTTATTGACGACCTGGATGTGGGGATTGAGTCCACCCTCAGTAAACTGGCAGATGACTCAAAGCTTGGGGGGGAGTGTTGATTTGCCAGAGGGTAGGAAGAAGCTGCAGGAGGACCTGGAGAGACTGGATCAATGGGCCAAGACCAACGGCATGAAATTCAACAAGACCAAGTGCAGGGTCCTGCACTTTGGCCACAATAACCCCAGGCAGCACTACAGGCTGGGGGAAGAGTGGCTGGAGAGTGGCCCATCAGAGAGGGACCTGGGAGTGCTGGTGGACAGCCGGTTGAACATGAGCCAGCAGTGTGCCCAGGTGGCCCGGAAGGCCAATGGCATCCTGGCTTGTATCAGGAATAGTGTGGCCAGCAGGAGTAGGGATGTAATTCTCCCCCTGTACTCAGCACTGGTGAGGCCTCACCTCGAGTCCTGTGTCAAGTTCTGGGCCCCTCACTTCAAGAAGGGTATTGAGGTGCTGGAGCAGGTCCAGAGGAGAGCAACAAGGTGCTGTTAGCTTGGAAAAAAGGAGGCTGAGGGGTGACCTCATCAATGTTTACAAATATGTAAGGGGTGAGTTTCAGGGAGGTGGAGTTAGGCTCTTCTCAGTGATGACCAGTAATAGGACAAGGAGTAATGGGTGCAAATTGGAGCATAGGAGGTTCAAGGTGAATATCCGAAAAATTTTTTTTACTGTGAGAGTGACAGAGCACTGGAACAGGCTGCCCAGGGAGGTTGTTGAGTCTCCTTCACTGGAGACATTCAAAACCCGCCTGGATGCGTTCCTATGTGATGTGCTCTAGGTGACCCTGCTCTGGCAGTGGGGGTTGGACTAGATGATCTTTCGAGGTCCCTTCCAACCCCTAGGATTCTATGATTCTATGATTCTATGGAAGCAGTGTTCCAAATTTGAGGACTGTTTTTTCTTTTTTCTGAGAAAGCTCTTGCAGTCCAAGAATCTTCTATCTCTTTTCCTAAGATTTACCTTTCAAATAGAGAAGACTCAAGTGTCTAATCATCTTTCAGGAGTGGGTGCTCTGTATTTTTAAGTAGCGAGAATGTGAGACAATCTTCTTGTTTGTTCCTCAAACTTACTCAAGAAGAGCTCTGTAACAATTTACATTTTCTCAGATTTTAAATGCTCAAATAATGTGCTTGATATTGTCTTTGGGAATTTACTCAAAATAAGGAGCTGTTAATTAGTAGAAGCATGCGATTATTTTTTTATTCCTAGAGAAATGTGTCTATATTTTGTTTTAAAAAAATAAATTAATATCCAGATATGCAATGTCTACATCATTCAGCATACTGCCTTGTTAGGGGTCAAAAATAAATGTTATGACAGATCCATAGTGCAAACTCTGGGCAGCAGTGATGACTCAGATTTATCTACCGTCGAAACAGATGAGAATAAAAAATGTGCCATCCAGAAAAACAAACAGGAGGAATTGAGCAGCATGATTAAAAAAATTATATTATGGTCTGCAGACATTTGTTTTAATATCAGTCATTTACTTGCCATCTCAGTCCTCTGAAACAGAGGAAATTTTTAACTCTATCCAGTGAGAACAATAAATTAAAGAATGCTTTAATGCACAAAAAATTGTAGGAGACTTCAAAGGAATAAACAACTCAACAAATGAATATATATATTTTTACGATCTCCAGTCCATGTATCTATCCAAATTGGATTTGCTATTGACTCTTGAAACATATCTCTTTACATATGGGTAGTAGAGATTTGCCAGTACTTTATTGGTAAACATCCCAAGTCTTCCAACTATCTCAACTGCTGCATTTTTAATGATCCAGGTTATGCAAGTCAGCACTGTTTTCTTGATCTGATGCAGACAACTCTAGGATCAAGTGTAAGAACAGGAAATAATATCGTGTTCTGTATTTCGAGTGCTTGACTTGCTGCTGGGCCCCAGAAGCACAGAGAAAGAATATTTACGTGGGGAAAAAAACACAACAGACCTCACCTTTGTTAGGTTAGCTTAAAGAAGCTATTAGCTTGTAAGACAATACATGGGGGTTGTCAGAAGAAAATAGAAAGGAAATGGGTGGATGGTGGAAAAACCTAATACTGAGTCTTATGAGAAAATTAATCCCCTAGAAACGTTTGACAGCAGTTTCTTCTGCTGATTTTTGGTTACTAAAATTAATGTAATAATTCACCCAGTAACTCTATCAAAGCTCAGTTCACAAACACCTCAGCCCTGCCATCTTCACTTTTACAGTAAGGGGCAGAAATGTGAGTGTTAAAGTAATCTTCACTATAAATAGCCCCTGTGATGGGTGTCACAGCTTTGTGCAGGCTTTTGCACCTAGGAAGAAATGCATGGTGGTTGTACTGGGATGAGATATTACGTTCAAACTTCCTAATCTCTTCTTTCTATTGGAACTGAATCCATCTGTAGTATTTCAAACTATTGCAGAGATTAGTCTTATTTAGGGAACGCTATAATGTGTAGTATGTGTCGTGGGCTTATCCACGGCCACATGGATTGAGGTGCTCCAGCAGGACCTCATGCACAGCCACAGCTGCTCCCAGGTGTACCTTCTCCAGCGTGGACTTATCCTTGGGCCACAGTCCCTTCAAAGGTACACCTGCTGTCACACAGACATAACCATGGCCACAGATGCTTTGAGATGTGCCTGCTCTGGTGTGGCCTTATTCACAGACACAGATGCTTCAGGGTGTCCTGCTCCCTCATGGACTCATCTACGGGTCACAGTCCCTTTGACTCAAGGTCCCACTGGAGTTCCAGCCTGTCCAGGACAGCAGCACAGCACCAGCAGTGATGCCCTGGCCATGTGCCAGCCCAGGAGCACGGCCGTTGCTGTTATCATTGCTGTTCCCAGGCACAGCACGCTAAGCTGATAAGCAGCCCAGCAGTACAAGCAGCAAAAGCAAAAAGCCACTAACGAGCACTAGACTCTAATTTACAGTAAGGCAAGCAAGCCCCATGGCAAGCACAGAAGGCTGCTGATGAATAGCTAAATAGCAATAACAGCTATAAATTCAATCTAGCACATTCCAATCAAATCTGTTGTTACCTTGAACCCTTCAAACTCCATGTTGGGCACCAAAAAAAAGGGACTGTTGTGGTTTACCCCAGCTGCCAACTAAGCCCCACACAGCCACTCGCCCTCCGTACCCGAGTGGGATGGGGGAGAGAAATGGAACAGTAGAAGTGGGAAAACTTGTTGGTTGAGATAGACACTTTTAATAGGTGAAGGAAAAGCCATGTCCACAAGCAAAGCAAGACAAGGAAATCGATTCACTACTTCCCATTGGCAGGCAGGTGTTTAGCCATCTTCAGGAAGGAAGGGCTCCATCACATGTAATGGTTTACTGGGGAGACAAATGCCATCACTCTGAATGTTTCCCCTTCCTTCTTCCCCCCTTCTTTTATTGCTGAGCATGATGTCATATGGTATGGAATATCCCTTTGGTCATTTGGTGTCAGCTGTTGGGGTCAGCTGTCCCAGCTGTGTGCCCTCCCAATTTCTTGGCATTCTGAGTGAACCACATTGACCAGACCCTTAGTCTTCTGAAGATGAGTTGACACTGTTGTTCTGAGATCTGAAGCACCATCTCGGACCTTTCAGAATAGAAGCATAAAAACACAGGGTGTTTTTAGTGATTTGTACTTTACACCCCCAAAAATAAATGGCATATATTGGAAAGCTGAGGAGGGACCAGGGTTTGGTTTAGTGTTTTTAAAAATTCACATGATTTTGTTTCTTTGCTTGGGGATGTTGCTTCTTGCTGCCAAATTCCCAAGGAGAAGTATGACCTAAATATGTCTCTTTACAAGAAAACTGCTGATCTCCCAAATTTATCAAGCAGAGAAAAAAATGGCGTGATTAGTTTAAAAAGGTTCTGTGCAGATTTTCAAACTGTGGTTTATTTTATTTCTTTCAGTTGTAAGGCGAGACATGAAATACAACTGAACTAGGAATCTGCCCGGATACTTTAAATAATTTTGAAATATTTACTGAGATAGTAATGTATTTTTGCTTCACTGACCTTTTTTGTGTATAGCTTCCATTAAAATCTGAGGATCAAGTGGCTGTGTTTGTCTCATGCGAATGCTCATAGAAAATCTGAATGATATAGAGGAAAAAGGTTTTAATTTTTACTTGTAGTAGTGCTCATGTATAAACCATCCAAGAAACAGAAAAAAAATTTTTATCACTTATAATTAATTAATAGCATTCAGATAATAAGCAGTCATCTTTTTTTCTCACAAAGCAGTTATGGTCTACTTTGTTCAGAAGAGCTAGTAAGGAATTTTTTATTATGGTCTTGTCATGTGGTGTTGGGAGAAAGCAGAGTCTTTGTGTTTGCCTCTTTAGATGCTATAAAAAGCCTGCTGGAGGGAGTTCAGGGCTGCTACATAAGGTACTTCCACCTTGGACTCTATATTATAATCTCTTTCTTAAAGGAAGACCATTGATTTCTCCTTTCTTTATAGCAGAAGATCCTGGCAGCATAATTTTCCCTGGGTTGCTATCTACTGACATTCATTATGAACCATCTCAACATCTCAATTCAAAGACCTCCATTGACTTGGGCTGAATTTTGACCAGGCTTAAAGACACAGTATAGAAGTGCAGTGGAAGAAAAAAAGGAAAATCCTTCACCGTTTGCTTGTTGCTATTCCACAAGAGAAAGGAGAGAATAAATTATTCATTGTGAATCACTCAGCCTGCCCTGGAAGGCGACCTTTCCTAGTGTAACAACTTTAAATGAACTGCTCCCCTTCTCTCCTCCCAAAAGTGCCACCAGTTCTTAATGCATAGTGACACTCAATTACTATGATAGGCAAATGACCTAAGTGCTAGATGTGGCCCACTGAAGACAGTAGATTTTTTATACTCGTGAATATTTTATAGATATTGTTTTCCACAATCAAAAGGAAAAGACCTTCTAAAGTATTTCTTTGTGTGTTAAAAGGAAAAAAAAATCAGAGTGAGAACATGCTCATTGTAAAGCAGTTTAGTACCAAAGATATACTCTTAGAATACAGCGCTACCTACCTGTTAGCAAGTAGCATGAAAAAATCACCGGGCTGTTAGCTATTCCACAGTGAAGTTCTCTCTTTCTCTTTCTTTGCAATAAACATTCTAGCCTAAAAACTCTGGAATTGTGAAAATCATTGATTTTTTTTTCCATAAACACTTGATTCCATAAACATTTTTCCATAAACATTTGATTTTAATCGGTATTTTCAGATGGCAAGCTATTTTGTGGGAATACGTCAGAAAAGCTTTTGATTCCAGGCTTGGAAGTCTGTGCCATTTTCATACCCAAAATAAGCATTTCACATACTGAATTGGTTGGTTTGCAATCTGTTCTCTTCCTCTATCTTCACACCCCCTTGCCCTTCTATCTCGTAAGTCTACTGTCTTCTTTACTGCCACACTTTAAATGTGAGTGATCATGTTCTTGCATGCCAGGACTTAATAATTTGCCATTGTATCATTCAAACACTGCTTTCACATAACTCACAGCATGCTTAACTCCCCTTTCTCTCCACTCCTTACAGACAAAACTAAAGGAAGCTTTCCACTGTCCTTAACAGTTTGTGAAATCAGACCCGGGTTTTACAGGTTTGAATAGGTTTGTGAAGGGCTATTACTCTAGCTGAATATAAATACCATCAATCAGCTTCACAGTTTTCATCCATTGTAAGTGATTCATTGGGCATTAATTCTTTCTTTGCAGTTACATTTTTTATCTTTTGAAACTCTCGTGGGTAAACTCACCTTGACCTGTAAGGTGAAAACTTCTGCCATAGAGAAATGTCTTCACTTTTTCTTTTGCAGACCTTTTTTTTCCTTCTATTTTTGTAGATGTCTTTTTTTTCTAAATGAACATTTTTTAAGGTTTGGCACAATTATATAAAAGCAAATAGCTGACAATTAGCTGTTTGGAAGGGTGTTCTGGTTGGCCTACTGAACGGACACCAGGGAGAAGAGGTCCTGCCTTCTTCCACAGGCTTCCAGTGTAGCCCTAAGCAAGTAATTTAATGGCTCTGTTCAGCAGGGAGATGGGAGATGTGATTCTATTTCCATTTCTGGCTTGTCTAGACTATGACATCTCTAGGGTAGTCACTACATTTACATGCATTCCCTAATATGCAGGTGTTCCCCATAGCTTGGTCTGCACCACAATATTAATTACAATGGCAAAGATCATGCACAAAAGAGGGAGTTTGAAAATAATATCTCCTGATGCTTGATCTCCGTAATCTGTAGCCATGCTCCGGTGTGTAGATTAAAATTTCAAACTCTGTTTTAACAGCTCTTTATTCTCAAATGATACTATCAATTTGTGATGGAAACCACTATCACAGTGCTGCAGCTCATGACAATTTGCATTCTGCATTGTTGCTTCAGTGAAGAAATGGTAGGTTTGCTTTACTCAGGATCTTCCAAATTGGCAATCTTCAGCGAACTGATAGAAAAATGCAAGTGCCCCTCCCTGAGGCAGCCATCTGGGAGACAGTGATACTGGCACATTAGCACAGCAGCACGCAAAGTGTGTTTCAGGTTTCTCCCCATTGATTTCCCATCTGAAACCAGTAATCCATCCCCAGCTACAGCTGCAATGCCATCACAGCAGTGTGCAGTTGTAGGGTCCCTGGCAGAACTTACTGTCTTCCCTAAACATGGATCCCGTTCTCTCAGAGCTGACAGCCTTGAATCAGATGCTGCATGCCTTCTCAGTCCTGTTTGACAGAGTGCCTGGCTTTAATAAGCAGTATTTAACAGTTTCATCAAATGACACTGAATAATTTGTTGAGGATAGTCTTCCCTTTAAAACTGCCAGCATTCAGTGTGTTACAGCATCAGTCTGACCATTTTGGATCCACTGGGGCTGACGTTAGCCTCCCTTACACTTCTTCAATATTGTTTGAGTTTTCAGAGCTTTTACAACTCTTATTTATGTACATAGACATTTCTGTGACAGTTGTTTTCCCTCTTATTTTTGGCCTTTCGAAAACAGTTCTTCCCCTGTGGAAGTCTTTTCTTCCTTTTGTTTTGCAGAACATTGTGTCTTATAAATGATCCGTGGAGGACTTTTAAAACACCCTGAGCTGAACAAAGCATGCTAACATGCAGTTTTAGTTATTCATCCATTTGGAAGGCCAGAAGCACAGATTCACCAGTGTTACCAAAATCCTATTCTTTTGAGGCTGCACTAAAAAGAGTGGAAAAGTTAGCAAGGCAGCATTTTATACAGATGTAAGTTGTGACATTTATTCGTATTGTTTATTCTTCACTTTAAATTTCTGAAATTAAAGTAGAGGGTGTACTTTTCCTCTCAGCTAGCACTTGGTGACCATTCTGGTAGAATTTCCCTGCTTGACACTACCCAGGCAGAAGGTAGTGATGTTTCAAGGCTGGGGTAGCCTGAGACAAGCCATAGTGACATTTCTGCATTTTGCTGTCTCCATGGGTGCCCCTTGTAAGGCTCTAGCATCTCTCTGGAGAACTACCATTTCTCAGTCCGAACAAAAGGCCCACCAACAATTGTCTTTCTCTACAGGACCCTAAGAAAAATAAGCACAGGAAAATAAGTTTAACCGTCTTTTGCTTTCTTAACACTAGTTCTTATCTTTCTTTGGAGAACAAGAGCTTGTGTCACATGTCAGCAATGAAACATAAGCATGCCAGGCTCAGCAGATCTATATTAGAGGATGTGACTGATGACCTCTACCTACCTTCCCCGTTTGGCACTATCTTTCCCTGACTCACCAATGAATGTAGTGGCTGCCCTTGCTCCTCTACTATGCTCCTCTGCAGGCAGCAACACTTGGGATGAAGACTGTGCTCTGAGGGTCTTCACAGCCCAGCCCAGCACCACTGCCTCTGCCTCACCACCAGATGCACATGGAACAACCATCTCTCACACTGCCATCACCAGCCAGGCTGAAATCCTCCTGAGGTGGCCCCTTGACTTCCTAGGAAATCAGGCTGGGTCCTGAGGACAGGAGGCAGCTGAAAAGTTACAGAGACACCTTCTTCCTTTTGTACCTCCTACCTGTCTCAAAACTCCTTGGAGTTTCCCCAACCCTACAACAGCTCTCTGAGCCCTGTTGAGCTAGTCGTCTGTCAATAGCTTCTCGTGAAACCTTTCTGATCCTTCTCAGAGATCACACCTGGGGCCCAGTTATGTCAGTGCTGCAGAATTTCTTTTTTGGTATTGCATGTAAAAATTATTTTGCCCTCACCCTTGAGAGGGCAACCTATAGTTTTGCCTCTGAGAAGCTCTGAGTAAGCTGTGTGCCATCATACAACCTGTATTGACACCCTTATATTTCCTAGGGTCTTCAACATGCCTGTCCTAGTTTGAGAGAACCAGGATAAAAATTTCCTATGGCCATACAGACCTGAGTCCTCAGACCCCACCAGCAGCCTGTGGATGTGGCAGAAACATGGGAGGGGAGCAGCTATGCCTATGTGGAGGGTGGGTCAGGTGACCTAAATGGATCAATCACAGTGTTCCTTCCCAAGGTACTCAGCATAAAATGCCTCCTTGGAGGGCTTGCCTCTGGCTGAGGTGTTGGCTGGGTAGGAGTTGGTCTGTTTCTCATTGCTCCTTCTGTTGCTGTTTCCTGTTTTGTCAGCAGAGAAGAATCAAGATAGGTTGCCTTCCCCTGCCTTCCTGAGTAGAGCTGGGTTGGCTGCTCCAAAGGTTTTATTGCAGGTTGTTACTGGCACCCAGGACTCAGGCATCCCCCATCTGCTGCTAAGTCTGGTTTGGGACTTTTCTTGTTGGGGAGTAATTATCAACTGAGGGGTGTAGGTTCCATATTTGTGTATTTGTATATGTATTTGTAGCTCACTATCATTATTGTTATTGCTACTTAATTAAACCCATTCTAGTTTTTTTCCCCCAACCTTAAAATCTCTCTCCCCTAGTCCCCTGTTTATCTTCCTCTTGGAGGGTAGTGGGGGGATAACAAAGAACATGTGTCACTTGGTTATTTTCTAAAACTGAGGCAATGCCCATTCCTAGTGCTCTGCTCTGGTGAGTACTCTAGCTGACAGAGCACTACTTTGTGTGCACTTTGACTCCTTAAGAATGTGTGACAGACAAAGCAATGTGCAAACCTTCTAAAAGAAATTAGTGCTTGGGTATTATGAGAAAAAGACCTAAATTAACTACAGAACATGTCTACACAGACAAGACACTCTTTGTAAAGATTCTTTTATTCCACTTGAGTGATTTTGGGCTTGTGATCAAAATCTTTAATAAACCCTTGACCTCTTCTGTCTTCTTCCCCATGCATATTTTATTTTTCCAGAATATGGCCCTTCTCTTCACCAGCAGATCTATAGCAGTTGTTCTATAATGTTTCATATTGCTCGAATTACTCTCATGAGAAATGAAGATTTCTGAGGAAAGGTCTAATGACCATTCAGTTCAGGCACTATGGTATGGTACTTCCACCCACCCTGGAAGACTGGTATGAAGGATATCCATTACCACAGTATTGGATAGCCTTTCATTTTAGAAAGGTGTTAGGGTTGAAGGAATGAATTCTCAATGCAAACTACAATAGAAATGAGATTTCAAAGAGGTCCATTTAAAAGTTGTTATTATGGGAGTCTATTTTCATGAAAGTGTTAAATAGTCAGATTATGTTTAGGGTTTTTTTTGTTGTGATTACTTCCTCTTCAGCATCAACATTCTATTCATTTTGCCATTCTGTTCTTAGTAATTGTTGTTATTTATTAATGAATATTTTTCTCCATTATGTAATCTCTTTGCAGATCTTGCTTTGTATCTCTGTGAAGGAAAAGAGTGATAGAAAAAGTGTGAAGGAAGGCAGAGGGCATGAGGGAGCTGTCTCGTGCTTGCAAGGACAACTAAGTCTAACAGCATCACCAGGTTATTGAATAAAGCAATACAGGTTCAGGGAACTGAAATGCATCTTCATCACATGTCAGAACTTTGGGTTGCTCTGTTTTAGTAAACAAACTATCCTGATGATAGAACTTCTAATTTGTCATTAGTTTTTATTATTACTTACTTTAGCTTGTGTATTACTGCTACCTTAAGAAAAGGATCAATAAGGACTCAACAAAGTAGTAGACATCAGAGTGTGAACTTCCCTGCAAGTCTTAAGGCGTGTTAGTTCCCAAATAAAGCCATCTTAAGCATGCTGTCCAATGGAGCAATAATTTCAACAGTAAGTGATCTACATTAAGATCCAGTCAGAGACAGATTTTGTTTTTGACTGCAGTGTGGCCAATGAATATGTACCCTTAAACGTGTTTAAAATTAGTATATTTGTACAAAGTTAAAGTACTTTGCATAATTTTGATTGCATGTAACACTTCCAGATTTTATACTTCACAATTAGTGAGTCAAGATTTACTCCAAGGTTTGGAACTTACAGAGCAGGCTGTAAGTAGGAGATATCCATGAGAAGACTGAGATTAACACTCACTGTGCACTGCTGTAGGAGAAAACTGGATAACGGGATAACCTCCGATACAATATCTAGACACAGGTCCATATGACAAAGGTGTTAGACAAGATAATGTTCCATCTGCACTTGGTCTTATTTAAAATATTTTTTCTTTCTTTTCTTATTGTTGTTTGCCTTCCACAGACTGTGGAGTCAATTCAGCAAAACAAAGCAGGATGTCCTAAGATCGCACAGCTCTCTGGTGAGGGTACGAAAATTATGCCCTGCTGGAAGGGATGCAGGAAAATGGCAAAGGCTGCAGCCTTGGGTCATATAAAAATGCAGCCTTTCCAGGAACAAAAGAAGAAAAGGGAGAAAAAAAGAAAAAATAAAAAAAATTCTGTAGCAGCTGAGTAACTGGGACAAAGGATATGACTGCACTACAATGTTTACTAGGATCTGTTACTGGCCTCCAAGGAGAGAAAATCCATTTGAAGCCATATTTGTACAGATAAAATAGGCCTGTAAAAAAGTTAGAATACACAGATCAAGGGGAATTTTAATTACTACTACACTGCCAGAAATCTGAACTTCAGAACAGAACTGATCTGAATCCTAGGGAAAGAAACAAGTTTGGAAAAAGAGAGCCTGCTTAGTCATGAATGCTTAGAACAAGTGATCATACTGCAAGTCAGAGACAAGATGGATCTGCTCAACAGGGAATAGCATAACAATATTTTATGAAGCGCACTTCAAGAGAAAGAAGCTCAGATGAAACGACTGGCATCTATGATTTTTTCAGAACTTTGCGAGTGTCAACTGGTAATTAAGAGATTTATAGTCAAAGCATTTGTGTGTTTAGAGTCCAGGATTACTTTTTTTTTTTAATTTTGTTTTTGTATTTGGTTTTGGAGAAGGTTCCAGAAGTCTGTTTTTAATTCTGTTTATCCTCTACCTAGGCAAGACTGATTTTTTTCTGCTTTAAACTCTTGGTGACTGATGTTCTGAGCCATTTTAAGATGATATGCATCTGATACGAGATCCTGCTTTTGCCATACTACTTACAGCTAGGCAGTGATCCATTAAGGCATGTATTTCTCAGGCATCTGATAAGAATTCCAGAGTATTGAATGTGTCCAACCCCAAGTAAAGAAACAGAAAGACAGATGATGCCAGGAAAATAAAACATCTGAAGACACAGCTAACCACATAACTTATCACTTGACCTGAAAAAGGAAAATTAAAAGGTACCTCTTATATCTGTACCAACAGAAACACTTCATTTTTTGCAAAGTCTGTTTATTCTAATAGATCTCTTAATCATTAGAATAAATATACCACATTTTCTTGCTTTTTTCAACCAGACTTCGAAAGACCTTTCTTTAGACTAAATACAATGGCAAATTATGAAGAAAGGCAGTGTCTGTAACTTTTCAGGAAATACAGTTGATATTGTCTGCATTGTTAAAGCTATCCTTCAATTCTAACTTAAGTAAGTGTTAATATTTAAAAAACATTTTTAAAGTTAATTGCAGATGCATGATTGTGTCTCTTACTTTATTTGACACATTTCAGACAAGAACTATTCTTGGCCATAGCACTGTGCAACCCACTCCTCCTCCCAGCCTGCCCACTGTCTGCAGCAGTTCAAGACAGCAAGGTGAAAGCCACATGGGGGATACCAGCAGATCCAAGTCTCCTCTCAGTTATAAAAGTGCGAGAAGCTGCTGAGTTCTGACTTTGAAATTCACTGCACAGAGGTGGGTACAGGGCCATTGCAAACCCATTAGAAGAATCTGAATTTCCAATGCAGCGTGAGCATGCCACAAAATGTTCACTTCTGTACATTTGCTTTTACCTTAAGTAGTTTTGTCAGAATCGGGTAAAAGATCTTTTGAGCTCAGAACCACACTAATTCCACAGCTTTAGCATTTGAGCCTTTGTTCAAAAAAGGCTCTTGAGAATACATGTATTCATAACTCCCAGCCTGCTGTTAGCAAAGGACTTTGAAGGGAAAAAAAATTACAAATATCATAGTAACAGAGATCCAGGATACTGTCTTATGGCATCATGGAATTGTCAAAGTTGGAAGGAACCTCTAGAAATCATTTAGTCCAACTCCCCTGCTAAAGCAGGATTGCCTAGAGCACATTACTCAGGGCTGCATCCAGGTGGGTCTTCAATATCTCCAAAGAAGGGGACTCCACAACCTCCTTGGGCAGCCTGTTCCAGTGCTCTGTCACCTTCACTGTAAAGAAGTTTTTCCTCATATTTAAATGTAACTTTCTATGTTCCAGCTTGTGTCCAGTGCCCCTTGTCCTGTCACTGGGAACTACTGAATACTGTCTTGCTCTATCTTCCTTGCACCCACCCTTTAGATACTTACAGGCAATTATAAGGTCTCCTCTCAGCCTTCTCTTCTCCAGGCTAAAGAGTCCCAGTTCTCTCAGCCTTTCCTCATAAGGGACATGCTCCAATGCCTCAGTCATCTTTGTCACCCTCTGCTGGACTCTCTCCAGCAGTTCCCTGTCTCTCTTGAACTGGGGAGCCCAGAACTGGATGCAGTATTCCAGCTGTTGTCTCACCAGGGCAGAGTAGAGGGGGAGAATGACACCTCTCAACCTACTGGCCACACTCTTGCTTATGCACCCCAGGATTCCACTGGCCTTCTTGGCACCAAAGGCACATTGCTGGCTCATGGATAATTTACTATCTACCAAGACTCCCAGATCCCTGGTATTTTTGGAACAGCAAGAAGAAGGACAACATATTAAAAAAGAGACAGGTCAAATTAAAATATTTTCTCCATGGCTATGGTAAGATAAATTGGGCAATGATCAATACAGGTGGAAGTTTTAACTCCACTCTCTTTCAGTGCAAGAAGGTGGCAGGGATCGTGGTTGTGCACTACAGCAGGGTACAAGAGGAAGAAGTGCATTCATTTGGGGTGACTGTGAAGTACCCATTTATTGATGATACCTTGACCTTTGGAGGGACTATGTACAGCCCTAAGTGAAGCCTCCAAGCTGTGTACAAAGAGTAACAAGCTTGGGTGGAAATTGCCTGAAGTATTCAATAGGAAATACTAAGGACAAGGGAAGATCTTAAATCTTTGTATTCGGTGATACACACCTGACACAGCACTACTGAAAATTCAGAAAATTAAATCTGTGCTAAGGGTAAGAATGTGAAGTATTTCAAAACAGATCCTTAAATAATTTTAATTCAATGCTTTTGTGGATCTAGTCTGCAGAGAGGAAATATAAGCGACTTTGGAAGTTTTTGACTTAGCAGGGCTAATAACTCAAAGAATCATTGTCACTGCTGAGTACTGGTCAGATCACAGGAGGGTGCAGAGTCATTTTATCCAGATGTAGAGAAATATGAAAAGTCAGTGCATCTTGAAAAACTAGGCAGAGGTTTCCACTGAAATATAGGAGGAAAACTAACAGTAATACCTCAACTCTGGACCTGGGGAAAGCAGACTTCAGGTTGCTTGGGGAACTGCTTGGTAAGGTCTCCTGGGAAAAAGAGTTTCAGGGTGCTAGGGTCCAAAAGTGCTGGTCAGTCTTTAAGCACCACCTCCTAAGAGCACAAGACCAGGCAATTCCAAAATGCTGGAAGTCAAGCAGGCAAGGTAGAAGGCCACCCTGGCTGAGTAGGGACCTTCTACTAAAACTAAGGCACAAAATGAAGGTGTATGGACAGTGGAAGGAAGGACAGACAACATGGGAGAACTATAGAGATACTGTTCGACACTGTAGGGCAGAAATCCATGCAGTTAAAGCTCAACTAGAGTTGAAGCTGGCCAGCACTGTGAAGGATAATAAAAAGGACTTTTAAAAATATGTTAATAGCAAAAAGCAGGGCAGAAATAACATTGGTCCATTACTTGATGATCATGGACACCTGATAAACAGGGATACAGACAAGGCAGAGACATTTAATGCTTTCTTCACCTCTGTCTTCAACACTGATTATGGGCTTGAGCAACTCCAGAACCCTGAGCTAGAGAACCATGTCTGGGGAAATGACAGTCTCCCAATCAGCCCTGAACTTGTGCGGGATTTGCTGCTCCAGCTAGATCCTTACAAGTCAATGGGACCTGGTGAGATTCATCCAAGGATACTTAGAGAGCTAGAGGAGGTCATGGTCATCTGGCTTGCTTCATTCAACATGAAGTATCCAATTTGTACTGATTTTAAGTTGTTTGTTATTCAGGTCGGATGCAACCCACGTATTCGAGTTCACGGGTGTTTGTAGAATCATTTTGACTTTCCCAATGTTTGGCAGGTGAACCATTACAGTCTGTCCTGGGTATAGAGAGATTTTCTTGTTGCAAGGTTTTCTTTGTGTCTCCTTTTCTTGAGTGGGTGATGTAGGAAAGAAAGCAGTTAGACGAGGACACCCGTTTACCCCCCATCTGTTATTTATGGTGGTGACTGCATATTGCAACCTTTCATCCCATTTGGAGTCCTGTGGGCGGATAAGGCTTTTGATTAACCCGTTAGTACGTTCCACTATCCCATTTGCTTGGGGATAGTATGGCATATGAAATGTCCATTGGATGCCTTCACTTCTTGCCCACTGTTGTACCAGATGTGAAGTGAAGTGAGTGCCATTATCAGACTGAATATGTGTAGGTTTAGGTAATACCCCAAATACCCTTTCCAGGAAGCGGACCGTATTTTCACCATTTGCTTTAGAAACAGCTTCAGCACAAGTTAGACCTGATACCACTTCTACCATCACAATGATATACTGTTTGTTACCGGATTTGCGGAAAGGACCTATGTAGTCCACTTGCCAAGTAGACCACAAGGACTTTCCCTCTCGAATATGCAGAGTGTCAGTCGTCAGGGGATGCTTCCCCAACCGAATCTTACACAGATCACATTCAGAAATGATTGTTTTACACTGTTCACGGGTAACAGGCCATCCCCTGGTTTGTGCCTCCTTGTACAAATCAAAGATCCCTGAGTGACCCCTTTTACAATGAAGCCATTCAAGCAATCGCTCCCACTCCTGATTTTCTTCTGCTGTTCTGATTTCCACTACATTGATTTTGGCCAGTTCATCAACATAGTTATTCCACCTGCTAGCATCATTTTTCAGACTGGTCTGGTGAGCAGGAATCCACCCTACATGAAAGTTAGGATTTTTCTTGGCAATTTTTAGAATCTGTTGCCATTTTTCTTTCTGCCACACTGGCACCCTGTTAATCTCCCAGTTGTTCTGTTCCCAGAAAGTTATCCATTCCACACAGCCCTTGAAGACCGAAAAGGAATCTGTGTAGATGTACACAGCATCCTTGGCGGCCTTTTCCCGTACAAACACATTGAGAACAGCATCCAGCTCCCCCACTTGTGCACTGCCCTTATCATGATTTATTATGCGTTCAGCCGTGGAAGGTTTGACTGCAGCAGATTTGAAGAACCAGGTTTTACCCTCCCTTCTGGCTGACGCGTCTGTGAACCAGGCATTAGTCATCTCACTTTTGTATTCTGGGGCCTCCTTAATAGGACTGGGAGTTTTCATTGTTAACTCTTTTTCCTCCATGGACTCAATGTGTTCCTGGATTTTTAGCTGTTTGTCCGGGCCTTCCTCCAGCTTGAAAAGACCAGAGTAGCACTCAATCTGGCTATACCATTTCCTGATTGTCCCCTTTTGGGATATACCCTCTGGAGGGGCTTTCCCAGACAGCACATGATTAACCACTTTGAAAGGACCCTGTAGTATCACCTTTTGTTTTTTAACAATTTTACTGACCTCTGTTAGTGCTGTGCACACTGTTAGCAATCCCTTCTCTAGAGTGGAGTATCGTTTTTCTGAGTCCTTAAGAGATTGTGAATAGAAACCAATGGGTCGTGTACTCCCACTAGGTCCCTTTTGCCAAAAGTGATATGATAAGGCACTAGCTGAGAATCCCCATTCTATTGTTATTGGATCCTCTGGATGAAGAGGTCCCAGAGTCTGGAAGGTCTGTGCTTCCAGTATTAGCAGTTCAAGGGCCTCGTCATGAAATTTGTTCCATTCCCAGTGATGATTCTTTTTCAAGAGATCATAAAGAGGCCGTGCTATCACAGAGAAATCAGGGATATGTTTTCTCCAATACTGAAGGGTTCCCAGCAATTGTTGCAATTCCTTTTTATTAGCTGGTACCTTCATCTGAGTCAATTGGGACACGGTATCAGACGGAATATTCCAGGTTCCCCCTTTCCACCTTATTCCCAGGAATTTTACCTCTTGGGATGGTGGTTGCCTTTTCCCTTCAGGGATCTCTAGCTGAATATCGGTTAGATGCTTAATTATAGCATCATACACAACTTTCACTTCTCTCTCACTCTGGCCCCCTATCAGTATATCATCTATGTACTGATAAACTTTCACTTTGGAATTGTTTTTAATTTCTGGAACATTTTCCAGTTCACACGCAAGTGCGTGATGGGCCAGCGTGGGTGAGTGTTTATATCCCTGTGGCAATCTCGTGAAAGTGTATTGGACTCCATCCCAAGTGAAGGCAAAATACTTTTGGTCCTCGGTATCAATAGGGACCTGGAAAAACATGTCCTTAATATCCAGTGCTGCCAGCACAGGATGTGCTGCTTCCTGGATTTCTAGCACCAGTTCAGCTATGTTTGGTACGGCTGCAGTGAGGCCTTCTGTATTGGCATTCAATTTCCTGTAGTCTAAAGTCAGTCTCCATCCCCCATCTGGTTTCCTCACAGGCCAGACTGGGGCATTGTACGGTGAATGGCATGGCACTATTATACCTTTTTGTTTTAAATCAGCTATTACCTCCCTGATGCCATCCTTGGCAGCAACTGGAATAGAATATTGTTTTACTTTTGTTGTTTTGCTCCGTGGCAGACGTGGGGCACATTGTAACAACTTTACTTCCAGTGTTGGTGTGCCAAATGTCCAGTAGCGGCCTCGCTCATCTCTCCAGGCACGACCTGCTAAAACATCCAAACCTAACAAGTTAGGAACATCTCCTACAATCATTTTGGTTCGGATCGGTTTGTCATCTCCTGGAAGGTGCATGGTGACCATAGCTGTTTTCTGTAAAGTAGAATTGCCAAATGCTCCACTCACACACACTGATTTTGCAGAGGTAGTAATACCACAGTACCTTGCCTCCTCAGCATCCAATGTGGTTGCCTATCTCGGTCCGCGACACATAGCAATACCTCTCTCAATGATTTTTCAATGCTCTTGGGAATCTGGGGAGGTACCAGTTGACTGGAAGCTGGTAAATGTTGTCCCAATGTTCAAGAAGGACAGCAGGGATGACCCTGGTAATTACAGGCCTGTTAGTCTCACTTCAGTGCCTGGTAAGATTATGGAGAAGATTATTCTGGGAGCTACTGAAAAACACCTAAAAGACAACAGACTCATTGATCCCAGCCAACATGGGTTCATTAGAGGAAGGTCCTGCTTGACCAACTTGATTTCTTTCTATGACAAGGTTACCGACCTAGTTGACCAAGGGAAGCCAGTTGATGTAATCTTTCTGGATTTCAGAAAAGCCTTTGACACTGTCTCTCACAGTATCCTTCTAAACAAAATGTCCAGCATCCAGCTGGACAAGCACATAATACATTGGGTGAGTAATTAGCTGATGGGTCGAGCTCAAAGAGTCATAGTAAATGGGGCCACATCAGGCTGGTGACCGGTCACTAGCAGGGTTCCACAGGGATCCATCTTAGGGCCAGTACTCTTTAATATATTCATAAATGACTTAGATGCAGGACTTGAAGGCCTACTTATTAAGTTCATGGACAACACTAAATTGGAAGGAACAGTTGACACCCTCAAGGGCAGAGAGGCCCTGCAGAGGGATCTGAACAAATTAGAGAGCTGGGCAATTGCCAGTGGCATGAAGTTTAACAAGGAGAAGTGCCAGGTTTTGCACCTGGGACACGGTAACCCTGGATATACAGACAGTCTGGGCAGCGAGAGGCTGGAGAGCAGCCCTGCGGAGAGGAACCTGGGGGTTCTGGTTGACGGCAGGTTGAACATGAGCCAGCAGTGTGCCCTGGCAGCCAGGAGGGCCAACCGAGTCCTGGGGTCCATCAAGCACAGCATAGCCAGCTGGTCAAGGGAGGTGATTGTCTCACTTTACTCTGCACTGGTGTGGCCCCATCTTGAGTACTGTGTGCAGTTCTGGGTGCCACAGTACAAAAAGGATATGAAGCTGCTGGAGAGTGTCCAGAGGAGGGATACCAGGTTAGTGAAGGGTTTGGAGGGGATGCCGTATGAGGAGCAGCTGAAAGCACTTAGGCTGTTCAGCCTGGAGAAGAGGAGACTGAGGGGAGACCTCATTGCAGCTTACTGCTTCCTCACTAGGGAAGGTGGAGGAGCAGGTGCTGACCTCTTCTCTCTGGTGACCAACGATAGGACCTGAGCGAATGGTAGGAAGATGTGCAGGGGGAGGTTTAGGTTGGACATTAGGAAGGAATTCACCCAGAGCGTGGTGAAGCACTGGAATAGGCTCCCCAGGGAAGCAGTAATGGCACCAAGCCTGACAATATTCAAGAAACATTTGGACAATGCCCTCAGGGACATGTTATGAACCTTGGGGTTGTCTTATTCTGGGGCACGAGTTGGACTTGGGGATCCAGGCTGTCCAAGGAGGTGTTTGAGCCACCATCCCTGGATACATCTAAAAAGACAGATGTGGTGCCAGGGGACAGGGTTTGGTGGTGGACGTGGCAGAGCTAGGGTAGTGGTTGGACTTGATGATCTTGAAGGTCTTTTCCAACCAGAATGATACTATGATACTATGATATAGCAAATATTCAGAGAGATAACACAGTTATTTGAAGCAGGAGTTCTACAAATGCAAATGGTATGAATTTGCAGAACTAGTAAATCAATTTTATAGAGATTTGAGCTGGGGAAAAATGTAGCAAAAAAGTTAATGGAAGCATTTAATAAAGGACAATGAACAGACACCATAAATCTAAGCAGTAATAGATATTAGAGAAATTTATGCAGCAGCTCACTCAGTACAGGAAGGAGTCCTTAACTTCAGGACATATAGCACAATGTGATTATGCTTAAAATGGCCCATACACATCCTAACAAATCACCAGCAAGTTTATTTTAACTTTCATTGCAAGAAAATTTTGAAAACTTCAGTAGGATTTACAAGGATTCTGGGAGCCTAAAGTAGATGTTTTAAATGCGTGTGTATCAGGATGGCAGGTATCTGATTGCCCTTTTAAATTAAAACACCAACAGTGGGAATCTCCAACTATCCATGAAGTGCTGCCTTGTATTTCTTTCACACATGAAGGAGGTCTTTGTTATTCCTGTTCACTCCTTTGAGCCTAGATATATTCTGCCTATCTTGTGGAGGAGAAGATGGAGGTGGCAGAGGGAATGGAGAAATCAAACCCATGTGTTTTCCTAGAAGAAGCTTTACTGACAGCTTTGAAAACTTACCATGGAACCATAACACTCCCCTGACAACGCTCTCTTCAACTACCTGAAGGGAGGTTGTAGTCAGGTGGGGGCTGGGCTCTTTTTCCAGGCAACCAGTGACAGGACAAGAGGGCACAGCCTGAAGCTGCTCCAGGGTAGGTTTAGGTTGGATATTAGGAAGTACTTTCTTATGGAGAGGGTGATTAAACATTGGAATGGACTTCCCAGGGAAGTGGTGGAGGCACTGTCCCTGGATGTGTTCAAGGAAAGGCTGGATGTGGCACTTAGTGCCATAGTCTAGATGGTGTGGTGGTGTTGGTCATAGGTTGGACTTGGTGATCTTGAAGGTCTTTTTCAGCCTTGGTAGTTCTGTGATTCTGTGTAGTACCAAACAGTGTGTTTAGTACTGTTCATCATCTTTTATGATGTGCATGTCAGATCATCCTGAGAATCCTCTGGTGGGGAGGGAGGGAGGAGGAGAAGGGGAAATCAAGTCAAATTACAATGAGGCCTTCATTTAAGCACACATGCAAAGAAAATTTTGAAGACATAGTGAGTGCATGTAGTAGTGAATAGATGTATAACAGATATTGCTGAAAAAGTGATCCTCCATCTTGTTTGTTCACAACACTGCAATATTTTACAGCTAGAAGAAAGTATTTGTTATAAGATGCATCAAAGAGTATATTTTAAGTTATAATGAAAGGTATAAATTATTCTATTAAGTTTAATTAATCACACTCAGTATTTTTGTTTAATCCTCGTATTATTTGAGATTTCCTCTCAGCTAGATATTGATGATTGTTGTGAATGTTTGATGTATTTCAGTAATTTGAGTTAAATGTACAGATGTGAATAAGCAATTAATTGTTAGAGAATATTTTTCAAATTGAAAAGTACTTATTTAATATCCAAGAAACATAATGTAATTTCAATATAATGGACACTTTAGCATTATTAGGAGATTTTTTTTTTACTACTAGTTGACAAATCCTTAAAGGTAATACAGGGTAACTGAATACTTTTGGCCTTTGTTTCAGCACAGTAAGCATGGAGACAACGTTTGATATCACTGAAAGACATTTGATCCTGAACACATGTAATCATCTCATGGATCTGAATGAGGTCCAAAATTTATCTGTTTACTTATGTTACTCCTCAGGACAAGAAATTAAAGGGCATGATCAAAATATTAATGAACTGGAAACATTTTGTATGGAGTAAGTGAAGTAATTTCTGATATTATGTAAGCCACCAGATGTCTTTGCAAGCATATGTCATTTAGGGATCTGAACTGAACATATTGGAATGAGCCAGCATCCTCTATGAGACAATCTTTTAATACGACATCAAAAAAAACAAAGCAACTTTTAATAGTTCTTCAGATTAATTCATAATGCTTTGGGGAAAAAAAAATGATGTTATGATTCTATTCTGAATATAAACATCTTCCTTATAACCACATGTACACAGAAGCCCGTTTGCAAATATTACATGTTGGCACATATAGACAGAAGCCAGTTTGGAAAAAAACATAGAAGCTGGAGGAAGACTGGAAGGTGCACACTGGGTTATGATGTCCAGTTCCTGGCTACCTGAGCTGACTGTATTATAGGTCTTTCCATAATGTCACTTCCCATAAATTGATCATAAACCTTGACCTTAAAATCACTGCTTATCACCAGCCACTGCTCTCACATGATGCATAGAAATTTTTATCTAGCTGCCAGTGTAAATGTAATGCTCTCATGTTATTGATATTCCCAGGAATCACCTCATCAGGTCAATTGTTTTTGGCTCCTAAGTAATCCTGACCATGTTGTGTGTGTCTGGCTGGGCTGGCAGTAGTGTTATGACATCATGAACAAAGTATCTTTCCACATTGCAAAAGCCAAAAAAGGGTTGACAGTCTATTTGTTTGTCTGTCTTGTACTATTTGTTTGTCTGACATCTGCGCACATCTTCAGAACTGTTAAGGTTTATGGAGGACAGAAATGTATATATTTCCCATTTTTATTGTGGACTAGTCTCTGAGGAAAACTAGCTCAGTCCAAACAACCCTATTGCATGGTATTACTTTAATAACATGAGTTAGCCCTTAAGTATTCATTAAAAGACAATTCTAAGAGATTAAATAGTAACTGATACAATATATCAATAACTGAATTCAAAACAAACTATGTTGCTGCAAGAGTCTCTTGGATTACCTGAACGATAACTTCCAAGTTTTCATTGTTGTCTTATCTGTCAGTCTAGTAATTGCCTTTTATCCTGTGAAATGAACATTTTTGGGTATTAAAACAGATCTTTGGTATATGCATGTGCTTGGTTGTTTTTTTTTTACCTCAGATTTCTGCTCCGTCCTTTTTGTAGTGTTTATGTATTGCTTTTCACCATTAGCATTTGAAGAAGATCTTTCAGCGTTAACTTTTAAATCAAATGATAGGTCATTTATCTTAGGATGCATACTGAGAAGTAATCAATTGCAGCATCACTTTATTGATAGTATTTTGAAAGTCTTCCAGAAAAACTCCTTGCCTTGTTCTGTAGTTCAGTCTGATTGGATTGATTTATGCTAAAATATTTCCTTGGGTTCCACAAAAGCTCCATTTTAATGGTTGGCATCCTTCATCGGCAGTAGTAATAAAAAAAAAGAATGTTGCTCATAAAATACTACAGCCATTAGCACAATTTAATTATTCAGATAAGTACAACAGCACCATTAATAAGATGCTGTAATGACGTCAAACATCACCCACAAAACAGGAATGTTCAGTTATATTCCCATGCAGATTTAACAGGCCGCAGCCTTATTTGGAAAAAGAAAAATTTTCAACACAACGACTACTTAACTATTAAGCAAAAGTTATTTCCAATTACGACAGTCAATCCAATTTGTGAAACAGGGCAACATAGTAAAATATTTTATTCTTCTTGAATTATTTCCTATGTAACTTCTGTTAATCCCATAGCAGAAAAATTTCCAGAGGAAAGAAAGACTTCTATTAGTCTCAGGTTAAGGTTTCCTGCTTTAGAAGATGAATACCAATGATCTCTAAAAAAAAAAAAAGAAATAATTAAAATAATCAATATGTCAAAGGAAATGTATGCAGGATAGCTACAAATGGTTTATTAGAATTATAGTGCTATTGTATTTAAAAACCTAGAGACATCTTTGGGGAGATGAGCCTGTGTCAGATGTGAAAAGAGACAAAACTGTTAAATATTTTCAAGTATTTAATGAAACCTCTCATCTGAAACAGGCTTGCTAAATTATTTATTGAAAATCTAATTAGTAAGCGTAGCCCTTAGAGCTTGGATTTACTCTTTCTGAAGTGACCCATATATATCTTGTACAACAGGATATCAGAAGGATTCCAAAGATTGCAGAAATTGTTAGGAGGTATTAAAGTAGCAATTTTATCTGTTCAATAACAACTGCATAATTTTCTTCTCATTTACATTATGAGGAAAGCAATACATTTTGTATGTTAAGGAGACCAAAAAAAATCTAGTTTATCCTGATCCATGAAAGCTCAGGCTTTTGCAATTCATGAAGAAAAAAGTGCCTCCAAGAAACCTATACTAGGCACTGCTGACATTATGTCCTGCTCTATTTGTCAACATTTTGACATCAAGCAGTGTTTTTCTGACTATAATTTGTTGGTGTAAGTTTTTCACTTGCTGAAAGCATGAATTAATGCAGGCAAATATGGCAATGGATAACTTTTATCGGTGAGGGATTTGGTCGTCTAAAAGATACTGTGGTGTGTGCAATGTCAGTAAAGGGGAGAGTAAAACTATTAATCTATTTCAAAAGGTGCCTGTGAAGTGTGGGGGGGGCTGGGCTAGATGACCTTTAAAGGTCCCTTCCAAGCCCATACATTCTATGATTCTGATACCTGGAACCATCTAGTATTCTGGAACCATCTAGTATTGCTTGACAGAGGATTAGAACTGTGTTTTAAAAAAGGCTATTTTCCTCATGAAAACTGCACTTGATATGTTGCTTTTTCCCTCCATTTTCTTAATTCCTGGGTAAAAAGTTTTATGTGTATGTGAATACACAAAAAACTCTGTATATACATGTGAGAGAGTGAAAGGGATGAAAATAGTACAAAAAGTAACAATTAATTAGAAGAAAGGTACTTGTCAGAAGTGTTTTCTGGGAAAGAATCTGAAAAAGCTAAAAACACACTAAGTGGTCAACTGGAGGTTTTTTTGGTAGATTCTGGTAAATGCATCATCTAAGGCATTAATTACCAGTGAGAGAATGAGACAATAGGAAGAGAATAATGACTGAACATGATCTAAGCACTGAGTCATAGTCAAGCATCATTAACACTGACAGGTTATTGGTTCAAGAAAATATTGAATTTCCAAGATATCTAGAAAGGCAGTCATATTATTTAGCAAAGAGATTATTTTCTTTTTTTTTTTTTTTTCTTTCCATTAGGAGTTTGTATATTATAAAGATATAATATCTTCCCTTAGTAAACTCCACATGTTTCACAGTGAACTTTCTTTGAAAAATGAAATATATAATGAAAGAAAATATAATCTTCAGATAATCTGAACTGGATTTTTCCTATAAATATAGAAGCCCTTTCACCAGACTGGATTAAAACATTATAAAGAAAGGTTCAGCAATTTAAATATTTGCATCTCTCAAAGACTATATAAGCGAGTTTTGAAACATCATCTCTATTGAAGCTGTTGTGGGAGGAGATCCAGGTTGGAGACTCAGGTCTCTGGGGTCCCTCAGACCAGTAGGCCTGTGAATACGCTGCAGCATTTTGAAATCAGGCAGCAAGTGCAAGAGGTCGTTTCAGAGGGAAGGTAGCTGGGATTAAGAACACGGAATGGCCCTATGCCCCTTTTCTTCACAGCCTGTTTAATACAGGTCTTCTTAGGTGTTAGCACCTCATAATCCTCAGCGTTACTGAATGGAGGGTGGGGTACCTACTGCAGGGTGATTGAAAAGGGAAAATAATACCCAGTCCTCCAGCACCTTACCCCTTTTGAGGCTTGCATACAGTTTTCACAGCCTGTTCCTCTGACACTCAGGAGAGGAACAGAGGAAGTGTCCATGTTTCTGGAGCCCACCCTTCTGTGAGACTGGATTGAGAAGGGAAAGGAGCATGTGCCACTGTGATACTGGAGTATGGAGAGAACAAGCAAGACCTGCAGCACTTAGAGGAAATAAAATTGTGTCACAGTCTAGAAATGGACTTTCCACGGAGAAGATATACTTTTAAAAGCCAGATTGGAAAAGATTAACAAGGTAAAGAAGTGCTCTCTGCATGCTAATGCCAATGGGCCGTGCTACAGGCCAGTGTTTTTATTTCCCTGTTGTTAGCTTTCGCAGGTGTTCTCTTATGCCTGTATTTTCACATCCTGCCTTTAATACTAATTTATCTGTTTTTCTTTAATTTATTTTTTTAAATTAGTCCCAGGAAATGCATTAACTGCCCTGCTGGTTTAATATTTCCTCCTTGCTTCAGGAAGATAGTTTTCAATTTTTGGTGCAAAGATTAAAACACTCAGTCAAAATGCTTGCCTTTCTCGTATTTATTAAAGAACAGTATTTATCTCGCCCTCACAGTGCTGACAGGTTTTCCTAGAAATACATCTTCCACTTGGGAAATCTTAAACTCTAGTGAAATAAATGCAGTAACACCCACCACAAAACATGAGCGAGACAGACAGATAGCAAGTGAAGGAAAGCCATAAGAAGTCAGTTATTGTTTTTATCTTATGGAGCCAGGTTGTGGCTATTAACAGCTTCTAAATCCCACTGAAACTCATGCTGTCCAGTTAGTTACAGTGTAGCTCTCTTTCCATTCTCTCCAGAAATGAAGTAAACCAGGTAGTAGAGGATCCATTCTTCCATGTGCAGGGGAATGTAAGCAAGAAACTGAGGGAGCAGATGGTTATTAGCAATAGTATTGAATTCAAGAGGGTCTCTGAGGAGCTGAACCTGTGTCAAATGTGAAAGGAAAGGGTTTGGAGAAATAATTTCATCCCTATAATGAAATCGCTGACATGAAATCTCCCAGTGCCTGAATTATTTAGAGGAGGACAAAGTAGTAACTAAATTTGTCTCTCAGAATATTCTTTTGCCTTTCCTAAAATAATTGCTTCTCTTTTTTCTCCTTGCATATTTTTCCCTGGAGACTTTTTACACCCCCAAATTTCAGGTGGACTTTCACCTATTGTAGGCTTTTAACAGGTTATTTTATGAAGTAAATCATACAGTAGGAAATAATGAAGATAACCCACAGATTAAACTTGGGATGTGATGCCCAGTGGCAGCAACCACAGAATCTTTTTGGGCATGTTGGTTTTTGTGAAGGAGAACTGCAAGGAGTCCTCATATTGGCCAGTGTGGATGTCTTAGCCAAAGTTCTCCTCTCCCTGAACTTGCACAGGACAAGTGAACCTTGCTAAAGGTCTTTCAGCCCCAGCCCTAACTACAGCGGGCTGAAATGTCAGAGCTGAGTTCATCATCCTAGACCTCTGTTTATTTTTCAAATGTTTCTTTCACTTAGTCAGATTTTGTCTGAGTGTGGGTTGCGAGCTGGGTTTCTGTGTGGAGGTTTGGTTACAGCACAGGCACAGTTTGCAGAAGGCTTTTTCTCCGGATTTGGGAACTCACTGCAGACACAAGTGTTTAAGTTCAGCTGCTTTCCAGAATTTACTTAGTTTGATCAGGACAATGACAAAACCTTATTACTGCAAGAGCCCTTTTACACTTAACATAACACTAAGGGTAACAATCACTTCTGCCAATATGTCTTTGTAAATAAATACTGCCTGGGCATTTGCCTTTTCCTTGTGTTCAGACATCAATGTTTATGACTCACTGGATTCTTTGCAATTTTCCTTCACGCAGTTAACACATTTCTTCACTGAGCTACTGCAGACAAATCTTTTCTAATATGGTTTCCCATCTCCTGTGCAAGATTAAACCTTTACACCCTCCTCCTCCTTCAAAATCTCTGCTTTTTCACTTCAAGCCCTAATTACTGATCTCAACTGTCTGCTGGTTGTTACTCTGTCTCCATGAAGTGTGATTGCACATCTAACTTATACGGTGTCATTTCTTTTCCCTAGTGGGAATTTTCAATGGAAACGTGACAAATAATGACCAATAAAAACTTCTAGAAATATAATGAAAATACAGCAATGTAAATGGGACTAAGTATTGACAGAAGATAAACGCTAACTCTTGGTAAAATTCTAGCAGCCAGGGAGATTTTGCTTGGTATGACTCCAGGTCTCCAAAATGAAAAAATACTCAGCAAGAGAAGATTGTAACACATCAATGAACAGGCAGTTGTCATTTCTGATAAGTTATATATCATCGTTGTATTAATTATAACAGTAAAAATTATTAATAATTTGCATCTCATCACATATTCGTTTTTTATTTCAAAGAAATAAGCTTATTTTACAGTGGTGTTCAGTAAAGCAAACTGAAAGATATACCCCCAGGCTAACCAGAATATATAGGATTAAAAAATGGGCTACACATTTTCACTTCCTCAAATTACTTCTCTTTGAATAAGTTGAGAGCACGGTTGTCAGGTTTGGTCTTTGGGTGATTTTTTTTATGTCTAGGACCTTAAGTTATGATTTTTTTTCAGAAGGAAATCCTAAACCAAAAGATGCTTAGTTTAAAATGAAAAACCTTAGTTACTTGCATAAAATGAGATATCATAGGATTACTGTAAGAGTTTTATAACCACTACTGGAGGAATAACAAGCAATAACATCTACCTTGGATCAGTCTGTCTTGCTTTTTTTTTTTTTTTCTTTCAGTATGTGCATTTTTTCCCTTACCTTAATGTGCATTGGGAATAGAAGCTGTTCCATATGATTACAGTGTGGGATGATCTTGTAGAAACATTGCAGGAACTAAGTAAGCTTCATCTGTCAGTGACAGTGGGGACCCCAAAAACCTACTTTATTTCTAAGACAGATAGTAAGGACACTTTTTAATAATGCTAAAGTCCAGGATTAAACTTTTTATTCCATAGGGTACCTATAAAGCTGTGCTGTTACTTTTATTCAGAGATGAAAAATTCATGGCTTAAAATATCTGACAAGTCACTGGTTCGATTACTGATACTACAAAGACTTAGGCATATACCCAGATTTAAGTGCAAGCATGGCTATGCTTGTTTAGGTTTCAAAAAGAGTATTATCAGGATTAGAGATGCAGATTCATATAGTGTGAGGAAAAGGCCAAGGGGATTTTAATTCCCCCCCTTCGAGCATCTTTCAACACCTGTTTCTTTAGATAAAGCTAGTGTTGGTGAGAAAAATAAAAATAATTTTACTATAGGTATTCCCTTTAAACAAAAAAAAAAAGAATGGGGTATAAAGAAGCATGCTGAAGAGGAGGCCACAGCGGAGTAAAAGGTTCACATATGAGTAGGCTGAAAATGGTTCTACTGATCATCAGAACAGCTGATATGGCAAGCAAGGTAGGCAAAGTTTATAAAAAGGTAGCATTCTCTACAATTAGCCTAGCCTGTAAGTCAACTGCAGAAATTCCTGTTGGAATTAGGACCAAAAAAAAAAAATTCCAATCTTCAGTTCAAGGGTTCAGTGATGGTTCTGCAATAGACTTTCAATCAGAAGTTAGGATAAAAAATTTAATATTTTCTTTAGATAGATATTTGTAAATTCAGAAAAATATTATAGAATGGGACTTGATGTGGTGACCCAGACTGTCCGGTTTGGTTACACAGCTGCTGTTTTAAACAAACATTTACCTCCCACCAAATATTTCTTCTTCATTCTGTGATAGTAAGACTGTTACCTTAAGTGCATGTCTTTAATTTTCATGTCTTGGATGAGGGCCATTTATTAACTCTGGAAAGTCCTTAATATTATAATGAATCTAAAAGGCTTTTGTGGAACTGGGGCAATCAGGAAGTTTTTCTTTTCATCCTCAGGTGCACTGAAAATTATAATTTATGGAAAGCTTAAACTGCTACGCTCCAAATTCAACATTTGTTGGCTTTCTCACAGCACACTAAGTGGCTGATGATTTTTAGCTCCTAGTTGAAATCCAGCAGGACTCAAGTTCTTCTGCTTTCTTTTCTTTTTTTCCTTGAACTAGACATTTTTCAGATTCTCTGGTCTAAGAACTTTGTGATTTGGCACACTGACATTTCCAGCTGCATATCTGATCTGGTGTGACCATCTAAAATATAGATCTGCCTTTGGGTCTGAACTAGTGACCTAAAATTAATTTTTAATGAGTGAAAAGAAATATGCATTTGTAAAATGAGATTCGTCTCAGGCTAGAGCAGCTAAGATGAAACATGCCCTAAAACTACCCATATACCTATTTCCTACTGCTAATTACAAGAAGAACCTCTGGCAATGGAGTCAGAGGTAGAAATCTACAGTTTAGATATCAAAAGTGAAGTCAATCTAAACCACACATAATGTGTATCTGGGAAGCTTAATACCTAGGTTGACCTAATGCTCCTCTCCCTCAGTTCCATCAGAAACTTCTGACTTGCCTGAATCTGACTTCCATCTAGGTGTGCAGTCTCATTTCCAAGAGCTTTTGCTTTTTCTTAGCCCCAAAGGACACCAGGCTTCATGTTATTATAGCATTTCTAGAGGTAACTTAGTTTTGTGGTTCTGTAAGCATTTTTATTCTAACTTAAAACTTCTCCTTAAATTAATTTAATTTTCTGATATATTGTCTTTTGAACTTACATTTCCAAGCCTTAATGAGCTTTTTATTGTAGTTATTCGGAGTTTGAATGTCTCTGCAATTTTTAATGTAAGTGAAGAAAAATAATGGACATTCCTCTAATTGGAAAAATATTCTACCATTATTAAATAAACTTTTACAATGCCTTGGCAGAACACTGATGCAGGGGTCATTTGTATGACTAATGTTGTCTCTCAAAGATGCTGAGAGATTCAGGGGCTACATTGGATTCCAGAAGGGTCTGCACCGAAGATCCCTCACTCAACTAGGTGAGATGTATTGTTTCATCTGGTAAAAACAGGCAGCTTTGTAAGAGGAGAATAAAGGGCAAGGACTTTATACAGTTGAAGAATATAGACAAGAAGTAGAGCTTTAGATACATCTGCCTGGTCAGTTCAACACAAAAGGACAGGAGAACTGGAAGCCTTCAAATGACAGTTTCCGTCAACCAAAGGAATAGCATGATCTGGTTTAAAGGAGTGGCATGGGAAGATGCAAAGCTGCCCAGGGGCTTCTAACTGTTCTATTACTATTTGTTCACCCTTTATTTAACACCACCATTAGAAAGCCTAATGGACTGTTTATATCACACTATTAGACATAAGGCAAGATCTTTAGTAATTGGAGTGTGATATATAGTAATGGGCTATTGTTTGCTCAGTGCTACCTACAATGAGGCCAGTGCCAAATACTTATTTACTGCATGTTCCAGACTTAAAGACACGGGAGATGGGGCTGCCAGAGATAAATGTTAGGGTAGAAACAGGCTTTCCTGAGGCCCTAGAAGCTGAAACATTAGCTGCTTGTTTTATCTGGATTTTTTACACAGCACAGTGAATTATTTGATAATATCAGCTTGAGGCTATGCTTAGATCATGTTTCCTCAGAATGCTGTCTGGAAGGCTATGCCAGACAGCAGTGCCATTAAATATATATTACAAACGCTCCAACAAATTAGGTAATTAATTACAATTCCTTTCTATAGGAGAGGCAATTTGATATTACTATTCTTCATATGGTAGATTAGGTTTGATAATGTTGTATTATGATATTCTTTCTGAGCCATTAAGACCTATTACTGACTTTGGAAAAAACATACTTAAGAGCAAGGATTTTTTTATCATCTTTTAAATACATTTCTGAAGTGGTAAAGACATTAGCAATGTTAAATTTGCTTTCGCTTCTTCTGGAAAATAAATATAAAATTTGAGTGATTGAAGGTAAATCAATAAATTTTTTGCAGAGGAATTAAAAAAGAGAAGAAGAAAACACTCTTCCCCTTCCACAATCCCCATTTTTATTAGGCTAGCCTTTGTGCCTCTCTGTAGTATAAGCACATTGTAGGTTAAACTGGCCATTTTTTCCGCTGTATCAATGTAATGCAAATTAAAAAATTAAGATCTCACCCCCACAGCTAGCCACAACTATAAATTTTCAAACAGCATTTAATATTTGTTTTCTTGCTTTTGTAATTAATTCAAATAATCAGAGAAATATTTTGGTTGGAAAATACTTTTAAGATCAAGTCCAACCATTAACGCAGTACTGCCAAGTCTACCACTAAACCACATCCCTAAGCACCACATCTACATGTCTTTGAAATACCTCCAGGGATGGTGAATCAAAATAGGAGAAAAAAGTCCCGTCAGAACCTGATCATGTTCTTGATGCGCATCTCCATTCTGAGAGGCTTCAGGGCTATGTGTCTCTGCAGGGGAAGGTCTGGGGCTGTTTCTTCTGCAGGGTGGAGAAGCAGTTGTATTTCTCTGGGGAATACTAAGGTAGGCTGCCACCAGCACTGCTGACCAGCAAATTGGAAGACCAGACCCTGAAGAGGAACAGTCCCTACTTTTTCTTCTTCAATAAGTTGATGATATTTCCTACCTGCTGAGACATGAAGCAAAAGACTGTAGACTTTTGGACGTGTCATCTAATTATTCTTAATGTGAAAAGACAATACCTGTGCAGAACAGTAGGTTGCCTTTGGATGCCATGTTTTGGCATCAGTGAGGGATACACCTTAAAGAACCTGATTCTTCTTTCAGAACAATTTAATCTCACTCCCTACTATAATTTGTCAGCTGATAGACATTCAAGTAATAAATAATTAAAAGGTCACTCGTGTCTACAAATTCCTGAGGTGTAGCATCTATAGGAATTTTTCCTAGGAATAAAGGGCAGCAAAGCAATGATAATAGTTCTCCTGAAAGTGAAAAATAGACTTTTTCCGTAATCAATGGACAGGAACAATCAATACCAAATTCAAAGAAGAAAAATCAATAGCACTCCAAACACATTGCCCCCCTTTTGCACAGGTTATGCTACTATAATGCTTTCTAATCTTGTGGCTTGGAAAATTCCAGCATGTCTGCATATAAATCATCTTCCATAAACAGTGTCCAATTCCCTTTTCCAGCCTTATTACTGGGAGAGTGTGGATATGGATTATGAAAAAGAACAGGAAAAACACACACCATTGTCTCCTTTTCTACCATAAAATACAAAGGAGAACTGTTCAGGGTTTTTTGTAGTAGTCATGCTCTGTAACAATTATTCCATCCTTTCATAAAGGTGCAGCTGCTTAACTCTTCTGTACTGATATAGTGTCACAGTAGCAGAAAAATAAAAATTACTTGTCAGTGATTTTTAGAATAATATAATAAATTTAAAAACGTTTTTATACTGCTTAACAAAAACCAGCACTGATAAAGCAGCTATAGAAGGATCTTATAATGCAAATTACTGAGCAGTAAGATATGATTAAAAGCAAGACACTTCATAAAGAAGACAACTAGTCCCTACTGTATATAGGAGAAGAGATAAATTTAAAGTAAAAATCCAAATAACCTATTTATTTTCTCCTGAACCTTACTTGTGTACAGGAATGTTTTCAGTGAATATGTGCAACTGAGTATCAGTAAGAACTTAGCACATTTGCAAAGCAGTCCAATGGCACTAAGCAAATGGAAGTAACTCTGCAGGTTTTATGAGCCTTCTTTGCTACAGTTCATCACCACAGTGAAAATTTCCTTGTGGATCTAATTAACATGAACTGAAGCTAATAGGATGGCTGAAAACCAATTGCAATTGCAATATATTTTCCCCTCCATAGAGACATCATTGTTGCATGTATTTTTGCTTTTATAAACACTCCACTTTAAAGCATTTACTGTTCTTGACAACTGAAGGGGCAGAGGGTGGACATTTTCTTACACAGCTCATTACAACCACAATCACTAAAAACAAATTCAGATACCCACTAACAGAGAATGATATAATTAATCTATCCCAAGATTAAGCCAAAATCCAAACCAACTCACTAAAAGTTCACTCATAGGGCAATTTGTTTTCATCAGCATGGTTTTCTTCCCAGGGAAAGATCTGGTAAAGTATATGTTACATCAAGGTAAAAAACTTCCCTACCTTTTGGATAAACACTTCTCAGAAATTTAGTTCTTGTCAGGGTAAAGTTTTGAATTATTAATTCAAAATGTACAGTTGTCATAAAGAACCTCCAAGAGAGATTTAGAAATTGATTTCCAATCTCTAAAATGAAACCAGGAACTGAAAAGACTCATAACCATTTTCAAAAGAAGGCATTTATTTAGAAAAATATAACTGATAAATAGAATAAGTAATAGACCTAAAGATTTTGATATACACTTTGCAGCATATATATAAGAGCAGAAGTACAGAAAAATAAGGAGAAGGTCAAGGAAGTGTGAGAAACTGTGGTGTTAAAATGTGAGCAGCATTTGGAAGGATTTGGATTTGATTAATGTGAAAAACTTCCTCCAAAGCCCTGTGCAAATACCTGCTAACTCACTCTTATTGTAAGCATTCATCTACCTGCCAATCCATTATTTTTCGTGTTCTGCCCATTCCTCCTTTGCCTTTTAACCACGCTATATCTCAATTCACAATTGTAAAGCACAGCTATAGTTTCCTTCTTTCCTCTGCCTTTATTCTGTCTCATCTTTTAAGGTTTCAGTTCTCTGAGAGTCTAGTTTTCACTGTGTGTAACACATGGAATTGCTTTTTGCTTCGGCTATTTTTTTTCAGTGCACGATATATTTGGAGTGGATAGTTATATACTTAGCAGTGAAAAGCAGCCTACCTACCCATGATGTTGCACTGTCCTGATGACCAAGCTCCTCTCATGTCCTGCATTTGCCTGACACGTGGCTGACAACAGAAATAAGCACATCTGTGTTTCACAGTTCACAACTGAACAGAAAACTCTATGCTCCCACTGTGCAGCAATGTATCTGTTCCTTCTTGAAACGGAGGGAAAAATTTTCTAGCCTCACCAAATTTTTGTTGAATGGTGCTCCAATTATCAAGGTGATAAGGTGTTTTTGGGGTAGAGGGTGTTAGAGGGTGTTCCTTTTTCTTCCTCAGGCTTCAAGTTGCCACTTCTCTCAGAGAAGCTGTGGTTTTGTGGTTTTCTGCATCTGAAAAATCTGAGTTCTATGTACAGTGATTTTATGAGTGGAATTGGATAGGATAAGTTGTAGCCTGAAGATGATGCCACCTGCAGCCAGGGCAAATGGGCAATGATGAAACAAAGACTAATATCTGCGATGAGTAGAACTGAACAGATTTTGTAGCAAAGAACAATATAATCTATAGTTTTCATGATGCTAACAACCTTGGACTAGATAGCAGGTTAGGTACACATCCAAAGTGGACTTCTTGATGTGGAATTCTCCATACTTAAACACATGTGGGCAGGGAAAGGATTACTTTCTGAGTCTAACTTGAGCTGGGAGTAGAGTCTTAGGTGAGCAGCCCTCTTTCTCTTCTTTCTTTGTTTGGATATATTTGCTCAGGTTTTCCAGTTTCCCAGGAGGTTGCTGACTGTGAGAAAGACAATGTTTAGAAAGATTTAAATTTAGTTTTTCAGGTTACGAGATAATATGCTCAGTTAGATCTGAATCTTTCTTACATTTATTCTAAAAAAGGTTCCTCTCACAGGCTCAGTTTGACTATTTCTGCCACTGGCATCCTGCACATAAATTGTTCCTCCTTCTGATCCCAAATGTGTTTGTGCACATGAATTTTACACCTAACACATGTTAATTTGAGAATTATACATAAAGTGTGTCTGCTATTTGGGAGCAAAGCCTATTTATTGCCAATTGGATTGTAACAATAAAGCAGAGTCAAAGAAACCATTCTGCAAAAAGTGGTGGTGCAGCTGTGACTAGTATGACACTGTGGACATATCTGCATATTTATAGAGATCTTTTCTTCTTACTTAAGAAGGTTTGAAATTTCTGGTTGCATGTATAAAATCTGCAGCATACTTTGTAAGCCAACGAGTTAGATTGTAGGAACCACAAAACCAAATACCTCTCTCTGCCAAGAAAGATGGAGACATACCATTAAACATACAGTGTCCTGTCGACATGCAGAATACACCCGTCACAGTATGATGGGATTACATCTAATACTTGAGGTGTAAGAACAGAAGAGATTTGTCAGGAGAGGTAGCCCAGCTCTTTTGACAAGAAAACAGAATGGTATAGATTAATTAATATTAATTATGTCACCTGCTGTGGGCATGCTCATAGGGTGCCTGACCGTAACTTTTGCTGAAATGCCATAGAATGGACTGCAGATGAATCTTCAAAAAAGATCTTGGTGAAGTGATGGGAATTACAAGGATGTCAACCAATCGATTGATTATATATTCAAAATACTATGTCACTCCTGTTTGTAAAAAAGAGAAAGTTCATCTGGGAGGTGGAGGGAAGGAATAAAGTGCAATGGCCTAAGAGGTCTGCAACAAGTTTCAGGAGTCAAGAGAAGAAGAAGGGTGTACACAAGATCCCATCTAAATGAATAAGTAGACTTTTCTGTTAGTCCTGTTGCAAGGCATAACTGGCATTTTAATACATTATTTATTTGCATCTGACAGATGTCAAGAATTTAATTTTAAATGCTATGCTTAGAGTCAATATATTATTCAGTCTGGTTTTATGGTATGTGTGGGTGGTGTTTTCATTTTGTTTTTAATGTGCTTTTGACATGACTGGAGCTCCCAAGATTCACATACTTCTTTGTAGAAAATCAAAATAGACTTTTCCTTTTCTTTAGAATTTGGTTACCCCTATCTCTATGCTAAACCAGATCACAAAAACAGAGTTGTCTTAACCTCTTTAACATGATTTTTAGTAAGTGGAGCATATGGTTTCTTTTGGATAAACCTTCTTCTTTTCCCAAACATTTCACCTGTCTCCCTATAGCAGCTTTTTCCAATCTTCTCAAATCAGAGTCTGCTTCATTATAAAAACACCTGTGCACTTTAAATTGCAATTCAAATTCTCAAATATAGATCTGAAATGCAGTCTAGATTGCATTCTTAAGAGAAATATCTCACTACCGTATTAAGGAAGGACCTGTGTTGAGTTTCATTTTGGGATTTGAAATGAATACTCAAAATTCCTTTTCAAGTTCAGCATTTCTGAATAGTGACCTTTTAAGTGTTTGTTATTGTACTTTCACCTAACCATAGACTCTTTAGAGCTTGTTTACTCCTTAGTAAGTTTTGAATTCCCCAATAGGATTCTTGCTCTTAGGTCCTTTGATGGAAAAAAAGGAAAGGGAGAGAAGGGATGGTACCATCCTTATAAACATTTACTTCATTCTGAGAATCCCTGTAAATCAACATGATAATACTTGAATTACACAGTTTGTGAATAATTACTTTCCTTCTGTAATTTCTCAAGAAATATGATTAACATTTGCCACAGAATTCATTAAAAGCTCATTACATGAAATACATTTCACAAAGGAGAGAGCCATAAGAAAACGTGGTGCCTTTATGAAAGCGATACACAATTAAGAACAAAACATCAAAGCTGTAAAATTTTGCAGTTAACCTAAACCTTTATTTCATTTGCATCATGAATGCACCAGGAAGAAGCTCATGTTTAATATGCAAGATGTCCATTTTATTTTTACTGATTTTTTTTTTTTCAGTGAACTCTCTTTTGAGCAGCACACTTGCTGAAATTAGCAGCAAGTTTCCCAGCTAGTGGACTGATAACGCTTGAATGTTTATAGATACTGCTGAGAGACCAAGGACACTTTGCTCCTCTTGTTGAATCTGCTGCTTTGGGCACTGAAGGAGCAGAAGAGTCATATCTACAGCCCTCCCGTAAGGCAGAGTGGACTAGACAGATGGCAAACCTGACCAAACATCCTCATATATGTCACTCTTTGTATAAATTCAGGGATCATGGTAGTCAAGCCCTTCTCCTTCCTTCCTCTTCCGTCCATGGCTGGCATCCAGGGACAGCTCCATCTATCCATCTCCTTTGATCCCTAGGCCCGTGCACTCCTGACCCTCATCTCTCTACCCTCAGGTCCTGTTTGCTCTCCCACTATCTCTGGAAGCAGTCTGGGACCTTCTCAGAACTGTCAGCAACTCAAGGGAAATGCCATGGGAGTTGCTGGGGGTAGGGGGAGGTAATAGGGGTGTTGCACATTCCTGCAAATATTTGTATATATCTGTACATATTTTTTTTTTATCACTAGTGTTTCATTAAAGCTGTCTGGTTTAGTTTTCAATCCAGAAGCCTCTCTCATTATTCTCTCTTTTCTCTATTAGGGTGGGAGAGGAAATGGATAGAGAGCATTATTGTCATTTGGTTAATTGTCAGTCCTGAGTTAAACCGTGACACAACAACACAGGAAAGGCCAGAAGTTGGGACCAATCCTTAAGACATTTTAAGTGAACGATGAAAAGTATTCTTATTCACGGGGACAGGTGAAATTGGGCACATGGGAAGAGTGACCAGAGTGGCACATTAAGGTGTTTCTTCTTGTGCTAGATTCAAAGGCCTCATGACTTTGATTCCAGCATATTGGCATGGAGTGGGGCAAAAAACTCTTTAATAAGTGTAGATATGTTTTGGTTTTTTTAACATCAGAAAGAAGACGTCTTAGAGTACATTATTTCATGCACTTCCAAAGACAATCAAAACAACTCCATGAAATAAAACTTCAGAAAATATCTCATTTATAACTTTGAAATATGACAATAAATTTTAAGCAAGGGTATTCAAGTGGCTCTCCTTTTCCTGGTGGTGTTAATAGTCTTAAATATGAATGGCTATGCTGCACTTTGTGATGGATATTTTGCAGCAGAGGACATGTTCTTGGAATCATAAGTTAGTCATCTGTGCTTTTGGATATCATGAGTCATATTTTCATAGCAATTCTATGGTAAGTTATTTCTTTGAGGAATATGAATGCCATTCAAGCTTTTGTTTTTCCGCTGTCTCTGCAGGGCTGTCCAGGTATCCTGATGGCATCTGTTATGTTTTCATTTTATTCAAGCAGAGGCAAACTAGTATCTTGCTGGGGAGCAATTTCAGGGTCTAGATGGAAAATCTTATGAAATTGATTGCGTTTGCTTTTCCTGTCCTCTCCATGCACTAGAATTTTTGACAGAACAGTTAGAAAGTCACAAATCTGCTGATTTAATGTGAGATCAGACAGCTAGCTGTTCATGTAAGTGTTGTACAACTGCCAACCAGACAGAAAAAAAACGGTTCTTAATTTGCTACAAAATAATCTTTCAGTAATTCAGCTTTATATTTCATATATGAGGAAGTCTGCATAGTAATCTATCATCTCTTTGCAGTTTAACTATGTTTACTTTATTATGATATTTAAAGCTTTACTCAGTTTCAACCACAGATCCACTGAAACTTTGCAGGATGTTGCTTGGGCCCCTGATACATTTGAGGTTGAATTGCAATGAATTCTGTGGATGCCATGTGCACCACAAGGCAGGGATTTTTTTATCTAGTGGTGTTATTTTCTAACTAGCATGGCAGGTATCTAGCATTCATAAAGCTTTTTTCTGGCATGGAAAGTAATGAAAAATGTGACAAGGTGAATTCAGGCCCAGTTTTTGTTAACTTGCCCACAGAAGTCCAGTAAGGGGAAATGTCTGTTGCAAAGGTCATGTGCTCTTACCAAAGCACAATTAATGGGACTGGGAAATTGTACCAAAGTGAACATAGGCAAACTTAAATGTACAGAAATCTTACGGAGTGAAAGAAATCCATCCTATTTCTATCTATTTTATTCCTGCTGTTATTGGCAAACTCTGGTTTCAGCTTTTCTTGATAAATGCTGCCTCTTCAACAAAAGGCACAGCAAAACTTGTTAAGTCCTTGAGGAGATTTGTCTCTCACCATTCAGTGATTAAATTCAGTTTTCATTATTCACATATCTTCTGAAATTACACATTTTTTTGTCTCCTTTCCATGCAATAGTTAAATGCCTTCATGTTATAAATACGAGTTGTACAAGAAGACTCTTTTGAGAACTCCAAAGTGTTTTTCAGTTGTGTATGAGCCAAGTAGATCTGGCCCACATTGACCACAGCAAATTATAGCATTGTGCATTATGCAAGGTCCATATTGCAAGAAAACACAAACATTTTTTTATAATCCAAAATATTTAGACTTTTTCTCCAAAGAAACAGAACTATGCCTTCACAGATCAGTAGTTAATGTTCATAGTGTTGTATTTGGTTTTGGCTTGAATTATCCATGCTACCTTCCACACTCTAAAAGTCTAAGTAATTGGATTTTGTACTTCTCAGGACAGAAGGTACTCGGTTCACCAGAGTACATCAGATATGAGAGTGGTAACGCAGCCTCATATCTCTATCTGCACAATGCACAGGATAGAAAAGACACCACTGCTTTTCCACACATTTCTCTGGCAGGGCCTTGGGATCCAGAAGAATCAATGGTATTTTTGCATTATGCAAACCGATTTTGCTATTACAGATAATGCTATTTTGCATTCATTTTTGTGTTAATTGGAGTGCCTGTCTGATGTAACCCCTTCGTTTTTCAGGGTACTCTTGATTTCAGTTCAATAAGTGGCTTAGACAGAGGTTTGAGTTTCTCAAGTCTTTGTAGTAGCTCCAGCTCTAACTCCTCTCTAGATAAAGTTGTGAAAATACCAGCATGCCATGTGAGTTCATTGCTGTACTGTTGATGTGTTTTCAGGTCTTCCCATGCCATAAACCCAGACCTGTATAGTGCCCAGTGACCAGGAGATAAACCAGCCTTTCCAAATTCCTCATCTGCCATCCTAACTTTGAAAACTGCAGTCACTCAGCAGGAGTTACAGGAACTGCCAATAGGGAAACATTCATTAGGTCCTTGTGACCCCCAAGTATATTTTATAACCTACTGATACTTGTCTTATCCTTTCAAAGCATGTGGAAAATATCTCTCACTCTGCTGCAGTTTTTAATTTGATTTTCCCCTTCTGTACATTTGTTACCCTTTCCCTTGCTTTTCCTGCTACCTGCAGGGCTGACTCAAAGCTTGTCCTCAGGCTAGCCACAGGTCTGCAGCCTCACACATGGGGTAGAGGCAGGAGTGGGCTCCCTCCTAAAGGAACAGGAGGTTTTTCTCCCATTGTCTCTCCACCCCTACACTTGCCACAGCTATAGGCCTTAGATTTAACCTGATCTACAAACATGTGCTAGTTCCCCTCTCCCTGCTCACTTTTTGCAGCCAAGGGAATTGCCAAATATTTGTCATCACACAACTGAAGTTGGACAACACACCTCCCCAGGGACCCCTACCAACCAACCAGATTTCCTCTGCCTGGGGAGATCTTATTTTTGCTTTCCAGTACCTGATTCTAATGTTCTGTCAAAACGCTTTAAAAGGTATTCTTTCTTCCTATGAATGGTATCTTCTAAATTATTTTTTCCTTCCAGAAAACTTCACTTTCAATGCTGCAATTTCACCCCAAAGCTTCTATTTATCAAGAGATTCTGTCTGCCCTTTTTCCAGGCTCCAAGCATCAAATCCTACCTTGCATCTTGCCTTTACAAGAGACAGGACTCCACCCCTTATACCCTGTCTTGCACTCATCCCCCAGCTGCCTGGCTGCCTCCCTTCCCTGTCACTTAGCACATCCTTTCCGATCGTTTGTCTCTCCAGGAGTGGACCCGCCTCCTCTTGGTGCAGCCCGTGGTGCACTCTGATTCTGCTCCTCACATTTGCTGCATTCTCCAGGGAGGTTCTGGAGCCTTTAGCATGCTTTAATAACACACCTGGTCTTTAGTGCTCAGAAATGAGTGCTGTGCTACATCTGCAAAGGATTTTAAGATTGAATTGCTTCTAAAAACATCTAAGGGGTGATTTGCTAGATACTATAACACACTTTGACCCCAAAGTAAGAGAAAAATCAGCTTTTGGAATCTAGTTTTGTTAAAAAATATATTATGAAGGTAAGCCCTGACTGGTTTCCATGGTTACAATCTACTGTACATCAGTATTCGCTGTGACCAGCATTTTAAATGGGCCTGGGTGAGTGCTCACTACACAGATTCTCACCTGTGACATATCATGTGTCTCATTATAGGAGTGGGTTCAGCTACTTACTGTGACATTGAGATTTGCTGTTGAAAATATTGAATTATTTAAATTACAAACAAATATTATACTTAGAATATACTTAGAATGCATTACAGCTGAACACCAAAGTTAGAAAATGCCACTGTAAAAAATGCATAGCCCCATGTCCCTTTCTTTTCAGTGTAGGTAATACACAATTTTCTAATGATACAGCTTCTAACAATCATGATGTGTGCTGTAATACAGTTTTCATACAAAGTTAGGTATGCACATTTTGTCATCTGTTAATCACAGTACAGACACTCTGATCATAGTGGTCGAATCAATCTCTAGTGATCTTTTCCTATGAAGTTCTGTCAAGAATAACATCTTCTAAAGACTGCTGTCAGTATCTAGATATTATACCTTTTGTCATCACACACCTCTGTTCCCTTGGTGAGGCACTGATTGCTTAATTTCTTAGAGTTCAAAATTATTAGAACCGTTGAATTGATTTTTTTTTCCCATTGGAAAATGTTTTGAAATGAAAATGAAGGAGGGATTTCTTAAAGTTTTCCAGTTCCATGGTGAAGGACGCAGTCCAGCATGTTAAATAGTCCACAGGCTACCCTTTCCCCAGCTAAATGCTAGCTGAAGAGCTGATATGCCAAATCAGTTCTGGTACAATCCTCTGGAGCAATGAGATGAGTTCAAGTTAGTGTTTTTGCACATGTTCACAAATGTGTCTCTTTACAGCTAGAAGAAGTAGCTCTTTCCCCCCGCTCCCCCCCCAGCCTTACTATCTGTCCAGTTTTGAGGAGACCTCTAATATACTGCTGATATTTTACTGTGTTCACACAGTCATAAATAGTCTTCTCAATGCTCACTTCTTATTCTAAGTATCTGATAATTATGATTCCACTGGAGCTTCATTACAACAGGGCCAAGTATAATAAATTTGCTCAGTATTCACAGAGAAGTCTGAAGCAAGTGCTGGGGAATTATTTGGCATTGGGTAAGCATTAATAAGAAAATGATTTAGATGAAATGTTGCACAGTAATGAACTCTATATTAGGCAAATCAGATGTTAATGTTAACAGCATGCTTTTTTAATATTAATATCTGCAATAACCTGCCTCATTTCTTTTTCAGCCATGAAGATATTTCCCATCATGAAAACATCACATTTACATTGCTCTGACCTTTCTATGTCAATTAGTTTTCCCCTTTTTTCTCTTATGAAGTTATATGTAATGCTTCAATTTTGCCAGAAAATTAGGGTCAATGTCATCTTAAATGGCTTGCAAAAGCTTTTACCAGTGATTGTTTGGACACATAGGGCATTCTTAGAAGATGCTAATCTTCAGCCTTTAATATCCCAATACTATTAAATTACCTGTGCACTTAGTCATTAGTTGAATAAAGGAATACCTTTAAATAGTTTCCTCTTTTCTATTGCATACTAAATTCCTTGCTTCCAGAGTGTATTTGTGATGTGCAACACCCAACTCATTCCATACATGAAAGAACTAAGAAGAATATGCTGATCTTATCCAGTGATGAAATCAGTAATTACCTTAATGACACTTAAGAGATGGTACTCTGAATACTTGAAATTGGAGGTCTCCACAAATGAGTAAAATGTGATAAAAGATGAGCAGAGATCTAAAGCATGACCAACACAATGTTTTTGCTGTCAGATATGCTTACTGCCAGTCGTGACTCCTGGAGCCTTTGTGTCCTGTTCCCTCTATCCATATGCAGTTGAAATTCTACCCGATGTCATGGCTGCAGGAACCTGCAGAGGCTGTTTTACTTTTGATCCCATGTCTGGCTAGTACACTATAGTATTTGAAGGGAAAAGAGAACAAAAAAAAGTGAGTCACCTGGTCAAAGGAAGCCACGTGTGAGAGGTTGGGTTGCTGCCACCACCTTCTCTCACTAAATGTATATGGAAAAAATCTTCATTAAAAAGAAACCCCGTCTTCCTGAGAAAGACTTAACATAGTTAAACTCATTGAAGTTCTGTTAAAAATCCCAGGGATCACTTGAGTGCTACAAGCTGTCAGATGTAATGACTATGAGTGAACATGTTTGCCCAGAGCCTGTAAACCTTGGTAGGAGCTTTTGGTCCTATTTACCATATGGTTTCAGGCAGCTGCAATTCATCCAGGCCAACATTTTTGACAGGCAGCCAGATACCTTCACACTTCCACTCTGAGAGGCTTCAGAGCTGAATGCTAAGCAGCGAGCACTACGACTCCACAGTGCATATGACACTAACGTCCCCAGTGAAACCATGCAGCTTTGAATAAGAATAAAGCAGTAGGCAGGGATATAGATCAGTTAATTACTTTGATCAAGGAAGGATCTATTTAGTTACAGGGACAGCTGCAAAGTCTGAAACAGTAGTGGAGGTGGGAAACTGCTTTTATTTTGTTACACGCACACCGACAGTGTGTGACCCCGGCAGGGTGGCAGGTATCTGTGACAAGATTTTGTAGCAGCCAGAGCTAAGTCTGACCTAGACTTGTTTGCTAAGATGGATTTAACAGCCTCCACAAGTAGTTGTGGGTCTTGTCAAGTTTACTGGTGAGTAAACGTCCACAGACTATATACCATTACCATTTGCTTAATTGATTGTGTCTAGGAACAGAGTTCACAGCTACTGAAAGCAATTTTTTTGGTGTTAATCCTCTATCCTATGAGCAGTACCTAGATTGACACATCAGAGACAAGTCTGCCATTCCTTGATGCAGTGTCTTAGATAAGAATCTAGTGAATTCTAAAGTTAGTTTTTTGTTATGGCTTTTTATGTTTCTACACAGAAATGATACTACTTAGATACCTGTCAGACAACTTGCATGTTCTACTCAGAAAATAGATACTAAAAAATGCTGGGAAACTGACAGCCACTTGAAGAAAATGCAATAACCTTGCTTGCTTATACCTATCTCAAGTTAAAAAAAGAAATGCAAAATTCTCAGAGATGAAAGAGAGACACATCTCACTTGAAGTCTTTCAGTCTCGTACATGTTTCTCAGGTATTTAATGACCTTTTTCATAACATTTGCCTAAAAAAGTCACTGGAGAAAATTAAAAAAAACAACAGTGGATAAAAAGGTTTTAGTTTCTAGAGAGGATTAATGGGAATTCATGTTAATAATGGGATACTAAGTAAAACAAATACATGTGTGTATATAACATGCACACATATATATACACACATGTATATATACAACATTTACATGTCAATCATCAGCTTTTAGGGGAAGAAGATTTTTTAATATCTCTGTTATTAATTGCATGAGATAGCATGTAGAGGACTGAAGACATTGCAGCTAATAGCAGTTTCCCTATTGAGTTCACTAGACTTGAGATCAAGACCCAAAGTATTGTACTGCTGCCTTTTCCCCTAAATTTTCTGTGAGCAGTGACTCAGGCAGGACATTTGTCCAATGCACTTCAAGAAGAAACAGATAACAAATTTTGTGCAAGGCAAAACAGAAGCAATCACTACTTTAGTAGCATTACCAAAATGTAAGGTTGGTAATGCATCCAAATAGATTTTATCATGTCTGAGGGTAATAATTTCATTTCAGTATACTTAATGGCCTGAAGTATTATGTTATTATCATGTCAGTGCTGTATCAGGAAAGAATATTAGTTTGAATGCTAGCAGCAGGTTAGTTAGAAGAGTTGCTTCTAAATCTGTTATGTTGTATGCTATAGAAAAAGATATACCATTGTTATTATAAGGGCATAAGTATTCTGTTAACAGCTGTTGTCTTGATTGTGGTCTCTAATGTAGTAACAGTGAATATTAGAGAGAGTATAAGATTTGCTTTGAAATGGGAAAGGGTAAGAATATTTATTTTAGATGAAGAAGAAAGGCTGTAGAAAGATTGAATGCAGATCCTCTAGAACTTGCTGACATATTTTACAAAGCACAAGTCTGAATATTTTTAGTTTAATTTTTAAATGAATTGACTTTTGTGTTTATAAATTTTTATTTCAATCAGAGAAATGTAGTTCACTATAGGATATGTAGCATGATTTAGGTTTAAGATATGGAGTTTTGTTTATAAGCTAGACCCAACTGTGCATATCCCCATGATGTCAATATCAAAAATTTTTTGCATGTGGTGTTAATGTGATATGAGCTGCTGGCTGCCTCGCAGGGAGCCCTTGCACCTTTCAGAAGCCTGACTTTCCTCATTACTGTCCAGAGGCTGCAGTGGGGGATGTTGTCAGTGTAGGATTCCTAATAGATAGGACTGGATGCAGGGCCAGATGTGGCCTTCCCAGTAATTAGGAGAACAGCAAAATGGCACAAAGCAGCATTTCCTATCCTGTGACTAGAGTGTGTGTCACACAAGATAACACTAATAAGGAGCTACTGTCTCCATAGTTCTTCTGAACAATGTGTTCCTGCTCACGAGGTACCTTCTCCTTATAGAATCATAGAGTTATTTAGGTTAGAATAGACCTTTTAAGATGATGGAGTTCATATTATATTTACTTCCCTTGGGTCACTGTGGGATCTGTTGTGCAGGTCTGCATCAGGCATATGGTGTCTAATTAAAGTGATTATTTCAGTTTCTAAGGCTACTGTTAGACATGTTCTGCCAGAGTTGAGTAGCTATAAGAAGAATCTCAAGCGCCTAATCATCCCACATGAATTTTTAAATTATTGATTTCTGTATAGAAGTAAAACCAGTAGGGGTTTATTTAAGTATATAGCTTTTATTTACTTCCAATGGAGACTTTTAAAATTCAAATGGATAATTTTCCATATTTGAACTGGAGAACTATCAGTTCTTTAACTTCTGCTCACTACTGTAGGAGAGGTGGTTGGTACAGAAAGGTATTGTTTCATTTTGGCTTCATATAATCTGCTAACCCTCCTAATCCATGAGGTTTCATGGCATCACCTTCTATAAATACACATTCCCTCGGAATCTACTGGGACAGGACTCAGGTGCTCTATCTCCTTCAATTATTGTTTGATACAGCATATTTGCTCACTGCCTGCAACAGCTGAGGTAGCTACACGGCCCACACTTCCTCCAGAGAGTACTGACGTCCTGAGGCTGGTGCCTCCAGGCTGCATATGGACCAGACATGTAGGAACAAAGCTACAAGTCAGCCAGAACAGGTGCTGACCAGAGTGGTGGGGACTGCAGGACCAGCTGAGGAACCACATTGTGGAACCTTCTCAAAAAGCTTGATGTTAAAAACCTCCCACTGCATATGCACAGAGACAAACCTCCAAATTAGCTAGCTAAAGATAAATAATCTGCAATCCTCATCCCTCTGGGTAAGGGTAGTGGGCATTTCCCACAGCACCTCTCTTGTGCTATGCTAACACTTTCTGCATACTAGCATTCTCTGTATGTACACATGACATTATTATACATACGCATTATTTTTTTAGCCTACAGAAAAATATTCAAAATATCCTGTTCTACCTTTCAATCTAGTTTTTATGATTTTCAGTGAAACCTGTAGTATGATGCATTTTAAATGTAAATTATCTTGAAATAATGAAAAAATTAAAGTGAATGAGGAAAAATACACTTTAATTATTTTTGTGTGCATGTTAAACCTCCGACTGTTGCATTTAGCTCAGAGAAAATAAGCTTTCTTCCTCCAACGTGAAGTAATTTGCCCTACTAGAGTGATTGAGATATTCCCAAAGGTAAGCTACTGCTCTGGAAAAAGAAAACAACATTAGACATTTAAAGCTTCAATGGTTAAAACGTTTACTTCATAAATATTAAAGCCAAGCCAAAGCTTCTAGCTGTCCCACTCCTGTAACGGATGGTGTTCAATCACAGCAGTGGAGCAGAGAGAGTGTCAGTGAAGATGCTGGAAAGGATCAATACAGTTCCTTAGCAACAGGGCTACGTGCCTGGGGTTCCTGCATCCACAGGGACCTGCCTGACCCACTAAATCAAGGCAGCAGTTTGCCTCTGTTGCCATTGTATTAAGTTGGAGAAAACATTTCTCAAATCAATCCAGAGATAGGAGAAGCAGCAGTGGAGTGGGAAGAAGCTAATTATATTGCTTCTTTAAAAAAACTAGCATGTTGTCTGTCAGGATAATCCTATAAAGAAAGTAGCTTTATGAAGGGGAAGAAACCTCAAATGCTCTGATACAATTATTGCTTTCTAGTATGCAGTGATGGACCTAATGTTAGTTTTATCATAGAGCAATTGCAGTCTGTAGCTGTGGAGTATAGCTTCCAAGTAGAGGTTATATTAACTATGTTCACAGGGCTGCATAATTATGATGATCTAATGGAAAATGCAGACAGTGAGAAGCATACATGGCTTCTTTGTTTAGCCATTCTTTTAACCTTGTTGAACTATATGATTTAATTGTGGGTGGTAGCTTAAAAATAATTTAGTTTCCTATTATAAAACAGCCTTTTTAGGATTCTTCCGTTCTCCATGAGAAAGCACTGATTCAGTATGTATGGAGTTTTTTCCTCCCTGTGTGTTCAAAGCTGTTATGGTGTCCAAAGAAAACATCTGTTTTGGTTACAAATTTGTGTACCTAACAAAAAAAAAAAAAAAAAAAAGACAACAGGAGAGGAGAGGCAGCCAGCTAAAAGTTAACTAAGGTTTCCTGAGACCATTATTCTCATCAGAAAATTGTAGAATGAGATGGAAAACATATGTTTTGTAACAGGATAAGGTGCATATTTTAATACTGTTATCATAGAAGTATGTGTTAATCTTGATGCCTCTGACAAATCTAACATGGTTGCATTATTTTTCTTCAAATGTAGTACTATGACCATGTTACCTGTATATTTCCACTCTCTCTCGTTTTCTCTCTCTCCTCTTTAAACAAACAAAAAAATACCTTCCAGCGCTGTGATAGATATTTGATTGGTCTGTCGGACTTGTGCATGAAATGGCCAGGCCCACCAGTCACAGAGATAGCAGACAGAGAAAACAGCCATTTTCAGCAGCAAGGCTCCTTGCTACTAAACCTATTTTTAAAATACCTTGGGCTGTTTGTGAGTTGAGACTCCCTCTTCTCCTGATCTTAGATTTTTCTTTATTACAGAGTACATGGAAAATGCAAGATGACACTGGAATTATTAACGGATTCCTTTGAGTGGTTATGAAGATCATAACTGGTTTGAGCTGCCTCCACAGGATAGTGCTGCATAAAAACATTCATATAGCTTAGAAGTTCTTGAAAATCTGAGGAAAAACTGCAGTCTGCTGAAGACCATGTATTCAGACTACTGCATACCTCCAAATAGGTAAAGAATATTTACACAGGTTTCACTACCCCGCATTGAAGTCTTTTTGGTATAGTAAAGTAAAAAGACTGAAGGGTGTAGAGACATTGTTGATGCTTTTTGCCTGATTATCCCCATGCTAATTGAATTGCACAGGTGTAACTTTGAGATGAATTGAGTGCTCAGCCAGAGAAGAAGAAAAATGTTTAATCATCTGAAGCCTATGGCCATAGGCCATTAATTTTAGAAGGAAGTCTCAGGCCACCACACCTGTCAAGAGGCTAAATGAGGGTAACAGCAGCAGAAATTAAGACCCAAACCTAATGAACCCTGAATTTTTACTTTTTTAAAAAAGTAACTAATATTATAATAGCCTGGGCTAGTTGCAGTATCCCATCTTTAATTTTTTTAAATTAGTAGTCAATATCCAAACTCATTAGTTACTACACAACCTAAGTAGTTTAGAGTATATTCACTTCATGTTTATAATTTCACTGTGTTAGTAGGTTACTCCTCCTATTCTGAGAGAGATGAGAGCCAAAGAAGTGTCTCTCATTAACTTTCCTGTTTCCATGCTGCACTGTAGCACAGGGCCAGGTTGCATTAAGGACAAGCGTTATCCCACAACAGTTCTTCTGTATTATCTGATGAACACGTTCTACATTTTGGGTCTTGGCTATGGGAAGATTTTTGACACAGGACCTGTATGGTCATAAAGGCTAGCTTCTGCTGATCTAAAGAAGTCTCATGAAGATCTGACTTGACTTTGGCCTGTCCAATGACTTCTACAAGGAGTCCTAAAAATATCCGAAAGGACAGTGAGATCTTCCTTGGCCTTAGGGAAACATTGGCTTTAGAAAACTCTACACTTTAGCAAAGGGGCATGTTAGAAGAAGAGGATTATATTAGAGCTCGCCTGTTCCTCACCAATAAAATCACCTCAAAGAAGTTCTGCCAGCTAGTATAGATGAAAGCAGGCTTGGCTTCATCATAAACTAAGGCAAGGAGAAAATGGCTGTCCCTCCACCTTCTACCAGACTGGAGAAACAATGAGAAAGAAAAGTGAATTTTTCTTCCATTGCATTTTATTCCATTGGCTTAGCTGGACACCTGTACCAGACTCTGGATATGGGCTCCATATCAAAGTCTGTGCTCAACACACAGCCAGCAGCTATGACCCAAAATAGAAAGAAAAGAAGGCCATTTCTTATATAACTTTATCTGATAGGGAAAGGTGCTTTTTTGACAGCCAGACATCTTGACAGATTCACTGTGAAAGATGAAAAAACCTCACATGCCTCCAAAAAGCTACAAGAGTAATTGAACAATTTGGGCTCACTGAGGTGTGGAGAGCACAGCTAGGGAGCACTGGCACAATTCTTCAGGGCTTGACAGCTCCTCAGGAAGAGTCTATTTTTAGTAAGCTGCTCATTAATCAGGATTCTTTGTAACACTTAGAATAGACCCAGGCCTTTAATCGATTATCTTTCTCAGTAGAAATCTATACAATTCTGGTGCACACAGCACTTCACTGCCACCCCCAGGACTGGGGCTTGTATTTTACGGGGTGGGAGGCACTTCCAGAGTGTCATATGCAGTTGAATCAAATGTTTGTTTGAGGATAGCAAACAGTCAACAGCCAATGAGACATCATGGACTGCCTATTTAGAAAAAATAATATCTAAAAAATGGTCCATAAAAGTAATTCAACTCACAGAATCACAGAATCATCCTGGTTGGAAAAGAGCTTGAAGATCATCAAGTCCAACCATAACCTAAATCCACCTGCCATAACCTAAATCTACCCGTTCAGTGCTTAAATCATGTCCCTAAGCACCACATTTCTGCTTCTTTTAAACGCTTCCAGGGATGGTGACTCCACCACATCCCAGGGCAGCCTGTTCCAGTGTCCAACCACTCTTTCAGTAAAGAATTCTTTCTAATATGCAGTCTAAACCTCCCCTGGTGCAACTTCTGGCCATTCCCTCTTGTCCTGTCATTATTCACTTGAGAGAAGAGGCCAACTCCTACTCCCCTACAACCTCCTCTCAAGTAGAGAGCAATGAGGTCTCCCCTCAGCCTCCTCTTCTTCAAACTAAACAATCCCAGCTCCCTCAGCCTCTCCTCATAGGTCTTATTCTCCAGACCTTTCACCAGCTTGGTAGCTCTTCTCTGGACACGCTCCAGCAACTCGACATCCTTCTTGTAGTGAGGGGCTGAGAACTGGACACAGTACTCGAGGTGTGGCCTCACCAATGCCGAATTCTGAGGCATGATCACTTCTCTCCAAAGAGTCGATGGAAAAAAGGAGGATGAGGCACCTTCTTAAGGTAGTCCAGTGCCCTCTCAAGCTCAGAGTAAAATACCTACATCCCCATAGCATCCCGTGGCTACTTATTGGGACTTGAGCAATAGGTTCCTCTATCAAACAGCACCTCCTGAGTGTCCCCCAGGAGTGGGAGGCCTCCACCCTGCACCCCTGCAGCAACTCCAGCTCCTTCTGCCAGCTGAGCAGCCCAGATCCTTGGCAATGTCAAACTGTCCATCCTTTTTTACCCTTCCTTTAGGCTACTGCGCTGAAAGAAAAAGTTATGAAAGCATATGGGGGGAAAAAACAACAACAGGGCTCAGTAACTCACTGATGGCAGTCACTGTGGTGGTTGTGTTTTATTCAGGGACTTTGTATATGGTGCACATAAGCAGTCCCTGAAGACACCAGTTCTCCAGACACTCAGGGCACCATCTTTATGTAGTGAACTGTAAAGGCTTTGAGATATTTGAATGCAACAGTAAAACAAGTGCTTCCAAAACCTCTGACATATCCAAACTACCAGAGAAGTATATATTTATACATTTCCTTAACAAAGGAAAACTTTGAAGGACTGCACAAGAAAAAAAATTTAAACTGTTGTCAGGGTTTAATCTCAGCTGACAACTAAGCACCACAAAGCCACTCTCTCACTCCTCCCTGTCCTGGTGGGATGGGGAGCAGAATAAAAGGAATAAAAGTAAAAATAATGGGTTGAGGTAAGAACAGTTTAATAATTTAAATAACATTTTAAAAATTATGACTACTATTAATAGTTATAATAATTGTATGAAAAGGAAGATAACAAAAAGAAAGAGAAATAAACCCTAAGGAAGACAAGTGATGCACAATGCAATTGCTCATGACACACTAACCAATGCCCAGTCAGTCCCTGAGCAATGATTGATCCTCCCTGGCCAACTCCTCTCAGTTTATATACTGAGCATCATGTCGTATGGTATGGAATATCCCTTTGGTCAGTTTGGGTCAGCTGTCCTGGCTATGCTCCCTCCCAACTTCTTGTGCACCTGCACACCAAAAAAACGTGAGAAGCTGAAAAGTCCTTGACTTAGGATAAGCCCTACTTAGCAACTAAAACTACTGTGTGTTATCATCATCATTCTCATACTAAATTCAGCACCCAACAGTGTACCAGCTACTAGGAGGAAAATTGACACTATCCCAGACAAAACCAGGACAATTTCTTTCAAGGTCTTCTTGATTGGTGGCAAAGTATTTTCCTCCAGTTTTGCACATAACTATTTCATATGTCCCATTTGTGTAGTTTGCTGTTGTGTGGACCTTCTCAGCTTGCCTAACAGTTAGTAACCAAAGCAGGGCTTTCCTCATATTGCATTTGGTAGCTACTATATTTTCAGGTGTTTTACAATCTCATGCATAATAAGACCGTCATAATTTTCCTTAATGAGGTAAACCTCACACATCTACACACCTACACCATTCTAAGTCTTCTTTCAGGACCATATAGCCTTTTATATTTACTATATTCAGTGTTAATGTATAAATATTTAATATCAATGCTTACATATGAGTATTTTAATATAAAGACATGTAAATATAATATACATGATTATAACCTACTATGTACTAGTTAATTTACTAAAACAAATGTTAACATAAATATTTAATATAGTAGTATTAGTATATAGTAATATAAATATATTTTATAGCCTTCTTTATTTACTTTTTTGTCCAAAATAGCTGTATTTATTGCTGTTGATAGAGTTGTAGAAAGAAGGCTTAGTGTCCCAGATTGTCTGGCCTAATATTGTGCAAGAACCCTCCTCCCTATAGTTACTTTAGCTGAAAAACTTCTCCTCTATCATACAGGTTGAACAAAGCTTTCCAGTCTTCAAAGGCTTCTTGACAGGACTCAATCATTAGTCTTAATCTCATCTAACACCTCACCACTTAGTTAAAAAAAATTATTTTCAACTGCCAACGGCTGGTAAATTATTATAAGGCTTCAATGAAATATAACCACAGATAATTTGCAACTCCAAACAAGTTACACTCAATTTGATGTGATACTTTCTAATTTACTGCAGTGATATGAAACCTCTTTTTATTTCTGCAGGTAATCTTTCTCTAAAAGTATAACATCTCAAATATTTACTGCTTTTATTCAGAGACTGTATATAAAGAGCTGATTTACTTTTTTTTTGCAGCTTTGGTTATCCATGAAAGATTAGCTTAACTCTAATCAGCTTTTTCAGTCTTAAACTGGATAACCTTACCTTTTTTTGTTGACGTTTTGGGGGTTTTTTTTGGTGTTGTTGTTGTTGATTTTTCCCTTTACTTGAAAATCCCAAGAAAAAATGCAGGAAATGCATAGATGAAATGTGTGTCTACTTCAGTGAATGCATCAGTAGTAAATTTGATTATTTACTTTTTCCAGTGATTACTTTTTCTTCATTTACTACTGATGGTGGCTGGGCAAGAAAAATAAAGCTTATTCTTTCCATAGGCAAGTGACTAATAATATAAATGTGAACAATATTAATAGTCTAAATGGCTTTGTTAACTGTATTGGTGTTAATAAAAATCCATGCTCCTGAAAAACTCATTGCTTTAGCAATGGTGGTAGGAATAATGGAAATTTAACATATTTCCTGTGATTCAGAAGATATTTAGTTTGTTAAATAATGCAGCCACGTGATATGTTAATGTGTTACATTGGATTGAAAAGTGTTTAGATAGATAAGGGTGATTTCACTCAGGGAGCATGAGGTGTATTTTAGGAAGATACTTGTTGGCTTTTGTTGTTTTGTCACCAAATGTTTTTATAAGGTAGTGTTAAGTCACCATGTCCATAAAGATGTTGAGGTATTGCAAATGTATCACAGATTATTAACTCTGAAGAATAAGTTATATCAAACTATTGAATACTTGTAAGCAAAAAAAAAAATAATTTGACATGTTGGGACTATGAAAAAGACTGTTGGAGGAAAAGTCTTCACAGATTTACCAGAGACGATAATTTTAGTATCAGTTGGTAATTTTGTTTTACAAGTCCAAGGGCCTGCCACTATGCACAGAATACCAAACTGCTGGTAAAGTTTTGCTTTAGGAGGGTGCTCTTTGGTTCTAATAATTAGGGTGGCTTTACTTTCTAAGTTCCTCTTGAAATACACATCTACTTTCTATACCAGAATATGGCGGTCAGAAATTCACCAGCAGAAGTGGCAAAGATTAACTAGGCATTAGGAGATCTCAGTTCAATTTCAGAATCGGCAATATCTTCTGTGTCCAAATACAGCTGTTCCAGGATTTTCAAGCAGATTCTTCCCAGCTGCTTGCATAATGCATTAATTTACTATTATCATATGGATTATGTGTAGATGGTTGCAACACAGCTATTGTTTTCAGAGGTGCCATATAGAATAATGTAGGAGACTATAAAACGTTACTAATCAATATGGTAATAACAGACTTCTAGTGCAAATCCCTACATATGACCTGAATTTGCAATGCATGAGGTCAAAAAAGGATGAGTACCATGCTGATCTGCTGTAATTCTACCATCCTCTAAAAGAAGCCATGTTGATAAGAAAGGAAAAGTATTGAAGGACACTGCTTATTTCATATGGGATTCGGTATTACCTTTTAAGAAGTGATGTATTTGCTATTTCAAATGGATTGAAAAAATGTAAATGAAAAAAGAGTTTTAGCCAATGCTTTTCACGCTCAGGTTAAAAACAGTCTTCCCCTTTCATTATCTATCACAATTATTTCCCAGCTTTGCTCTAGAAGGCATTAGTAATTAGTAATTTTAGTAATTATTCAGGCATTAGTAATTTGTCAATAATTATGGGGCTGGAATAATGTTGAAATCATGTTACTCTGGGTCTCATTAAACTAAAGAAAAAATATCTTTTCATTCTTTTTTCTTATGCTTTAAGGGCACACAATATTACCATTATGTCCTATGATTATCATCCTGTATTCATTTGCCCTCTTAAATCTGTGCCATAAATCCAATTTGTATGTATGGATTCATACAGCGTGAGACTTCAGTGGAACTCTAAACGGTGTCAAAGAGCAAAGAATGTAGCCTTTTATTTTTAGAAATCTTGTTCTATTTTAAGTACATCTTCTATTTAAAAAGCAACCAACCCCTCTGCTACAGCAGGATCACCTAGGACACTAGGATAAATCAACAAACATTTAATACTTCAGCATATCATAAAATACAAATCCCCTGGAAACTCACAGTAGCGGTCAAATGTTAATCACTTACACCACTGTCAGTCCTAAAAGACACCTATTTCTGCACATGTGCTCTTGTGGTATTAAAAATAGAGAGGAAAAAACCAACAGGAACCAATAGAAATATGGTTTTCCTATAATAGGTCTATTGGAGTTTTTCCTGCTTCATCTTTGCTGACTTTGCACTATCAGATATTTAAATTTTACAAATTTCCATTGTACAGGGTACAATAAAAAGATGTAAACTTGAGCATGCATTTCTATTCTTACTAAAAGTGTTAACTCAAAGATAGATTCTATCCGTAAATGTCAGAAAATGTTCTTGCTTTAAAGCTATTACCCAGGAACAAGCAATTAAATGCTATATAGACCTGGCTGAATACTCACCATTTTTGTTTTCCTCATAACTTGAGGCCCACAGCTATTTCTGACCTAGGTTTTCAGAGAAATGACTGCAGAAATAGGGATAATTAGACACTTTTATGCCTTATTTTAAAAGTCCTACTAGAATTAATTGCCATGAGTGCAATGCCATCTGTCAGTGCCCCACAACAACATATCATGAAATCATCCAATTAGCAAATTCAGGATGCAGTTTAATTAATCAAGCCTTGTGCATCCTGGCCTAGTGTGAGGTGTCCCTGCTCATAGCAGGGAGGTTGGAACCTGATGATCTTTAAGGTCCCTTCCAATCTTAACCATTCTATAATTCTATGATTTTATTTCTCTACTCGCTACAATAGCCCTTTACTTCATTTAATATGGTGTCATCTCAGCCCTTTTTGTTCTGCTCTTTACATTATCTCACCTTCACCTTGCATTTCAAAGCTTCAATTAGCAAACAATATTTTTCCACAGTTTAGGCATTTTGCCATCGTGCCACAGAATCACAGATTTGTCAGAGTTGGTAGGGACTTCTAGAGATTGTCTAGTCCAACCCTCCTGCTAAAGAAGGATATATATACTAAAAGCTAATTTAGAACTATTTAAAGTAAGACTTAACTAAAAGATTAGTTGTATTTGTGACCTTCCCATTTGAAACATCAAAATATTTCTGGCTATTGCTGCCCAGGCTTTATTGACTTACAGGTTCAAACAGCAACAAACTGCATTAAGCAGAGCAATATAATACTTTATTCCTATGGTCTGAGAGGCATTGTGTGTTTGCCTATGTACATTTGTGATTCAGTGAAAGCCCATACCATTGTATTGAAAGAGAATATTGTTTTTAAATCTTGGATTATATATTATTTTGCAACAGGAGATGATTTTTTAATAAAATTTGATAAATAACTTAATTGATAAAAAAATGTTACTCCTACAAAACTGCAGCGATGTGACAGAATATTTCCAAAGAACATACTATTCGTGATGATGGCAGAAGTTTTAAACCTGCTCAACTATTTGATTCTTTAAGAACACATTTTTAACTACTCCTTTTGTTTAAATGGTCAATAGTAGGTCCTAATTCTATCTCATAATTTCATCCTGCTGCTGTCAAAATTATTACAGTGAAAATATTTCTTTCTGAGGATGCTGTACAAGTATAGAAATAGCATTTTTATGTCTAAATGGACTGGTCTTGATTAATTGTGAGGTAATAAATGATAATCACAGTACTGCAGAAGATGTCTGGCCCACAAAGCAAGAAGACATTACATATATAATAATTTTTTTTCAGATGTTAGGGGGACAGCCTTACATTTTGATTGCTGTTTGTATCGATTACTGGTCTGCTTTTTCATAATTCATTTGAATGTAAGTCCAGAAATATATTTAAAAAAAAATACAGATCAAGAAATATGGTTACTAAAATGACCTCTTGATACTTGCAGCCACCATTCATCACTGATCATCTATCATTGCTAAACATTATGTAGCTGTATTAGCACCAAGAACAGAATAGGGGTTGTTTGCATTGCATCCTGGAATTAGTGCTATTGTGACAAAAGTCCTTCTGAAAGTCCTTTGACTCCTTCTTAACTTATGCCAATTGCTGGGTTTGTATTCTGGAAAACAAATAATAATCAAAAACACACTTATATTGATACCCAAGTAGTTCTCATTCGTAACACTGTATGCTGGCACTCGGAGACCAGTGACTGGAATCCCTAAATCTCATTTCCACTCTCTCTCACATTTATGTGTTCTTTGATCCTTTCTGTGACAGTGTTTGTGAGTAGTAATAAAATTAGAGGCTATTTCATACACCAGTGTGTTTTAGATGCAAGACAAGAGTGATGAATGACTGTGTGGAGAGCTGACTTAAATTCTGCCCTGTGATCAATATTGCAGATAAAAAATACAGATGTCTAAGAAATATATCTTATTTTTAAGCAAAACTTGTAGTTCTGTTTCTATTTCTTCCCTGATGTTTCAGAGCAGCTTTTTCAAAAGACAGAATGATACCTTCTGTTCCTTCTCATGCCACCTAGCTCCTGAATAAAATTATTACTGAGTTTCAGCTCTTGACCCTCAGCAGTGTTCCCTTTATGCTGAAACACACAGATCAGATTTTCAAAGATGGTTCCTTACCCTTTGAATGCAAATTTCTCATTTTTCCTATGTTATTGAAAGAGTTATTCCAGTGAAAACACATGAAAAGTAGCTGTCAAGAGAAAGGCAGGATCAGGTCTAGAAAATGGTCTGAAAAAATTAAGACAACCTATCCTTGCAAACATAGAAATGAGTATGCATGTTGCATTGTTTTCTCTTTTTAACATTTCCTATTAAGTTTTTAAATAACTGTAAGCTACCAGTGCCCACTGATGTAGGCTGGTATTCACATTTACACCACAGATCTTTCCCCCCTGCACTCTTCTGTATTCAGGAGGGTCTACATTTGGACTTTCTCAGAGGATTTTTTTATTCACTCATCACTGCACCAGTTCATTCCTGCAGTTCTCTGATTTTTCTCATAAAACTCACTATAGGAAATGTATAGGTCTTATTTCAAATGGGAAAGGAAATTTACAAAAAAAAAAAAGAAAAAGAAAAAAAAAAAGGTAAGCCATCCAAGCAAAGCAATGAGCTTAATTTACAAAGGAATATAGTCAGGGCAAATAGCTGTCTCAGAGGGATGTTCAGGTGAGGCTGTGATCCCCAAATCACTCCATCAGTAGCTGTCTGGTCCATAGGAACAGATCTCACTGTGGACTGTGAAGAAGCACTTGCACTCAGTCAAAATGGTGTTTCTGATGTTTATATGTCAAATCACCATTGCTCCACAGACAACCCCAGAGCATCCTAACCCACACAACATACAACCAGGGAGGAAACTTTTGGGGTAGGAAGATATGTTCCATTTTTCCCAGTGGCTGGAGGGGATGTGGGAGACATGATCCAAGTTCTGAAATCCTGACAGCATCCACAATCATCCTGCCCTTCTGGAAACTCAGTCTGATATACCTTAACCAGAGTAGTTCAGCAGATGGATTTGGGGTGAGATCCATCATCAGTACTCTACACAGCCCCAGCGGGATTTTCAGCTGTAAAGACCTGGTGTCACAGGAAATCCAAGGGGAAGGTATCTGAATGGCAACATCGATAAATCAGAGAAGTTCTGGCTCCACATTTCATATTGTGCTTGAAAAGGTCAAGTCGCTCTGATGTGAAGAGGACAGAGGGCAACTAAAGCAAACACAAGTCCTCATGATACTTGCTCTCACAGAAGGACAAATTTATCTCACACAGCCTCCTGCTGCCCCTCAAGTAATGTAACAGATCTCACCTTCACAGTCTTAACCAGCTCAAATAAGTGGGAATTGTACAGAACGAGGCACAGACCTGCCTCAGATGGTCCAGCACGGACCAGGTGCTCCTCCTCCACCATGGAGAGGCAAGACACTCCATCCTACCTCCTCAAGGTCATGCTCTTGCAATGCACTACAGGACAGAACATACAAGTCAGAAATGCAAATGCCTGTACTTAGTCACTAAATAAGCCTTAAACCCAGAAATGTTGGATCTCTAAGTATTACAAACACATACAAAGACTGTTAAATATCAGCAGATTTAGTGTCTTGTGTTTGTCAGGAAATCTCCTTTCCAATACAACTGTTTTCCTAATATTGCTTGTATTTTATACCCCCTTACAGACCAGGACTGATCCTATTTTCTTCTGAGATCTGACAAAACAGTTTAAAACAGTGTGTTTGGATGTGGAGCTGAGTTTTGTTTGACTGAGATGAGAGATAAGCGTAAGACCTGGTATTTGGCTCTCCCAGAAAACCCATGTGACTCCTCTGCCAAAAAAAACCAAACACAAAACAACAAAAAAGAGGGTTTGTTGGCAACACACATGAATATTTTCATTCCATATTTGTATAATACCACATGTGAGTATAGATACTTCATAGGGAAATGCGACAGAGAGATGGTAATGATTGGATTGCCCTTTATGAATGGTAAAAAATAGAACAGACTCGTCTCTAGAAGAAAAAAGGCAACCCAGCAAACCAAATGACAGTAGAAGAGAAAAAAAAAAGCATAAATTTAATGAAAAGGCTTATGAGAAGTGGATAACATTAAAACAAGAGCTGTAGCAGTTGGTCATTGCTTTCTTTTCTGTGACACGACGCTATGCTTCACTGAACATATGGAGGTCAACACAGGCTTTTAAGGATAAAAGATAAAACTTACAAAAAGTTTTTTGTTTCTGCTATTTCATACACATTAAAAAGAGACAAATCACTAAATTGCTGACTCTCACTGGCAGAATACCAGGATCATATTCTAAGCAATGATGAGTAAAGAGCAGAATTTTAATGTTTAATATTTAACTATGTTTTGGAACCAAACAATTTTTATATGAGGGTCAAAAAATTACAGTGCTTGATGTTTGTCAGACACTTTCAATGCTCAGTTTTTATGTCAGTTTTAAAATCTCTGCATTGAAGTAAGAATGGAGATATATAGATACCTCTTGCTGTCAATGGAATAGTACATTTGTCATAAAGTTTGTTACAACTGAATTCTCCTGCTCTGCTGCTAGGTAGGAGTCAGTAGACTGATTTTGTGCCTGATTGGAGGATCAAGTTTGTTTGGGTGATATGTCTGCTGGAGGGTTTATGTGAAGTCTGGTTTGGGTGCAGCAACCTGAAGGTCATTTATTTATTCCATGCAAAAAGATGATGGTTTTGCAATTCAATGAAGTTCAGTGAGGCAGTGGCAGGCTTTTCTTGGCTATCTAGTCAGTGGTGGACATTTAGTAACTTCCAGAATGAAAGGCAGAATTGAGCGATTATCAGAAAACAAGAAAAACAAACCCCTAGTGCTCATCCTTTTCTATATACCACGTTTTCAATGTTACACACACTGTTTTATTTTTAATTAATAACACAGAATCACAGAATTATTCTGGTTGGAAAAGACTTTTAAGGTCATTGAGTCCAATCATAGTCTAACTCTACCAACCATTAACCTAATTCTACCAAGTCCAATGCTTACACCATGTTCCTAGGCATCACATCTATATGTCTCTCAAACAACTCCAGGGATGGAGACTCAACCACCTCCCTGGGCAGCCTTCTAATATCTAATCTAAACCTCCTCTGGCACAACTTGACCCCATTTCCTCACATAAGATGTCATGGAAGGGGGCCCTTCCACTGGTAAGCTGAATGTGAATTTGAAATGGAAGTATGGCTGGTGATCAGGAGAAGGGAGAAGAGGGACCTCCATCTGGTTAAAGTAGTAGAAAAAGGTTGCAGAGATATTGCAGCCTCAGTGCTATACCTCATCCAATTATGTCACTGTTACTATCAGACAAACAGTCTGACTTCTAGTTGAAGCAAACTTGTACAGCTAATGATTGTGATACCTCTGTTTCATATTATAAGATGGATGTACACAGATTTGATTCCAATCAAAGGTGTACTCATGTAAATACCAAATACAAACTAAATATTTTTTATATTGAAGCTTATGTAACTCAGCTCGTATGAAATCAGAAACCAAAATCTGCTTTTCTATTGTGAAATCTTACCATGTGTTTATTTTTTTCCATGTTTAACTAAGAAGAAAAACAGAAATTTGTACATGTCTGTGATTGTGTGCAAATTAACAAGGTGTCTGTGTGACTCTAATTGATGTTTACTCCACAGTTCTTCAAATACTGCAAAAACAGAGAGGTCAGAATTATGAGATTATATTTTTCATGGGCTTTATAGCCCTAGCAGTGCTAGCAACTTGAAAGAACATGTATTTTTCTGTTTTCCATAGCCAACTATTGGGATTATGGATTCACTGTGTTAAAATTGGATTGGTTTCAGCTTGGATCAGGAAGAAGCACATTTATGTTGAATCTGCTCTAAAGTGAAGTGTTGACTGGATGTGCCACAGTCAACATCAGAACAGGTTTTTTCCCCCCTTTTTATCTTCTCCATTCTATTGTGTGCATTGTGCACTCTTCAGGCATATTTAGTTATTTATATTCTTTCCCTGGGCTTCCTTTTCTTCCTTTCCCTTTTTCCTTTTCTCCTTACATCCCAAAGACATCACTTGCTTTAGTTCTCTTCCCATTCAGAATCAGTTAGCCATGGCACAAAACACTAAAGATTAAGAGTGGAGAAACACAATTATAGTAGGACATCATCCTGCTTTGGACACGCTTCAGAACAAACTGTGGTATTTAATGAATCAATATATAGTTACCATGGCAACCTTCAGAGATCACCTTTGCCCTTCCAGCCATGGAATTCTTCCTCTGAGAAACAGGCAAACATGAGTGTTTGCTGTATGAACTTTCATACCCCTGATCAAACATGAACACAGTCCTGAACACAATGAGCTGACCAGGCTAGCAGCATCTGTGCTGTGATTAGTGCAAGGAAAAAAAATGCACTAAATTGTAGCTCCATGTTTGGAATATTTCTTTGAGGTCATAAGTATGGAGGCAATTGGAATTTTAAGTACTTTGGAATCAGATTCTGCCTGCGTAGACCAAGTTGCAGAAAAAACCCCCCAACAAACAAACAAAAAAAACCCCACCCAAAACCAAACAAAAAATCCAACAAAAGAACAACAGAAGAAGGCATTGTCTTTCTGTCTCTCTGTGAGTCTACTGTGTTTTATTATAGTATCTTGAAACATGGATTTCAGAGGAGGGTTTAACAATCGTAATGGCTAATCTTGGGCTATATGACATCTTGTGTTGGCAAGAAGCTGAGTTGTTGTCAACTATTTTATTCCTAGCTTGCAACAGTTCAGAATGCACTGTAAAATGTGGTAAAATCAAACAATAATGTACAAGAGCTTGTGGGGGTAAGAGTGCTAGCTTCACTGGTGTTCAGATGCTAATCATTGCCTCCACTGATGTTTTAAGGCTAAATGGGTCATAAAACTGTAAGCTGCTCAAATGGCATAATGACTCTTGCCTTGTTATTTTGTGATAGTCACTATATACAGACAGTAGAGTTCCTTCTTGTTTTAATAATGTCACTCTTGACATTATTAAATGTCACTACTTATTATTTTCTGTTAATTTTTATGAGCTTTCTTTTTTTTTAAATTACTGACACACGGCATATTATGGCTGCATTCTCTTGTAATTGTGCTGTTTGAACATAAAAAATACAAGCTTGTATTATGCCTAGGGACACTTTAAAACATCACCTAATAAAAAATCTTTAATATGTAGTTCTTGCTCTTTGGGGACGTTTGCATACAGCAGCTTTGTTTTCTGTTCCCCAGTGAGTCTTGGGCTGGAACTGTATCTGACCTCGATATCAAGCAGCTTAAATTGTTTAGTGTTTATATTCTCTTCAATTTGGTTTTGTTTTGTCATGAAAGGATTGTACAATACAGGGAACTGTGACAAAGAGCTGGAATCACTGCCTCTCTCAGCTGAAGAAAAAGTTCATACTATGAACCTGCGAGATTGCTGAGTATGAGTGGGTACATGCCACAGCAGAAGTGAAGATGGATTTTCAAATTACAGGAGCTAGGAGGGAATGGAACCTGTGGAAGTTAATATATATAATATTTCTGTGCACTCATTTTTTTCTAGACTTACCTTTCAATTTGCCTTACTTGAATTAATTTTACATTTTCTGCTTTTTGAAAACTTTTCACTATAAAGCAATTCCTCTTCAGGCTAAGAGAAACCATAAATTTAGGGGAAAATATTTGAGTTCTAATTAAATGTAAGTTTCTAAGTGGTTTAGGCACTTTTGCAAATTTTACTTGAAGTATTTGTTCCATTAGGATTATGGTGCTGAATGCTTTGCATTATGCAGGCCTGATGCTGTAAGATCTATAGACTGTTGTCATCTCTATCCTCTTTCTGAAAAAGAAAACGTTATTTGAAATTTCTGAAGATACAAGAAAACTCTCCATGATCTCTTTCAGTTCTCTTGTATGAACTCATTCTATCAAATTTTCTATCGGTTTCACACCAGTTGCATTTCTTCAGAACCACTTCATGTTTAGATAACTGCATACTCTTAATGCTAGCCCATGTGTGAAGTACTTTGAGTATCACTAGGAAAAAGCAAAAACTAGTGACGAGTGGTACAGTAAAAACCTCTTTCTCTACCAACAAAGATAAATCATACTAAAAAATAATTTTAAAATATTATGTGTCATTGTAGAAACAAAAACTGGCTACCATATGCAAGGTTTTTTATATCTGTTTAAGTAAAGCACAAAACTGAATTTCATGCTTATTTCACAGTTTCATTCTGCAGGCGGTTTGGTTTAGGTTTTGACATTTTCCCCCAGTATTTAGCGTGAAATAGTGCCCTGATACTGCTTTACATTATATGGCAATATTTTGGGTTTGGGCCCTAATTTATTTTTTTTAATTAAAAAGAATATAACTTCAAATCAAGACCCATGTTTTATGTCAGACTGCTTAGCTCTGTGAGGAGCCAGCAGAGCTGGGCCAGGATGAGGCTAGGCTGGTAAGCTCTTGTCAGTATGAAGGCTCCCAGCATTAATGCATCACTCTGATATCAGATAGGTTTGAGGTTCCCAGGGCCAGGAGGGCTACCAAAAAACCACAGAGGACATCAGAAGAATATGGCAAATGTTTTCCACATTCGGTATTTTTAACACACCCCAAGAGAGAAAAATATATGCACAGAAGGCAGCATGAACTTTCAGTGTTCTATAAAAATCTCTGACAGGATCTTGCATCTTTTTTTTTCAGTTCACATGAGCACACAACACTGCTTCTATTGAAGTGCTGGGAGGCCTCGGCTTCACCCTGCCAGGCTTGCTGCAAAGAAACACGTGTGCAAAACCCTTCACCAAGAGCTGGTTGACAGGGTTGTCAGAAAGAGACTTGCACTCTCCTTTCCTCTGTGCTACATCTGGAAGGAAATGATGCCTAAGAAAGGTGTATATTCCACTATACTAGGCAATCTTTTGCTGGGAGAAGGGACGGTCTTTGCCACAGGTTATGCCCCACAGCCCACTGACCAAACCCAGGAATCTTGGTAGTCAGTAGGAATTAGTGATAGGAAGAGAATCTGGGAAATAATAGTTGGCAACACTGAAAAGTATCCGGAGAAAATAGTGGAAAGATGCCCAGATTAGCTCAGTTTAAATACAATGAACACAGAGTGTTGTTATTTTCAGAGCACCTCAAAATCATCTCCTGCCTGCACTGCTCTTTGCTACTTTGAATGTTTCCAGTCACATGTGGTGTTGAATTGAACAGATCATGTCAGATAGAAGATGGGAAGGTGGTAAGCTGAAGACCGTTAGGAATCATATGTGTAATCTACTATCCTGCAAAGAGGCAAACTCTTGAAAGAACAAATGCAGCTTAGTGTTTCTTTGAAACACACTTCATTGAGAATACAGCTCACTGGATTATCTAATATTTCAGCTGAAAGTGGAGACAACATTTTCTCATAAGAACTGGAAGGAGCCTTGACCCCTGTTCAGCTTGTGAGAGATGGAGGAACCAAGCCCGTGTGATGGTTGGGAAAAAGAATTAGGAAGGTTGCAAGCTAAGGACAACTTAGCTTGTAAAAGACCTCAAATAGATTATATTTCAATACCACTTTCTTCCATGAGTCTCATGTTACACAAGTGTGAGATGGCACAAGGATTGCTCAATCTTTTTGTATCCTATAGCAGAAATTAGCTTTTCTGCCTCTGTTACAAAACCCATAAGGCCAGCTATGACCACATGGCTGTGAAGGTCATGCAGGCTGTCAGATCTTCCCTGCAAATCTAGGTCACCAGGGTGCCTTGTGCTATGGCCATAACTCAGTTTTGCTTTCTGCCAGGGGAAGAACTGTCCACAAGTTCATGTAATGATAGGACAAGGGGTAATGGTTTTAAGCTAAAAAAGGGTAGATTTAGGTTGGACTTTAGGAAAAAGTTCTTTAATATGAGGGTGGTGGATCACTGGAACAGGTTGCCTAGAGAGGTGGTGGAGGCCTCATCCCTGGAGACATTCAAGGTCAGGCTTGATGGGGCTCTGAGCAATCTGTTCTAGTGTGAGATGTCCCTGCTTCTTGTAGGGGGGTTGGACTAGATGACCTTTATATGTCCCTTTTGACCCAACACATTCTATGATTCTGTGATGATTCTATGATTCTCTTGCTTTTCCAGGGCTACTGTAGGCAGAAGCAGAGCAGCACCACGGGCAGCCAAACTGTGGTGGGGAGCAGCTGCTGGTGGAGATGGAGAGGCAGGGTGCCCCAGCCACCAGGGGTTGTTGCAGTCTCCCATTTTGATGCCGGGGACTGCACTCTCCAGGACTTTTCTTTCTTCTGTCTCTTCTCTTTTGTCTTCCTCCTCCTGTTTCTTTCCTCTCCTTCTCCTTCCAGAGAATAGAGTAGGCATGTCCTTGAGGGGAGGTTTATTTTGGTTATACAGTGTGGAGGACTGGCCTCCACATAAGGTATGTCTCTGCTGCTGCTGCCCGAGCCAAGGCAGCCACCATGTGCTGCCCCCAGCACATACCGTAGCTGCCAGTGCAGGAGCACATTCCCACACGCACCTCGTCTACCCTATACGGGAAACTTGCTGGGCACCCTACCCCCAACTGTAATAGTGTTTCTTTCTTTCTCTTTACCTATCACAAGTACCAGCGTTACACACCCCAAGTTTGTCTCCTGTACCTACATTTGCATATCCAGCTCCCACCCCCACACTCCCTGTGCTCCAAAGCTGTCACAGTAAAGTGGTATTTTAAGCACACGGTCTCTGTGTTTGTGCCGGTGCACGTGTGTATCTGGGCAGGGTTTGTGTTCTATAGAAATACCCGGTGTGGCCAGCCGGTCCCAAGCTAGGGACGGACCCACTGGGAAATTAAAACCAGCCAGTTGGGGGCTATTCCTCCTCTAACTGAGGAGAAGAGAAGGGGCGATCCGTGACTCGACTCGAGTTTTCCAGCCCAGGTCAAACTTGGGCCGCAACGTCCAGAAAGAAACTTAGAACTGACTCTACTCTTGCTTTTCCAGCTGGATTTGATTTCTTCTGATAGTTCTAACTTAGCCAAATTTGTTGACTGTCTTTTCTTAATTTTATTAAATTTAACGGGCAGCTTTCAACTTAATGATGCCAGCCTGTCACAGGGGTAAGGGAAAAGTTTCAGACAAGAAGTTATGTTGGCCAAAATCATGCAGCTTTGAGCTGAGTCTAAGTTAAATTTGGCCATTCATTTTTCAAGAGTCCACAAACAATAAATATAAAATGTTTGCTCAGGAGTAACCCTGAGAGCTGAAGAATAGGTTTGAATTTTTCTGTTTTTATAAACTTTTCCAATATCAAACAGATCTTTGTGCTCAGTTATGAGCAGTAGAGCCAGAGCTGGAAATCATTCAAATCATAGACACCTGGTCCGAGACACTTTCTCCTCTGCCTCCATGATGGTTGTTATTTGAAAGGGCAGTTATTTACATTCCCACCTTCCCAGCTGAGTCAGAACCTCCTATAGTGGTGACTTGGGAATTCCCAAGAAAAGAGAAAAATCCCCTTTACCTGATAGTTTTTCTTCATTTGAGAGAATGATTCATACCAGGTTAAAAGAGCATGTTACAAGGTCTATTTTAAAATAATAGATCCTGTTTGGGAAAAATATCAAACCACATCATAACATATTGTATTTGAAGAAAATGCAATAATTTGCATCAGCCAGCTGAAGCCTGGTATAATATAGAGCCAAAAAGGAGCCAAAAATATTCCCTACAGGTTTATAATTTATACTTACTGCATACAGCAGCTAATTCTAAGTATTTTTATTAGGCATACAACATCCAGACTTGTGTACTTCATGAAGAATAAGCAAAACGGAAAGCCATTAGCTTCCTTTCAAGCCTCTGGCGTGTCCTGGTTTGAGCCTTGAAGATCTCATGTGCAGAGAAGGCAGAGGAAGCCATTTGCAGAGCATGACAAGGTTCCTACTTCTTAGGTAGGTTCGATGGTAAGCATTCTTGAGTGCCATCTACTGGTATTTTATTAACTATTTGCATACACAAATAGAAAGTACTCCTGTAACCTCTGGTGCCAATTAGGCGGAGATGATGCTCGATTCCCTGGTATGTCCCAATATGATTGCTCCCATGTTTCAAAATCAAATGCATGGAACTGAATTGCAACATGTGTTCTCCATATAGAATGGTAGAGCAAAAAATATGAATCTAAAAAATAACCCAAGAAATTAGATGTGGTTAAATACAAGCCTGTTAACAGGAAATTAAATGTATATATGTTTTTGCCTCCTGCCACTAGGAAAAAGAAATGTTCTTTAAGCCAAAGCAGAATGGTTTTGGTTTTTCAAACAAAATGCTAAATTTAAATTTGGTTCCATGTGCAATATTTTAGTTTAATCTAATTTCTGCATTATTAAATATTTTTTGCCTTCAAAAGGAGAATTCAGACTTTTTTTTAGATAAAGCTGTCATTTGAAAATGAGAAATTAATTTAGTACCAAATAAAATAAGTCTAATATTTTTACATTTTCAAAAGTAAACATTTACATTTTATTAAATTGGATGAAACATCTCAATTTTTTTCAAAGTCCAACCTTTTCTTTTTTTCCTTGGTAGATGAAAGGCAAGTGATAATCTGAGAATTTTTGCCCAGCTATTGATCCCGTATTCTATTGAGGTTTCTCTCAAGGGAAAAACAAAACACAATTTAGCATAACTTTGTGTTTTTAAGACAAAATTTATGCATTCTTCTCCAAACTGAACAGACAAAATTCACTGAATCTGATGAGAGCTTGAATCTTTGCTGCTACATTAGGTTTAGTATGATTTGTCTAACAGGTGATAAAAATTATAATTGGACAGATTTTTCAGCTCTAGTACTCCAATTTTTTACATCTGAGCTCCCAGTTTACCACCACTGCTGGGGAGACAAAGCTGTACTTTATTACAAGGCTTGACCTGTCAGAATAATGCTCATTTAGTTTGCAAAGCATTTGCAGGCAAAAACTCCCAGCCAAATTTTAATCACCCCCATTGCAGTATGCCATTCGACTTGTCACTTCAGGGGCCTGCGATGATGTCTGAAAGTGTGATGCTATAGAGCACAAAACATTTTTGTAATGGTCTCTGATCCTAGGCTGTGGTGAGAATGAGCATGTGGAACTGAAGGTGAAACGAACTCTTTCTGGCATTTCTAAACTGATTGCTTGAGTTGGTGAGAGTAGGAAACAGAAGGTATATTGTAACCTTTTTTCCCTCTGTTTTGCTGCTGCCACCATCTGACAATGAATCCTCAGGATACATAAAGCCTTCAGGTTCACGGGGGCATAACAAGACCTGGTTCTTGTTGTTACAGAGCCACAAGAGAGAATGAAATGCAATAAAAAAAAAATTATCTCTAATTCCTTTTAGGAGGCATACCAACTGATATCTTAAAAATAAATAAAGAAGGTGTAATATCACCAGCTTTTGGAACCGAAGTCATCCACAGGACAATCAATAGCAAAGCTCTACTTGTTGCCTTACTAATAACTATTTTTTGGCAAGTCTGTAGCTAGTAACTCAAGAAGGGGATTAAAACACCAGAAGCTACATACTCTGTTTTTCTCAAGGCTTATGTCCTCAAAGCCTCCGTGTTCTCCAGCCACCTTGCAGGAGGACTTGCAGCTTCACCTGTCAGGCCTGGGCAAACAAGCCTTAATAACAAAAAAACTCTCTTCCATCCTTTCTTTTTTTATGAAGGAAATGGTTTTCCATAGCTGCTGCTTAATCCCAAACCCTGGCAGAGCAAGCCAAAACTCTCTCCAGCCTTCCAAATCCCAGTGGTCTGCACAACATATTGTTTTCTTGGATCCATTGCAGTTGTTTGTCTAAATATGTCATTCCATTTGTCATTGCTTAATTTTATGAGGATTCTTCCTGACAATCTTTTTTTATTCCTTTCCATAGTTTCCCATCTTTAGAAATTACATAAAACAGCTCTAAATCATCTGACTTAGAACATTTTTTTCAGATCAAAATACCATTTTAGTTACTCCTAATCTGGTCTACAGCTGAAAATTTCTGTCCCTGGGCAGTTCTTTTCTCTGTGATGGCTTGTTACCTGTGCTTTCTTTTATAAATGTTGGGATTCATGTGTTTTACAGCTATCCCCATTATGTTTATTTTGGTTTCTCTTATTATAAACTATCATGCATTTCAGCCTTCCTTGTTTTTTGGCAGTCTCACACTGAAAACAGCTGTTTTGCATGAGCAGCATTTTTCTGCAATAGCTTTAAATATTTATACATGTTCAGTGAGTGTTAAATGAATTTTTCTTTCTAAGCATTGCAATCCCGTTTTCATAATAAGTTGCGTTTTGCTGATTGAGGAGGGTTGGTTCTGTAGCAGTAGACCTTGAGGAAAGTGACTGTCATTTCAGGCAGCTATGTTCTTCAAAGGAAGCTAAGTTATCATTTAAAGACAGTAGCTGACAGTTTGCATGACTCAGGTAGCTCTTCTTTCATCATAGTTGTTGTTCTGTCCTTTAAACTGTTCTATTATGTATCCTATGACCTTACGAGTTACCTTTGCTGTTAGTATAAATGGGAAGAAGGCCCAAGCATTGAATGCCTAATTAAGAACCAGCCCTTGGTGTCCTGCACCTCTGCTCATTGCCATGTTGATTGCATAGCGATTGGTCTTGAAGGCTGATTAAGCCAGTGAACACTGCAATTCAACACATTTGCTTCCTTACTGTCCTAATTTGGGAAGAAAACCCCATGTGCTGTACATCATGCTGGTTTGTCCTCCTGATCAAATCCATGGTGAGGCTTGTCATCTCTCTTTTTTTGTATTCAACATCATAAGCACTTAATTAAGTCTCCACAGTGGTAGTCGTGAAGCAATTTATAGTGTTTCTAACCAAGGCCAACCAATCTCTTTCCTACCAAGACTGGTCTTACTAGTATATAAATATTGTTAAGGAATCAGTTCTAGGACAAAAAAATAATTTCTTCTGCAGCTCAAAAGTAAGCTATTTTTCTCCATAATGGTTCCAGTACTCCACCACTGAAAAATTCTGCGTGTCTCCCTGGTTTATTTGGACAGAGATTTACTTTAATCAGGCATACCCTTGACTTGCTCCTCATGACCCACATAGATGTCAGCAAATGGCTAAAGCTGCTGAAATTCTCTGAAGTGCCCAGGTAATTTCACAAATATAAGATGACGATGTTCTTGTTGGAGGTTTTTGCTAATTCCTTGAATTTTACTTTTTCTGTTAAGTCATTAGCTAAAGCAAAGAGGCTTGGGGGCAGTTGTGTTTCAGCCTGTTTACTGTGCTTAGCAAAGGGGTTAATTTCCTTCTGTGGAAATTGCAACTTCAGGACGAGAAATCTTTTTGCATCTTGGCACTTTGAATATTGCCGTTCATTTTCAGCTCCCTTTCTGTATGTGACTCAAATGTTTCCTTGAAATGAAGCTGATTTCCTTCTGCTCGTATTGTGGCCTAAGGCACAACCAGATTGCAGAGGGTGCTACAGGGTGGTCATCTCAAGGCAACCTTCCAGCTGGACAGAGATGATGATCTGGAGAGGTGGCTGATGTCTTTATTGCTTAGCTAAACATTCAGCTGCCCTCAGTAGCTGATAAGGTACAACTGACTGCAGGAGTTACAAGAGTAAAGCAAATAATTTACCCTTAAAACTGGTAAACAACCAACTAAAGAAATTTTTCACTACCCCAAATGCAGAATTTAGAAACCCTTTTTCACCTAAATGGGACACTATTATCAAGACAAAAGCAGTGAGAAGTGCCAGAGACATCAAAGTGTAAGATTGTACTTTAAGATAAGATACATTCATTTCTGCCCTGTGCCATTTCTCCCCAACAAACATTGGAAATGTTTAGAGAATTAATTGCAATCAATCCACAGAGTATAAAAACTGCAACAAGAAAGAAAATCTAGTAATTGTGTATAATGGATAGATTCAAATAAAGCTTAATCTGCTCATAGATATTCCATAAGAATGTGCCTTAACTGTCCATGTTAATTATTCATTACAAATTCTGTGTCCTCTGTTAGATCCATATGAAAAAGTATTACAGTATGATCTGTGATCAACCTTAACAGTCAGTGACTTTTTAGATGCTGTAATGTATCCTGCCTCTAGCTCTCAGACACCCTGGAGCACATCAAGGGATGTTAGATGTTTAGACTTTTGAAAAAAATGTCAGATATCCCATTTGGCCTTTAGTCATCTGCCCTGCAGAACATCAGTATCCTTAAATCTTGAGCCACATCATCTGCCATATGAACATCCTGGAGAGCTACCTGGTGTTACAGATGCTACAAGGCACCTTGATGGAGCATCCCAGGTCCCTCAGCAGCTCAGTGGAACACGAGGAAGAATTCAACTTGTTAGCCAGGTTCTTAGAGGAAGACAAACTATGCTCTGAGCTCCAGACAGATTCACTTCGTTTTTTTTTTTACACTGACTAGAGTTTCCTCATGTTTCCATCTTACAAGCGAACATAGCATACAGTAACAATGGGCAGAATTATGCTGTAAACTTAAAAAGTCATTCTAAGTTATCCAAACCTTTAAATTCGAGAATGGGATTTTTTAGTGTTATTTCAACTTGAATATTATGCCATCTTTATCACACTAGTCCTGCTAATCTTCTGCTCTTGTATTCAAGATGGTCAGGACTTAGTGGTGCTCCACAATTTCTATTTCCAAACTGATAGTGAATGAGGTCAAAGCAGGCAGTATGAATGTAACTGTTCTTTCACAGCTGGTTGTCTTCCTGTGTTGTTCTTTGTTTACCCAAAATAATGCCTGTCTGATCACAGAATATGACATTTGTTTGTAATGTTGCTACAGTTACCACATTCAGAGCTTAAACAAACAAATTAGAAACTATATCACAGCATCACAGAATGTTAGGGGTTGGAAGAGACTTCTGAAGATCACCAAGTCCAACCCCTTTGCCAGAGCAGGACCAAAAACCAGGGCAGATCACTCAGAAAGGCATCCAGACAGGTCTTGAAAGTCTCCAGAGAAGGCCACAACCTCTCTGGGCAGCCTGTTCCAGTGCTCTGTAACCCTCACAGTAAAGTAGTTCTTCCTCATGTTGAGGTGGAACTTCCTGTGCTTGAGTTTGAATCCATTGCCCCTCATTCTATCACTGGGCACAAGTGAAAAGAGGTCATCCCTGCCTTCTTGATGCCAGGCCCTTGTGTGCTTATAGACATTAATTAGATCCTCCCTCAGTCTTCTCCTCTCTAAACTGAAAAGCCACAGGACTCTTAGCCTTTCCTCATAAGGCAGGTGTTCCAGTCCCTTAATCATCCTTGTAGCTCTCCGTTGGACTCTCTCAAGTAGATCCCTGTCCCTCTTGAACTGGGGAGCCCAGAACTGGCCACAATACTCCAAGTGAGGTCTCACCAGGGCTGAGTAGAGGGGGAGGAGGACTCCCTCAATCTGCTGGACACACTCTTCCTAATGTACCCCAAGATACCATTGGCCTTCTTGGCCACAAAGGCACATTGTTGTCCCATGGATAACTTGTTGTCTACCAGTACTCCAAGATCCTTCTCCACGGAGCTGCTCTCTAGCAGACCACCTAACCTGTACTGGTGCATTTTGTTGTTCCTTCCCAGGTGCAGGACTCTGCATTTGATCTTGTTAAACCTCGTTTTATTCATCTTTGCCCAGCTCTCCAGCCTGTCCAAATCTTGCTGAGTGGCTGCACAGCCTTCAGGTGAATCAGCCAGTCCTCCCAGCTTCATGTCATCAGCAAACTTGCTGAGAAGACACTCAGTCCCCTCATCCAGGTCATTGATAAAGATGTTTAACAGGACTGGACCCAGCACTGATCCCTGAGGGACTCCACTAGTTACAGGTCTCCAGCTGGACTCTGCACCATTGATCACCACTCTTTGAGCTCTATTGTGTAGCCAGTTCTTAATCCATCTCACTGTCCATTCTTTTATCCCACATATCCTGAGCTTGCTCATGAGGATGTTATAGGGGACACTGTCTAAAGCCTTGCTAAGGTCACGATAGACTACATCCACTGGTCTCCCTGCATCTATCCATTTAGTCACAACATCATAGGAGGCCATCAGACTAGTCAAGCATGATTTCCCCTTGGTAAATCTATGCTGACTACTCCTGATAACCTTCATCTCTTCCATGTGCTTCGAGATGACCTCTGGAATGAGCTGCTCCATCATTTTTCCAGGAATGGAGGTGAGGCTGACTGGTCTGTAATTTCCTGAATCTTCCTTCTTGCCTTGTTTGAAAACTGGAGTGACATTGGCTTTCCTCCAGTCCTCAGGCACCTCTCCTATTTGCCAGGATCTTTCGAAAACAATGGAGAGTGGTAGGGCAATAACATCAGCCAGCTCTATCAAGACTCTTGGGTGCATCCCATCAGGGCCCATGGACTTGTGCCCATTCAATTTGTAAAAATGATCTCTGATCCACTCTTCATTGACTAGTGGAGAGTCTTCCCTCCTCTGGGCTTCCTCTCCTATATCCAGGCTCTGAAGTTCATAAGGGCTGGTTTTAGTAAAGACTGAAGCAAAGAAGGTGTTCAGCAGCTTGGCCTTCTCTGCATCCTCTGTTATCAGGGCTCCCACCTCATTCAGCAGTGGGCCCACATTTTGCCTATTTTTCCTTTTATTGCTGATATATTTGAAGGAGCTCTTTTTGTTCTCTTTTACTTCCTTTGCTAGTATATGTACTATGGTAGTGCAAGGAATTTAAATTACCATGCTGGACAAGCTGGACAATGGATGTTTAATTGCAACAGCCAGACAGGAATACTAACACAACAGTTCATAACAGGTAGTTGATTTCAGAATGTTGCAGAATGTTACCTTCAGGTTTTGTTAGATATTTTTTTCCACTGCCATTTATACTTTGAAGCTAGGCTTCTTTAATGCCTCCAGAAATTCAGAGATGCTTGTTAAATTCTGTGTTTATGGAGAACTTCTTTACAGCCTATGAAAGATTTGCTGATATTGGAAGCTTAAGAATCTATCAGAAATCAACTGTTAACAAGCTTCAGTTAAGATATCAGTCATGCACACTTGATGATGTAGATGTGGCCAAAGAGGCACCAAAGAGGTGCCTCAGAAAAATAAGTAGTCATTTTTCATTCTTATTATCAAAGGCAGCAGCTCTAAGATAGGAATGCTATCTGAAGTTCTGTTGTGAGTGACAGTGGAGGGATGTCAGATTACTAGGAAGACTTTAAAATGTTTTTTAAACATGAAGATGGTCAGATTGCTGCGACAGTTGCCTGCTCAACCAGAATGGAATTTCTCATGAGACAAAGTCCATGGTGCATAATAAATTAACTCTAAACAAGACTATTTCTAAATATTATACTGCTTGTATCTGGTATAACTTACCTTGTTAAAATTCCATTAATGCAACCACAGTAGTCTGGGAGACCCTCAGCAAACAGAAATAATTTAGCAAGAATATGAGTCCTAGATTTTATTTATTACTGCATTACAGTAAAATTACCATTACCACCTAGGACTTTTTATTTTGAGTGTTTGACCAAGCGAGCTTTATTTTTTAGTTTTTTTGGTGGTGTCTTTATCCCCAAAGGATTTCTACTTCTCAGGTCTCAAAGAATTATTCTGGAGCTATGATAATGAGTAAGTATTTGTATTTAGTGTCACTTGATTTAGCAATTAAAGCCTTGTCATGTAGCAGTATAAAGATACTGTTTTAATATCTCCCTAAATCTATCATAATTTCTAGCACATTGTGTATTTTCCTGCTGTTCAAATAATGGGCTCTCTTTGCTCCTTTCATTTCACTACCCAGAGGGTAGTTTGAAGCACACAGATCAACATGGAATTGCCACCCACCAGACTGTAACATAGGATTTGTTTTAACAGAGGGCTGGACTCAGGAGATTGTTTCAGACCTTTAATAATTTGAGATCAGCAAACTGAATTCTGTCTTTCTTCTGCTCTCCTAAAAACTTAGAATGAACAAATATATACTTCAAGCTTGTACTGCAAGACAGTAATGGGCTGGAAAGTTTTGGTGCCCTCGTGAAATATGGAGAAAGTTATCACCTTCCACTTTCTAGATGAGTTTGCCAAAGCTTCTCTTCAGAGACAGCACAGACAGCAGCCTGATTTTGGTACTTTTTCAGGTTTCACCACTATTCACGTCAAGGTGTCCAGACACCTGCTACTTATATTGCATATGTTACCATTTAACCTAAAGCTATCATAATGATTTCTTGAAAATGTAAAATATAGGTCTTAAATTAAGGATTTGGGCACATAATAGCTCTGGGCTTAACTTCCAAGGTGCTAGTGAGCCACAGGTAATGAACCATGTATCAAATCCCTGTAACTTTTTTTTTTTTTTAATTTATTGTATTTATACCTTATTTAATTGTGTGGAGAACAAAACAGACTGAAGGAGAGCTTCAGCTAGAACTGAACTTTTACAAAGGCAATGAATTTCATTTTGCTACAAGGATTTTCATTTGGGCTGTTCCTTGTAAGGTTTTTTTTTATGCATCCTGACATCCGATAGCCTTTGATATCGGTCCGTGACAGTCAGAAATCTGTTCAGCTAAATAATTTTTATCCTAGCCTTAGCTTACCAAATCTTATCTTAGTGCATCCTCTCTCAAGATTTAAATATTTGCTTGTTCAAGCTGCTGTACTGAAATGTCCCTCCTAATGGAGTCTTGTGGTTTCAGGCATCAATCAGCTACTCAGCCCTCCCTGTCATGAAGGCAGAGCTGTGCTTATGGGTGGTGACTGAAGCACAGCCAGTCGCCAGCTGTTTTCAAAGAAAAACAAGAAAAAAAAATCAAGTAAAGACAGCAGGAGGAGGTAATATGTGGAAAAAGAGATTATTTCCAGACTTCACTTACCCAAAATGTAAAATTGCCAGCATGGTACTCAGTGCAGTTTTTTTCAGACCTTAACCTGACTACCACACTGACCTCTACATCGGCTATAAATTTTTCAGGATATATTTGCTGGATGGAAATACTGTCCTTTGACAAAGCTTCCTTTTTGAGAATGGTTAATACCTCAGGAATCTGAATGCTTAAGGGTCAGTGCACTAATTAATGAAAACCCATACCTGGCACCAGAAAGAGCTGGCTAGCATGTCTGTGGAGCACATGAGCTTCATGGTGCACACTGACTCCTGGACCCCCAGTGTCAGGTTCAGAGTCTTGGCCAGAGTACCACGAAACTGTGTTCAAGACCATGAACCTATTTGCTTGCATGAAAGGGTTGTGTTCAGGTGTTGTTTTGAATTAAAGTCAGGGTATAACTATGAGTTTGGACCTTTTCTGGCAAAAGTTATCCATGCTCCATGGTGCAAATTGAACTTTAAGACACTTGAGTCACACATGAGTTGGATTTTTTTTTATTATGCAATGTTTTCAATTTTGAGTTGTGCATCCAGAGATGAACAGGTCATACAAGTTATTAATTGTAGATTACATGGATTTCAGTAGGCTTGAGAAAGATGGATATAGTTGTATTGTACCAAATAAGCTTCTGATAGTGTAATGCTTCATGAGACAAAGAGAACAGCTTTGAATCCAGCCTGAATCAGTGCAAAAATGTGGTAAGAAATTGGAAAGTATGACAAGAAGAATAAAACATCAAACATAAGCTCAGTGCTTAGGATGATGTATACCTTAATTATGAGAATAAGGTATGAACAAAGTAGTAATTAAAAACATGGCTGTTGGAAAGAGATGCAAGATGAGTGTATAGACAACATCAGAAAATAACAAAAAAACTAAAAAAAAAAAAATAATAATTAAAAAGCATCCAAGTAAACCTGGCTTGAATTAGGTATAACTTAACTCAGCTTAAGTGCACCTAAAAGTAACAGACATCCCTCATTAAAAAAGTGATGAATTTAATAACCTTCTCAAGGAGCCTGTACACCCTCCACAGTATCTAACAACTGCCTGCCTGGGTGAAGTGGACAGCTGCTCCTACAGTGGTCAAGGGTAAACAGAACTGTTTTGCAGTGTTGTCTTGTGACTTTGAAAGCTTCTAGTGTTCAATAAGGTCTTGAAGTACATACCTGAAACCCATGGTTGAAACTCCACAGTGTCAAAGCTTTCCAAAAGAATTCAATAATAAACTGTTTACAAAGAACTACTTTTTAAATTTTACTGGGCTTATCTTTATTTTTTACCTTTTTGAATTTTTAGGTATCTTCTTTAAAACAAACAGCCTTGAAAAAAATCTGTGATTACTGAGCTCAGAAACTACAAATTAAATGAATACATTAATTTTAACTCTTTCCAGCCTGGCAGTGGGGCTGTTTTCCTTTGAGGAATTGTCAGTGTTATATATTCCATTTGTGATATCTTTGGAGAATAACTCCTATAAAGTATTTTTCTCTTTCCATATGCAGTTATCATGAGGACTCAGACTTGATCTAAGTGAGAATCATTTACAGAATCAGTATAAATTCTTGTACAGGTTCCAGTTGAAATACAAGATGTCATGTATGACATTCTATTCTTGTCCTTGGCAACATTTTGAATAACATTTTCTGAAATGGCTATGGACTTTCGCTACAGTTAACATGAAAGAAAATTAAAAAGTTATTACACGTTTATGCAAAAATAATAAAACTATAAAAACTTTATTCCTTGTATCCTGGAACATAAAATGATATGCAGACACTCGATTTGGTTCATGGTGTAACAGTGAGAATTTAAGGCATTCTGGGGATGTATTTACTTAAGTATTTATGGTCCAACTGGTGCATTTTTAAGCAAATTGGTTTACAGCACACAGCAGTCTTCAAGAGCAAAAGCTGTATGCCTTCTAGTAGAAAATCAATTTAAAAGATATACCACAGGTGCCTAATTTACTCCAGATGCTAATTTAGTCCCTCTGGAATAAAGACCCTGAAACATGTTCTAAGTGGATATATGCAGTAAGCAAATTTTTCATGTTACAGGTCTGCTCCTATTGTCCTGAACAAATGGCTAATGTAGCCATAGCCAGAGCAAGGCACCATTTATTTTAGTAACTTAAAAGGAAATTTTGGTCTTCATCAGCTGAAAGGCAAATTCTTTCTGAGGTTAGATTTAGTTTTTTAATTCGGCAGTTGTTATAATGCCCATGCCCATGACACACTTCTCTCTTTCTGGGTTGGTAGGTTTCAGTTATTCATTAAAGAGATGTGTGCTAGTGTCACCTGGCAGCTAGGCAATGGAAGAAACATGCTGGGCAGCAGTGGATGCAGCCCACATTGCTGCTGGGGTTGATTCTGTTTAAAGGGAGTAGATTTCTATTGGGAACTGTCTTTTCAAGGAACAAGGAAGGGCTACTAGGGACAGGTGGGATTTGTATTAAGAAAAAGTGCAGAAGCTTGCTACCCTTATGCTAGTTTCCATAAGGAATTTCTCTCCTTGCCTTTTTAAGGGGAGAAATAAGGGATGAGTGTGCCTAGCACATCATGACAGGAGAGGTTCCTACACTCTCCCAAGAGATGAAAGCAAAAGGGGCCCCCATCTCCAGTGCCTATAAATGAACGCATGCTGCCTGGGAAACAGAGAGGGAGGATTAAAAATTCCTGTGCAAACACAGAAGTATGGGATAATTGGCATGTAAAGATATGGTAGGTAACTCACAACTGGACCACTGCATTGGATAAGTAGAGGCTTTTTAGGAGACAGCGGGGAAGATGAGAGCTGGGGGGTTGCACTCTACACAAAGGAGTAACTCACGTGCACACATCTGCTAAAAACTTTCAGGTCAAGAACAGAGGAGCAGTCAACAAGGTGACACTGTAGCTAACAAGAGCTATTGATTGCAGTTAACAAGAGGAGATGGTGGGCAAACCTTCAACAACTAGAAGCATCTTCCCAGTTGAAAGCTCTGGTTATCATGATGGACTTTAATCACTCCAAAGTCTGCCAGGAGGGAAACAAAGCAGAGCATAAGCAATGTTTTTTTGATTTAGGTGTGAGACAAGCTGACTGGGAAGGATGTTCTGCTGAACTTGCTATTCATGAACAAATAAAAAATCCTTCCCCAACCAGTGACAGTCACTGGGAGCTATGACTGCAGTGACAATGAGTTGAGTTTACACATCTGAGAGAAATGAAGAAAACAACAGCAAGGATTCTAGACTTCAGGAGGGTTACTTCAGGACCTTGTAGGCAGGATCCCTTAAGAGGCTGTCTGAAAAGCAAAGGAGGCAAGAGACAAATTTTCAAGGACAATCTCCTCAGGCATAAGAACAGCCTGACCTAATGGACAAGGAAAGAGGCAGTCATAGCAGGAGGCCAGCTTGACTTGACAGATCACTCCTGAGATCATATTCTGAAAGGAAACTTACAGGAATAGGATACGTGACCAAATATGAAAAAATTATCCAGGCATACATGGGATTGAGTCCCTAGGGACACAGGACACAGAAAAGGTTGAGGTGCTAGTGTCCCCCTTGCCTGAGTCCTTGCTGGCATAGTCTGCTCTTAGGTTCCCCATGCCTTCATGACAAGCAGCAAAGTTTGGGAAGAGAAGTCCTATCCACAGCAGGGGACAATCAAGTTGATGACCACTTAGATGATCTGGACACACACAGGTTCATGGGATCAGACTGAAGAAACAGAGCATGTTCTGCCAGGAGAAGTCTTCCTCTTGCTCTCCTCCACTATTTAAAGGCGACTGTAGAGAACATGGTCCTCTTTTCAGATATGTGCAGGAAATCAAGAAGAGGCAATGGCTGCACATGGCATCAAGGGATACTCCAGTGGGCATATGCTGTGCTGAGAGAGCATTAGGAAAAATTTTCCAGAAAGGCTTTGGAACCTGCAACTTTCAAAATTTGAATCAATAAGGCCCTGTGCAACCTTAACCAACTTTGACGCTATCCTTGTTTTGAGTGGGGTTTGGAGTGGATGACCTCCAGAGGTCCCTGCCAACATACATTTCTTATGATTATGTGCTTCTGTTGAATCAGTCTCATGCTTTTTAGCTGAGTGCCCTAATATTTTGAAAGTGTGGGGTTTTTTACTGTGAATGAGTGGGAAAGTTATTATCACTTTTAAATTTTTTTCTTAAATATTGGATTATTATGGTGTGAAGAAGGAACATTTTTATTTATGTAGGACTTAATGTGGGCCAGAAAATTGCTCCATCCTCACATCTTCAAAACGTATGTAACATATTATGCATCTACAGCAAACCACATGATCACTCTGAAAAAAAGCCACCCTTAAATAACCTGAACCATGCTGTAAATATTTGGGTCTTATACGCCCCTTTTTTTGGGTCAAGTCAGAGTTTTTATCCTTCATTAAAAACTTAGAAATTATTTTCCTACTTAGACAGGAAAATCACCACTACTGCAGCTCTCTGCTCTCCTGAGTCTACACTCTTCTATGTATAGTGAAGTAGCTTGGTAAATTGGTACTGTGCTGAAGCTGGAGACATTATTTTTTACCAAGAGATTTTCCAAGAACTGGCTACTCTGTACCCAATAAGCTGGACCACATGAGTTTTAGCTTCTGACTTTTGCCATCAGATATGTTTGTCTTGACTTCAGAGAATTATGCAATCTCTACTTGTATTGAATTTTTTTCTGCAGCTACATTACGGAGTTTGGGGGATATTTTTGGTAAATCATTGAAATATTCTGCTTCAAAGATCTGGGAAACATTTTTGCTTTTTAAATTCAGACAGCTTGCTGTGAACTTGAGAAATTCTTATTTGTTGGAACCAGAAGAAATAAGAGTTGTAGCTTTCTTCACGTAACTGATGAATTGAAAGCTTGTACTTTTTTAAATGCATCACTGATCATTTCTTCTATAGTCTCAGCAACTGCTCTCGTGAATAGTCATGTGATTTTTTTCTGCCTGTGTTTCATTTTATTACTGTTTGGCAGAGGATACTGTGTTTGCATAGTGTCAGTTTAAGGTGTGCTTTTACAATTACAGTGTTATTGCCTTTTACCCTCTGTTGTAAACATTTTATGCGAACCACCTTAGCAGGTACTTCCGAGAGCTGATGAGTAGATCAAAGTAGTTCTGGGACACTATTGGGCTTAGGGCTGAGTATGGTTAACCACCATCCTGTTGGATGCAACAGTGCTACTGCCTTCATATATTGCCATGTATAGACAAATGTGTGCATGGCAAGTTGCAACACATTTGAGAAGATATTTATGGAAAGTAAGTGGTAGAGTCAGCAATGAAAAATTCAGACTTCAAGTCTAATTCTACAGCCAGTTTGGGGACATACTGGGGACACCCACATTAACGGGGTGAAGAGAATAGCTGATGGGGTTATCCATTTTGCTTTCAGATGCTGAGATAGGACTTTTGCCAGGAATTCCTTGGCTCTGTGACAAGCTGTCAATAATCGTCAATACTCTGTTACCAGCTCTTTCCCATTTCCTGCTTAAGGATGCCCTGAGTAATTCTGTACTAACTCAAGATTAATCTTGGGAAAAGTTACTGCTAAAAGAAGCCCAAGCATGTAAAGCTTGTCAGGAAAGCAGGCAGAAGGAAGCAGGGAGGAGCTGAGTAGCAGAGGCCAAAGTGGAGTAATGGCTGCTGGATAGAGGAAGCTTACTAACTACGCACTGCACCATACGCTGATGTTACTACTGGTCCTGTTTTAACAGTGGCAATGGAGAGAAAGTGTGTTGGCAGCATTGCTAGAAGCCTTCACCTGGGGGAATGCCTTACAGTGCACACTGCACAAGGAGAACTGTGAGGAAGTTTACAGCCTTTGTGGGGAACGCTCCGTGACAGCCTTGCACGGAAAAAAAATCTTTTGCACAACAGATAGACCCCATTTCTTATCTAGAGCTAGGACATTTCTTCTCTTTGTGGCACTAAAAATTTGCACATAGGTTTACTCCTTATCTCTGTGAATAAGTTTCATTTTATGTTTACAGACTGTTCTCCTTCCAATTAAATTTAAATTTTGTTGTCAGAAGAGTTACCCTTAATAGTCATTAAATACTAAACTGAGTGGAGTAAAACGACTTGCAAACGTCACAGCTGAGATTTTATCCATTTTGTATTTCAAACAAATAGGAAGAACCAGAATAGTTCGCTAAATCATTCTTCTAGCTTGATCAATAGCCTATGTATAAAACTTTCCATCAGACAGAAAAGAATTTGATTATAATCTTCAACACTGTTAATCTCCCAAATTAAACTCCACCCATGCATAGATGTCTCGTCCCTTTGAGCAGTATTTATCATAATAAAAATAAAATATGAGCCTAGATTTCAACAGGCCCATAAATTGAACTGCCTATTAGGAACTTTATGTCCCATTATGACCCTGTTCATAATTACTAAGTCCATCACTTGAAATTTTTGTTGAAATTTTGTATTTAAAATATTAAGCTTTTGATCCACATATAATTCTGAGAATAAGTTTAGCTGCCTCTTATCTTGAGAGAATGTATAATATTTTTTTCCATTTATTTCAAACAATGTCTTCAGCATGTCTTTTGCCTCCCCAATATCTGATACAAATACCTCTGGATCAGTAATGTGAAAAGCTGGAATTGCCACCAGTCATTTCTGCCGGTCTTATACGTTTTGAATGCTATCTCATGTCTCCATTAAATATTTTTTTCAGAAAATAGCATGAGGGTAATAGGCTTTTCAAAAACTTGGGCTGAAATGAAACATTCTGGTTGATAAATTTGTACCATCATTTTAGCTTGGGTTTGAGCTTACCCTTGAAACAGAACTCTCTAAATAATCCTCATTCAGATTCTCTGCAATCCTCTGCAGCCCCTCAGTGTGCCAGGTTGGGAAAGACAAATGCATGATGGGTGCTGGCTCTGACCCCAGCCCTGTCCCCAAAGGCACTGTGGGCAGAGGCCATGATGAATAGGAACCCACATTCACACATATAAAAAAACTGCATAAAATAAACCCATTGGGACCTGTTGCTGTCAGTGTAGCTTATTGGGTGACAGTCATCCCATGCTAGTCACTTTAATGATCTTTTCCTCAGTGCTTGCAAAATTACCTGTTATATGAAATATGTATCGTAATGACAAATGTTGGCCCAAGAACACTGCATTAGCATGAACATTTATTGTGATGTTACTGCTTTACAGAGGAAAATACTACAGAATTTAAATTTTTGAGTAAGGATTTCTAGGTATCATTTTCCATTATGGAAACTAACCCATACAATGTAATTTTTAAAGAAATTAACCACATGGACCATGGCTTTCCAGCTTTCCAAAGAATCTGTGGAGAATGAAGTCTAACTTGTAAAGCTAGCTAGATCCCCCCCCAAAGATACACTGTCCCAAGTTCTTTTCTTGTGTGTGACTACCACAGTTTTCCTATCCAGCCACTGAAATACCTTTATGCCAAAAAGCCATTATGAGTCTGTCAGCGAGTCACAGAAATTCAATGACATCTGGAAATTTTATTGTGGCATGATCTAGTGGATGAAACACAGAGCCAGGAGCTTACAATTCCTGACTGCTCATCTGATTTTGCTGCAGACATATTGCCTATCATTAGGCAAGCTATTTAAATGCCATGCCCTGGTTTTCCATGCTGCACTAATGGGAGCAATAAATACTGTGGAATGCTGCTAATTAGAGCACCATGCAGCTCTGTTGTTGGTCAGGCTGGTGAAATTTTGCTGTACTACAGCTAGTAGCAAATACCTCAGCTATGCTACAGATTTTTGCAGTGAAAATTCGCATTTTGATGTAAGATGAAACAACATAAGCAAGAGTTTTCAAGTCCTTGTAATAAATAAATTTCTTAGGATGATCACGGCAGACAACACAGAAGTTAATGTTGAGAGAAATAAATTAATTTACATTAGCTAAAATCCAGAGTGGCAAAGTTTCTTTGTGTCTGTACTGCTGGGTATTTTGAAACTTAGCAAGTTGATACGTTCTGCAAAGCAGAATTGCATATAATTTTCTATCCAGCAGCTTGTCTAAAATATTTATGCAAATACCACAATTAGGAGAAGACCCAGTGAACATGAACACTTCTAATTACTTCCATATTGTCATGTGATATAACACTGAAGCTTCTGTTTGGTATTAAAGCATTTTTCAAATTATAGCACAGCCTGTTCAGCTGTTTTAGCAGCTTTAATATGGTTTTAAAAGGAAACAGAAATTATAAAGTTGTCATGTGCTGGATATTTACAACCTAGTTGTAAATGTCACTTAAGGCTATAGTTAGGCGATACATCCCTCACCCTCCTCTTCAGGAATACTTTTTCAACCTTTTTCTCTAGCAAGGTCAAGGTCCTGCAGATCCAAGACTGCTGCTGCTGATCACAGTCACTTCACCTTTGCCCTTTGTTTTTCCATCCTGATATATTCTATATTCCTAAGTCACTTTCACCACTTAAATGCCATTTATATGTTACTTCTAACTGTTCATATGTCATGAATTTCCATCTTGGTTAAGTAATGCCAGTAATCAGAGCACAGTAATCCAGAGTATATCACAGATAGGTGGAGGGTTGTTACACACTGATGTTACCATTTCCTGTTCTTATGGAAAACCTGTTCTGATTTTTGTGTGCAGGAAGGGACAAAAACATTTCTATTTTGCAATGAGAAAAGCTTCTTAGCATTGAGGCTGGGATCTTAAGAAGCCCTGGTACACTAAGTATGGTGGGGCAACAAGGGACGAAGACAGACTACTCTGGCCCCTAGCTCCTGCTGGGACGATTCAGGGTGGTACCCTGGTGGTACCTGGGTGGCATTCAGAGCCTGGCCACGTCTCTCAGGAGCTGTACTGTCCCTCTGCACAGCTCTGGCAATGCTTCTGCTTCACAGCTTTCTGAAGCTGTGACCTTGGGGTGATGTTGGTTTTATCCCCACAGATCTGTCGTAGAGGGGGAGGCAGGAGGCAAGATAGGGGGATGGTAGGCCTTAAGTCTCAGATCTTATTTAAGAATAAGAATAATATACTAAAAAAGAAGACAAAACTTACTTTTCTCTCCAAAGGACAACAATAATTTCTAGTGTCTATTACCACATAAAATCTGTTTGCAAGCCTTCCCAAAATGTTGGCATTCTCACCACAATTCCCAGTCGTTAATGGCTCCATGATGAAAGCATTACAGAAGTTGGCAATGGGCTGGCAGCACATTAGAAGAAGGCCAGGGGCTTTCTGCAATCTCAGAAGGCTGGCTTTCCATTTAAGCCTGTTTGTGCCTCCTTAGACACCCCTGTGTCATCCTCATGCATGGACTCAGCTCCATCATTCTGGTAGCTCTCATAATGACCATCATGGGGAACCAGGCATCCCACTCACCAGCTTTTACAAAGAGCTCAGCTAGAAAGAGGATTGAAGGATGAGGCTGGTTTGAAGCTGATGCTGTATTGTCTTAGTTAAATATGTTTCACTGTGGCCTGGTCTCCAACATCACCTCTTACCCCCACTGCAGCACACACACACGGGCCACAAAGATAAGCACTCTGAAATCAGCATTTCTGTGAAATTCAAAGCAAACTTAATCTCTGGTGCCAAATTCATAACTTAAACCATGTACAGTCCTGCTGAATTAATGGTGAGCCTCAGCATACAAAATAATCTAATTTTAAAGAAATCAAATGAATTATTCAACACAGTGCTATTATTATGTGTATACTTTAGTTTACATGCTTTTATAAGTTTGTACTGTCATCATTTCTCATATTTATGGCTTAAGATGAAAATTTCCGATGAATTGTGTATAATATGGCCAATAGTTGCTGCATGGATAAGGAAATATATAGATTCAGAACAAATGATAAAATAGATTAAATGACTGTGAGGGCTCTGTGGGCAGTATTTTGAGATAGCTCAATTTTCATACACTATCATATTATCTATGGAGAAGATATACATTCCTTAATTTACTTTAAGGTTTTAAATAATACATTTGAATACAAAGGACTAAAATTCTCTGTCCTGTAAAGACATATGTACATATAAAATTTATTTTACAGAGATTTTGCATGGTTCCAGCTTTTGGGGGGTGAAATTTTCAAAATCTTTCAACTCTAGTTATGTTAAATTTTGATTGCAGTAAAAGCTGAATTAAAGTCACCAAAATAGTACATAACAATTGCATTCAGGAGGTCCTAAATATGGTCTACAATGATGCTGGGATATGTTTTGTTCTTTCACTGTTTATAAGGAGATTTTTATCATCTTTGTGTTGTAGCACAGACCACTAACAAAACAATATACACAGAAGTTTGGCCACTGTTTACTCATTGTTTTCACTAATACAATAAAACAGATGGGTGTGAACTGAAGAAGCACTGGGAAATATTTTCAGGGAAGCAGGTCCACTGCCTACTCAGTGTTGATGGTCCTTGGCACAGATTTGGCCCAGGTTGGCCAGCGGTTTCCAACAGCCTCAAGCACAGGAGGAGATAAAACCAGTCACACCCAGTAGGGAATTTGGCTACGGCCATCCTTTTTTAGATCATGCTACAGTATGTGTGTAGGCCTTTACGTGACAGTTGGCCTACAAGCCAGGCAGTGCCATGATTGTACACTAATAGATGGAGCCATATGGTTCATGACAAAACAGAGAGAAAAAAGGATCGCAGCATTTTTTGATCAAATAATCTCAGAAATTTCAGCAACAGTTCCTATGCCATCAGCTCTGATGTTTGACATTTTACTTAAAAATTAATTTCTGGAAATAATTTACTTATATCTAACTTTTGAAAAGCATATTTACAGCTCATTTCTATTTATATTTTCAGTTTTATTTTTCATTTTTATCACATTGAGGGAAAGTGTGAATGCAGATACAAGCTTCACACTGCAACCTGGCATCACTTTTTTAGAGAAAGCCAGTGCCACACTGGAGCTGAGTAAGATCACTTAGCACTGGCCATCCACTGCACTGTTAACCCAGGAAAGAGGTTTCCTGTCATGGGGATAAATTTGTTCTTTAGCTTCCCTTTTTATTAAGTCTCTCCAGCCTAGAGACACTTGAAACCCTCCAGAAAAACTTTTGTTAGACCACAGACACAGAGAAAGGGACTGAAAATAAAATCAAAGACCTGTCTAGCCCTTCAAAGAACTTCTGTCCACTCTAAAAGCCCGATCCCAATTTGTGATTTCTTCTGAGTTCTTAAAAAGGAATCTCAATTGAATTCAGTTCCTGACCTTAAGGGAACAGTGAATTTACAGCAAAAATTGCTAATGAGTTTTGATGTTCTGAATAACAAACAGCAGCATACACTGATGGCCAGTGGGTGTCTACTGACACCCACTACTTGAAAACTATTCCCAGAACTCTCCCATGAAGTATCATATAGTAGAAGCTCAAGGATGAAAAGTGAGCTTTCAGTAAGAGCATGATATGGATATGCATGAATACGCTTTAAATGAATGAATTTCAAATGTTGATGCTTTATGATATGAGAAGTGTCTGAAAATAAGATTACTGTGGCAATCATATCTTTTACTGGCTTTTCTCAAAATGTTACTAGCAATAAAAATGAATGGTGCAAAGAATCAATTTTAGCCCTGTGTTTTATGCTGACCCTTCCTGACATCTGAGCTTCTGCAATATTGGAAGCTGACATTATTAGTTGTTCAGCTCTATCAAACTGGAAATTTCAACTTATTAAAATGCAGTTGCTATGGAAACACCATAGTTCTGTGATTTTTGCTTGCAGGCGGTATAAAAAAAATCTTAGCACCAATATACAAGTCAATGCATGTCATTTTAAAATGCCTTCTTGGTGCTCTGATGCTTTTAAAATGAAAAAATAGTGGTAGGAAATGTAAGCTGTGGCACTTAATGTACTGGAAGAGTGAAATACACTTTTCAGCAATAGTCTTGGGTGTATGCCATAGAGAAATAATACCTAGATAGAGACTACTGAAATAGTAATTTTTTAATTAAAGCTAACATTTCTAAAGGCCCAGGTCCTTTCTCTTTTTTATTCATACTTACTTATTTCATTTGAATATTTTTAATAGCTTTTTTCCTTGGGATTTGAGGGCCTCTCTTCTTTCTTGAGAACTCTGAAAAACCTACCTTTGAAATGTGTATCATGCTATCACCTTTTATAGAATCATAGAATCATCAAGGTTGGAAAAGACCTTCAAGATCATCCAGTCCAACTGTCTGCCCTACAACCCCTAACCACTAAACCATCTCCTGAAACACCACGTCTAACCGCTTTTTTAACACCTCCAGGGATGGTGCCTCCACCACCTCCCTGGGCAGCCTGTTCCAGTGCCTCACCACTCTTTCTGTGAATAATTTTTTCCTAATATCCAATCTGAACCTCCCCTGGCACAACTTGACCCCATTTCCTCTTGTCCTATCACTAGTCACTAAGGAGAGGAGGCCAACACCCACCTCACCACAACCTCCTTTCAGGTAGTTGGCAGAGTGCACGGGAGAAGGGCTTTCACAGTTAACAATGAAACACAAAAACTGAGAAATCATGTCCCTAGGATGTACAAGAAGTCTCAAGTAGAGCTGGAAATCAAACTGTTCATGCAACAGTGCAAACTAATCCTCATTCACTTCACCATGTTAGCATTATTTGGTTTATTGGCTTTTTTGGCTTAATTTTAATTTCTTATTCTACCATATATTATTTAGGCCAGGAATATTTTTTCACCTTGTAATATTATTTACTCTTGTAACATGCACAAAATGGAAGAAGACTGAAAGAACTGGCCAATGAAGTTGCAATGCCTCTGTCCATCATGTTTGAAAAGTCTTGACAGTCTGGTGAAATTCCCACTGACTGGAAAAGGGGAAACATAACCCCCATTTTCAAGAAGGGGAAAAAGGAAGACCCAGAGAACTATAGACCAGTCAGCCTCACCACTGTTTCCAGCAAGATCATGGAGCAGATCCTCCTAGAGGCACTGCTAAGGCACATGGAAAGCAAAGGAGTGATTGGTGACAGCCAACACCAAGGGCAAATCCTGCCTGACTGATTTGGTGGCTTTCTACAATGGCGTCATGGCATCCGTGGACAAAGAGCAACCGACATCATCTGCCTGGACCTGTGCAAAGCTTTTGACACTGTCCTGCACAATATGCTGGTATCAAAACCGGAATGATGTGGATTCAGTGGATGGACCACTCATTGGGTAAGGAACTGACTGGATGGTCGCACTAAAAGAGTGGTGATCAACGGCTTGATGTCCAGATGTATACCTGTGATAAGTGGTGTTCCACAAGGGTTGGTACTTGAACCAGTGCTGTTTAACGTCTTTGTCAGCGACATGGACAGTGGCAGTGAGTGCACCCTCAGCAAGTTTGCCGACAACACCAAACTGTGTGGTGAGGTTGACACACTGGAGGGGAGGGAAGCCAACCAAAGGGACCTTGACAGGCTTGAAAAGTGGGCTTGTGCAAACTGCATGAAGTTGAACAAGGCCAAGTGCAAGGTCCTGCACCTGGGTTGGGGCAATCCCAAGTACAAATACAGGCTGGGTGGAGAATGGATCAGAAACGGTCCGGAGAAGAAGGGCTTGGGGGTGATGGTGGACAAGAATCTCAACATGAACCAGCAATGTGCACTTGCAGTCCAGAGAGCCATCCATGTCCTGAGCTGCATCAAAAGAAGTATGGCCAGCAGGTCAAGAGAGGTGTTTCTACCCCTTTACTTGTCTCTCATGAGACCCCACCTGGAGTACTGTGTCCAGTTCTGGAGCCCCCACATAAGAAGGACGTGGAGCTCATGGAGAAAGTCCAGAGAAGGGCCACAAAGATGAACTGAGGGCTGAAGCACCTATTCTACAAGGACAGGCAGAGAGACTTGGGGCTGTTCAGCCTGGAGATGAGAAGGCTCTGGGGAGACCTCATAGTGGCCTTCCAGTATGAGAAGGGGGCCTGCAGGAAAGCTGGGGAGGGAGTTACAAGAATTTGTAGTGAGAGGACAGGGACTATTGGATCAAAACTGGAAGAGGGGAGATTTGAGTTAGACATTAGGAAGTAATTCTTTAGTGCGAAGGTGGTGAGACACAGGAACAGGTTGCCCAGTGAAGTTGTGGAAGCCCCATTCCTGGAGGTGTTCAAGGCCAGGTTGTATGGGGCTCTGAGCAACCTGATTTAGTGGGAGGTGTCCCTGCCCATGGCAGGGGGGTTGTAACTAGATGATCTTTAAGGTCCCTTCCAGCCCAAACCATCCTATCATTCTATGATGACAGCCCACAGAATTGGGCGGAGTCCTCACTGTTGGTGTATGAGAACTGGACTAAAGGCTGGACAGCTAAGAATTTATTCACAGCTCTAGCTCAAATTTTCTGGATATCTAGTGACACTAGGGGACAAGTACTGGGTCAGAGAAAAGGTTTGTGTGGACAAGTCTGTTATCCCCAGTCTGGTCAATAGTATATGCCTAAGAACAATCAAATGGCAACGTTACTTTTCTGATATTCTCTTGTAGCCTCTGACAATCTGAAGTTCAGGATCTTCCAGGATGGACGTTTCCTCTCATAGTTTTGTCTAATGCATAGTTTGGTCACTTGAGATTTACACCCACTGTCACGGTTTGACTCAGGATTGGCAATTGAACCAGCGACAATAATGCCCTCGATCCCCTCCCCCTCCCATCCCAGTAGGAAAGGAGAGAGATAATGACAAAGAGAGACTTTCTGGATTGAACACTGAACTAGACAGCTTTAATTAATCACTAATGACAAAAGAAAATATGTAGAAATATATACAAGTATGTTCAGGAATGTGCAAAACTCTATCACCTCCCCTCACCCCCAGCAACTCCCAGGGCATCTCCTGAGCTGTGAGCAGTTCTGCAATGTCCCGGAGCGCTGCCGGAGAGAGCGGCAGAGCAGACAGGAGCTGAGGGGAGAGTTAGGAGGGTCAGGGATGCACGGGCCTGGGGATCAATGGTGATGGATGGATGGAGTCCTCCCTGGATGCCGGCCATGGACGGAAGAGAAGGGAAGAAGAAACAGGAATGAAGTTGACTTCTGTGATCCCTGACCTTACACTGAACTTACATAGATATATGGAATGGAATACTTTAGTCAATTTTGCTGTCTGTCTAGTCCACTCCTCCCTATGGGAGCGTTACAGATACAACCCTTCTGCTCCAGTAGCATCTGAAGCTGCAGATTCAACAAGTAGTGTGAAGTGACCTTGGAGTCTCATCAGTAACATAAACATTCCAGCGCTTTCAGTCCACTAGCTGGAAAACTTTCTGCTAGTTAAAGAGCACTCTCTAAAAAAAAAAAAAAAAAAAATCAGTAAAAGGAGAATTGGATTCATCCTGGCTCAAACCAGGACACCTACCAAATAACCCTGCTGTGATGCCCCGAATTTTGCCTAGGGGCAGTATAAAGAACCTCACTGCTTTTGACTTTGCCATCTGATTATCTCACTTGACATCCCCTTATTCCTGAATTATAGGAGTCAGTAAGTAATCATGAGTGAGGTGAGTAATCCACATGCTCATGGGCTCATAAACATTTACAGCATCCTTCCCAGGGTATTGATTATGGGCAAGTCACTGCAATTCTCTATTCTTCTATATCTCACCTTGAAACAGAAATAATGAAAGCTCTCTCTTTTCAGAGAATACTTCTTGATGCACAATAAAGAAACCGCAGTATTAAAGCTAAAATAATAACTAAGATTATGTAAATGGATTGTTACTAACTGTAACTGAGTGAAAAGAGAAGCATCTGAGACCCTGGTGCACCTGGACTGGATGTCACAGAGCAGGGTGGGCTCTTCTGTATGAACCACTTTTTTGGCAGCTGCCTTGGGCAGGTACACCAGGAGAGTTGGCGAGGGCAGAGGGCTGATCGCACCCATTGGGTTGCAAGGGAAGCCTTTTAATGCAAGAACAGGATATGCCAACACTATAGACCTACGGTATCCACTAAAGAAAGCTTCACCTGTGATGCTTTTGGAAGCTGAGAAGCCACTTCTTGAAGCATTCCCCTTTCCTTACTGCTAATTTCTGTGCAGTCATCTCAGCCAGCTAAGGCAGAGTGCCTGCTCCTCACCCCCAGGAGTCGGGATGTGGCTGAACTGGGGAGGCTGGAGTAGCAGTTGTGCGCTGGGGGACAGGTGAAGGAGCAGGGGCAGAGAGAGACCCTCTTCCCACCCTGCTTACCCACCCACCACCAGTGCTCCCATCCCTCTCCTGCATGCAGCCATGCCTTCATGGCTCAGCAAGTCTGCTGGGAGGACACGGGGCAGCGAGTGAGCCTGGAGGCTAGGGAATTCAGAACAGCAGTCCCACACCAGCGCTCCAGCAATCTGCTCTGCATTTAGGTATATACACCAGGACATCATTTTATAATTTATAATTGTCAGCAGCCCAAGGCAACAAACAAATTGGAAATGGCTACAACAAGGCCCAGTGGGTGGGTAGGAAAGCAGCAAAGAGAATGCTAGATGTGTGATGGGGCCATCTATGCAAGAGCAGGAATTCAGAAGAAGGTAAATTCAAGCTGGAGAAAGTGATTGAAAGGGACTGATTTAGTGACATAGCTAAGAAACTGAAAATTTAACTTCTTCATGTGATTGAGGAGGATTGCAACTAAACAGATTTCCACTCCATAGATATTTTTATTCTACCATTTTGCTGATCAGACAGTATTTCAGAAAGCCTGACAAGGACAGTGTGCTATATTATGTACAGTAGGAAAATTACTTATGGGACATATGGGCTCACTCATTTTTGAGAGTATCTGAATCTCAATAGGTAGACAGACCACAAATAATGTATTACTGTCATAAACCACTTTTGGCATGAATGGGAAGTAAGTCTTGCTGCATTCACTATCTATCAGTTTTATTTGCTGATTGTTATGCAGGACCATAGGATCTTGATTTATTTGCCTCCACAAAATATAAAAGAAGATTGATATGAATACTTCATTATTCAATATTTGTGTCAAAGTAATTTTGATCTCAAATACTGTGCTATTCTGAAAGGTAAGCTAGTCCAACTAATTCGCTGAACGGGAAGACTGAGCCTTTTTCCACAATGGGTCCACAATCACCTCCTAGCTAAATTGCCATGCTACGTTGTGGAAAGCTCACTTCAGGTTAACAAATGAGATCATGCATATATTGGCATTTGATAGTAAGTCTTGATTTTTGTTAGCAAATTGAAATGTGTTTCTCACCAGAAAGTCTAACCATTCTGCAGAAGCAATCAATTTTAACAGTTCAGCTAGTTTTACTGTTGACATATAGAAGCAAGCTGCTTAAAGACTTAGTTTTAAGCTATTTATAGTGATGCAGTCACAGACTGTACTTCATTTTCATATACTGTTCCAGTTCACCTCCAGCACTTACAGAGTTTCAGCAGGCTGGATCAGAACACCAGTGGTAACTATGCATTCACTGCTCACACCTATTCTCCTAAAGATGCTCCTGACAAGGTGGGATCCACCTCATCTTCTCATCTGCTAAGGAATTGCAGAGCCAAAGCAGAAAAAAATCTTAGTCAAGGTTCAGTAACGGGGTGAATAGTTACAAGCCAGTAACAAAAAGCAGGTCTGTTCATAAAGACCACTTTTTTGTCCTTTTCAGACTGCCCATGTAACTCAAACTGCTGAAGTAATCGTATTTGCCATTATAACAGGGAGAAGTTCTAGATTTTAGGAGAATCTATAGGCCAAGACTAACACCATTAATCTCAGCTGTGTCATTCTCCAGGCTCCAGTGCTTGGAGATCTATACAGCCTTTAATTTGCTTGCACTATCCCCATTAACACAATATCACTTGCTATTAGCAGTTTTGTAGATGCAGTGAAGCAAATACAGAGCCATTAACATGTATGAGTTACATATTAATAACACACATTGGGACTTAACAGTTTCCTTCTACATTCAACTAAATACTGAAAAGAACACAACAGATGCAGGAAAATATTCTTAGCTACATACATAAGGAATTAATTTTATGAAATACTTGTTTTCGTGTTTTCAGCTTGACTTCAGCTTGATGATTCTTGCTGCTTTTAAATTCATTCTAATTCATTTAATAATGGTTTATTTTGTCAATTAAGCAGCCTCCCAGATATTTATTTCAATTTTTTTTTTTTTTAAGTTAAATACAACTGGCCTGTTTTCGACAAGAATTCTTTGTTTTACCCAGTTTCTTTTTCATAGTATCCATTCTTCTTCAGACTGCTGAAATGTTGCCTTGCAGAAAAGAAGGCACAGCTGGTTATCCCATCTTAATTAACTACCCTAATTCTCCTTCATCCATGGCCTAAAAAAAAAAAACAGCAATAGAGCTTCAGGGGAAGAATCAGAGCTGTGATCCCTGGGTTCAAGTTGCTGCTGTTTCAGCCTGGGCAAGATAAACATCAAGATACAATACTTCCAAAGCTGTATTTCCCTCGGTATGTTCTATCAGCTACATTGTCTATTGTCTATTGGCTCCGTGGGCTGGTTTCTATGGATGCTACATTGTTCTCCTTATGTATGGCATATAGAGCATAGATTCTGCTCAGTTATAGATTTCAGGGAGAGAGGTGCTCATGATTGGACACTTGTCACTCTAGTTTGGTGATACTTTTGTCATCTTCAGGCATTAGGCATTACACTGGTGCTCTTTTCAGCTCAAGACTCCTACCTACACTTTCTCCTATTAGACTTTATTCCTTGAGTTCTGCTACCCCAGGAAGATTTTTGGCTTTGTTTACTATTCAAATGTTCATTTGCTAATGTTCATTCCTAATTTAGTGCCTTGACAAATGGGTTAGAGTTGCCCTCCCTGATCCAGTATATGTGGACTCATGTATTCGTAAAAATGGATTAAGTCCTAATAGAAAAGCTTCTTTACATTAGCACACCTTATTACTCTGTGTTAAGAACACCTTGCTGGGAAATGAGAGACTGTGATTTGAGGTCCTTCTCCCCTTCCTTCGGGACACTGGATCTACAGGTAAGATCAGTGGAGGTCCTAGTCTAACGATCCTATCAAGTGTCAAGTGTGGCTTAACGCTCCAAGTACCTTAATAATGTCATGGCCCCATGCACTTGGGCATGTGCAAAGCATTGTGGTATAAAGGGGCACATGAAGGAAGACTAGAGGTGTCACAGAAGGGACATAATTGTAGCATGTAGCTGTCTGGCTTTTATATATTTACTTTTTCAGTGACTACAGTACTATCCTTTTCTTCTTTCCTCCTTTACATTGGCTGTTTGACAGTAATAGAAAAAAGATTTTGTTCCTTTTAACTTCCCGTATACATGTTCTGATTTCTAACCTTCCTTTTGCTGTGATTCAGATACAGGACTCTGGAGTGCTCCTCCAGACATTTATTTTGTTATGGCTTTACTGGTTGTCTGTGCACTGACCTTCCACCTGTGCTAATGTCCTCTATCCCTCTGTGTATTTTGTCCCTTTCCTCATATACATTATTGTCAGTGCATATCTTTTTCTCCTACGTCTTGCCCAGAACACATCCAACCACTGCAGGTCCTCAGTTACCTTAAGCAGGCCACAGCTTCTTAGCTTCCTGTATCATTTGTTGGCTACCCCTAATCCTTTCAGTGCTTTCTTTTGCCCTGATATTTCATAGAACAGTTTATATTCTGTAAATTTCCTCCAGCCTCCCTTCTTATTAAGCTACCATCTGTTATGCATTATCCTCAAATGTTATTTGCAGTCCACTGAACTTCCACCAAAAAACTTGGGCTATTTCCCTTAATTTTCTTCTTCACTTTAGTTTTAGCTCTCTGTAAAGCATGTGTGCAGCTGTTCAGTGCTTGCTCAGAGATTTGTCTTGTACCTTAAGGCTTTATCTGTCATCTCTTTTATCTCTCAGTTTCTTGATTTTTTCTTCTTTTTTTGTAGGATGAAAAGGTGGGGAATAAGCATGGTCACAGTCTCTGCAAGGATTTGCATGCCCATCCACCCTCTGCTATTGCCATGGAGTCAGAAATCAGAGCAGACTTTTACTGTGATTTCACTTGCTGTCTCAGATACTTTGGTGAAATGCGTCAAGCTGCCAGGTGAAATGTATTTCTGTATTTTAACAGTTGCTTCAACAGAACATTTTCTTCCCCTGCCAGTGTGCCTTTTCGTTTGAACCTGAGCTGTAGTAAACAGTGACTTTCCTGTAACATTTCAGGCATCTGTCCTGAAGCCTTTCATTTTGCTACTTCTAACTGAATGCTACAAAGACCCACATAGCCATGGCTTTCCTCCTGATGAGGGGGTCACATGTGTCTCTCTGTCCCACATTAGCTAATAGTGTTTATGCAGCCAGACAGACCACAGTAAGAACCACCATCTCCATTCTCCCTGACTGTCATTATTCCTCATAGTATTAGATGGAAGATCACCATTTCAGTCTTGCAAACTCCTTTTTACGATTGGTAAAACTACTTCCAGAATCTTTTCAGAAGCTCATTCCTTAAACCAGGCTATTTTCTGTGTGTTATTTGCATCTCTGCAGATGGTATGCAATTTGTTCACTGATCTCACACAGCTTTCTTACCCTCTTTAATCCGTATATGGTTTGTTCCTCTTTGCTTTTTATCAGTGGCCTAGATGTCAAAGGCTTCCTCATGTATCACCTCACCTCACAAAATAATTATTGAAAGAAAACTTTTGCCTTCTGCAGACTTATTTCTCTTTAGGCCTCCCTCCTAATTTTATGAGCACAAGGAATGTATTTATTTTACATTTACCAAAATACGCTATATCAGTGTGCCCCTGATCTGGTTTGTTGCTATATCATGATCATGTCAGAAACCCATTTCTTGTCTTCCTGAAGATAAAAAAGCTATGGAAGATGTATACAAAGCCAATGATTCAAATGGCAAAGGCTACATGCTCAGAGGAAGAAAAACCTTCGCAATTTTTACTTCTTTCTAGCTATTTCTGGCTTTTCAGTGACAAATGTTGTTGACAACATTCTCAAAAATTTTAGCTGTCCTTAAAACTTTATATTATAAAGCATGCTATCTTAGAATAATGACAGTAGAATAAAGAACAAAATAAACCATATAAAAATGAATAGTGTTGGGAAACTTTTCATCTCACCTTGTTTCAATGTTTTCAGAACATATCTGACACTTGAAAGAAGTTTAAAAATTCCACAAGACGAGATATGGCATAGCAATGAATTTATACTATTTTGTAATGCATGGTTGACAATAAACAGCATTGGGAGTATGATGTCAGCAGTGGGAGTTCTAGGATAGATTCAAAGCATTGCAAGCTGACATTCTGGATACTTTCTGCATTACAGTTTGGACAAATTAAAATCCTCATAGATACCTGAACAATCCTGTCTTTCTCCTTTATTTAATTTTTCAATGGATTTTCTAGAAATGGTCCTCCTTGCAATATTCATTATGGCATTAGAGAAAAAAAAGAGGCTCTAATATAGCCTCCAAAGTGACAGTTTCTGGTCCTGGTGAAGTCAGTGGCAGAATTCCAGTGCTTGCAGGACACATTGAAATGGAGCATAAGCAAAGCAGCTTTCAGTAGATCTATTTAAATCCAGGACTTCTATATTGTGAAACTGGTTCTAGGTTACATCACAGAACCTAAAGCAGGACTAAAACTAGACTTCATTGTTTTCCTATTACCCCCTTTTGGAATGTTCCGCAGTATCTGGGATGCCCCAGGTGTAAGTGACTGTGTGAACCCACAGTTTAAGGTGGCAACTAGAATGTTGTATTGGCCAGAGAGATTGTAGAAATCTGCTCTTTGGTTCCCTGTGTGTCTAACCAGAGACAGTCCTTCAACATGCCATGTGCATGCAATGCACAGCCTAGTGTCACTGAATCATAGAATGATAGAATGGTTTGGGGTGGAAAAGACCTTTAAAGGCCATGTAGTCCAACCCTCTGCAGTGGGATCGGACATGTTCTAAGTAAAATTATTTACCGTGGATAAACTACCTGCTTGAACTGACTCTTTGTAAAGTCCCGACATGAATAATTGTCTCAGAACAGCTGCCCTGACAAACTGGACATTGTGCTTGGGTGGGATCGTCATTCGATAAGCCACCTGGACCCTGTTCTCACAAGGAGAGCCCCTTGTTTGGTAACCCCCCTGATAAATGGGATGCTGTCCTTATTTGATAAGGAGCAGTGGCTGGCAAGAGGAGCCCTGTGGAGGCACAGTGCCATCTTGTGAAAGACCACTATTCTGTTTAAGGACAGAACGCATGCATGAAAGTAAAGGTCATTGCTCTGTCAACCCAGATGAAGGGGAGCAAGTGATCATCTGGACCCCCGCACCCCACCAACTCATTTCCAGAACATTCCCAAATCCAACCCTCAGTCTGCGCAAAGTAGGCTGAGCCTCACCAGGAGAGGCAGGGTCAGGTGCCATCAAAGAGGCAGACTCAAAACGCTCAGGGCGCGCGCCCACCACCCAAGGACCACAACATCATCCCAAGATCGTTGTTGGATCCAAGAATGGTGATATCTTTCCTATCCTCTCTTTCTTTCTCTCTCTGTTTCATTCTCTCTGTTTCTGACCTTGTTCTCGGCACATAGGGGTAACATAATTTCTAATTTTCTAATTTTGCTAAATTTTTCCAGTTGTAACCTATTGTTTTGAGAGCACAGTTTGGCTAAGTTCTGCTAGTTGTAATCTGTTGCTCTGAGAGTGATCTTGTTGTGTGCTTTTTTTTTTACAAGCATCATAATCTTACTCAATTTTAAGTAAAGTAATGTTTTGTATAAGCCTCCTAGGTAATGCTCTTACTCTTAGAATACCATGCAGAGAGTTCCAGAAGTTAATCTTGCTGACTGGGTTGGTGAAAGAGATAATTAAGAGAGAAGGATCCACATATCCCTGGGTTGACCCCCACCTCTGAGGAATTCTTGTGCCCCCTTTGTGGGATGTAACGCTGTACCAAATTTGTGGGACGTGATATTTAATGCGGGCCCTCACCTCTGGGGAGCTGTGCCCACTTTGTGGGACATGAAACCCTTCTTTGAGCAGAAGATTTGGACTGAAGGGACCTTCAGATGTGCCTTCTAGCCTCACCATATTTTGTGATTCTGTGCTTCAGTTTTCCAGGTAAAAGCATATAAAGTATCGGGAAAATGTCTTACTGCCAATCAAGAGTAAAATAATTTAAAAAAATATCCCATGAATCAACAAGAACAAGAAAAAAAAAAAAAAGCACTATTAAAGCATTGCATTTAGACTGGATTTCAGCCACTTGTTGTGGTTTTACTGTAGCGAGCTTACATTTCCCATGAGAAGGTAATTCCAGAGAAAGAAAGAGAAATTTATTCTTTAAAAGATGCTCATAAGGGACAATTTCAAAACCTTTTTTTTTTTTTTTTTTTTTAGCTGTATAAATAGGTTTCACTTACAAAGAATCTGTTTTTCTATTGGAAAGTATGATTTTAAAGAATCTCAAATGAACCAAGGACTGTTAATCTTGACTGCTTTTAAGCTGTGAGCATGTTATAATAAATATTTTCTTAGGCTGTGAACTTCATGCCACCTTTGGTCCGATCTGAGGCAGGAGAGTGCAGGGTGCCAGAATAGTTCATATTAAGGTCATTTAATGTTATTTATGATGGTTGTAAAATAGAAGAAAATAACTGGATTATTTCTGGAAGAACTACTGCTTCTAGAGAAAGTTATACCCAGAGATCAAGCTTGTTTGCTTCTGGGGTACCATAGCTGAGCTCAAAATCTGTACAGGAAATTATAAATCAATTGTACTGTCTGTCTTAAGGAAAAATGACAATGTGAACTGCACTGTTTAGGCTCTTTCCTCATGCCATTTTCAAGAAGCACATGAACTACTGCAGTGTTTCATTAAAGGAAAATGGTTCCCACTCTGCATGAAGATTTAACAGTACTGTCCACAGTCACATGTTCCTTCATTCATTCCTGGCATCAGTCACTTGCTCATGACTAAATAGTGATGGACAATACATTTCTACTCCAATCGACAGCATATTTATCCAGGTCTCCCCAACACCCATTAATAATTATCAGCTGCAATCTCATAGCTTTTGCTGCTCTCTTGGCCCTGTCCCAGCAGTGAGGACCTGGAAAGGCTGGAGGTGGGCTCTATGCCCTTTCCTCTTTTCTGCAGCTAGAGGTACCCGCCTGGACAAGTTCCTGTGTGATGTACTCTAGGTGACCCTGCCTGGCCAGGGGGGGGGTTGGACTAGATGATCTTTCAAGGTCCCTTCCAACCCCTGGGATTCTGTGATTCTGCAATTCTGCTTGCTCTCCTCTTCAAAGTGCTGGAGCAGGGCATAGCTGCTCAAAGTCTGGAGGTAAGCAAGGCTCTACACATGCAAAAGAGCAAATGGTGTGGCATTGCTTAGTCAGATGCTGTCAGTGCGTTGCTGAAGCACTTCACAGCACAGCCTCCACTGTGGAGTTGAGTGGCATCATCAAGGGCAGCTCCTGCTTCCAGTCTGGTGGGGAAAGGCACTAGGCATGGGGGAAAAAGAGGAGCAACTTAAACCCCCATGAGCAGCTTTACAAAATTTCTCTAGCCCCATACACCTAAGTAGATTTCTCAGCTGTGTGGCAAGTGAGGTGTTTGCAATATTGTGAAAGGCTCATGGGCATCACACATCAGAGAGCAGGCTGCTCTTGCAAAGAGCCAGACAGTGTCAAAGGCTTTACGAAAGTCCAGGTAGACAACATCCACAGCTTCTCCCTCATCCACCAGGTGGGTCATCTTGTCATAGAAGGAGATCAGGTTCATCAAGCAGGACCTGTCTTTCATAAACCCATGCATATTGGGCCTGATCACTTGCTTATGCTGTGTATGGGCATAATGGCACTCAGGATTATTTGCTCCATGACATTCCTTGGCATCGAGGTCAGACTGACAGGTCTGTAGTTTCCTGGATCCTCCTTCCAGCCTTTCTTGTAGATGGGTGTCACATTTGCCACCCTCCAGTCCACTGGGACTTCCCCAGTTTGCCAGGACTGTGGGTAAATTATGAAAAAAGGCTTAGTGAGTACATCCTCCAGCTCTTTCGGTACTCCTGGGTGCAACCCATCTGGCCCCACAGACTTGTGTATGTTTAAGTGTTGCAGCAGGTCCCTGACCATTTCCTCTTTGATTGAGAAGGTTTCATTCTGGCCCCTCTCCCTGTCCACCAGCTCAGGGGCTGGGTGTCCAGGGAACAACTAGTTCTACTGGTAAAAACTGAGGCAAAGAAACATTAAGCACCTCAGCCTTTTCCTCATCCTTTGTCACTAAGTTTCTCCCTGCATCCAACAATGGATGGTAATTTTCCCTAGTCCTCCTTTTGTTGTTGCTGTGTTTATAGAAACATTTTTTGTTGTCTGTAATAGTGGTAGCTAGCTTGAGTTCTAGTTGGGCTTTGGCTCTCCTAATTTTCTCCCTGAATAGCCTCAGTACATCTTTGTAGTCCTCATGAGAGGCCTGCCCCCTCTTCCAAAGTCATAAACTCTCCTTTTGTTCCTGAGTTACAGCCAAATCTCTTTATTCAGCTAGGCCAGTCTCCCCCCTTGCCGACTTGTCTTTATGCACATGGGGACAGCCTGCTCCTGTGCCTTTAAGACTTCTTTTTTGAATTATGTTCAGCCTTCCTGAACTCCTTTACCCTTCAGGATGGCCTCCCAAGGGATTTTGTCGATCAGTCCCCTCAACAGGCCAAAGTTTTACCTCTGGAAGTCCATGGTGGCAGTTTTACTGACCCCCCTCCTTACTTCTTAAAGAATTGAAAACACTATCATTTTATGTTTGCTATGCCCTGGACGGCCCCCAACCGTTACTTCCCTCACAAGTTCTTCTCTGTTCACAAGGAGCAGGTCCAGGAGGGCACCTCCCCTGTTTGGTTGCCTCACCAGTTGTATCAGGAAGTTGTCTTCCACACATTCCAGGAACCTCTTGGACTGTTCTCTGACTGCTGTATTGTATTTCCAGCAGATATCTGGGAAGTTGAAGTCCCTCATGAGAACAAGGGGTAGTGATTGTGAAACCTCTCCTAACTCCTTATAAAATATTTCATCTGCCTCTTCATCCTGGTTGGGTGTTCCCAGACTCCCACCATTATATCAGCCTTGTTGGCCTTCCCCCTGATTCTTACCCATAAGGACTCAACCCTATCATCACCCTCATTAATTTGCAGGCATTTGTATGACCCTCTGCTTCACAGCTGCCTTAGAAAGCAGCTATTGCATTTTGGTTTCTTATGACTCCATGTTCAGGGGCTGTTGCATATTTATAAATCTTTGGAAGTCCTAAGTTTTCCACACATTCTCTGCTATGAGAAGAACTAGGCACACTTGTGTTTTACCAAGTCTCTGCCCCATTTCTAAATTTTCACAGTCAGAGAACACAAGGGCACCCTGAACGCTTTCTGAAAACAGATGTCAGACATGCCCATGTCTCTGAGGGCAGGCTGCCTTCCTTTGCTCGTCTCTTCTCACTTCTGAGGCTGTCCAAGCTCAGGCAAGAACTAGGAGAAGCTGGCCTGCAAGGAGGGAGACTAAATTTCTCTAGGTTGTGCAGCTGCAAACAAAAGCAACCCATTGCCATTTTAGCCAGGCTGTACAGTTCCCAGATGAGGCACAATTATTGTTATATCCCTTTTCTTTTCCAAAGACAGAAACACATCAATAAACATATGTATTGAATAGGATTTTCCAGAGGAAGAAGACTTGAAAAACCTTGTTATTTATATGAGACACTAAAGGCAATCCATGAGAAAACTCTGAGAAAAATGTGATTATGGTGTTTTACAGTATGCAGTGTGATAAACTTCAGAACTTAAAATAACCCCAAAAAGCAGCAGTTAAAAGTTGTAAACAACATTGTCCAGAAACCAAAAATATGAAAATGCTGGATTTTAGACTATCTGGTTTTACACACAGCTCGTGACTGAGCTGCTTTGATGCAAATTTATGTTATCTTTGTCAACACAATATGTTTACAGTCTGAACACATTTACCAAACATCTGATTCAGCTGTAAAAGTGAATTTCTGAAAGCACAGTCACAATGCAGTGAATGCAACATGGTTGACTTCAAAGGACTTGTGCCTTCCTGTAATAGAAGCTAGATTGCCCTAGGAAGTCTCATTCCTTTTTATATGAGATCTTTTCACCCTGCTCCAGCGAAATACAGGTTTTCAGTAGAAATGAGTTACTTTTGCATCTATTATGGGGCCCATTCACAATCTTTTGTTGCACAAAACAGATAAATTCCAGATATTTTGCACACAAAACCTGGTTGACCTTTTAATCTCTATTTGTATCACTTTCCGAAGCTGTTTCTGTGGGTTACCTTTTGATGTTTGAGGGGCTGTAGATGTGGGAAGGGAGCACAAAGGAGATATTTTAAAGCTCTTCTTGCTACATCTGTTGAAACTTCAGCGTTAGGGCTCAGTGACCAAGGCAATGATTTCTGCAGGTCAGGGCCTCACAGATTTTAACTGGAAATTGCAAATAAAATGCAATGGAAACACAGCAAATGGATTTTGGTTTGTAGATGAAAGCAGAAAGGACAGATATGCTTTTAATTCCAGGTAGAATGACCCTTACGAAAGCAAAGCCGCTCAAAAAACACCAAATATTAGACCTTACATCTAAATGCATCAATTTTACTTACACAGTAGGATGTGTTCACACCTACCTTCTGTAAACCGTTCCATACCATGAAAATGACAGTATTGCAAAGGTTTCCAGAAACTAGAAACTATAGTAGTAGTGGCCTGGCTGGGGAATGGACCAGTGTTGTTCTGAGTGCTGCAAGGAGGGATTCACCTCTGTCTGCTCAAGGGAGCTGAGCAAGTCAAGAATTTGTACCACTACCAGGGTCACTGTTATACAGGAAAACTCTAGCTCTTCAGAATTCTCTGCAGGAAGAAAATAATTTATGTTGTTTTTATAATGTGACCTTAAGATGGTTTGTTTTAGTTTATATCTGAATCTCTTTCTCTGAAGCATTTGAGATACCATGAGTGAAGGGCACTTTAGAACACATAGGTGAGCTTAATACATTATATGTCTGGTTTACAGCTTTTTCAATTAAAATGAAAAAAAAACAAACAAACAACAATCTCTTTGGATCACTGTCAACAGCCAGCATTGTATGAGGTAACTTTGTCCTTGTACAGGAGACTCCTAGTTTATGTTATACATTTTTTTATTTTTTATGTGTTGTTGCTGTGTAGAATGGCTCATCAAAAATCGGCAGCACAGTGTCAAAACCAGAAAGAGGATAAATAAGTCTTGTACAAGATCCAAAAGGCTTAGTGGCTTTTCACTGCTCCCAACTTGGAAACTCCTTGACATATTCTGGGCCACCAGTACGTGATGTATCCTGACCTGACATACATTTGAAAAACTCCTCTGCTTTTCCATCTCCCACTTCAGACTTCAGGCAACAGCCGTGTGGCAACTGTAGTTGCCTACAGCAAAGGTGAGGGTGGAGCTGGTTTCCCTCATGCTTAAACTCACCATTGTAAAAGATGTATAAAGTTTTTTTTATTCATGGTCTTTCAGTGGGAAATCATATCTTATTAGATGCTAGCATTTTCACTTACACCCACTGCTCTTTCCCTTTAGACTAAATGAGTGTTTGGCTGTAACCCCTCTAACCCATTATTTCTCCTTTCTCTTCTGGCATTTTGAGCCAAATCAATATCAGTGTAATTCAGTGATGCCTGAGATTACTTCCCCAATTTATTCCTCCTTTGGCCCAGAGTTGGAAGTCATATTTCATAGAAAATCAGAAAATTAGTAGCCTGTTACCTCTGCACCACTAGCTAGTGATTTGTTAGTGTCTTCTGGTTCATGGCTGAGGTGCCCCTAGAGACTGTGAAGTAGTTATAAGAAATAACCATAAAAATGATTGTTAAACTGTAGTAAGCTCCAGGGAAAAAGAGGAGTAGATTCCTTCTCTATTTTTTACTATTTTTAGTAAGTTTCCACATCACAATGCAAAAATGGCAGAAATAACTATGGCAATCTCTGAGGGTTTTATAGTTTTCTAAAAACAGCCCGATGAGTGGTGCATGTTTGCCCTTTACTGCAGTCAACTGAATAATCTATCTGCAGAGACTGAGTGGAGTGGATAGTTGCATAGCTCAATTAATGAAAAAATCTTATTAATTAGAGTGGGGAGCTCTTAACAGGTGAATAAATGCCTACCTTATTAACTGGCATAAAGAGAGTAACTTCAATAAATATGTCCTTGAAAAAAAAAGTTTTCTTATTAAAAGCAATAATCTGATCTTAGCTTATAGATACACTGTGGAAAGAAACATATAATGATATGAACTAGTTTTTTGCTTTAGAAAAGCACTGAACTTTTTACTCGTACTTTATATTTTTTTGAATCAAACACAATTTTTCTCTGAAATAGCAAATAAATTTATAAGATGAGTATTGGGACTAATAACTGAGAGAAGGAGAATTTAGCACTACTGAGGGAAGAATAAAAAATTCACCAAACACTTCAGAAAGGTAAAACTGAAATGAAGGTGTTCAGACAGCTGCCTGTGAGACAAGGAAGAGCTGATCTGTATACGCTACTTTGGAGACATTTTCCAGATTTAATAATACTGCTTGACCTAAAATGTGAGTTGAAACTCTCACCCAGGATTGTACAAGGATGTGACCATATACTGAATGGAAAAAAGGCTCAGGAAACAAGATGAGAAAGGCACACAAAGTAAGAAAGCAATTAGTGGTGAAGTGTCCTGCATGGTGGTGAGCAGCACTTCTCTGTTGCAGGTTTGTTCTGCCGAGCCAAGTTTCCCCCTATCCCCTCTGCTTAATTCCTATTATGCTGAAACTGTTACTGTGGTCATGTGCAGCATGTTCTATCATGTTACAGAGGTCTCAACATTCCACAGCAGAAAATGATCAGGACTCCAGTTTAGTTCAAGCAGTGGGTCAGGTCTGCAGGGTGTTAGCTGTCTCAATTTACTTCTCCATTGCTTCTGACATATAAGTTGTGGTTTTATGGCAAATGTACATGCTACTTAAAACAGCAGGGCAGGCATCCAGTGTAAAGTGTCAGAAATAGCTCTTTTTTCAAAAAAACAACTTTCTGTCTAGAAATGTCATTTGGCCATTTCTACTTTGCTGCCAGGAAAATAAAAGGGTTCGCCTTGCTTTCCAGATGGTGAGTGTGGCCCTTGATCATAGTGTAAGCATTATTCTTGTACCAGGAGAGTGTAGCAAGGAAGGGAGGTCATGCAGATGTTACAGGAGAATATTAAGTCACCTTCAGCAAAAGCAGCCTCTGGTTGTTCAGTTGGCCTTATTAAAGGTTTTATTTATGTTATATCCAAGGATGAGGGAACAGGTTCAGATAAAATAAGTAATAACTCATGGGATGATGTCTCAGAATCACAAATAAGAGTATATTTCCTCTGGATCTGTCAGTCATCCAGCTAATGTTTGAAATTATCAGGCTTGCCCTGGCTATGCAGGATATAAAATTATACTGGAGAAATGCTTTCATCTAACCATGATAGTAATCAAATCTCTTACTGTAGTTTATAAAATTTATATTCATAGGCACACAACTATGTTACAGGCAGGTACCAATTTATATTAAAGAGAGAGAGTAATTTCCTAGTAAAATTCACAAATAAACTGGTATTTCACTCGGTGGTGTATTTGATTTTCTAGACCACAATGTTAAAACTTCCAGCAGAGAGAAGGCATTTGTACTATTTGAACCATTAAGAAACCATCTCACACTTATCCACATTGTCGCCTTATTCTGGAAATGTAAGATCTCATTGCCTCAGCAGCCAGTATTTTCTCTTGCTCCCCTGCTGAAGTAAACAAAGACTGGTGAATTTGGGTAGAGTGCTATGACAGCTATTACATCTGTTTCCCATAGAAAGAGGACAAAGGGTTCTCAAAGACTCAAAGGCATGCAAGACCTTCTCCCGTAGAAGAGCTTACCCATGCACTTTCTGCATTTCATTGTCTAGAATTCTTTGATTGTGAGAAAGTCCAGTCAGTGTTTTATATTCTTCAGTTAAGTGTGATGGAATACAAGCAAGCATGCTTTCCTGAATGAAAAAAAATAGTGTGACATGGTATACAACTTCCTAAAAATGTGTGCAACCATTATACTGTAGTAACCTTTCTGGATGTAAGAAGACTTCACCTCCTTTACTTTCTAGGCATTGGACTGAAAATCTATTGCTTATTCAGAGAAACGAGTTGAAGGAGTGGAGAACTGAATTTCAGGGCAATTCTTCTCAGACTGGTCCAAGACTCAGAAACTTTTGCAGTTCTGCAGTGCAGCAGACTTGGTTTTCAAAACCAGGCTTGTCCAGTATAAGTGCAACGATTCATTTGGTCTGTATGCCAGAAAATGAATTGCTAGCAGTGTAATTAAGATTTTAGTTACACAAACATCAATATGTACATACAAATGGAAACTTGGGTTTGTAACCCTCCGTGTTCCCTAAAGTATCTCCAGACACCACTAAATATATTTATTTCTACCTGACAGGAACTTCCTGATAATTTGTTTAATTTTTAGCTGTATCCTTTAAAAAAAGATTCTATAATCTACTTTTTGAATCAATTGTATTTTGTAGGTAGCCCTGGAAAGGGGAAGCGCATGATATTAACACTTCAGAAGTGGGCCAGTAAATACCGATTTTGATTAATAAATTTATACAAAAAATCATAGCTTTCCACCTATTCCTCAGTAGCTCTATGCTGGCTTGCATTTCTTTCCTTTCCAGGATAGCTGTAATGTGCTCCAACAAAAAATGCTCCTTATTTGCCCATTCACACAGGGTAGGAAAAATAGAAGCCCTTTGAATCTACATAATTGAAGGCAAACAATTCACATTTCCCCATCAAATGGAAAGGGAGATATTTTCATCTTCACTGCCATGAGGAAATAATCCAGAGACACCCCTCTACAGAGATGCCAGCCCCAAGAGCAGTAGGGCCTCTGCCCTGGGGAAGGAAATGACAGAAAATTCCCCCAGGGGATATCATAGCTTCAGCAAAAGTTAGAACACTTCAAGATGTTTTTGTTCAGTTATCCTCTGCTGCATGAACAAACTTTTTCCAGTGAACCATTTTTATCACAACTTGCACAACAACTGGAAGTCGAGTGCCCAGATCACTAAAGAACTACACAATTAGGACCAGAAGGTTAAGATTTTTTTAAACTTTTAATCTCAGGCTTTTGAAGCTATATTTGAATTTATCTCTCTTGTACTATCCCCATTATCTAATGATGCACTTCCACACTTCTAAATGTTTGCATATTGTCAGTGATATTTACTCTGACCTGTAGAAAGGTACCGTCTTTCTTAATTCTATTTTAACCTTTGAGATGCCAAGGAATTTATTTCTCTTTCTACTAAAACACTAGAGGCAATACAGGCCAACTGCTGACTGAGGTGGGTGCCCTGACGACAGAGGATACAAAGAAGGCAGAGTTACTGAATGCCTTCTTTGTCTCTGTCTTTACTGCTGGAGACTCCTCAGGAGCCCCAGACCCCTGAGGCCCCAGAGGAAGTCAGTAAAAGGGGGAGTTTGGCTTGGTTGATGAGGACTGAGTTAGGGATCAGTTAAGCAATCTGGACATCCATAAATCCATGGGTCCTGATGGGAGGCACCCATGGGAGCTGGCGGAAGCGCAGTGGATGTGGTTTGTCTTGATTTCAGTAAAGCATTTGGCACTGCCTCCCACAGTATCCATGTAGCTAAACTGAGGAAGTGTGGTCTAGATGGTTGGGTAGCAAAGTGGATTGTGAACTGGTTGAAGGAAAGAAATCAGAGAGTTGCAGTCAGTGGGACAGAGTCCAGTTGGAGGCCTGTATCTAGTGGAGTTCCTCAGGGGTCAGTCCTGGGACCAGTACTATCCAATATATTAATCAACGACCTGGCTGAGGGAAGAGAGTGCACTGTCAGCAAGTTTGCTGATGACACCAAACTGGGAGGAGTGGCTGACACACCAGGCTGTGCTGCCATTTAGTGAGACCTGGACAGGCTGGAGAGTTGGGTGGGGAGAAACTTGATGAAATACAACAAAGGCAAGTGTAGAGACTTACATCTGGGAAAGAACAACCTCATGTACCAGTATAGGTTGGGGACTGGCCTGTTAGAGAGCAGCGTAGGGGAAATGGACCTGGGGTCCTGGTAGACAGAAGAATGACCATGAGCCAGCAATGTGCCCTTGTGGCCAAGAAGGCCAGTGGCATCCTGGAGTGCATTAGAAGGGGAGTGGTTAGTAGGTCGAGAGAGGTTCTCTTCCCCCTCTACGCTGCCCTGGTGAGGCCATATCTGGAATATTGTGTCCAGTTCTGGGCCTCCCAGTTCAAGAAGGACAGGAAACTGCTCGAAAGTGTCCAGCATAGAGCCACAAAGATGATTAAGGGAATGGAACATCTCCCTTATGAGGAAAGGCTGGGAGAGCTGGGTCTCTTTAGCTTGGAGGAGACTGAAGGGTGACCTCATTAATGTTTATAAATACGTAAAGGGTGAGTGTCAGGAGGATGGAGCCAGGCTCTTCTCAGTGATGTCCAGTGATAGGACAAGGGGCAATGGGTGCAAGCTGAAGCACAGGAGGTTCCATGTAAACATGAGGAAAACTTTTTCACTGTGAGGGTGACAGAGCACTGGAACAGGCTGCCCAGAGAGGTTGTGGAGTCTCCTTCTCTGGAGACATTCAAAACCCGCCTGGATGTGTTCCTGTGTGACCTACTCTAGGGGATCCTGCTCTGGCAGGGGGGTTGGACTAGATGATCTTTTGAGGTCCCTTTCAACCCCTAACATTCTGTGATTCTGTGTGAGTTCTGTGATTCCGTAAAGTTTTGTAATAAAAATAAAATTACTAAGAAATCTAAGCACAATATTCCCACATCATTTGTCTTTTATTTTTTAATTACACAATTCATAATCACTTAGTAGCAGTTAAATGCAACAAGAGCAAGACAGCGAGCAATACCAAGCAGCTAGGTCACGCATCATTTTTATGTCTGCAATAAGGATTGCCCTGTATATATTCCTATTCTTTGGCTTCCTGTTCTACACTTACTATTGCCCAAAATTATTTTCATTTAAATATGTATGTAAATTGTGCCTGCATAACTGGAAAATAAGTATCTAAGGTTAATAGTCCCTTTTGCTGCTGTTTTCAAAACAGAGACTTGACAGTAAAAGCTCCCACACCTTGAGACAATAACCTGTCTAGTGTCAAGGTGCTCGGCTGCAGCAGTGACCATCTTTGATGAGGGAGTCTTCTGGCTTCATTTGCACCAAGTGCAGTGGGAGGTAGAAGCAGCTTTTTGTATATACAGAGAGTTGTCACAGAATTTTGTTGGACTGTGGCCAGAGATTATGCTTTTTCTCATGAAGAATATTTCTTGATGTCCTTAAATTCTTAAAAATCCTTCTAAAGAAGCCTGCCCATAGGCAAGGCAGCTGCCTAGGGACAAATCATGGTTTAATTACACTGCATATAAACAAACCTTTGAATTGATTTCAGGTGAGTCAGCTTGCACCAAAAAGAAGTGCAGGTCAGTACTCGCAGCTATTGAAGCTAATGTTGGCTTCCCCCCCCACCCCCCTTTTTTTTTTTCCTTTTCTCTATGGCAGCTTCATTGTTGGAATATATATCTTAGTTTAAATACAATCTGTGTTTATTCAGTCTACTACTTTCAGATGTTATCTCAACTAATTGAGACTTGACTATATATGTGTTTCTTGCATACCTAAATACATTCTGTCACCAAGGGTTACCGTTATCTTATGTTCAGTCATTAATTAAGGACAGAAGCCAAAGTTACTGCTTGTTCATTTTCTTTAAGCTGTAGAAATAAGCAGAAGCCAAGCATTCTTTTTTCTGGAAATGTTGCCTGGATGGGGACAGACTAGATAAACCAAAAGTGTCTTTGCTCTTTGTTCAAAGTAGCCAACAGTAGCCACAGTTAACTTATTCCTGTTTTTTTCTATATATCTTAGTGAGAAATATTTATTATAATAATGTCCTATTTTTATTCAAATTAACATTGAAGACAGCTTTTAAACATTTTGATCTTTAAGGATTTTAGCTGTATCAGCTAGACAAGCACTGCCAGTTTTGTTGGTAACAGCAGCAAAAGGATTTTGGTGTTTTCACTCCTAAATATTATGCTCTGAAGTATCTAAAATGCAATCAGACACTCATGTTTTAAATTAACCCCAAAAATTGGGATAGAATGGCAACAGCAAAGTGAATCATGCTGGTACAGTGACAGATTCCTTCCTTAAGATTCCCTCTTGATTCCTTCTTCATGCTCTTTATGAGTACACCCAGTTCACTTTATTTCTTGCCATGGTCTAATTTCTATTACAGATGAATTATTTTTAATTTAGAGATTTTTGCTTTCAGAATATATGTCTCAAAAGACTAAAAACAGCCTATGATCTCAAATGTCAAACTTCTCCCCTTTCCCTTTAAATGGATAACTCTGAGGCTAATTTTCAAAGTACCTGAATGATGCAGTTCCTGAGAGAGCCAAGCCCTTGTGAAAGCAGCTCCTGAATATTTTGAGAGACATATTTTGTCCTTTGCTTAACAAATACACGTTTTAGTAATGTTCCTTCTATTGCTCATTCTAAATTGGGATGGTTTATTGACAAAACCAGTGTTTTTTCTGTAAATGAATATGACATCTCAACATCTGGTATGCTATTAGGTCACCTAGTCCTGCACCGACTTGTTGAAAACAACGAACTCTTAGTTTATACAGTTGTCTTTTGTTGTAACTCTGCCTTTAATAAAAGTGCATATACTGAGTCTCCCCTGGCTACATCTTATCTCTCAAAGCCATTCTAGGACCTTCATATTAACATTTGCTTTGGTCAATAGACCTAGTTGTTTGAAATAGAGTTTAGCTGGGAATATATGCCCTATCTTTTGGATGCTTTCAGGGCGGGAGTGTTCTTCTTGGAACTATGTCTTCATAAAAGGCAGCTGGTTTTTCCAAATAACCATTCTCAACTTATATGCTTTAAAAAATAAAATATGATGGCTCATTCTCAGATGGAAATTTTATTCATTTTTACAAATAACAAAGTTATTATCATTATTCCTCTCACAAGCACTCCCAATTCTCCTGTCATGTGTGCAGACTCTTGATTAACATCCTGATACTTGTTTCTGTTGCACTTTGTCCACTGCCAGCAGAAGTTTCAGGTTGAAGGGAAGATGTCAAGCTCTTTCAGTAAATCTGTACATTTCTGGTATTGCTTTTGTCGAAGCTTATGAATAAAAATTAGGAAAAGCACTTGACAATTCCATGCAATTTGTCTTTCAGGCTGGACCCACAATGGTCCAAATCCATATGGCAGAACTCCAGCTAGAGTCTATCCTCCAGAGCAAGTAGACTAAACTTCATCCAGACAAGCTGGACATAGAGATAATATTCAGAATTTGCAATTTCTTATGTCAAAAAAACAACATAAATATTCAAAGATGCTATGAAGAACATTAGTAATACAGCAATAGCAAGGGCAGAAACATCAGCTCCCTGTCTCCGTAATGAGGAATAACACGTGACTGCAAACAACAGAAGCAAAAGATTAAAATCATGAATGAAGAATAATTTTCTCAATGTCAAATGAGGAGTGAAGATACTCACTGGGGACCTCTGGCTGTTGCTACTTCATCTTACTATTTCTCCAGATTTTTGGAGAATTTTTTTCAGAAGAGAAAATCCCAGGGAAGAAATTAGTATCAAATAGCAAGGCTGGCAAGAATTAAGGGGTTTTTTTTAGTACAGAATAGACCATGTAACCCTCAGCTGCCATTCTGCTCTTGCTTTGGCTCTATCTTCAGGTTTTGATTTGCCTACATAAAATTAGAAAAGTAAATAAATCTGATCCACTTTTTCTTTAATTCCACACTTTGTGACTGACAGCAGTATTTTTTAAAAAAACCAAAACAAAACCATAACAGAACAGTGATCATTGAACTTATAGGCTGTGTGGTTACACAAACATCTGCCCTAAGCATAATTATTTGGACTAGTGCTGACTGCTTATTAGAAGGGTTCCCTCAGCCCTTTTTGAGAGTGGAAGTGGATATTGCCAGGACACAGCCCATACCAGATCTTATAGAGTGCAAAAGTTCTGGACACAGGGTTATCTTTTTTCCCTGTACATGGTGAGTTCTCTTCACTACAGTCTGCTACTCAGATACTGTGAAGTGGGGTTACAGCTTAGGCAGGAAAGGCTGCAGCACCATGTGCCCCTGCTATGCACATCCTGGATCCCATGCCAGCAGTCTGCCATGAATTTCACTTGGCAGAGCCTTCTGGCAAGCCATCCTGGTCTTTGGTAGCTTTGCAAAGTAAACCATCAAGACCAGACATGATAACAGTGGTTTGAAGGTTGTTTTTGTAATTTTTTTGTCTTCCTTTTAGAAATCAAGAAAAAAAGAGCCTGGAGGTTTTTCAATTGAAAACTTTTTCACCTCACTGTTTAACCAATTTAGTGTTTAACCAGTTCCCACAATGATGTATTACTCCTGTAGACATGGTCCCACATTTTTAATAACAAGGGCAAACAACTGTTGTCTGTCTCACTCCCTTCTCCTCCTTTTTTTAGTAGTAATATGCCGGGAGAGGAAATACAGAGAAAACAAACATAAAACGTGGCATAAATAAAGGATAAAGATGTAATTACAGAAGGAAATGGTGATTTATTAATTACTCTGACAGTAACTATAAACATACAGCCTGGGTAGAACTTTGTTCTGTTTTGGAATGCTTAAATCAAGTCCTTACTAGTGTGGAATATTGTTAAACTTACTAATGCCTATATAATACATATGAAAGCATTATCTCTCTCACAAAGGATAAATGCTTTGTTTACATATTGTAGGTCATTTTCCCATGAAAAGGCAATGCAAATACATATTCTAATAGTTTCAAAGAAGAGCATAAACAGTAGGAGAGGAGAACAAATGGTCTGGATTAGGGATTGTGAAACAGAATCTGTAAAAATGCCCTTTTGTGTCTCTAATCCTCAGAGTTTATCCATGCAGCATAATTTGACATGTATGTGAAACATTGCAGATTGTCGTTCAGAGCGTCAGATACTTAATGCAGCACCTTTCCTATACTGAGAATTAAGATGAAACCAACTTAGTCACTTACCATATGGGAGTATTATCCTACATATTTTTTACTACAGTCAGGTTCTAATATAATTATGTCATACATGTCAGCACTTAGACCTTGACATTTAAAATGACGAAATAACTGAAACTTCTAAAATTTTAGTCTTATAAACCCCATAACCTGTAAAGAAAATAAAACCAAAATGAAACAACTTTCTTTGCTTGCTCCAATTAGCTAGACTTGAAAAGACAGGGGAACAGAACTGGGATTGCTAAATCCCAATGTTTAGATGTCAAGTTCCAAAATAAGTTAGAAATGTTAAGTGTTCAAAATATGACTCATAAGATGTGGAACAGCATGCTTCATTTTGCTGTAGATTCATTAAAGTTACATGGAATCAGCATCAACAAGAAACTACATAAGAGTTGGAATTTCATTTATGTTATTTATAGTTTTATATAGATTTAAAATAAAATGTTTCTATTTGGCTTGAATAACATAATTGGTTTCTCATATGGAACTTAACATAATACCATAGTACAAAACCTTAGATGGTAATCTATAAACCCAGAGCAGAAGTCACATGAGAGTCCTACTTACATGATCCACATATTCTGAAGCTAATGGGATGCAGGTAGAGGTTTCACTTTACATGGAACTGAATGCAGAAGCAAGCTCTTCATATTGAATATGTTTGCTTTTTGTACAACAACAGAAGACATTCCAGGCTTCTTCACATATTCACTACAAAATGTGCTAAACTAGACCATGCTACTGCTGCAAAATTAAGTATGGTGGCAGAAATTCCCTCTCCCAGGGCAGTTGTTGTTACTGATGGTCCTTGTTCTTCATGCAGGAGTCATAACATAGATGTCAGCTCAGCTTCACGATGTCAGCCCTGCTTTCTCACATCATTCATGGCTTTCTCTGTGACAGAGGAAGAACAAAGTGCCTCTGAGTGCTGTTCTTCATGGTAACTAAATTAGAGGCAAAACCTATCTAAGCATTTCCCATTCTCCTAACCATTTGATCTTTCATACAGAGAGTGACATAAGCCTAACTGAAGAGGACTGCAAGATGAATGAGTAAAGTAAAGAAGAATGACTAGCTGGAAATAAGCAAAAATGGGATATTTCTTTAACTGGCATTACCACTCAGAAAATGTTAACATTAAACTGGAGACTGAGCATGGGATCCACAAAGGTTAGCAAGCTACGCATGGATGCTCCTTGTAGGACATGGGGGATTTGAAGAACTTTGCTTTTCTCCAGGCTTTGAATGCAAAGGTCTGTACATGAAAGATTCACTTTCTCCTCCTGAGGATTAGGAGGCATGGACGTCCTCATTGAGATAAACACTTCCTCCTGTTTGCCCAAAGCTCAAAAGAAAGAAAGATTCCAGTCTTTATACCAACTGTTCAGCAATTCCAATGTTCACTCACAAGTAGAGAAATAAAACTTTTCTCCTGCACTTGCTAGGATAGCTGCAAACTAAGGCAAAATCTCCTACTTGTCCAAACAGGGCTTAAGCTCAAGGATAGGGGAGTGTCCTCTTCTGGACCACCCTCAATTGCTCTTGTTAAAGCTCATCTATTTACTGCAAATTTCTACTGGGACAATGAATGGATCATGAGTCATATATATATAACTGGCTAGCTATCAGACTGCAAAATTCTTGGCCTTCCCAATTTTTGACTCAATATTTTTGACATATGATACTGCTGTAAAACATAAAAACTGAAGGACACAGTTTCCCACAGCTCCATTATGCAGGATTTCATTACTTTCTATAATGCTTAGAAAAAAAAAAAAGAAGAAACAGCCAAAGTACTATTTTTCCCTACAGTTTCCTCCTGACAAGAAAAATGATGACTTGGTCTTACAGAGCAGAGTCCTAGGAGAAATAAGAGGAATTTTACTTGTATCTGTAGTTCAGAGGTGGACTCTCAATGCACCATTTTAAAAACTTCTATGCTGGAGATCAGACATTTCCTAGAAGATCCAGAGAAGTGTCCAGTGGCTTCTCACATGCCTTCTGTTCTCAAGGTCTACTACATAGGTGCTTGTGACTGGGGAACTGAACACAAAGTTCCAGATGGAACCTTTCAGTGTTATACTCCTGAAAGCTTCACATTTTTTTAAAGCAAGTTTTTTGGAATATTTTCACATCCCGTTGGAATTCCTGAGAATCCCTTTCACCCAAAAAAGGCAGCAAAAAAATATCTGGCAGCATTGATGGATTTTATGCTTCTCAATCAAAATTTCATCGTGCTGTTCACATTTCTGGCTCTGCAAAGACTTTTTATGAATTGCCTAAAATTCAGTGTCCTTTACATTGTAAACAACAAATGAGATGCAGTTTTAAGATTATCACTCAGAATATAACAATACTCCCAAACAAGGGGAAAAAAAAGGCTCAGGCTTTACCACTGCATTTTCACTGAGGGCATCCTGTTGGTTTTAATGATCTTTATAGCCTCTCAGCATTGAATAAAACATTGCCATAAGACCCATGTCAAATGATATATAACATCCTTACGCTTAAAAAATAGTTTTGGAAAAGCTAAAAGAAACAGATTTTGGTTTTAATTCACTTCAGTTTCCAGTGAAACAGAAATCTAAAGAACGGCAAATTATAATAAACCACAGCAGAAGTAGGAATTAGTAGCATTGATTATGGAATACAAAGTGCATCGCCTTCTTTTGATCTTTTTTAGATGCATTGACTGTAGTTTTTATATACCATTCTTTTTCCCTAGGATAGTTCATTTTCTGTTTTTTTTTGTTGTTGTTGTTGTTAGATATGTTCTAGTTACTGTTTCTGTTGCAAAACTCTATGTGTTTGTACCCATGCAAAATTATCAGTGATACTTTTTTTTGGGGGGGGGAGTTTAGAGTGCTTTGTCCACACGAATATGATACAAGATTTTGCAAATGAGTTAATTTCTTTGTTACTACTTGGGTTTTGCATCTTTTAAATCCTTCCTCTAAGTCCTGGGATCATTTAAGACCAGCGAACCCCATTTCTGCCTGGAAGCATTTAGTGCTATGCACAAGATTCCCTGACATCCCCTCGGAGCAAAGCTCCTTCTACGGCGCTATTGAAATCATGGCTCCATGCCAGCGTTCCCTAGCAGAGAATTTCTCCCAGCCTTTTCCATATCATGACACAGATTATGTTCTCACCAGAGCATGCCTAGGCAATACCCTCCTGCTGCTGGAAGAGTTTGCCTCTCTGTCCATCTTTTTTTTTATTTATTTTGTTCTTCATAACATATTATATTAGCACTTGTTTTATTTTGCATTCATCTCCAACACTCTGATTTCTAAAGAAACAAACTATCTCCATACAAAGATAATGAGATACCATCACTGCTGCTAATATAAGGTGCAGTGTGAGGAGACAATCATCTCCAGTTACAACTACTGTGGTTAAACAACTTGTAGAATTGTTTTAGTGACAACTAACAATCTGCCAGTTTTTTACTGACTTCAGATTCTGAACAGATTTAAGCTCCTCCATGTATATATCTTTTGGATCTTGCAGCAATTTCAATTCAAGGTGAGAGAGACATGAAGAACAGAAGCAATCTGAACAAATGGCTGCAGCCTTCTGATCAGTTAATGTTGAAATATTACTTCCTGATGACTAACCCCATCTGACTACCAACAAAGTGGTGAACCAAAGCCACTTTTATCTGTTTTCACTTCACATAATATAATTACAATTATAAGCTCCACAGGTCAAGACACAGGAAGGGATAAAAAAGAAAGGCACTGCACCCACAGATAACCAATTTCTGAAATTCTAAGTATTGACAACTTTTTATTGGCTGCCATGAAACTGAAATATCATGCATCACAGGTAAGTGTCCACTTGAACTACTTTTAAATTTTGTTCTAACTCTTCCTCTCAAAACTTCCTCTCAAACTTTTACTGTGAAGTTCTGAAGGAAAGATCCATATCCTAAAATTCATTTTTCATTCACTTGAGAAGGATTTTTCAGCTTTTCTATCCATTTTATCAAGAGGTACACTGTAGATAATCTTAATAATGAATACTTCCTTCTGACAGCTATGAAGAGAAAAGTTTCACAGGGAAACAAATGAGGAATCTAGATTATCAGGGTTAGACACAAACACAGAGAGCTCTACAAAATTAATCTCAGATTTTGTGGAGGTTTTGGGTTATTTTTTGATCTGCTGGGATCAACTCCTACCCTTTTCCTCCATTGATCCTACACCTCTCTCGTGGGGAGTGCACTTACTAATACCATAGAACCCTGATTTTCCTTTCTGATATATGCCTAGATTACCTTCCCTGAACCTCGGTCCCTCAATTTGCATTAACCCTTAATAAACCAATTAATTTGTAAGTTAAACATTGGTCTCAGTAACAATTTGTGGACGTGGTGAGGGAGCATTCCAATCTACACTCAAGGATAGGGTCCCGCAGTGGCCGTTCCTCTATGTGAGGCGAGCGCCGCGTGTGCACCCTCGGTCTCATTCACAAACCTCTCACACTAGACAAGTAAAATGTGCTGATGTTAACTCACTGTAGCTTAATGTGAAGTAACACCTCTGTGAACTGAATATGATAAAAATTGCAGAAACTTATGTTCAAAAAGTGGCCATACCCCAGCTCACAAAAGATTGAGCTAGTCTGAATTGTAATTCCCTGTAAAGCTAGTTAGGAAGGTTTTTGCATTATTAAGTAATACAGCTTCTAAAAGTGCTAGGAAGCTTTCATCAAAAGAAAAATGCATGAAGTAAGTTCCTATGGGTATGTGGTTGTCACATTATGCTAACACAGCAAAAAAAACCTCACTGAATTGATAACAATGAAGGTAGTGGAACTGGAACAGGCTGCCCAGAGAGGTTGTGGAGTCTCCTTCACTGGAGACATTCAAAACCCGCCTGGATGCGTTCCTATGTGATGTACTCTAGGTGACCCTGCTCTGGCAGGGGGGGTTGGACTAGATGATCTTTCGAGGTGCCTTCCAACCCCTAGGATTCTATGATTCTATGATAATTTCCACTGCCACTACCATTCAGATGTAAGGTTTGAATAGTATCATAAATCTTCTGAGGCTAGAGGGCAAGATCTGATGGAAAGGGAATTTTTGACAGAGGTAAAACCAGGAGTGACCCAGAGTTGAGGGCAGTAAAGGCAAATTTCTGGAAGTTTTATTCTTGATCTTTTCTACTTCTTTTTAGACAATGGTTTGTAATTACAGAGCAGAAATCCTTAAGATTTATATTTTTTCTTCTATGTATAATCTAAGGATCCTTATGATAATTTAACCTTTTTTTGGCAAGACTAAAAGTTTTAAAACTACAAGGCTCTGTAACCTCTTGTTCTGAAGGGCTAGTGTCAGTTTATCAGAAAGTTAACATTGACAAACTGATGTGAAGCAGGTATGTGGAAAGCCCATGGCATTGCATCAGGAGGAAGATGTTGTTCTAAGGGAATGAGGCCTATAGATACATGCCATTCTGAGAATTTCAGCTTCTCCAGCAGCTGCCAGTTAAGGAAGTGTTCTTTAATGCCATTAATCCCTATTCTAGTAAACCTGTTTCTATAAAAACAAGATTCTTATTAAAATATAATTTTAAAGAAATTGATCCATTTAGGTTAGCAACACTAGCTCAGATATCCTGTGTTGCTGTCAAAACTTAATTTATTTTGGTTTTTTTAATTCCATTTTATTTCTGGAATGTGAGTTTACATTACTATATGTGTATTTTAGTCAAGATAGAGCCTGATAACAAATAGATAAACAACTTATGAGGCTGAAAACCACATATTTTGTGGCTAAAGGTACTTTATTCTGATCCTCACAAGCTTTCATTTCTTCCTTTCAGTCTTCAGAAATACATGAATGGGTAGAGAGGTAAGAAAGGAAAATTTAATAGAGATCAAGTGAGCTGCAAACAGCTTAACAAGTGGCATGAAATTTTGGAAGGCAATGAAAGCCACTTGTCATGAACAAGTGTTCATGGGTGTTCTCCTGTGGGATGCTCTGCCCAAGAACTTATTAAAACCCCATAATATGTTTCTTCCCATACAGGGGAAAAACACAAAAACACAAAACCAAAATAAAGCTCAGGTTAAGAAACAATTCTTCATCTGTGCTGATCTCTGCTGATGAACAGGATTCCATAATGCTGCCCCTCTTTTTTTAATTTCTATGCTTCCATGGAGCAGAAAATAAATGTAGCTATTTGGGGAAGACCTGTGTTAGCTCTTCAAAGTAGAAGTAATATTTAATTAGGGAGAAAAAGGAGACACCTTTAACTGAGGAAAAAAGTGAAAAAGACACATGTGCCCTGTTAATTGTGCTCTAAGGGCACCAAGAGTTCTCTGTTGTTATCTAGTACTGGCAATGGGGAAGAAGGTGGCAGTGTGTGGTTCTAAACTCAGCTGGGCCTCATCCTGTTGAAGTTTACCACCAAGGAGACATGGAGCAGTGCCCCAGTCCTGCCCAAGGGGCAGCTCAAGCCAGTCCTCACCACAATGCCCATGGGGACTCAGCAGAGGTTGGAGTCTGTTTTCACCTAGAGAGGCATCTCTGGCTCCATGAGTATCAGCCATTCCCACTGATTTCCTGCAGACATCCAGAAAACAAACTACTGCCCTCCTGCTCAAATGGCAGTGTGGTAGTGTTAAAAAAAATCATAAATTAGCCCAAGTGTTATGAATCAGCATGTGATATGAAGGAGTTTATGAGAGTAAAAGAATATGTACAGATCTGTCACCAAAAATCAGTCCTAGATTAAACAGGCAGGATAAAACAGTGGTTATAAATGACATTTTTTTAAGAGAAAAATGTATCATACTGTGTTCAACAACTCCGGAGGTTCAAAGCTACTGCAGCTCTATGTGTCCTTGTCCAGCCAGTAGCGAGGCTGAAGATGTACTCCTAGTAGGCATATGAGCACACAAAGTGCACATATACACCACATATATACATGTGTACGTGGTTGCCCACAGACAGACACTCAGAGCACCTGCTCAAACACCAACAGCACCAACGGCACCAACAACCTGAACCTGCTCCCCCTTCTGGCTGACCCGAGTGGAGGTCTACTAGTAAGGATTTAGGTACACAGCAACTGGCCACACTCAGTCCTTCCAGCATCTGGGGGCAGCTACTCTCACACATGCTCTCACTCCCAGAGCTGGCCCTAACAGACCCACTCACCCCTTGGCTCTCAAGGTCACTTCATCTACTCACTGGCTCCATCTCCACTGGTGATCACCCGCTCACTGGTACACCTGCACTCAACTGCTGTCACAGCCCCATTGACACACGGGAAAGAGTTAGAAACTAATTTAATAAGAAGATAGAACAGACTGTACTGATCAGGCATGGGGCACAAGCAGACGAGCTACAATATTAACTTTTTTAAATGTCAGGAAATGTAATAGCAAGAATTCTACCTACACGCTATTGGAACTACTTAGGAGTTCCAGTGATGGGCACAGTAACTCATAAATTTAATGTATCTTTCCTTAAATAATTGGCCTTGCATGACTGATTTACTGCGTGAGACTGATGCTATTGATTAACACAGCTGCCCAGTGACCCAGACTGATAATCTCTGCCATATAACACATCACTTGAAAAAAAGATGCCTACTGTTAGCTAAAGTGAAGCACAGACTTCATAGTTCAGAGTAGCTCTCCTTAAGAAAGGAAAATTAGTTCAGTAAAGGCAGATGGAAATTTCAGAGAAAAGGCTCAGGTTCTGCCAGCTTCCTATCAACAGCATCGTGCTCTGTAATTACTTTTATTGATCAATGGAACTATTAATGCAGTAATGTTCTTTATATAATGGAACAAAACTGGCTACATGTAAATTCAAATTCAACATAGTTAAGGTGTACAATCTGGCTCATTTGGTTTGTAGCTACAACCCACTGCCTTTCTAAATTATTATGGAAGTATCAACAGCTGTTCTCTCCACCCAACTATTCCACCTCAAGCACACTAATCCATCAGTAATGAGAACCAGCCTCTTCACAGAATATAAATAAGCAAAGAAAATCTTACTGGAAAAACTGGATATGTCAAAGGATACTTATAACTCAAAATGGCCTAATTATGTCTTGGAGAAAATAATACACAGATGATTCACATGAACAATCACTTTTGTGACAATGAGAAAAGGAATGTTCTTTTTCTGTGCTTGGTGTTTGAAAACCTTTGCCAGATTTGTGAACACAGATTGATCCCCCCACACCCCCAGGGTAGAAAGGTACTAGCATTCACACACACAAAAAAGACACCTGCTACTATCTGAAACTAGTGATTTCCTTCTGATCCTTGGTTGTCAGGGGACTTTAGATAGTCCAAGACAGAAGGACATTACAGGTGCAATGAAGAATCCTGCACTGCACAATAATTCACTGGAAAGACAGAGCTCTCACAAAAATACCTTTACAGTATTTAAAGGTGTGAAATAAAAGGAAAACTGTCTCTTCCGATATTCAGCAGAAAGGCTGTTCAGGGCCAGGTTTAGAAAAGTATTCTAGAATAATTTATTTTTAAAAGGACGAAAAAGCTTCTCTTAATTTTAGTTTTCAACAGGTCTGCTATTCAGGTAGGAAAAGGAGGCAAAGAGCACCTAAAAACTGCCAGCAGACATTATCAGGCACATTTTTTGTTCTTGACAAGACTTCTCTCAAGTCTGTTTTTCTCTATTAAATCACGAGTTAGAACTGAGCTGGGGGCTCTTTGTTCTGCTTCCTTCCACTATACGTCTCAAGTGGCTGCATAAAATGTCACCATCAGCAACAGCACCCAGCTCTGCGCTGTGTATCTTTAAAGCCACAAACAAAATTTAATTTAAAAATTAAATGTAGAAATATGCAGCATTTGAAAATAACTGGTAAGTTTGGGGGTATTTGTCATAGAATGCATAATGCAAACCTCAGTGACTTAGGACTGTGACAAATAGCTTTGAAGAGCCTTTGTTATAGCAACTCAAGTAAGGTGCTACCACCCTCAGCTGTCAACCTCATACCTCTCCTGATGCCACCACTTCCACAGGACAAGGACCAGGGTCCACACACCTCTTTCCCCTAATCCATCTGGACTTAACCCATCTCAGTTACACACACCCCAGGCTGTGACAGTTGGCATGCAGGCATATGGTTGCAGAGGGAAAAAGGGAAGAAAGGAAGGTCCTGTAACAGCTTAAAGTGCTGCAGCTTTTTGGCTCTGGCTCCATGAGTGATGATCCTTAGACACCAAACCCAGAGGTTTGTTGGTGATTTTGACAGGCTAAAAGGGGACCTGCCTCTTGAAAGAAACACCATCTCAAGTGCCCAGGCACCATGCAATTTACAGAGAGATTTATGTAAAAAGCAATTAACAATTGCTTTTTTTTACACAAAACAAAATACTGCAGAGAACAGGCCAAATATACTGACCTGACTGCCTACAACTGACCACCACACCACCTCCACATTTCTCACTCTCAGTCACGGACTCTAGACATATTTAGCTTGGACATGAAAGGCCTTTAAGCACATGAAGGGCAGAACAAAAGCTGTATGGTGTTTTAAGGATGCCAATAGTACCTAAAAATTACCTTACACAAGTAGTTATTACATAAACGAAGGACTTCTCTAGATCTCAGCTCAGTGATCAGTTTTCTAAACATTACTTAAGGTGCAGATAAATGCCTGACAGTGTTTAAAAAAGTGCCTGGGTTAATTCATGTGTCTGATTTTATTTGACTTTCTATGGCAGGACTAGTCTTCTTACAGATACAGCAATATTGACACGGCTAGACTGGCTTGGGTCTGAGTTGTTAAGCCCACACAGTGCAACATTACCTGGACTTCACTTTATGGGTCAGCTCTATATCCAAGCTTTCTATGGCAAGACAACTTAGATTTTATTTGTAAATGCAAAATGAACACTTAAAAGAAATCACAATAGCTACATCTCAATAAATTTAAAGAGAATCGTCAAAGGAAGATTGTTTACATTTTGAATTAGTACACTCTTATGAGCTAACATAGATTTACTGGGGCAATTGTATTTTTCAGTGTTGCATTGTTAAAATCCTATTGCATTTGTAATTGATGCATATTTGTTATATTATTGAAAACAATTGCTTTCCAATGAGAGAGGGTCAAACTGTAACTAATTTCTGGTTAAAAATGCACTATTGCAATAACAACATTCTACTTCAATTTGCCATTGCTTCGAAAAACTTGTTATTTGTTATTCACAATTTATGTCTGTGGATTCTAATGAAAAACAGGCAAACTACCTACTCAATTAACTCATTAGTAATCTCCGACAATACATACTGAGTCAAGGCACAGGAAAAGCATCACATGATTTACAGTTGTATTACTTACAAAAAGGTTTAAATTTCTATAAAATGCATCTGAAAGTCGTAGTTCACATTTTCCTAAACACCGTCAGCTGTGACAGCCTTGTGCCAACTGCCATTATCCCACAGGAAACATCAGGAACACAGCTAACACACTTTCGCACCCTTCAGGCTTCAAGTTACATTTCCAGCCTGCTTGCAAGCCCTGGAATAGCAACCGAAGACAACAGAGCACATATTGCCTGCCTGAATTAGGAGGATGTCCTTGCACTATCTAAAGCAGGTAGGTTTAGATAGTTGTGTAGCGTGGCTACTTGGTACTGGACAGAGGCTATCGTAGGAGATAAGTTAAAGATCTCCAGCAAGTGCATCTAGGCTGTGATTTAAGCAATCATCAGCCAGTTCTTGAAGCCAAACTCTTGTTCTCCATGATGGACTCTTTAGCTGATAATTGGAAATGAAGGATAAAATGTGGATCCCTGCTAATCAATGCATGCATGCACATACAGCTGAGGAGAGGGGGATGGCATTATCCATCCCATCTGCCCTTCTTGTGTTGCTGATGACGAACAGCCGTTTGGCCATGTAAACTGTTCCAGAATTTCCCAATCCCGCAAACTGCCAGAGTAGTGGGATTTATGGCCAGTACAAGCTAAATCTGTCTCTGTATAAGAAAGAATGATGAGTGCTCAGCTACAGTCAACACAAAATTGGCAGTGCAAGTGAGAGTGCAAGCAGCTACATTAGCAAACATGTGGGCAATAGCCTAGCCTATAATCCAGTATAAAAAGATGGACATGCAGATGAGGTCCAAATGACTACTGTTTACTCACACCATATCATTGCTACCAAAAGGAGGAATGTCTTATATTCAGTGGATAGGAAGGATAAAGAGCAGTGGGTTACTAATTGCTCTTTGCTGCACCCAGCTGACACAGGGCAAGATGAAATTAATCCCTCAAGCTAAGCAAAATAATAAGAAAACTATTTCTGACTGCAAGCCATCTGTGGCTGTAGCTGTTCTGTCAACAGCATATTTTACAAAACATGTTTTAAATTACTGAGTACCTTATGAAGGCTATTTGGACTTAGGTTTCAACAGAGGACTTTTAGCTGAATCACTGTACTGGTCTTTTTACTGTACTGGTCAGTTTACTGACTCCATCCAGCATTTCAATCCTCAACACATGAATAGATAATGAATACCGAATGCTCAGAGTGAGATGGGCAGAAACAACAGTAGGATGAGAACTAGAAAATGGCAAACATACTTAGAGAATTAGCAACTTCTGGCTAATTGAACTCTATTCCTAGGAAAGGCAAGAGCTTCAAAAGTCCTAAGGTACCCACCATCATCCCCTGAGCATTGCTGATGCTCTCAGAGCTGCCTTTCTGTGGTCTGCAGTGCCAAACAGAGGGACATGCTCTTGCTGCCTCATAGCTCAGTGTCTGTTCTGAATGCTCACCCTGGAGTAGAATGAGCTAAAACTTCTCCTTTGCATACAGGGGAAAGTTAAACATTGGAAAACATAGTCTTGTGCTGATGTGGAATGAAAAAAATTTTCTCCAGCTTTCCCTCTGAAATGGATATCCAAAATATACTGGGGAAGAAGAGATTCATCATAGAGCTCCGAACATTTGTTTTGACTTTCCATATTATTTTTCCATTATTTAACAGCATTCATCTTTTATGCATATTAAGTACCTAATTCTATTGAAAGCTTTTTATTCAAGACCTTAACCCTCCCCCATTAGAATCTTTAAAACAGCTGCTACCTAACAGTGATTTAAACATATTCTTTTCTAGACAATGCCTTTGAACTAATTGAACTAATTTGCACAAGCAGGGAACACTTCAGTGGTTTAAAAGTAAATAAATAAATTACTAAAGCCATTTATAAGAGATAGACACTGCAGCAAAAAACAAATTGATGGATCAGTTCTTTGAAGATCTGACTACGAATTCTTAGGTAATGAATAACTCAACCAAGAGAAGTTTGTCTTAGCAGTCCAAGTGTTCCTTTTCATCTTCTGTTTATAAAAGGAAAACGAAGAAAAATATTTGGCTGTCAAAAATTTTCCTTCTCTGTGGCTAGGTGCCGAACTAGTAGTTCATAATTTATAACTGTAATGAGAAACATTAGTAATGTGGAGTAAAGTGAGTCTGCTGTTGCTCCCTTCATTTGCCCTGATGAGTTGAATTGACCTAACTTACATTACAAACTAATGATGAGCATTAGGGCTCATTAAGGAGAGACGCAAGATATCCTGCATTTCTGTACTTCATGGAAAGAGGGGCTGCTGTAATACCATGTAATTTGGTACACTAAGATTGTTAGAAATCAAATGCTAGAGAAAAGGAGAAAAAACATCAGAAAATAGTACATTTTCATAAAATATTTGGGTCCTTAATCACAACTTGCTTATGTCTTTGAGTGGTAGAACATATTGCAGCTTTTATGTTTCTCTCTCTCTTGTGTGCACACAAACACCCGACCACAGCCCCACCCATGCATGGTTTATAAAACTCAATTTAATGCCCTTTAATTTAATATATTACTGAGTTTCACTAAAATATGGCAAAGTGAAAAGAAAAAAAAATATTTCTGAGTCCTTCATCACTTGCAGAGTCTCAGTTAAGTGCTCTCTAATTCTTCTGTGCTCCAGGCTGAATAATACAGACAATATATTTTCAGTTTCTCATTGCAATATAATGATTTTCCCCTACAGAGACCTATAATTCCTCTATTGACCATCTAGGCTATTATCCACGGGAAGCTGAGAAAAAGGAACTATTTCTTAAGTAACTGATATCTAGTATTTGTGATCAGATATAAAAACAGATTCACGGAGAGGTCCTTAATGGTTACAAAGACACATTTTGAATCCTAAGAGTTCACTAGAAAAACATGGAAAAAATTAATTCCGTATTTATTTCTTGGTATTTTTGTTTGTCTTACTTTCATAATAAGAAAACAGCCACAGGAACCTAGAGACATGAGGACGAAACAAAATCCAGACCTGCCTGTGTTTTGACTGTGCTTCCATCACTGCCTGTCTTGGTGATATTGACCAAGTGACAATTGCATGCACTTGCATATAAATTCTCCACACTTTCTAATCTTCATCCAATAGTACTACTTCCTTATGGCAGTTCTGTGACTTTGGTTATTCAATATTTGTAAAGTTTTTTGTAGAAAATTGCAACACCTAACCATGCTTGCCTTTTTTGACTAACAGATATGTCATGAGCAACACCGAGTAAACAAAGCAAGTCATCTGTACAGGGTGTAAATGCCTTTTTCCACCACACACTTTGCAAAGAAGACAAGAGATTTAAGATTGTCCAATTTTCAAGACTTACTGAGCTGAAAAGGCATCCCTTCAGAAAATGTAATCTCCATCTCAAGCAGAAAATATCCAAGAAAGATGATATATAGAAAATATCCAAGCAGAAAATAGGTCTTGATATATCCAAGACAGCCAGAACAGGGGTTACAGACAGGTTACTCCATTTTTAGAGATTTTTACTGCCTGGAGAACTAGGGAAATCAAGAATTTCTGTAACACAGGAACAAACCCCTTCATAGAAGAGGCTGTGGTTATAACACACCACATGAAAGAGATATGTGGCTCATGGCTGTGACACAATATTCTTTGATGAGTTTCAACAAGATGTCTGAGTCATAACTGGGAACTGTGAGGAATAACAAAGGAACATTTAGAAAAGGTCATGAAAAAGGGAAAGAGATGCATGCCTGTCTCTGGCAAAGTACTAATTTTCTCTCCCACTATAGCCTCTACCTGCCTGTTCTTGAGGGTCTTATACCCCAGCATGAACCTCTTTAAGGCAACTAGACACTTACATACTGAGCATTATTTTCTTCTAATAGCACTGGTATATACTGAGAAGGTGGATTGAACTTCTCATGATACCCAAACCTCTATTTATTTTTGGCAGGAAAGTCAAGCTCTGCTATGGATGCTTTTCCTGGATATAAATGCTGACGAAGGGACGAAGGGTACCTTGCATCATGAGTTACAAAAATACTTTCATGGACAAGATTCTGGCTTGTCTGCTTGTTCTCTTCAGTGAACTAGTATAACAGAGGGGGATGGCGAGGAAAACGAATATGAGAGGAAATAAATGCTCTCATCTTGTATAAAAAAAAATAAATGTATGAGGCAGTTACCCAGTAAATCAGACAGTGAAAGCAAAGCGGTCACTGCCAAAACCCACGAACCACACTTCTTGCAGAGCAGCAGGGCAATGATACCATCATTCATCATGTGCCTGGGGAGACCACAGCCAACAACACATTGCAGATTGATGGATTGTCTGTATACAAGGTAAGTGCTTCTGTTACACAGGGCAGCAGAAAAAATGGTGTATTACATGTTCATCAAATTATCAGAGGTTTTTTTTTTTTTTAAAATTAAAATCTCAGAGATTGAATAGAAAATCACAGTTTACTCTTTTTAAAAGTGTTATAATTTTTTCTTTTTTTTTTATTTTTTATTTTTTTAGAAAAAAAGGAGATTACTTACTTGCTTAGTTTCATGGTAATTTATTACATTTAGACCAAGGCCAAAGCAGAGACTGATTTATTCATAGATCAGTAAAAATCAGATGTTCTTATAAATAATTTCTCTTGCTGGAGAAAAATCGTCATCAAAAGGGTTTAAACACATTTTGAGAAAATATTGTTTATTTTCAGAAGCAGAATACAAATACAGACACTCAAAATTTTACATCTTATCAACTTCCTGAAATCTACTTTCTTCTACCTACAGCTTATTTATAGAGTGCTTCAGCAGTGCAGACTGGGTATTTGCACGAAAACTGCAACAGTTTTGTCCCAGATTATGATGCAGCTCGGAGAAGATGCCCCCTGAATCAGTTTGTTCATATTATCTGGTTTGCTTCTTTGAGCAAAATCTTTCTGACAAAATCACCAGTGGTGACTTCCCATCCCATCTTCTGGCTGAGCACCTCTCACCAGTAACTTGTTAGGGTTATTTATTAGGGGTGCATATCTCCTCTGTCAACTCCAGAAAAGGAATGGAGGAATGGGAGGGTGGGGGAGATAGTTTTATAAACCTACAAAAGCTTATGGAAAACAACAGGGAAATTTAAAGCCACTCATACTCCCATTTAAGATGATTGAAAGTTTAGCCTGATGTTTTTCAAGCATAGCCGTTTGCAGCCATGAATTTCAGATATTTTACAGACTCATTGAACAGGTGCTATTAAAATTTCTAGACCATGTTCACTGCAGTTTCTAGATTCTGAACTTGATTTTCTTGCCAGTAAGCAAGCAGAGTCTACTATCTCTCTTTGCCACTATCACTCATCCCTGCCCTCTTTGCACATTTTGGCTAAGCATTGTTCTACCATTACTCGCTTGTCAGTTTTCCTCGTTGCTCTTTCATCTCCTCCTGTGGCTCAGTTAACCTTCCTAGTACTCCATCACATGAGGTACTGTGTCCCAACAAATCTAGCACACTCAGGGTCATTTGCTGTGATGTCAATTAATGTTTTCATTAATGTCATACTTCACAAATCCAAATAAAGAGCCAAATTGCATATGTATATAATACATATCAATGGGAATGCATCTATCTATACATGGGTAAATGACATATAACAATAAAGCATGATATTTTGGGGTGGAACATAGGGTATGCAGTAGGTAGTTGAGGCATCACATAGAAATATGGCAAAATCATGATACTGCCTAACTTTCTATTTGGCAATCACTAGGGCTCATTATACCTGACCCAATAAAACACAGTCTAAAGCTATGTTAACTGGCCCTGAAATACACTCTCTGCCTGCAATGGTTTTCCCCAAACTTGCTGGTGCTCAGGCAACACAAACAAATAAGTAAAGTGCTCCTTTGCTGTCCTTACAGACCTAGGAAGAAAACGCACCTGCAGAAAGCAAAATACACTGTCAGAAGCTGTAGGTTGGGGCTCTCTGGCCTGCAATATTGGAAACGAGCAGGAGTGACTTTGTTTTACCTCTCATTTAGCAAACAATCTCTAGCAGCAACCTTTTCCTTTACACTTAGCTGAACTACATATACATACTTAGTTTAGTTCTGATATTGAAATTACTTATGTCAGTCAATGGGACTGCTTGCCAGTTGCTTACAATCGCAAGTATCTAGGAGTCACTGTAAACAAGACCATGTGGGGATGACTACTGCCTTCCACTGCAGGAATTACTTAGCAAGCTTGGAAGCTATTCTGTTCAGTATGCTGGTCTACCCCAAGCTTGCTTCATTTGTAGGATTTGAGAAATGTTGTTTCAAATCTCTATTGCTTGTTTCTTTCAGGAACTCTGATCTTACCAAAGCAAGACCATGCCCAATATGACAGAACATGAGCCAGCACAGCAGATGTCCTTCACTGGATTCAAATGCCACCTTTGATCAAGCAGTGTGGTTATTGTCAGAAAGAGAGTAAGCCTTCCACAAGGACAAAGTTCATGTGTAACATCAGAGCCACAAGCCAAAGAAAAATTTTGTTCTTGCCTCCACTCCTCAGCAAACTGATTTCCCTTAATAATTATCACTGTTGTGCTGGATCTTAATTACAGGGCAAGTAGATTGTGACATCATTAAAGGAAAACATATGACTGATTAATTTATCCATATAAAAGTTGCTAACTCATTGCACAAGTTATTTTAGGGTAGCTGAATATATAGATTCAAACATCTTCAGGAACAAGGGCCTGGCTACCAGCCATGGGATGATTTTGACCTGCAGTCATTGTGACAACAGCTTGCAGGACAGTTTGTGAACCCTCAGCAACTTCAGACAGCTTGTTTAAATGCTCTCAAGTCTTAACTACAAACAAGTCTCTGTGACTGACGTATGTCCAAACCTCAGGAACAGCTGACAGAGTATTCAGTCTTGCCCTCCTCTGCTTGCAGCTGAGGACCCAGGGCTTGTGCTGCCCTGTGCTCTGCTGCCCTGCCTTGTGCCCGCACCACCATGGCCCGGGGAGCAAAATCAGTCCCAGATGGTGATGCCCAATGGAAGAGTGAGAAAGGGACTGAGATACTCTCATGCATGTGTAACTATTGGTGAACACACACATTGGATTTATTTGCCTCTAGAACAATATTTAATGATTTAGTACTTCCAAGTTACAGACATTTATGCTGGAATTGCGTCACTGAAATCAGCTCCTGGCAGAAAACAGAATCAGGCCAGCATGAAAGTAAACTCCTAGCGCCGTTATGCTCATTGACACAGGAAGTGTGTTCCCACTGTTTACTATTGTTCCCATGGCTTGTTGGGACCTATTTTGTATTAGAATGCAAGTTGATATGGGCAAGTGTGTGTGCACTTAGCAATACCTAAGAACCCTGATTCTGGCGTGGGGCTCGATCGTTCATATTGTGAGTAATGCATGATAAAATTAGTCACATAACCCAAAAGAACAAACATCACTAGGCAGTTTCTAAATAATCTCCAAGTGGGAATTATTCATACAAACAATTCAGCAAGCATTCAGTATTAAATGGTTGACAAAACTAAATGGGCCTTATGCGTTGCTAACAATAGGCAAAGCTGTCCCTGGCATTGAACTTTAACAGAACCCTGGTTTGTGTCAGAAGGCTTAATTTCCAATTGCTTAGAACTCTGCTAAATGTTGGCAGTTTTAAATTAAAGTTTTCTATCCTACCTATTAACTGAATTGTGCCTTTTTCCCCCCTAATGTTTCTGTCTGAATATTTCAACCAGTTCTGAGAATGAAGTTGGAAGAAAAAAAAGAACCAACTTGCTGTTTTGTCTCATATGAAAATACTTTACTACGGTTCAGGGTTTTTCAATGTGAAAGGCAACATCATGCTACTTATCAGGATCAAAAACACAAATCAAAGTTCTGCTAAGAAATATTTAGAAATGTTTTCATGAAACCTATGTACAACATGAATATTCTTTGAATGTGTTTGTTCAATATATGTTATTGCTCTTACAGAATTTAACCAGAGAAAATAAGTCATGTATCTTCTGATTACTAACACAAGAAGTACATACACCTTGCCTATTATAAAAAATTAGGATTCCAAGCATGTTGTTAAATTTGTGATGTGATTCAGATGTTAGTGGCTACAGTGTATGTTAACAAAATCAAGCTCATCCAGTCTTGTATTATAAAATGAAGGATCTTCTTGCCCTTTCCACAGAAGCAATTCCATATTCACAAACTTATTGGAAAATGTGGCCTATAAATTCGTCTAAAGTAAAAGTGGAGCCAGCACAGTTGCTTACCTAAAGGTGTAGTACAATAATGAAAAAAAAATCAATATACTTGTCCTCTGCTTAAAAACTCTGGTAAAAAACTGACTCCCCCGTTTCACTGACTTTGGGAAGCACATAAATAAGTACTAAAAATAGTTACTAATGAGAAAAGTTTTGTAAAGAGACTGTTGCTCCCTGTGAAGAACAGAGATGGAAGACAGCCCAGTATAACAGCATATCAATGTGCACAGCTAATTAGGAAAAAAAAAATTAAGTCAGGGAAATGTCCCAAGAGTGGGAGGAAAAAGTGTTGCTCTGCTTCAGAGATTCCTCAATGTGAAGCCCTGATTTTTTTTGCAACAAATTATGGAGCAAACAGTTAGCATACTGTAGAAGTGAAGTTGCATTTGTAGGAGGATGAACAGGAAATAACGTAATAGGTATTTTTAAATCCATATATGGTGAACTTTTCCTTGCAGAGATTCCTTTTGTAAAACAGGTCTATATATAGGTCTCTACCATGCCAGTATAGTGAAGTGTTTAACACTGTTCCAGAGCCAGAGCTGCTAAACTTGAAGGAGTACAGTATTGAGTGTAACCAGGGGCCTAGTTTACAATAGAAGAAATACGGTTTAATGTGACTAGCTTCTCAGCTCCAGTTCAGAAGGATATGCTGAAATTATTTCAGACAAACTATAAAATATGAAGAAACATCAGAACACTGAAGTACACTTTTAAGGATTTTTTAATGATCTTGTTTCAGACATTTCAAAATCTCAGCAAAGACTACTCTGAGAAGAGAAAAGTCCCACATTAATATATTCTTCTGACAAGCACTGTAGGATGAAGCGAGAGGAAGTTAAAGTAACCTATGTTAGCACTTCCAGAACACTGTTGTCTTTTTTTCCCAGCAATGCCACTGTATAGAAGCTAATCAAAGTAAAGAATAAACATAGGGTGATTTTTCAAACTCTTGTGGTTTGGACGTTAGATTGGAACATAGTTTTAGTGGCAGACACTATACAAGAAACACGGTCATTTACAAGCAGTGATTTTATCAAGATGGAGAAGAAGACTTCACAGACTGCCAAGAAGAACCCAAAGGCCTTAAAAGAAGAAAAAAAACCTTCATATTTTTATACGTATCATCATATCTTCAAATTTGCCTTTTTGATTGCAATCTAAGGTTTACTTGATGTAGGCAAGTCCTACATTTAACCCAGCACTCTGTAAAATCAGTTATTCAGAAGTTCAGTGGGAGTGTTAGGCACCAGAAAGCAAAGTAAGTCTGCTCCCTTAGCCTTGCTAGCTGCCTTTGTCCTCTCAATCCTCTCAATTTATTTGGCATTTATTTAGGGAGTGTGTCACTTTATTGAAGTGATATTTAATAAATTAAAATTATTAAATGGCATTTTGGTGAAGAAGTCTTGGACTGGAATTCATATATGATCAGGATCAGGATTTGGGAACAGAACTGGTGAAATAACACTATTAAAAATGTTCCAAGGTGACTGGAATGATTAATTAAGTATTCACATTAAACTTGGACCTTTTTTTTGCTGGGCTTGCAGCTTTTTTGGCAACACTCTGTTGTTTTTAGGTTAGATACTTCCATTACACTATCTTCAGTTTATAATGGCATTCTAGGAGAGCTGACAGAAAAGCTAGGGCCACTTGCTTGGTCAGTGACAACATGTTTTGTTGAAAAGACTTTTAGGAGTCTCTGAAAAACAACATCCCTAGCATCTGTTCCACTGAGACCATAACTGTCTGTGTCCCACAGTATGGTACTTTGTCCTTCAAGGCTCCAGAATAGCTAAGTTCTGGTGATGCATTTCCTCTTAAAACATAGCAGTAGTCCAGCAGTGGAGGAAAAAACCCACCACTTTTTCAAAGACATACTTAGACATAAATAGGACTTCTCAGAAATGCTACAGAAGTCTTAAGTGTAAACAAAAAATGTGTAAATAAAAAAAAAGTGTAAATAAAAATTAAATAATAAAAATCATATTCTTTATACTACACAATGATTATCAAGTCAAATAATTATGCTTTTTTGCTCCAAAGAAAAAGTATAGATTGCTACAATATTTTGGCAATGCTGTTTCAGTACCATGCTTCACTGTGTGAAAATAAGTTACTCATCATTAAAACATTTATCATAAATCCACTAGTACTGATAGCATATTGGTAATTTACACTTTTATATGAGACTAATTATTGCCATCTTACTTTTCATAAATATGTGTAGATTTAAGACTTCATAAGATAATTTTTCAGTTGATGTTTTGATTGGATGTGTAATGACATGACCCCTGGAGGTATTTAAAAGATCTGTAGACATGGTGTTTAGGGACATTGTTTAGTGGTGGTCTTAGCAGTGTTAGGTTTACGGTTGGACTCTATGATCTTAAGGGTCTTTTCCAACCTAAATTGTTCTATGATTCTATTGCCATAATGGCTTTGCAAATCCAATCATTCTAAATGCTCCTTTTCAGGAATTTCATTTTGACCAAAACCCACAGTTGGGACTATTTGGTTCAGGTTAAAAAAAAAATAAAAAATCCCAAACATTTTTCTCTTTGAATCATTCCATGTGGAACAGTTTTTGCTTGTGATCAGAGCAGGACAACTGTGGGGAGCAGAAGTGTGCACTGTGATACAGCAGCCCTGCTCTTGGGGTGCAGAGGCAGGTTGGAAATCCCTGCTAAAATGGTGCACAGCTGAAGAAGCAGCATCAGAGGCTTTGCAGATGGAGGGTTAGAGACAGTGACACAGGAGTACTGGAGGAACTAATTGAAATGCAGCTCTCTACAGTGACATCCACAAGGCTATTTTACACTAATTAGGGAAAAAAAATAAATCCACTCTTCATTCATATTGAATAAGATTAAGCCTTTTCATTTCTGATTCTCCAGATTTTCTGTGTTCATTGTTTTAAATCGGTCACTCTGCACCAGCGTATGTATAAAAACTGATTATTCGCATCAATCCAGAAGTTGATTTGTTTATGAGGTTTGTCTGTGATTTACAAGATAGGAAATTAAACTTGGCATAGTGAGTAAAATTTGATTGTTACTATTCCAATGATTAATAGTGTTTCGCTTGTAATTTTCATCCTGTCAAAAATACATTCCAGTTTGTAATTGGTTTAATAGCTTTTGTTTATTCCATCATATCAAGTTTCCTCTTTGATTTTAAATCAACAAAAGCTCTTTCTTTGCCTTTTTTAAGAGAATGTTTAGGTTTCCTAATCCAGATATTATAATTTCATGATAGAATTACAATTACAATACTGATAATCCTTTCCAAGGAAGTGTTTAATTATTTGGGGTGGATTGAATCACATGTTCTGGGAGAAAAAAAAGGACATGAACACAGTATTACTTACTTGATATTTTGGCATCAATATGAACTTCAGTTACTTATTCAAGGACAAGGGGTACTGGTTTTAAACTGAAAGAGGGGAGATCTAGGTTAGACATCAGGAAGAAATTCTTCACCATGATGGTAGTAAGGCACTGAAATAGGGTGCCCAGGGAGGTTGTGGAACCCTCCTTCCCTGGAGGTGTTTAAGGCCAGGTTGGATGAGGCTTTGTGCAACCTGGTCTAGTGTGAGGTGTCCCTGTTCATAGCAGGGAACCTGATTATCTTTAAGGTCCCTTCCAACCTTAACCATTCTATAGTTCTATGATTCTGACCTGGATTCTCAAACAGTCCTACAGATGCAAAATATGCCTGCTCACATACAGCCTGGATATTCCATATGCAGAAAGAGAAATTTAGATGTATAAGCAGTTTCACACACAAGTACACTCCCTGTGTCCATTTGTAGTTACTTATCTCTAATCACAATGGTTTAAATCCACTTAGAAAATTACTTCTCATGTTGCCTATGCAAGCATAGGAAAATGCAGCTGTAAATGTCCCTTACTCCAGTAGCTTGGACACGATATGCACTTCCCATCTGTTCACCCACATTTTTTTCCCACCTCAATATGAAGTACAACTCTTTTCCTTGAAAAAACAGTACATTTTCCATACAAATATCACGCAAAAACAAAATATTAAGGATACTTTATGAAGCCCACCTTTGAAATCTAAGTGTAATTCGATAGATTACAAAAAATGAGTGAAAATATTGACAAATATTTCAGCCTGCACAATATTAAAATTTATCCAGTGGAGCAGAATAAATTAGGATAGGAGTTTGATTATTTTTGTCTGAAAATTATTTATGATTGTTACATAATCTGTCATGTGCAGGTACCCTTAATACTTTTTAACTATTCATCCAGCACCTCTAGCAGCTAACATGTTTTATAAGTAAGGGCAATCCCAAAGATTAAGTATGTTTATAATGGTTTCACTCTGGTGAAAACAAATACAGTCTGTGATACTGTATGTCAAATGTTCATACCCAGTTAGTGTTCTAGCATTGGTCACTTTGGAGTTAGTTTAGTCCTGGAAAGTTCATCCATTTCTTCCTCTCCTGCTCTGTGAGCTGTTTCAATAAAAGGTATTGCTTCACCCTATAAACTCATCTTCTCTCTCTAAATAACTGACAGGTACACACTGAATGTTACTAATGTCCTTTTTATAACAGAACATATATATGAAAATATTTTTTTTTGCAAATTTAGCTTTGTCCTGGATTAAACTGATTGAAAATGGTTTTCAAGTGGGCCCATTGCAAATATAAAGCTGCATCACTTAACACAAAAAGCATCACAATCTTTCCTGAAAAAAAACATGAACTTTTTAATATAAGAAAGTAGCATTCATATCACAGAACAGAAATAATCTGAAATAAAAAGGCAAACATGGACAAAGAAACTCCTACCTTCTGCATATTTAACACGTCTTAAGCATCTCCCATGCAAATTCAATGGGATTTCATGAGCTCACTTAAAGCCTGTTCTCTTAATGGTCCAGAAGCATAAATTCCACCAACTTTGAAGCCAAAGGATATAAGCCATCCAACGTGGATGTGTTGTGCTACTTTGTGCTACACTCAGTCTTTAGGAACCTGCATATCTTTGAAATCACAATTTTCAAAGTTGTATTTTATATACTTAGGTATTTTCTCATTGTTATTGGAAAAATAATGGGTTGATTTATCTCACCTAATTTTAACTACTTCTGACTTCCATTTAACTACCACTACTGCTACCACCCATGGAAGTTAGCCTGGATACTACATCCAGTGAACTTGAGTCAAGTCAGAAGTCAAAAACATCCAAAGGAGTGATTTATCCCTGGCTGTTTAATACAGTTCCCCCAAAACCATAGGCAAAGCATAATTAATTACAGGGACTGAAGGGATTGCACAGTCTGGAGAGTAAGGAGAGGCAGGATCTGTGCAGTTACCCCTGAATTTATCATTAAACAAATGTTTGTTATCAAAGAGGCCGACAAGTAATTGGAATAGGAAGAAAAATCAGTCAAACACTTCCACATGATCAGATGTAGAACTGACTTTTTAAGGAATTACTTTAATTGCTCATGTCTGCCCTTTTGGGCCTCTCAGCTTGGGGGTCTATTTAGATACAGGTTAAATATAGCTTTCTTGAGCAGGGAGTTTTGATGAAAACTATCTTGGTCTTTTTCGCATATTCTGGAAGTTTTAGAACGTTTTGCTATGCTCTGTGTTGGCTCATTCAACTCATGAGCAAAATGTGTTTCCTGCAGTACAAACCAACCATGAGGACTAGTTAATGTTTTTTTACACGGTTTGAGATACTGAGAAGCAGAGAAAAACTATTCAGTAGCTGCTATTGCTCACTGTATGTAACTACCCAGAAACTTAATGCAAGGTATTAAATACAACTTTTTAAGTTATCATCCAAAACTACAACCAAACACTTAATTTCACAGGAAAGAAACATTACAAAGAGAACAAAAGGTAACCATTTCCAACGTTTTATCAGCTATTCCTTGTTTTGCTTTGACTGTACTAAGTAGCTAATAGCAGCCATCAAAGCAAAACTGTTAAAAGCATTATACTTCATAAATGTTATCCTATAGGCTTGTTCAAAGTCTCAGTAGGAGCTGAGCATTGGAACCATCACAGAAGGCACTTTTACAAGTAGTGGAAAACAACTGACTATTTGTAACTATTCATCCAAGGCTGCAGCAATGGCTGCTGGAGAAAACACTGGACAGAATCTCTGAAGCCTTTCATTCTCACTTTTGTTAGAGACTTCCCATATATTATTGTTCAAGTTACTTCATATTTCTCTGCTTTGAGTCCTCCCTCTCGAAAGCAGAGCTAATCATACCTGTAACATGCTGTAAAGCATGAAGGGAAATAATAGAACTGCCTGCAAAGAGAAATGCTACAGAGACACAACCTGGAATTCTTGGGGTAGGCAAGTAGTAAGTCAATTGCATGCTCTCAGCTTGTGAAAGAACACTTTGTTAAGGCCAAAAGGCATAATTTCCTTAAAGTTTCATGCAAATATGTGGACTTCATATTTTTGTGTAATTTCTTAGTAAAAAATCATCACCTAAAAGATGTCCTTCATTTCTATGGAAGGATTGGAGTTTTGGTCTATTTTTGCAATGAGGGCTTAAATCACACAATTGGTGGTTGCAGGGATTGTTTGTGTATCTTTCTAGTTTAGGCTGGTACATACTTGTTGGCTACTGAAGCAGAATGAATATAAGCACACAAAGAGGTGGTTTCTTCTGGTTCTGTCAGCACATGAGGAAAAATAGGTAATTCCTCTATGAAAGGTTAGAGCTGTCATCCTAAATCTGAGAAATACAAAATTAAATTGAGATATTTCTATAGATCTTAAGACTGACTTAAAGGAGAAACTAAAAACTTAAGGCATTTCAAAAGATAATCAGAACATCAGAAAAGCTAAAATGCTTCTAACATCCACAGAATTGATGTTACATTCAGTTAACCTTTGCTGTATACACTGATAAATTATTCACTTAATGGCATTTAAATTTAAGTGCAATGGTATAGGTCCCCAGATTGTAGTTAGAGCTGGTTTAAAATGCAGGGTCTGAAATGCACTGAAGTGGAGCACTAAATGGCAGTGGAACTGGAAAGGCTAAAAACATGCAAGGAGGCCTGCAGGTTAGCTGAGAGGTAGTGAGTAAATTGCTTCATCCCTCCAGGCAAGATGGTAGCTGTTTGCAGAATGGCTTCTCAGCTCCTTTCAACTCTAGGAAATGTAGAATTCATGGCCAAGAGTAGATTCAGGGCTATGGAGGGACTACACTAGTTTGGCTACCTCCAAAAGATGTGAGTGCCTCAACAGTAAAAAGAAGAGTAGTGTGAATGGAAGATGCAAAATATATATACTAAGTATAGTATTGTACCTTGTAAAAATGTGTTGAAATACCTAATTCACCTGAATGAACACACTGCCTTGAACTTAGTTTCATTATTTCCCTCCCACCTGGGAAATGTAGGGGCACAACATAGCAGAGTGAAGCTCAATCAACCTTTTGACTGTATATTTTTCTCTGATACAAACACTCTACAAATTAAAGTCCCTATTTGCATTGCAGTTTAGTGCTAGAATAGCAGATCCTGACTGACACTCTATGTTTATGTATTATAATTATATTTTATTCAGCCATTTTTTCTGGTTTACAAATAATTTGTAAAATCTAATGGTAGTCACACTACTAAAAAATTAATAGTTCAGATACATAATTTGGAAAGCTAAGCTATGACACTTCCGAATGAAAAGCTAGTCACTTAAGAATGTGTGTGATTGTCATTTGGCTAAATCAGACCCAGACAATGTAAGTATCACCAGCTGGAAAGTATTACTATAATAATAATAAAATTTTTTAAAACCAACTCCAGAGAAGTGTATTTGGATACGCACTGGACTATATCATTGCTTAAATACTCAAATAAAACCTGTGGAATTAAATATTCATATAGGGTAATCCTGAAATCCGCAAGAGCGTGGAGAAGCCTTCACTGAAGGACTTCAGTATTTTTTTGAAACTCAGTGTGGAAAACTGCAGCCAAGTTTTATAATGCCTGGGTGAAACAGTCACAGTAACTGAATCTTTCTCCAGCATATAAACTAGATGGCTTGTAATCCAGTATTACTGCATCAGGCCATATGTGCTGGATCATTAAAGGCAGTTAAATTAAACAAATAATCAAGAAATCCAGACTGGCTTTACAAATCTAAAGTGCAATCAGCTACTTCCACAAAGCTGGTGTAGGTGGCCCAGAGTGCAGCAGTCTGAACTATGAAAAATATTTATGTGTTTTACTAAGAAATTGTCCTTCACAGAATGCCTTGGGACATGGGAATAAAACATTTTTGCTTATAGGTTTGTGACTTTGGGAGTACAAGTCTTCTTACTCCATAATAAAGATAGATATTTTCACGTCTGTTCTTAAAAAAATATAAATACATCAACAAGGAAATAGGAGCCACTAGTGAAACAAATAGGGCAGTATGGACATGCAATAATAAGAACAATGGCAGAAGTATTGATTGATTGATTGATTGATTGATTGATTAATTAAGGTGAAAACTTAGCCTGCATTTGTCTGGATCTGAAATTCTTGTAAAAGGATCATGCAAAATCTGAATTTGTCCTTTCTGAAAGTCCAGTCATGCCTACCCTACACGACAGTGGTCCACAGCGAGAACCTGCCACAGTTGGCAACAGCCAGAATTACCCTAGTGTTCAAAGGTAGAGGAAGGAGATCCTGCCTGCATCTGGGTGCCCACACAATCAGGAGATCTCTCAGGCTTCAAATGCTGATCGTGCATACAAAAGGTTTCTTCTTAGGAAAGCTGAAGCACCCAACAGCCATTACTGGCTGATCCTGGAAATCAGACACAGAGATCAACCTGACATTAGAGTTTGGTGAAAAAATGAAAAATTTACAAAAAAGAAATTGTTTGCATCAAGTTAATATTTTGAAGCTGCTTCTTGGTGGAACAAACTCCCTTCAGTTTCATTTTGGGCCCCATTCTATTTCTCCTGTAACTCTGGAAGGGAAGTCTTGCTGTTTTTTTTTCTCTGCAGCTACCAAAAATGTCCTCAGAAATTGGAATACTGTTTTATTTCACGTTATATCTGCAGTGACAGCCCATAAAGATCTTTTAACAAGTAGCTAAGTAGAGGCTTATATTCTGTTACAGCATAGGGTATTAATGGAAATCAAGAGATATTGGTATTTGGTTTTTCACTGATCTTTTCAAAGGATAATAATGGAAGAAGCACTATTTTTACCTAATTTAAGATACATTCAGTGGCTAACATATCTAGGTGATAGTTATCTAGAATGCATAGTCTTGTCAAATGGTCTGCTGAAAGCAGAAGAGACCTTTTAAATCTTATCCAAAAATACACATTGTGAGGCAGAAACAGAAGCGACAGATGTTATATATTGGTATTTTTCATTTATTTATTTATTTTCCCTGGAAGCAAGCTTGCCATTTTCATACAGTTTGCTGGGTTTTTTGTAACAGCTTGATGCCACTGGGTAGTATCTACTGATGAAATGCAGTCAGAAGAGCTGTTTGTGTAACTGCACTTTCAGTGAAGCAGTTAAAGTCTCTTTTCAGCACTCCACACCCACATACTCTTATTGGTATGCACTGTCATATCTCTTGCTGTCTGGCCTGTGAATTATGTGTCTGATTTTACGTTTTCTGTCAGAGTTTGCTCATCACTGGTTGGTCATTTTTCACCTCTTGAGATACACAGTCATCACAGTTACCACTTGTACTTCTATAGTACAAAATGAAAAATATGCCACTTCAATATTTAACCCTGTTTGTAATAAAAGAGACTGAGGACTACATTAGTTACAATATGCTTTTTTTTCTAGACGAGATCAATCTAAAGCTAAAAAATCAGATAATCTGGCCTCAGTATTTGGTTTCTAAAGTTACCAGAGGCAGCGGCAGTCCTGGCCTCTGTCCACAAAACACTGGGTCTTAGTAGATGACTGTGGGGTTAAGCCTGTTCTTCCATATTATGGTACATAACAGGCTGAGTTGGGGGAGAGACAAATTAAATGGAGATGCACACAAGTGTGTCTAATCAGAGAACACTGCAGGGCAGCAAATGGTTTCCTAAAAGGAGCAAGAGGCACTTAATCAGAGGGACCATGTGACTGGCAGGAATTACTTGCTCCCTAAACTGGGAGTCGCTAGAGCATCTGGCTCCAACACTGTCATTAAGCCACCATATCTCTCCCTGTGTGCAGTGCTAAGAATCAGACACCAGTGGAGTGACTGTCTTTCTGGTATTGCTGCCAAAAATACTTCAAGGGCTTGTGTGAATGGAGGAAAAAACCAACAGGTTGCTTTTCAGGCTGAATTACTGGCACAGAGACATATGCATTTTAATGAAAATTCTGTTCACAGAACAGAGTGTTCAAGAAATTCAAACATCTATGGGATTTCCAATATCATATTTTAAGGGGATTCCTCTATTTATTGTGACTTTTATTGAGGAATTAACTGCTGGCAAATTTACCACACATGGTGTGCACAGATCTTCAACCATCTTTGGCTGTGTGTTTCTTAGCAGTGCTTTGCTCTTGACAATATCAGAAAAGTCTCTAGGGAAGCCAGTAAGAGCAATATTTATGCAAACTGCTTGGCCCCAACTGGATGTCAACAGGAAAAAGACAAATTAGCACTTTTAAAATAAAACACCAATATTGTTTATAAAGCAAAAAACAGACTTACATAATTATTCATTTATGAAATGCTGAATCATGGACCCAAACACACCAGAAACCTTGCCAGGATATTTTTCCCATCTGGTTTGTTTTTTTTCAGTAGGGTTTAAAAGATCAATAGAAATGAGTACTTTCTCCAAACCACTAACTATTTGGCAGCAGTTCTTAAAAAAATATGTATCACATGATAACAAACTCATCTCTGCATAGGAAATTAAGTTTGCGAGCCCTGTCCTCACATCAAACCCCTGTCTCTCTGCGGTCTGGTGCAGGTAGGATTCCACCTGCAGAATTGTGGGACTGGCCAGCCTGCACCGTGTCCATCCCGAAACGAGAGTGTTGGGTACCTGAGTGGAGAGGACGTGCTCACTGACACCAGTAGTACTGATCATGGCTTCACCACAATACCAGTAACGCTGCAACCCAGCCAGACCCCAGGGGCAGCAACCCTGTGAGTAGGTAGTTCTGGGGCAAAACCCGTCCTTGCCCAGCCAGGGCACTATCATCCTGCTAATACAGACAAAGCTGAGCTGATCAGAGGCACAATTACATGGTCAAGTACCACAAGGAAGCTGCCCACTCCTCAGAGAGCTACAGGTTTTAGTAGGGCACATGCTGGAAGCCACTGCTCCCAGCTTCTAGCAGGCATGCAAGGAAGTATGGCACCTGCAGCAAGGTCAGGGTAATGACAGATAGTGCAATGCTTCTGAAAGGCCTCTGGTTAACGTTTATTTTTATGGCACAAAAGAAAGGAAGTAAAAAGTTGAGCTACATCACAGATCACTCTGCAGTTCATTTCCCAGGAGGGCTCTGGAACCAATCAGTAAACTTGGTGCTGTAATGTATAATGGGCAACATATTCCCAGAGTATGGTTACAATTCCTGAAATGGCTGTGCTGCCAGTAGTAGTCTATAACCTCTGTATATTCAGTGTTTAAACTGCATTTTCCTTCATGAGAGCTAGAATTAGTGTGAGAATATTAAGGCAAAGGCTGTCTGCTATGAATTTAAGCCACATGCAAACAATATTGTAGAAACGAATATGCAAAAATTCATGTTCTTGTCTTCTGCAGCGTACAGCAGTGTAAGTATAAATCTCTTGCCTTATAAGCCTGAAAAGGTACTGAAAGCTCAAAAAACTGTTGTAGAGCATGGGACAGTGTCTTGTACTGCTTTGAAATACAGTTGTGTAACTAAATAATGCTGCTGGTGGGAGCCTGTTTACAGAACCAAACCAAAAGGCTGGGAGCAACCTGTGGACAAGACACCCCAGGTTTTACCAGACTGACCTCTGCTGTGATACTCTCCATTTTTAACTGTATGGAGAGAAAAGTGTGCTTAACGAGGCTTGATCCTGGCAAGGAGACTTACCTTAACACCTCAGAATTTTGGGGTTTATAAAGCAGAAGTCTAGACAAAACTGGGAATTTTAATATGCTTTGAAAGTTTCAGAGGGGACACTTCTATGTTTTCTATCCCATTCAGGACCTAAGAACATCTCCCATAGTCACAGTAAAAGGCTTTTTTTTCACTTTCTAGCTTTTTGGAGTACAGGTAGGACACTTTCTTAAACAATTCGTATTTACATTTTGTGATGCTCCAATAAAACAAGATGTTCCATTCTGGTCATCTTTGTCAAATACTTTAGAGCAACATCCTAAGTTTGAAAAGTTCTCATGAGACACATGAATTTTCCTGAGGGCTGAAAGATTTTTAGGGCATGTCTTTTGAATGTGCACTCCATTACCAGATATTGTCATATGCCATCTGCAGTTTTTCAGGATGTAACTGAGTTCCAGTGTCCTTGAAAAGAAGAAAAAAAAGCTGGTTTTCTCTAACTGAAACCATTGAAACTCCATGGTTCTGTAACGCAAGAGCAAATTTCTATAATGAACATCTGGAAAAACAAACAAACCTTTGAATTTACCCTAGAATAAACAACCAATTTTATTCACACTTGTTCTTTTGACCTCGCAAACATCATGGTTCGAAAGAAGTGGAGCAGCTGGGAAAATAAAAAAATAAGGAAAATCAAAAAGAAAAAGAAAAAAGAAACCACAGAAAACAAAGGCAATGGCATGTACAACTGCACAAAAATCTGGAGAGAAGTGGAAACAACCTCTTCCCTACCCCAGTGAACTGATTCCTGGTGCCAGGGTTTCTGTACACCTTTCTGGTGACCTTTCCAGCTGTGCAAGGGATGCTAACACAGAGACCCCTCCATTCTGCAGAAGGGCTGGCAGTCATGGTTGGGACACAGGGTAATACAGATGGGGAGGCAGCAGGGCTGCCTTAGCCATGGGAAAGCTGGGGGCAGCTAGCAGGGTATCACCTCCAGGACGTGAGCAAGGGGCAAAACTATTCCACATGAATAAGGCATAGTTTCAGGTGAAGCTCTCCATGTGCTGCTGAGTACACAGCCTGGATTATGCTGTGCAATTGCTTCCTGCCTCCCTGTGTGATAAGGACTGTGGTGGTTGGCTGGGACAGTGACCCAAGGTCTTTTCCAATGCATGACAGAGAAGGCAAACAATAAACAGAAAGAAATTTCATTTGATTTCCTAGCTGCTGCCAGAAATTCTGATCCCAGGTAAAAGACTATATGTGTGTGTTCATAGATGTACACACACATATCCTCCATGTTACAGGGAGCAGTCAGTATCTAGTATTGCCAGTAACTGATGTTTCTGTTGCCTTTCAGGATAAAAGCACCAGAAAGGAATCATAGAATTGTTCAGACTGGAAAAGACGTTTAAGATCATCAAGTCCAACCATAAACCTAACTCTACCAAGTCCACTACTAAACCATGTCCCTAGGCACCATATCTACATGACTTTTAAACACATCCAGGGATGGTGACTCTACCGCTTCCCTGGGCAGCCTGTTCCGGTGCTTGACAACCCTTTCAGTGAAGAATTTTTTCCTAATATCCAGCTTAAACCTCCCCTGGTACAACCTGAGGCCATTTCCTCTCATCCTACTGCTTGTTACTCGTGAGAAGAGACCAGCACGCGTCTCTCTACAACCTCATTTCAGGTAGTTGTAGAGAGCAATAAGGTCTCCCTTCATCTTCCTTTTCTCCAGACTAAATAGCCCCAGGTCCCTCACACTTCTCATAAGACTTATCCTCAAAACCCTTCACCAGCTTCACTGCACTTCTCTAGACTCGCAACAGCACCTTGATGTCCTTCCTATACTGCAGTGCCTAAAACTGAACACAGTACTCAAGGTGCAGCCTCACCAGTGCTGAGTACAGGGGGGCAATCACCTCTGTACACCTGCTGGTCACACTATTCCTGATGCAGGCCGGGATGCTGTTGGTCTTCTTGGCCACCTGGGCACACTGCTGGCTCATGATAAGCTGGCTGTTGATCAACACCCCCAGCTCTCTTTCTGCTGAGTGCCTTTCCAGCCACTGGAGAAGGCATTGAAGCATAATTTGGGTCTGAGGGATGTAATTACATACTTCCACATTTTTTTCTGAGTCAGTAGCTTTCTAAAAAGTTTTAAAAGTAATGTAAGCTATGCCAAACCAACCGCATACAGTTGTGGTCATGCTCCTCTGAAGAGCAAAAGAAGCTTTTACTCCTGATCCACGTGATGTGACCAAAATACAAAAAGGAATTGTGAAAAAGGATTTGTGCAGACTCTGTTAAAACAGGCTCACCTTTAAATGGTCTATTACTTTTCATTACCCAAAATTATAAGGTTAAAATCACAGATTTAATAGGTTGTTTTTCAGAAATTAGGCAAATCCTTTCTCAGGCAACCACAGAGGTTTTGAAGAAATTATGACTGCAAATGCTGTGTGTATACTATTCTGCATTTCTATTTCAATCTTTTTCATATATATTGACTTTTACAATTTCCTTTTTTAAAAAAACTACATCAAAACTCATGAATACTCTGAAGTAACATGAAACTGTCTTTCATGTTTAAACTTTCATCCTTCAGCTGCTCTTAAAAAGAGTAGAAGAAAATTTCTTGCACAACATTTGACTAAAATGTGATGTTAATATTTAAAAACACAAACAGGATAATACTCAAATCAGATTAATCCTATGGGCTTTTATAACATTCTCTGATTCAACAGATATAAAATATTGTAGTATAAAATTAACTTCATAGAATCATAGGATTATTAAGGTTGGAAAAGACCTTCAGGATCATCAAGTCCAACCATCAGCCCCACACCCCTGTGACCACTAAATCATCTCCTGAAACACCATGTCTACCCACTTTTGAACACCTCCAGGGACGGTGCCTCCACTGCCTCCCTGGGCAGCCTGTTCCAATGCCTCACCACTCTTTCTGTGAAGAATTTTTTCCTAATATCCAACCTGAACCTCCCCTGTTGTAACTTGACCCCATTTCCTCTTGTCCTATCGCTAGTCACTAGGGAGAAGAGGCCAACACCCACCTCGCTATAACCTCCTTTCAGGCAGTTGTAGAGAGCAATGAGGTCTCCCCTCAGCCTCCTCTTACCCAAATGTGAGCATTCGGAGCACAGTGCTGCCAGATAAATGAGCATGTGTCATAATCACATTACTACATATTCTATTAGTGCAGTTAAGCAAATGTTAGCTTGAAACGAAGTATACACTACATTAAAAAATCTGTGTGTACAAATGCATGTAAGTAAATTATGGTGACATCAGTCATAACTCTGTAATTAAAACTGAGCTGAATTTTGCATGAAATCGGGAATTCCATTAACTTTCTGCAAATACTCTGCAAAAGTAATTTCAGATTGAAAATATCAGCCCATGTTCAAGATCTCACAGGGGAACTTTTTATCAAGAATTCAGCTGGACCCTCATTTAACTTTTTTTATAATATTTTTCTTAATTTGCAGCAAGCATCCAAAACAAAGAGAGATTAATTTCAAAACAAAGAGATGAAATAATTTTACACATATTAACCTGTGATCTCCTTTTGTTCTATGCAGCAGTGAAAACAGCTTTCTAGCCTAAGATTGTTTTCACTAATCATTAACAAAAGTCATCCTACCTAAGCTATTATTCACTACATATGTACTTCAGAGTTTTTTGGGAATATATATTGGGAAATTTATTTAAAACCATGCTTTTCGGTAACACATTAACATATACATCAATGAAATCAAGACTAACAAAGAATATTCAGCTTCAGTTATAATTATCTTTTTAAATTTTTGCCTATTAGTCCTCTTTTATTCCTGAATTTATTAAAGCAATCTCTTGAGTCATTGTTTATACTTTCCAGAACAGCTTGTATTCCCTTATCTCTTTCTGGATAAAAGCTTGTTTTCCTTACCCTTTTCATATTAATATAGAAAACCTATAGGTATGTTGGATAAAAGGACAACTAAGGAAAACGCAGGCCCTCTCCTGAAGGAAATGGGAGACCTAGCTATGCGGGATATTGGGAAGGCTGAGGTTCTCAATTACCTCTTTGCATCAGTCTTCTTTGGCAAGTGTTCCAGCCTCATCACAAAGGCCACAGGAGGTGAAAGCAGCGACCGGGAGAATGAAGTACCCCCCCTGCAGAAGAAGAACAGGTTCATGACCATCTAAAGAACCTGAAGGTGCACAAGTCTATGGGACCTGATGGGGTCCATCTGTGGGTCCTGAGGGAGCTTGCGGATGCAGTTTCTAAGCCCTCGTCCATCATATTTGAGAGGTCATGGTGGTCTGGTGAGGTTCCTGCCTATTGGAAAAAAGGTAACATGCCCCTATTTTTAAAAAGGGGAAAAAGGAAGACCCGGGGAACTATACGCTGGTCAGTCTCACCTCTGTGCCCAGCAAGATCATGGAACGGATCCTCCTGGAAAATCTGCTAAGGCACATGGAAATTAAGGAGGTGGCTGGTGACAGCCAACATGGCTTCTCGAAGGGCAAATCATGCCTGACCAACTTGGTAGCCTTCTATGACAAGGCTACAGAGATGGTGGATAATGGCAGAGCAACTGATGTAATCTCCGTGGATTTGTGCAAGGCATCTGACACTGTCCTACACAACATCCTGGTCTCCAAACTGACAAGACATGGATTTGACAGATGGACCACTTGGTGGATAAGTAATTGGCTGGATGGCCGCAACCAGAGAATTGTGGTCAATGGTTCAGCGTCCAAGTGGAGACAAGTGATGAGTGGTGTTCTTCAGGGGTCAGTATTGGGACCAGTGCTGTTTAACATCTTTGTTTGGAGTCATGGACAGTGGGACTGAGTGTATCCTCAGCAAGTTTGCTGAAGATACCAAGCTGTGTGGAGTAGTTGACACCCTAGAGGGAAGGGATGCCATTCAAAGGGACCTTGGCAGGCTGGAGAGGTGGGCCAATGCCATTCTTATGAAGTTCAACAAGGCCAAGTGGAAGGTCCTGCACCTGAGCTGGCACAACCCCAGGAACAAATACAGGCTGGGGGGAGAATGGTTAGAGAGCAGTCCTGAGGAGAAGGACTTAGGGGTGGTAGTAGATGAGAAGCTTGACATGAGCTGCCAGTGTGTGCTCATAGCCCAGAGGGCCAACTGCATCCTGGGTTGCATCAAAAGAAGTGTGGCCAGCAGGGTGAGGGAAGTGATTCTGCCCCTCTGCTCCGGTGAGACCCCACCTGGAGTACTGCATACAGTTCTGGAGTCCTCAGTTTTTAAACTGAGGTTTTAAACTGAAAGAGAAGAGATTTAGGTTAGACATAGGAAGAAACTCTTCACCATGAGGGTAAGAAGGCACTGGAATAGGTTGCCCAGGGAGGTTGTAGAAGCCCCTCTCCCTGGAGGTGTTTAAGGTCAGGTTGGATGAGGCTTTGTGCAACCTGGTCTAGCGTGAGGTGTCCCTGCTCATAGCAGGGAGGTTGGAACCTGATGATCTTTAAGGTCCCTTCTAACCTTGATCATTCTATGATTCTATGATTCAATGGGGAAGTTTATCTTAATTTTTCATTTCAAATTTTCTGATTACTTGTATTCAGTGTATTCAATTGTATTCAATTTTCATATACTTCTATGTCATGCAGTCAAACCCCAATAATTTTTGAAAGTTTCCAATTATATTAACACTATTGACAGATATTGAAGTACCATTTGTTATCACAATGAACATTGTACCATTTCTGTGAAAATTCCTGGAATGAACCCTGATTGTTTTGCTCCTCATCACAGAGAAAAGAGACAGTCTTTTCTGCTGTAGATCAAGGGTATTTTTTTAAGAGGTCACCAGTTTCAAATGGCACACACAAGATACTCTCTTCAACTCCCTTTAAGCCTACCTCTCTGTGGTTCTGTGAGTTAGCATCTGATTTTACGCAGGGGTGTATGTACACGTTAATAAATAATATATCCAGACATTTCTTGTTATTTGGTTATTACTGTCACATAAAAAAGATAGATTAGTTTAGTTCTGATCCAGAATTTCTCTTATTTCATATAACCACACATCTCCCTACTCCAATGCAACTGTTTGTAAGTAGGTTTGTTTGCCTGGAAGGTAAACTGAGATAAATATTTTGTAATAATTAACCTATTTTAAAACTCAAATTATGTTTTCCCTGGCAAATAATTTTCTTGTTGTAAGCTAACCATATAGGCTCTGAACAGTCAGTTCCTAAATTCTAATTGCTAAAAAGCATTGAATTTACACCATCCCCAGGTGCCACCATGAAATCTATTTGCAACAGTATATATTTATTTTCCTTAGAAAATAAAGAGCTTCAGCTACGTATGCTATTTGCAAATCCATATCACCACAGGTTTATGCACAGAAACACATTTTACTCTAGCAATGGAATGCCCTGATGGCTGTGATGTAAGGCTCCATCCAGTAATATCATGAAGAGTTTGCACAAAATTTACTTTGCAGTTACACTGGCCTTCCACCAGATGCCAATATATTACAACTGATATTCTAATGAAGGTCAGATCATACTTATACAATGATTTGAAGAAATACATATTTTTTCATGTATGCTCCTGGCCTGATCTGGGTTAAAAGTTCTACAGTTAACACTCTATCAGATTTGGATTAGCTGGCAATCCTTGCCAGAGTCCTAACAGTAGTCCATTATGATCAAGTGTAATTTGAAGTTTCTCTAAATTAAGTAACTCTGGTTCTGTAAATTTAGCAGTCCCCTAACCAGATGATGCTCTGGAGCCTTCAGAACAACCATTAACCTGCTTAAGGTCCTGGGCAGAACTGCCACGGGCAATCATGCTTCCATTCAGCCCAAGCTGTAGGTACCATTTGATCTGGTGTGATTGCCAGTGTGCAAATCATGATGAACTGTACCCATAACACAGAAAACCAGTCAATCAATGTTTGCTCAATACTGTCTATGTGCAGCACTTCTGAGGGAAACTAAGACGTTTTATACTCAGCAAAAAATACATTGTGTCAGTGATAACAGGCTTTGGTTCCACGATATTTCATTTTAATAGAAACTCCTAAATGAAGTACAACTTATAACCTATCCTAAGGAGCCCACACACATGGAAAAAAACATATGATACCCTTTAGAGACTCGAAACTTCTTGTCTTCCAAAACCACAGAGCTGCCCCATTCTACAAACTGGATTTTCTTTTTGCCACACAACTGTCAATAAACAGGTTAGGAACTATGTTTTCATTACAGACCAAGCTTCCAAAGCTATAATGCACCCTTTACATTGGCTGTGTCTGAAGGCTTTAGTGCATGGCAAAGACTTGTTTGCTGATTGCTATCTCTTGGGGATGTTGTGTTGATACTGTCACACCACCAGGACATCACACTTCACAACACTCTGCAGTATTCAGCTGCCACATTCTCAGCCATTGACTCCTCTTTGGTTTCTGCCTGATTTGTTTTCTCTGGCTGTGACACTGCTGGCAGTGCCCGGGCTCCCACACCACCAGGCTTCTTAGTCCCTGGTGACCAGGAGCAGTGTGTAGTATGGAGAACCATGTAGCTGTGGGGCCTTGCTTCAGGGGAAGGGACAACAAGCCCCACTGAGCCCATCCCCAGCCCTACCAACCCCAACAGAAAGGTCTCAACATGAGAGCTGTAGTGAGTGGCCAGATACCAGATGTGTGACACATGGGATGCTCTACAGACATCAGAATGATCTGTACCAAAACACTTTTAACTTGAATTGCTTAACTGGAGTTATTTTTAACTCTACATTTCAGTTTCATAGAAGACTGCACTGTTTAGTTTGATTTGAAAGTCAGCATGGGTGAGCAGGGCTACCTTCCCTCTTCGTGTTCTGCTGACTACCCACTGTGCTGAGTATTTAGGCATTGCAATTTCATTTTTATATTGATTCAGCTCTTTTATTGCGATTTCACATCTTCTTATGAAGCAATCATCTTCTTTCCCCTGCAGTTTTACAAGGCTTTCACTTAAATTTATTTGAATGAGAGCCCTGCATAACACAACATTGATACTTTTTTTTAATAATAACCTCTGCAACCATGGTGGTTTGACTGCCTTTGTAAGAGAAGTTTAAACAAACAAAAGAGAAAATCTGTAGTTGCACAGTAAGGAAACCCAAGGAAGCAAGACAAGCTGCTGACAGGTACCTACTACTCTGGAAGCTTTCTCTCTCATCATATAATGTCAGGATAGCTTTTTTATATGAATGTATTTTTTTTTTTCTTTATATAAATATGTACCACACCGAGTTTGGGGTTCCCAAATATCATAGGTTAATCATACATTACAATATACATTATCATTATCATACATTACAACGATTTGCATTTACATAGTGATTTGCTATAGTACTACTGTCTGTATTGTGATTACCCCTCTATCCATTGGAGATTCCTAATTTTCACTCTTTGATCTAGCAAATATTATCTGTGACTATTGCTGATATGCAGAGATGCATTGGGAACCAGAAAAATTTTTTCTTAAGTAGACAAAAAGTTCACTTAAGATTTTTGAAGTGACATACAGTGATTAACAGAGAGCTTTGCAATGTAGAGCAAGAGACACACGTGGTACAATTATAAAGAGAATATGAACTTTGGGATTATGTGCACAGTTGGAAAAACAAATACTGAAAGAAAAACAAAAACTATTTAAAATAAAAGATTACTTACAGATTAAAATAAATGCAGTATTTTATATTTTCTGTTAATGAGATGTTCTGTGTATGTATGACTTCAGGCTTAGAGAAACAACAGCCCTGAGGTTGCATTTCACTCACTGGGATGACATATGATTTAAACATCCTCCTTCACTACCCTTAGCTGTTGAGTAGGATAGCTTCCTGCTTGGCATAAAAAAACATTATCTCCCCATGGATCTATTCTTTCATAAAGGTCATCACAGCCTCTGTTTTGCCTTTGTCACTTAAAACAAAAAAGAAGCCAGTAAGTATACTAGTAGATTCTCTAACCCTTGAGTTCTTAGTGTTTTTTTCCTTCTTATTTTAAGGACACATGCTAAATATATTCCTCCAAATGAGAGAAAGACATTTCTCATTGAAAATGTTTGCTTTATGATTTCGTAATACTTGTATAAAAGTAATCTTTGAAAAAGCCAACAGATTGGTATTTGGCAAGTATTTCTTCCCTTGCCAGACAGAAAGTTATTTTTACTTAACAATTAAGGCACTTGCTAAGACAATTCCTCCAAGATATTTCTTCCCACGTAACCATTCTGCCATATGACTGCTAACATCTAAAAGAGGGTAATTGTACTGCACTGACTGTTAAGGGATGTTTTCAATAAAACAAACTGGTTGAAGAAAAATCTGAGTGCAGTTTCAGTAGTTGGGCACTAGATATTTTAAATGCATTTTGGTGCTATAGTTCTAGTTGTTTGCTTCAGCTTTTAATATTAACCTTGATTATGAGTTTTAGCCATGCACTACTTTGTTTCTGAGCTCTCTAGTGATGTACTTTGTATTTTTAAGAATCAGACACAGCATGCAAATCTCTCGAAGAAGCCTGAATTATAATCTTGCTCCATGTAATTTGAAGTGGCACTGTAACCTGGATACAAATGTCAATATTATTCTCAATATGCAAATATTCCCTTTGTTTGCATAATCCACAAGACCACCATCGTGTTTCAGTATTTGGCTGCTCCTACCAGACCTAAGGGCAAAGTGGTGGGAGTGACCAGCAGTAACATATTATGAGAAGCCTTTGAACAAAAAGAAGCTTTTTGGCCTTGGCAAAACCAAAGTTACCAAATTTAGTCCCTGGTTATGCGTAAGTCAGTTTTAAATACATCAAGTGAAGTTTTCAAGAGCCAAATAAATGAGATACTGCCTAGTGCTTCACCCTCCACCTGCAGTACCCAGGACTCTCACCACAAGTAAGAGGAATACACAACAACCATTCCACCGTAGGGTGTCACACAGCAAGTGTTTGTACATCCACACATACCCATATAACCCTACAAATAAACAAAAGAATGCTTTACTATCCAAAGCATATTCTCTGTTTTAAGTTGAGTTTTTTCATTCATTCTTTTAATGAGCTTTTACTGCCCCTCAACGCCAGCCATCGGGTCCTTCAGCCATCACGCTCAGGCCAACTAGACTGACTTCATATGCAGGCAAACCCACAATGGATGCCTGTGGAGAGGCAGCTTTCTTCACACACTAGTCTAAGTAGCCACAAACCAGTTATTGTGCCCAGTAATGGATGCATTTTGCCTTGAGTGAACTGTTGTGTTGCACTTTCTCTCACTCTTTCACACACACATACATGCCGAATCCTGAAATCCTTCTATCTCATGCCCATAATAGTGTTTTTTGGTTTTGTGACAACCAATAGTTTTCACTGAAAAAAGAGACTGTTGTTGCTAAGAGTTGCTGACTTGAGAACAAAAGTATTTATATACTTTGCCCATTTCAAAGTTTTCTGTAATTTATAATTTTATGCACCTATAGGTACAGATGCTCACAGATCTCTGCCTTTAATGTTGGACATTTCTCTGACCCATGAATCTCCCTGGAAAGGCCTTCTCTCTTCACAAGCCTCCCTGAGCATATAACCTTGCTCAGCTAGCTCCACATTTCCAGAGCAGGATTCAGCTTGAGCTTCAGCTGTTCAACCAACAGTTCCAGCTGACCTCCTTAAGGGAGACTTACTTGACAATGGACATTTTTTAGCAGAAGGATTTTTTTAGTATCCCTGGGTCTTCCTTCAGACCAGGGTTTTTTTGTTTGGATTTTTATTGCAGTAGATTTCAAAACTCAGACCCATTCTGAAATCCATTGTCATCCATTAACTGATTTTATAAGTCTGGGTTTTATCCATGTAGCACGTGTATTCCTAGAAGAAGGTTCCAAATAGTGGCTTTGTTGTTTCGTTTAAGTCAGTAGGAAGAACAGCTTTACAAGTGCAGCTCAATGATTCAAAAACCATTCTCACCTTTACTGTACAGTGAGGTGTTGCATAGTTTATTTCCAGTTTCACCCCCAGGTTACCTCCTGCATTTATTGCCTCTGATACGCAGCAGAATAAACTACACTTGCAGTAAGGAGCTGCATTTGTTGCTAATTATCCAAAGGGGGCTAACAGCACTGAGACACTTGAGTCTTTGCACTGCAGTAGCAGAATTTCTTTGCACTGCTAACAACTCCGTGGCACAGTACACATCGGGTATAGAGAAAAGCAAGGAGGAGGTGGTGGCGGGAGCAGTCGGGAGTGGACCAGAGCAGCTCCCTCGCTGCCCTGCTGCGCCCAGCCCGGGGATGCTCGGCAAAGGGTGGGCAGAGCCCAGACAGGAGCAGCTCACACCATACGGTGTTTGAGCTACAACACTGGTTTTGTCAGAAGATAATGCAAGCGCTTCAGGTACAGTTCAGGCTGTATCATTTGACGAGCTTTATTGGTAATATTTTAAAGACAGCTCTAGCTCCCTCTCGTGGAGGATTAGCCGCAGGCAACCTTTTCCCTATGAACAGGGCATACTGGTTACACATGTACATATTCCTGGCCCCAAAGATTATATACTAATAGCATAAACTATTTTATTAAGGAGATTAAAAAGACTTCACACTTTTAATTTCTAAAAAAAATAGTTACTTTACCTGCACTACCTTCCTACACTAAACCTTCCTACACTACCATTCATCAGCACAATACTCCATTTCTTCATCAGACTTCAGCTTCACAAGGCTTCTCTCCTCAGCACTTCCCCAGCTTTGTGTGACATCCTCCTTGCCGGCTGACCTCTAGCTCCTGCTTGCACTGTACCTGAAGGTGGAAGATGCTCCACTTGCCAGAGCTCTTCCTTGGCACTCAGCATCACTCCAAACGACTATAATTACCTCTAGCATGAACTGAACAAACCAAGCTCTTTTTGAAGACAGTACATATACTTCATTCTTGTGGATGTTTCCTGAGCTCTTTCAATTTTATTTTTTTTTACAGTATCTTTCATAGCAGTGACATAAAAAGTGACACTGCAATCTGTAAGAGAATAGCTGATGCCGCATACAGAAGTAATACCCCCTTCCCTGTTCTTCCTTCATATTTCCATCCAGCTCTCCATGGATGCATAAAATACGAAGATGACATCATCTTACTATGTGCTCATATTTATCTCATATTTATTTGATGGTCCTTCATAATCTGAAGTCCTGTCTTTCCTTCATTGAACAGAAGAAAAATCAAAGTGAAACAAGAACCAGGAGAGGAAAAAAGCGTCATCTAGACTTAAATCCCTACAAGATGCTCCTACATTGTGTCTGACTGGTAAAATAGTACTTTGCTATTTATTTTTTACATTAAATTTTCTACATGCTATTTATATAAGGTATTAATTGATAAGGCATTAATTGATATAAAAAATTAGCAATATTTTGTTAAGGTCAGAATTCCACCATGTGTCATGTTCATCACAACATTTAAGGTGCAGACTACATGCAAGAAGTCAATTTCTTGTAAGAAAACTATTTTTTAACAAGGAAGTTGTACAGCCTTATAGACACAAAATGGAAGGTGATTGCTTAACAGTAGTGCTCTCTAGCACTTAAGATGCCATTCACTAATTTCACTTTTCAGAAAGCAACTAAAACAAGTAATTTTTATATTATATGCTTTATTTTTGTCTATGTAGCTGTAATAGATATTCAACAGATAAGTAAAACAAACAAACAAAAAAATCAATCACCCACAAGACTGTCATAATAGAGGTGGTTGATTTTACACAGAAGCACCACTTAGAAATAGGTTACTTGCATTTTTTCCAGCCCTCACTGGTCTCCACTGAAGCAGTGAAATGGTTGAAGCACAGCAAAATGTTGAATTTCACCTCCATAGCTGCAAACAGTACAAATACAACAGCTGCTTCCTAGGAAAGTGCAGCCAAAATAAGTTATACGGATGCTCCTGGAGAAACACTGGACACCTCCTACTTCTCCCACATGTATCCTAGGCTTGAAACATCTATATTGTCCCAATCCAATGCACAGTAGGCAAATTTATTATTGCAGGTTCAACTGTTTGGATAGTCTAACCTTAGTTACTCTGTGAACACTCATGTCAGCAATAAAGTACATAATAATAATGCTGAGTACAATCTCCCTCGAGGGAATTTAATTCTTTTGATTTGAAACTTCACAGAATCCCAGGGGTTGGAAGGGATCTTGAAAGATCATCTAGTCCAACCCCCCTGCCAGGCAGGGTCACCTAGAGCACATCACACAGGAACTTGTCCAGGCGGGTTTTGAATGTCTCCAGTGAAGGAGACTCCACAACCTCTCTGGGCAGCCTGTTCCAGTGCTCTGTCACTCTCACAGGAAAGAAGTTTTTTTCTGATATTTAGATGGAACCTCCTATGCTCCAGTTTGCACCCACTGCCCCTTGTCCTATCACTGAACATCACTGAAAAAAGCCTGGCTCCATCATCCTGACACTCCCCCTTAACATCTTTGTAAACTTTGATGAGGTCGCCCCTCAGTCTCCTCCTGTCCAAGCTAAAGAGGCCCAGCTCCCTCAGCCTTTCCTCATGAGGGAGATGTTCCGTCCTCTTCATTATCTTTGTGGCTCTGTGCTGGACTCTTTCAAGCAGTTATCTGAATATGAACTTCTGTACTACTGAAACCTGGCAGAAAGAATAAACATCTTTTGAAGACCCATGCTCCTCATAAATTGAGGGTGATGCAGTGGTAATATATCTGCTCTTACATTTGTTATGTGTCTTGTTTTCACTTTAATTTTCAGAAGAACAATTACCCCTTGTAAAGAATTTGATTTGCAATAACATGAACCTGCAGAAGCACAAATGAAGCTTAGTGAAAGGGAACAAGATACTCTCATTACGGTTCTCGTGACTGGTCTTTGCAATGTCTTATTTCAGTATTTTGATGCAGCTCACCATCAGCACAACCACATTCACCAGGAATTTACCCTCCCACTCAGATGAACTGGAAGAAATAAGTGACAAACAGTGATTCTGCCAGTGTCACTGGTGCTCAGCCAGCCAGAGCTCCCAAAAAAGGCGACTTGCACAGAATTTTATATTTTTCTGGAAAAAAAGAGTAAAAATATTACATTACAGGATAAAAAACCAAAAAACCCCACAAATCCAAGTGAGCCTCTTTATTTGACTCTTGAACATAAACACGAAGTACACAATGCAAATTGTTCCACACATTAACTGAAATCTACACGGAATGCCAAATCAGATATGCATGTCACATTAAAAGCTTCAAAACTCTGATAAAATCATAGCTTTAGGCTTGTTACCATCATTACAGGCCAAAGCAGTATTTTATTTCTACACAAGTAATCAAATTATATCTTAATAGCTTGTCACTAGGCAACCATTGATTTTAAGATGAGTGATCAATTCTTGGGGACAAAGAATAAGCAGGAATTACCAGTTAGCCCATTAAATAATCATTAAGACCAAAGAAAAAACTTTTTTCTCTCCCCAGGAAACTACTCTCTTACAGCATCAAAGAATCACAGCAGGTACGCTCACAGGGTTTTGCTAAAACAATCTCTGCTTTTAATTATGCAGGGAGTATAAAAATGGTTGCACCAAAAAAGAAAATGCAAGTGAGTATGAGAGACAGACATAAGTGTATTGTAAATATTTCTAAAACTCAGGACTGACAGGTACTGTTGGACCATTTTACTGTGTTTCCTCCTAGCAAGGGTATTTTTGTATTGTTACTACAAGTTTGGTTTTGGTCTCTTTTTATCTCTGCCACAACATAGCCTAAACGCTTCTTCCAGTGGAAACTGCTCCAGAAATATGTTCTCTCTCTCGGTTATATTCATCTTCCAGTGTCTAGCCTGAAGTTATTTGTAACCTATTTACATGCATTTGCTCTGGCATCAATCACTCATCAGTTTATTTAGCTCTTTCCCATTGTGCTTAGTCTCTAGATCTACCTATGTGCAACAATCCCATTCTCTGTCTTTCATATGCACGAAAAAGGTCAGCCTGCTAGCTTTCTTTTGCATTTGAGGAACCCTTTCCCTTAATATTAGGTGTCTGCATCAGTTCTTTTCAATTTTTGTTTTTCTTGAATATGCTCCTGTCCCCTTCCTACAGACCTGTATTTCAACAGTGCCTTGCCACTAATATTTCCTCTCTTCACAGGAAATGTCTTTCTCAATGACCTGCCAATTTTATCTGCCCAGAAGTGAGAAAGGGATCTGGCATGATTATTCCTTAAAATAAGTCAGCAAGGAAACAAAACCAAACAGTCCTTCTACAGAACACCTCAGACATCTGCACCAGTGAAAAGAAATGCAGGACACTGAAGACTCTGAACATGTTAAATATTAAGCATGACTACCTATGCCAATTAGCATGACTGAGAATGGATGAGGCAGTTATTGTAGGCTGGATGTGCCCAGAGTAAATCTGTTCAGGAAGATGGCTGGGGTGGGGGAGGAGACATGCTGTCACCTTCTGCCAGGGAGCACTCCTTTGGCATGGGGGTAGTGGAGGATGTTATGTTGGAAACGACCAGGTAGAGGTGTGGAGTCCCAGCACCCTGTCAGAAGAGTGACCCATATAGTTGTCCAAAAATCTGTCTCCTAGTGTTGGGAAAGAAAAGCAAATACTATCAATGATTTTTGGGGACAGAGGTGTGCAGGGAGCAGTTTGACAGAGAAGGTGAAGCAAGAAGTGAGAGGAGGAAACTTCAATGGTCAGCAGTGCTGCTGGGAGAATCAGCTGTGCATACATAGGCAGGTGAAGTAGAAAAATCATTACATGCTAGTTTAGCACTTCCAGGAAAAAAAGAGGAAGAAGAACAGTGAACACCAAGATAGAAGACACCAGTTTCAAAGAACTGATCACATTTCACTGGCAGAATAGTATACTTCTTCAGAGAAAATAAAAGCAATTGCACTACCTAAAAAAAAGAATGAGGAAACTTAAAGAAAAGGCAGCTTGATGAAGTCATGTGTCCTCAATAACTGAACTCAAGAAGAAAGTATGTAACAGGAAATGAATGAGCAACAAAAATTTTTTGAAGTGTGAAGGACAGAATGAGGCTGTCCAAGGCACAAAGGCAGATCCAACAGGCAAAGGTCTCAAAGGACAGAAGAAAACACTCCGTCCACACATACCACACATATTGTGATGGGAAAAGCATAGAAAGAGATGGTACAGTTAAAAAAAAACAGTTATTGTCTGCATTAGAGTGGCATTCACATTTGCATTTTGCTTTTTTATTGCCTTACTCCTACCAGATTGTTCACATCTTCCTGTTGAAATGCTTATTTCTCTTCTCCTGCCCCTAAAACTACCCTGGGTCATAAAAGTTGCTTTCAATATTTATTCTGTCCTCCAGCCTGCATTATACCCCTGACAGTTCCTTGGCATCTGAGAACTCAATAGCACATTCTCCATCACTTAGGCAAAATCTGAGTTAGCAGGGAACACAAATCGGACCTTTGCAAGACCCTACCCAATATAAATTCTACTTCTTGACAGTATTCTCAGTGGCAAGCTTGTTTGAAATCTGAGTTCTAAGTCTTCCACCCAGCTAGTTATACATTGCCTGGGCCATATTCCTCTAGCTTACTTGCTGTACAAGTATGTAAAAAATAACTGTGTCAAAAGCCCTAGTAATGCCAAGATAGATTAAATTTACTGCTTCCTCTCTGTCCAAAAGACATGTTGTACCATCAAAGAAGGAAATAATATTAGCTCAACACTACTTGTTCATTATAATTAATTTTGTTTTATCTTTCAAGTACTTACATGTACTTGGCATTTTTATTCCAGAATTTATCTGCAAATTGGAGTTAGTTGACTGGTCTAGAACTGCCCACCCACCCCTTCTCATCCTTCTTCCCTTCCCTACTAAAATAAGTACCACATCTGTTTGCTCAGTACTTTTCCTGTCTTCCAAGCTTTCAGACAGTGCAAGCATTTCTGATTTTCAAACAATTTAAAACAATTTTATTTTGGGGGTGCCTAAAATGTTGGCTGATGCAACATCTTGCCCTTTCATTGCTACTATGAATTTTATTACTGGGAAGGATAATAGCTCTTAATTGTACAAATTACAGACAGGCCTCCTTACAGAATCAGAGGCAGAATCAGAGGCAAACAAATAAACCCCTATTAGAATTAAGACTTGTTATTAACTATAGAAGTTTGCATTTCACCTACAGTAAAAAATTAACAGGAATATGTTAAAGTAGTCCGTTAAAATTCTGTTTATCTTTTATGTAAGGGTGTATCAGATACCCTACTTTACAAAAAAAATGAAAGAACAGAAAGTGAAAAAGACTAATATATTACAATATTATGTTTATGCTAATGAAAGCCATAACAAATACATGGATACTATATAATTTATTTCATGGCAGATTTTTGTTTAGTTATTTCTGAATGAAAGCACTTTAATAGGCAGATACTTCTAATCACTACATACCCAAAAGTAGGCCACAGAGTAGCCTGAGAAAGGAGAGACTTGGCTGAAATCAAAGACAAGAAGGAAATCCATATCTCAAAACAGATGTCTACTCTTTGACATTTTAAATATTCTTTCTTCATGCTTGCTGATTCATTTCTTGACCCTCTCTTTCCTGGAAGTCTTAGCTACTCAGTGTCGCACCCTTCACTCATGTATCTTTTGAACAAGAACATAATCTTTACCCAGTGCTGACAGGTTGTCATCTTTCTCCCATGAATTCGTACTGAGACATGCTGACCTTGCAGTATACCTGACACTGAAAAAATTTGCTTCTGGATTTTGCTTGATAAAATCTATAAACTAAAGAATATAATCTATCAGATAAAAGCTAAAATCTATAAACAACTCTGGTACATGAGGGTGCACTACCGTTCTGAAATCCATTTTGTTTACAACTCTTTCTCCTCAGTGAAATTTTTTAATCCTTTATTTAAAGGAAGCTTGTCAAGAAATCCTTTCCTACTTAAGAAGAACTTGGAGGATTAGAGCTCAGGGTTACAAGCACAAGGACCCATTCTCTCTCTCCCAGCCCAGTCATCCCTACCTGGAATCCTGTTTTGTAAAGCTGATGCAATACACAAAATTTTAACTCTATTACATTACTACTTCTAGTAGAGACAGAAGTGTTTGACCCCCTCTCAGGAGAAAGTCCACTGGCATAATTTTGCTGTTCCTCCTTCCTTGTTTTTTCTCCAGCGACAGGTTCAGAAATAAGGGGTTGGCATACAGAAACTCTGGGTTTATATTGCCAGCAGTTTTCAAGCCTGAAGAGTTGTTAAAAAAATTCCCATCATTCAGACATGACTATACCCAAAAGCATAACAATAGAGGCAAAGACTCAGCATCTTGAAATTTTACTCACATAAAATAATCCTCACTAATTAGGCTGGGGGAAAATCTACTTAAAATTAAGACCATGAAGATGCCATGTCATACCTTTAAAGGAGAGGAAATAGAAGAAAATTAAAAAATCCTGACAGTGGATATGCAAAAGAGCAAATAAAATAATATAAAATCTATTGTTTGCTCAAGTTTGCTTAGTTGTTTGGGTTTTTTTTAATTGAGAGGGAAGTCTTGGGTGGCTGTAATTTTATTGCAGGGGGCATTACCCTTATTTAATATTAGAATGAAAGTTCTGAAATACTTTTTTCCCAGGGCTGTATCTCAGTGGATATACAGAGCTCACTACTTCCATTTGCAGTTACACAAGATCTGTACCTACCCTGCAGAACCACATGAGATACCATCCTGTAAATACTTACTGTCTGGAGCAGTGCCTGCTCAACATGATCAGCCAGCTGTCTTAAGGCCACCAACAAGTGTTCTGCAGACCAGTGATTCCAAAACCCTTAAATGAACAAATATTTAGAACATCCATGTCTGCAAACATGTTTTCTTACTAGATTTCCAAACCCAAAGAATAACCTTCAGAGAGGCATAAAGGTGGCAAAAGGGCTCCAGAAAACACCATTTCAACCCCTTTTAAGCTCTGCAGATCTCATACATGCATGCTCACACAAAATGTAATCTATCATTATTTGTCAGGGCAACACAATCCTGAGGACAAAACTATGAGCACACTATAGTGTCATTCACTTTTGACCTTTCCTGTTTAGAAAAGGACAAACAACTTCTGGTTCTGCTCTGTTAGGAAAAATCATCACAAAGGCTCATACCATTCTGTTAGGACACTTCAGACATACTCCTAAGCTCTGCTCCTGCATGAAGAGCACCATGTACAGAAAAAACCCAAATGCAAAGTGCATTTGGGACCCTGGCAAGTGCATAGGGACCAAACCACACCTGGTTTTCTCTAGCTTTGCTTATCAGGTTGGCTGCAAGATTTCATAATTCTGTAGCTCATGTTGATTATCTGATGTACAACGAAGTGCAAGTTTATATTAAAGCCACTCCTTCAGTCAAGGCATTGGGTTTCTTCCACTCAGCTGCCAGTTTCCTCAGAACTTTGAAGAATTGTGTATCTTTGTGGTTGATGACTTGCTGCTCATCTCAACCAATGAAACCAGCATTTTGGGATAAAAAGGTACAAAACCAGTGAAAACACTGCTGAAAAGGTAGCGCTAAGTGAAGAAGAGGAGGTTGCAGTGGGAAAGTAGTAGGCAGGGAAGGACTCCTTGGACAACGTATTTGCTTACAAGTCAAGTACTAACTGTCTCCAAATAAACTCTCTTTAGTAAAGTACTAACAAAAATTAAACATTTCCAAAACCGGAAGGTTCTAAGGTTTGGAAATCCTGGTTCTAACAACCTTTTTTATTCTTTTGAGCCTTTGAAATATTTTTCCCCTGACCACAAGGACTAGTATTTTATTTATTTTTGGCACAGAAAAGGGTTGATAATGGGGGTTATCTGATTTTTATATAACCATTTTACTAAAAAGGAAGAAATTATAAGGGAAAAAGTAAATATTATAGATGTTTTATAATCTGAGACTACAGACAAAATGTTACTGGTACTCTGACAGTTTTGGTTGCATATTGGCAATTGGTTTAAAAACAACTGTAGAGTAACTTTAAAATACATGACGTATAAAACCCGTAACAGGATTCTATCAAATAAGAAAGTAAAACCTGTGCTTTTTAAAAGACATTGAAGGACACCTTTGTGATATTCAGGCAGTAGGTATTGTTTATGCTCCAACTCTGAAAGATGTTTACCAGACCTACGTCCAACGACTGCTTCGTTACAGCATGACCTAGTGTGACAAGGTCACAAGGTCAAATTATTCAATAATGTTTGAATCACTGACGTTTATAAAAGAAGAATTTACATCCTTCACTGTCAGCACTTCACACCTCCATACATCAAAACATTAAAAAAAAATAATCATTAGAGCACTGCTTCTCAGAGTAGTAGCCTAAATAGATTTGTAGACCGGAACTTTTAAAAGTAACTAAGAAGACAATAGGTATTCCAGGAACTGACCCACTTCTGCACAGGTCATTTTGTTTATTTTTTCTAATTGCATTCTTTCTAAGCATGCAGAATCTAGATCCAGAAGGAGACACCTGAAAAACACAGCACATTAGGAACTTTTAGGCCATTTGGAAGGTATTGGTAGACATTAAAACTACTATGAAAAATCATCTAATCCATTTATGAAGCACATAAAATTCCAGACAGCTACATACAACAGAAGGTCAGAGTATTATGATCTAATAAACCAGCAGTTATAGGAATACTTCTTAGAACTCCTAGAAGTACACAGCACATCTGAATGCATTAAACCAGCATCCATTAAAGATATTGCCAGTGATGAGCTACAGGGGAAGTTCCATACCCACTGCAGTGTACAAATTCCACCTGTAACGTCAGCCACTTACATTTCCAAATTGGTGAGACAACAGCTCCTCTTATCTGAGTACAGTATTTGATGTAATCCCCCAAACATGTTTTGTAGCTAACAAAAAGGTAAACACATCTATGCAGAATTTAACTTTTTCAGCCTACCTAGACTGCCAAGTTTCAGCTGGTATATGTTGGCCAAAATCTGTTAGACTAAACAAGCATTGTGTAACATGTCTCTCCCAACCTCTGAGCTGGGCTCCACGGACCTAAATTAGGAGACAGAAGACAAGGATTCAGAACAACTGCTGGACACTTGTGGCATAGGAGATGAGACTGAAGAGATATTCTCATTTTTGCAAGTTGCTGAATGTAGGCAACCTTTTTAGTTAAAGCTCTACTCAGAATTCTCAAATGTGACTTCAAGTAAGATCAAAACTGCATTCATCTCTACCACAGAAGGGGGCAGTCAAAAGCAAAAAAGCATATTTTTTGCATAAATATTTTTTATTCTGAGCTCAGTTTTTGTTCTACAAAAGCATCTGAGATAGCATGGCGTCTTAAGCTGTATAATTACTCACTTCAATGAAAAAATATCAGAGGCTTTATGACCATTAGTATGACTCAATAGCTAAGTGGCAGAGTTCAGAAGTTTTTCGCTTACAGATCTGTTTGACTTGAAGCTCCACCAGAGATAATATCTACGTATAACAAGCAATTCTTCTGGTTTCTAACAGGCTGTCATATCCCATAATTATCTTCTACTTTGTGAAACTGTAGAGCATTACCTCTACCTAATGCATCATTTTCTTCAGGGCAGGAGGCAAATGACCTATTAGATATAAAATAATGACATCCGCATGTTTCTTCTTCCAAATCACAGGAACAATCAGGAGGACACTTAGTAGTGGTAGTTCTGAGTGGGTAGCCACTTAATTGTTAATGACAGTACTGAGTGACTGTGGCACATGCTGAAGCAGTTAATTGCATAATACTCTGAGTTGCATGCCGTTGGATTCAGTTAGCATTACACTTACCAGTCTATCAGTTTATCTCTCTACAAACCAAATTAGCTACCTTTCAGCCTTGGAACTTCTCCTGATACTGCTTTTTTTTTGCCTATCTTATCCAGAAGTATGTATCTCTGAAAGCAATCTGCATTCATGCCCCTATAAGGGCAAAAAAAATCGATTGTCTCACAGATGGCACAGAAAAGGGAAAGCAAACAAAATCTTCATTGGTGATTGAAAAGGAGGATATAAATCAGATTGCTTTTTGATAAAGGACAAAGCAAATAATAAATTACGTGAATAAACAGCATGCAAATGTTTCCATTATATGCAAAACCTTTTATTTTGGCCCTACCTATGTGGAGCAGTGAAGTGCTTTCCATCAGACTTTGCCACGTGCTTTCCATGCTGCTCCAGAGCAGAGGTCCTTTTTTCCCATCACACTGCAAGCAGCCCCAATCTGTGAGGGAAGGACACCCCATAACTTCTGCACACACAGACAGAGCCAGCAAACCCTGACAGATAGCTGCAAAAGCCAGCACAAACATTTGCTACGGCTGACAGATCATATCAAGTTTTACCTGGAACATTAAAAATGCTTTGTGTGAGCTATGCCAAATTTTCTTCTTCTTGTGGGCAACTGGAATGAACAAATTACATCTTAAGCCTTTTTCTTCAGCACTTGTCCTTTCGTAAGTCAACCAGCCTGTTTTTACTTAACTTTTCAGAAAATAGCCTATCAATAATATTTTCAGGCTAGGAACAGACAAGCCTTCCCTTACTTTAAAGTAATGGAACAGAAGAATAAAGTAGTGGCCAAGAACGTGTTGGATCATCAGTTTTACATATAATTAAAATTAAGCATTACAGTTGTCCTGGGGGCTTTTTCCAGCTTAAAAACTCTACTCTGGCCCACTTCGTTCCCTCCAAATAGCCTCAGAAGGGAAATTAAGACCAACTCTTTTTTTGATGAAGATATTTTTTATAATTATTTGTGAGATATCCTGATAATAACAGAAGCGAGAGATGTCTGTCCCAGTGCTTTTTCCATACCTGTGTAGCGTAAATTTTGTTTAATCTCCTAGCTCTTCAGCACTTAAGACAGAGACACTGAAAAATAAAAGTTATATGTAAATCCCAGTCCTCACTTCCAGGAGTATTTCCAAATTGTAAGAAATAGACAATTTAATTTAAAAAAAGCAGGAACACTGCTGGGAGGAGCAGCATCCAGATCTCCCGTGACGAGCAAGGCATCATTTAAGCAATTTCATGCTCTTGGGGCCAAAGTATCCCACATTCCTGACTGCACCTTTAGCTTCTCCAGACTTACCAGCTCATAGCCTTGTGCCAGAAATCTCCACATAAAATGGTGCAGCTCAAGCTGCACCTTCTCATGTCATACTTGCTGTCAACCCACTTCCGGTCTGCCCCTTTTTCAGGTACATCTCACACCTGACTCACCATTTTGTTCAGCTGCTGGCTGTCAGACTGACATGCAGCAAGTGTCAGTCACTTCACATGTGGCACAACCAAAGCCTGTCCCACCTCCAGAGCAACACGCAGAGGACTGCCTAGATGAAAGAGGAAGGTGATTTCCAGCCTACCCACTTTCTCCCTTCCTCCTCCTCCTATTTGTCTGGTCCCCGTGTTCAAACAGTACCAGTCAAATGTGGTGATACAATTTAACAAGCAAAAATCCATGTGAGAGCTGGCTGTGGCTGACACCCACGGTGTACTGCACACATATGCACTATTTTGTCATTCTATTCTTAAACAACTACTTTTCGTGTTTGCGCTGAGTGCAGTGATTGGCATCACTGCTCAGCACCTTGACCCCTGACAGACACATGTAGCCCAGGATGTCAGCAGAGCTTCATCCCTGGGGTTGTCAGCACAGGCTTCCTACGGACAACCAGGAATGCTGACTAGGGAAAAACAAACAGGCTAGTCCTGGAGTTTATTGAAAGAGGATTTAAAACATTTTCATAATTAGTGTCACACAAAGAAAGTCATGCCCACTTCATCTTCTTGCTGTTTGAGATTTTTTTAATGCTATTTTAAAAGAAATATTAATCTGTCATATTTATGATCTTCAGCTCTTACCTCTGGTGGGGTAAGACAACCACAAAGTATTCTCACAAAGTGTTTCTGGGGGGAAAAGCAAAATGCTGTAGCCTTCTATTCCCCTGTGCCCAAAGACAGTGCAGGCAACCTGGGAAGGAAAGGTTGTCACACCCCAGCTCCCTGTGAACACCAGCCACCTTATCATTCACTTAGAGCCGGTTCCTTCCCAGCACTCTCAGGCTGGCACACCAGGGCCTGCAACTCCGGTGCACACCCAGGGTGCGGGACTGAAAAGGGAGGGAAGGAATCCCTGAGTAATTAATAAGTTTGTTTACCAGCTGGTCTGGCCCTGTCCTGCCTTTGCATACTCTCTCTGGTTCTTTCTAAGGCACTCATTCAAGCTCTCCTCCAGGGCTTAGTGGCTGACTCCAACCTCGACAATCCTAAGCACTTTTTATTTTTCTGGACCTGGAAGCTTTTTGAAATGCTCCTAAAACAGGGGATGAATAGATTTAATTTGCATCAGAAGAACGTAAGAGGCAGGTATCCCACCGAATTCAAAAACAAAGGGATGGAAGTGTGCATCACACTTGATTTCTGCAGATGTCCCTCGGGAAAAATGCGTTGATTACTTTCTAAAGCTTATGTTGGAAACACCTAGGCAGGGAGCAGAAGGATGTCCTCCTGTTCCCTCTCCCTAATGGGGCTGCCCTGTCTTGTTCACACCGCACCAATTTGTTGACTGCCAGGGTAGATGTCCATCTGGGATTTAGGCAAGCTTGGAAGGTCAGTGTGGCAGGTAAGTTTCCTTGGTGGGCTCCTAAGATATTTGCCTACCAAAAGTTCCTGACAATGGAGGGCTTCTTTGCAGGGCAATGGCTAAGAAGATACCCTTTGAGAGAGTCAGTGAGAGGCAGGTTTCCAGCAGCTTAAGCCTGACTCCAGCACCCAGTTAAAGGTTATTCCAGGATCTTTCCTCAGGTAGCTTCTAGATGAATGGAGAACACTTGTTGCATGGTGAAGACAGCCTGGTGCTGCACACAGGCTCCAACCAGTGTGAATAGGAAGGACACAATAGGAAGAGGCTGTTAATTTTTCACAGAACAGAAGTGGAAAAGCTGATAATTGCTAGCACTTCACATACACTAGACAATTGTTGGTAACGTATATATGCACCAATATCCACATGTCAGAGTGCACTGAGAACCTAGCCCAAGAGAGATCAGTCCTTGGGAGATGGTGTCTAACTAGTGGTAATGACAATGGTGCCCATGAACCACTAGAGAGAATCACAGAAAGAATGATAGAATGGTTTAGGCTGGAAGGGACCTTAAAGATCATCAGGTTCCAACTCCCCTGCATGGGCAGGGACACCCCCCACTAGATCAGGTTGCTCAGTGTCCCATCCAACCTGTCCTTCAATACATCCAGGGATGGGGCATCCACAATTTCCCTGGGCAACCTGTTCCAATGTCTCAGCACCTTCACACTAAAGATCCTAATGTCACATCTAAATCTATCCCCTTACAGTTTGAAACCATCCCCCCTTGTCCTATCACTCCATGCCCTTGTAAAAAGTTTCTCTCCAGCTTTCCTGGAGGCCCCCTTCACTATGGCACAAGGACCTCTTTCTAGGGTGTTCCTCAGGAGAAACTGAAGACAGTGTATATGATGCCATGATACCTGAAAGATTCTGCCTCCAGGAAAGAAGAGGTGCCAGTTTAACCACCCTATAAAACCACCTCTAATGTAAGGGAACAGATTGCCAGTAATGGACTAGCACTCCCAAAGAGGCCATTGTCCCCCTCCTGCAACCCCCGTTTGTCTCCTTACATGTCCCTGGCATACAGTCTTACCTAGACACATCTTTAGCTGCCTTGCTGACAGCTGTGCCCTAATCTTCACCATACACAGAAAAAAGGCACTAAATTGTATCATCTGGGTCAGAGGAGATAACAGACAACACTGGGTGTGACACACACTGAAAGTGTCCCAGCTTGTCAGTACGCATATAAAAACACATCAAGTATAACAGGTGGCAAAATGGAATTCTGCCTGTGAAAGGGTCTGTGAATTACTAGCAAGTTATTTTTCCTTCCAAAACTGTAAGGGCCAGAAATAAAAAAAAATAAGGATAAGCAATAAGAGATGTGCAGCATATTTCTTCAATACTTCTAGAGAGGATGGAGCTAAAACCACTGAGTCAGGAAACCTTTACTATTGATTTACTTTCCTTCACTAGCTGCATCTGCTATTGCTGTTTTTCCTTCCAAATCCATGCCTTTTTTTCTAGGAATCTACCTTGAAAGAGACTCAAATCTTCAATATGAAGTGGGGCATTCTAGAATATGTTTCTGAAATCACATCAGCTTATCAAAGACTGATTAATTAGACAGTAGCAATTGTGGTGCCAGGCAAAGACAGACTGGACAGCTATGTTTAGCTTTGGTCCTTCACCATCACTTGGAAAAATGTGACTGTTGAATACTTCAAGAACAATTTCTAAATGTAATTTAAAAAAAAATTTAAAAGCTACTATTGACCACTCCCTCCTTTTAGTTTTAGAGCTTACAATTGTTATTTGATCCATTTTTGTATGTTAGAACGATTGATAGCTCTTCAGCCATTTTCATTTCAGGTTACTTGCTGTGTTTGAGACGCTGTGTTGTTACCTCTGCTGAAAGAGAGAACGTGTCTCAAAGCCACTGAAAGAGTCAAACACCACAGAACAAGCACACAGACATCCCGTCACTGCTTCACAGTCAGCCTTTTAAAATGGTTATGATAAGATAAAAAACACAGTACCTGCACACTTTTCTTATGAAATATGTTTGCTAGGTCTTCATGTAATATTTAAGTGTACTTTCTCTGTAAAAAAAAAAAAGAAATTCAAGTCTCCACATGCACCGACTGTTTTGATTTGCCAAGTGATGTTTATCAGGTAAACTGCATTAGCACACCGTATTTTAATTGTAATTTTGCTTCATTCTTAAACCACCCCCTCCTGCTCTAACCACACACAGATCTCATACTCACTGCAAGCAAGGGAGAAAGGCACTTTTGTAATGGGGATCTTCAAAGAAAGAGATGTGTTTGGCAATATTTTAGGGTAACTCCACATAGCAGCAAAATAAATGTCAGAGCTAAGTTGAAACTTCAAAGTGGGGATGCTCTATTTTTAGCTGAGCTTTGTATCTGCAAACTAATCTTTTGCTTAAAATTAAGCATGTGAGTTAGACATGCTGAAATCAAGGCTAAGCAGGCACATGCTTGCAGGATTAGGTCCACAATATCCACATTTACAATGAGTGATCCCTGTTTTAAACAATTTATTTGTATTGATTTTTTTTTTTTAAATCACTTTGAGGAACAGACTCCCTCTTCAAGATAGTTTACTACCATGCAATAAATGCAGCTCCTTGGTAGTAAAAAGTGCACTTCATTAGATTTTTTAAGTGGATCTAACCACGTTGCGGGATCAAACAAGTTAAGTAAAAGTTGTCAAGATTGAAATGGCATTGTTAGCAAAAGAAAAAAAAATCTTGAAGTAATTACATTTAAGTTTTTTTTCACAGTTGGAGAAATCAGTCAGCTTTTTGTTATGGATGAAAGACACAGTATCTAGTATATTCTTTCCTAAAACAAGCATTTATTCCGAGAAGGGATTTTACAAAAACAAAAGAAAATCTTTCAGATTGAAAAAAATGTCTTCCAATGAATTTAATTACACACCTAAACCCTTCATCAGAATGGTTGCAATGGAACATACAGATTTATTAATATACATCCAAAGCAAAGCGAAAATAACCATAACCATCTTGCAATATATTTCCAAGATTTAAGACCTGAAACTTACTCCACAGGTAGACTCTGTTTCTACAAAATTGCAGATATTTAATTTTACTCCCTGGCACAGTGGCTCTATGGAAGTTACTGTCACTTTTCAGTGTGACCCTGTGCCTGCTTTTAAAATCAGGAGAAGGACTCCCAGTTCTATTAAAAAAAAAATACAAAAAACGCAAAAAACCCAATCAAACAAAACAAAACAAAGCCCAAAACTAAGCAAAAACCAACCAACAACAAACAGGAAAAAGGAAAAAAAAAAAAAAGAAATTAAACATTTCAGGGACAGTTTGCCATGGGTATTACCCACCAATCACATTTTCTCAAGATAAATAATGGGAAATGAAGGAGAGGGAGATAAAGTTCAAGAAAGGCCTTTTTCTACTTGTATATGTAACATTGGAAAAAAAAGCCACCACTAAAAGACACACGTTCACACAAATTATAAAATATAATTGCTTGTAATTTTGGAAAATCACTCTTAACAGCACAACACCAAAACCAGGTAAACTTCCAACACCCTGAAATGCAATGAAATTTTCAGAATTTCAATATGGGTGAGTATCTGCAGAGACCATTGCTGCTACCAAATCTCCCCTCCCCTTCATGAAACTGCACTTTTTAAAGCAGGAAAAGCAAGAGAAAATGTATTGACAGAAACCCACAGCCCCCACCCCCTTCTTCTTTCTGTGGCTCACTAAAGCAGAAGCAGATTTTTCATAATTTGTCCTGGCTGAAATATTAATTTCTTTCACATTCCAGGTCCTTGTCCCACACACCGAAACAGACAACAACTGGCTTGAAACCTCCACTCGATGAAGAGGACAACCCCACTAAAGCCTCTTCATTGCCACAGAGTTGATGTAAGTAGCTGATGTGACCCATGGGCACAGTAAGGGCTGAACTGAGGACAGACCCTGAGCTCCAATAAACAGAGACCAGAAATGGTTCTCCTTATGATGGATGCTCCCTGGGTGCCTGCCGAGCACCTCGCCTGCAGCACCGTTGGGAGGAGGAGTAGCAGGAAGAGGAGGAAGAGAAGAAGGAGGAAGGCTGTGTTCTGCACTCCATGCCAAGTGATGGTGGCGCTGGGGTGCAGTCTGTCGCACTGCTGGGTGCGCAGGGACTGGAGCTCTTAAAGAAAGTGTCGAGGCTGCTCTGCTTAATTTAAAGACAGATGTTTGAGAGTGTGTTTTGGAAACGGAGCCTTCTCCTCGGTGAACCGGGCTAGCACCCCTCTTCCGATCTGCAATCAAACCTCAATTACAAACCTCAGAACACCGTGGCAAGGGCTGTTTCTTGCCTCTCAGTTTGAGCGTGCTGACCCACAGGCTGGAAGTCCAGAGGGGGTATGAGCCTCCTCACACCACTGGACCAGCATGGGCAAAGTCTGACTTAGGCAGCAGGCTCTGGGATGGACTCATGGCTGGGAATGTGGGCAGTGCCTCTAGCAACCAGGAGCGAGGAGCCTGACTCCCACTACTACTGCCTTACACCATACCATCTCCTCAACATCAGTAGTGCTGCTCTTAGGAAACTCCTCTCCCCAGTGGTAGTTTATCAAAATCCCTTTATTTGGCATGTTGCTCCTGATAAAATCTTTATTGGCATCTTCCTGTACTGCAAGGCAGGAAGGTAAAATAATTACTGCTATTGAAGGAATAAGCTTTCCACAGGTTGATAACAAAAATTTCCTGTGAGCTCCCAATGCTTCCACAATTCTTATCTTAATGTATTTCTAGATATGTATTTTTTTCTTTCCTAACCTCCATTGGGAAAATTACCTTGAATTCTCACAAAAAAACCCACAACCCAAAACAAAAGAGATATAGGTGAGATAGATACATTACACTTGAGTAAATGTAAGATTTAATTCTGCATTACAAAGCGATGCATCACTCAGTTCATGTTTTTTCAGCACACAACCCAATGACAGGACAAACAATTTGTGCAGAAAAAGTAGCAATAGTAATTCAACAAAAGGGGTGTCCTGGTGTAATGAAAAAATTAGGTCCCTTGGTCTTGCTTAAATATGACAGATTGGAACTTCCCAGACCTGAGTATCAACAGGAGTTCTGGGTGCATGATAAACTTAACTCTGAATCCCCGTGAAGTTAGGATCCTCTTGTGTTTTTGGTTTTCTTTGGAGGGTGATGTAGGAGGGAATATGTCTCTTCTTCTCTCCTCACCCCACAGTTATATAAGAATAATTGAAGTACCAGACACATTTATTCTTAAAAATAAGAACATAAATTACAGTGGCCACGCTTTCCTGAGTTTCACCAGTTTGTGACAACTGCGGCATGTATGTTTTACTCCAAAATAAAATAAAAAAAAAATTAAAACTTTTCAACTAATTTCATCCAATAAGACAATCATTCACTAGTGGTACTGAAGTTTGCAAGCAGCCAAAGTCAAATCTAAAGTGATAAGCAAAAGATCTTTTCAACCTGACATGCAGCAGCTGCAGAAAGACAGCAACATTCCCAGAAGTACTTAGTCTTTTGAGAACTGACTCTTAACAAGAAATCATGTGCTTTGCAATCATGTAGCTATCCAGGAATATGGTATGCCAGTGGAGGTTAATATATAATCCCAAAATAGCTGCACTTCTAAGATTTGACCAGGTCAAGAGAAAATTGGATCTTCAAATTTAAACTTGTTTAAAGAAACTATCCTCAGAAAATGTACTGAACAGAATCACAGAGTATGTTCATTTGTGATCAGATAAAATTACTGGTGTCTTTCAGCTGTTAGCTATGCAATTCACAATAAATTATTTTGCAGTTTTATAAGTTATTTTTTAAACTACTGTGAAAGAGAAAACTGCACACATTAGCACTAATGCCCTGCATTAGATGACATCTTTCCAGACGTCTCTTATTTGTAATTTTACTTAGTCAAATTGTTTACATTCTAAAGCTACTATAACTTATTAAAACACCAGTATAAATTGTCAGGGTATTAAAAAGAAGTGGGACACCTAACACCTGGGAAATTCTACAGAAATATTTCAGGTTTATTCTCTCCCCAAAGGCTTTATCCACAGCCACAGCCAAGCTGCAGCTTACATCAACTCCAGAGGGAGAGCTTTCTTTTCACAGCTCGGCACAAACTGTTTCACAAAATGGGCACACCAGTATAAGTAATTTAGACTAGGTAAGTCTCAGATGGAATAAACTTTTATACCTTCAAGATTCCTTTCATGACCTCTTGATTAAAATGGGTTGTTAAGATGATGAAATCATCTTAAGATTATATAATTAGTCTTAAATTATTTAGTATTTCAATGGGTTGGTGTTGGTTCTTTCTTTTAAAAACAGGCAGTTATATCTGCTGAACACCATCTTCTGAAGACTTGTATTTGATCTTTCTGCAGGTAATCTTTTTAGAAAAAAAAAATTGCTAAATAACTAAAAGACGTACTTTGAAAATCAAGTGCAAACGATGATTCAAAATATTTTAAAAAGCACATAAAAGTTACAGTCAAAGCTTGAATATTTAAGCACTGTACATACACAAATACATCAAGAACATCTGTATCTTAAGTGTATACGCCACAGTCCAGGGTTAGGTCACATAACAGGGATTGACTGAGAACTAAATTAATTACTAGGTCCAAAGTCCAGATCACACCATCTATTTGTTCCATTAACTAAATAAAACGTTCCACATATATTCAATGGACAGACTCTTCATCTTCTTAAAAACTATGCTGACTTCTTCCATCAATTATTCTATGAAAAAAAAAATTAAAAATGAAGCAATTATCAGTCTTCCTCATGTTTCAGCCAGAAAAATAGCATAACCAAAGCAACTGAAGTTTTTCTTTGTATTTTACACCCTGAAAAATTATGAGCATCTGCATAAAAATATCTCATTTTGTGAGCATATGAAACTAGAAGAAAAGTTGATTTTGAGGATATGGTTTTGCATGACTAGAGCTCCATAGTGCAGATTTTTCAAAACCTTTGAATTTTGAAAGTGCCAGTCTTAAAGTGCCAGACTCAAGAAACAGCTAATCATACATTTGCTTGCATTACACCAGGTACTATTCCTCCCAAAAAGAAGACTTCTGTGGCATTCTCTGACCTGCACACACCTGCAAATTCAAATGTGAACAGAAGGCTGTTCTCAGTATTTGGTGGAAGAGGGAAAAGAAGACAATAAATGAAAAAAAGAGTCACAACTTATGACCCATCTAAGAACTAGATCATGTAGCTCTTAGTGAGGCAAAATCCTTGTCTGAGCCAAGATCTGAGCCATCCATCACATACAGCCCGCAACACATTAAAAGAACAAGCAAGGACAAGTGCTTGCTCTTGTTATGGAGCTGTGTTGATATCGATCACTGTCCTTTGCCCAAATAGTATGGTAGTGATGTGAAAATACTACTAAAGTAAATTTGCTCAAAGTTGAAGGGGTGGAAAACACCCTCACTCTAGTCTCATGCCAGAATACCTCTGAAGAAGGAAAGTAATTTTTTTCCAAAGAAAAACTCAGAAATGGATACTCAATCCAAAGCAGAGTGTAGTCCCAAAAAAAGAGGGCTAAGTAAGTGCCTTCTCGTACGTGCATGAAGTAGCACAATTGCAGTATGAAAGAACAGGAGGAAACTCTCCTGAGCAAGCTACACCTTACCCAAGTCCATATATTTGCTCGTTGATATTCACACCCCAGTATTCACCCCCCCTTAGATAAGCACCCTTATGAGAAGGGAAAGGAGCTGTGGAATCAGCTCTCTGTGCTCCTGCAGAGCAGAAAAGTGATGTAGAACTCAAAACTCAGAAAGTATGTCGTTTGGGAGGGGATGTTAAGGGAATGCTACAGACATTTCGTACCCTATTTTATTCCAAGCCATTTCACCAAAGCGTCATTTTTTGTGTTCTCAATTTACCCACAAAAATAAATAAATAAAGATAAATAAATAAATAAATCTCGCTACTTCTATGTCTTTTAGCATTCGAGCTTCCTCTACACTAAAACACCTTCCTGAGTCATTCACCTTCTCCTCTTAATCCTCTCAGATTTCACAGAATGAGCTGTTAGCTGTTGCGGGGGGAGGGGGGGGGGGGGGTCGGGCGAGGTCTACAGAAAATGATCCACTTAACACCCGACTCCAGCAGCGTGGGGCAACCCTCGACCTGCGACGGAGCCCTCTTGGGAGCCTTCCTCCCACGACCCACCCAGGGACAGCCGAGCGAGACACAGGGCGCAGCGGAGCGCCTCGGAAAACGATTCCCTCTCCTCCAAAAGCGTGACTCCAGAACACGGCTGTTGTGGTTTTTTTCCCACCCTTTTTTTTTTTTTTTTTTTTTTTTTTTTTTTTTTTTTTTTTTTTAAGGATTTCCTCCCCGCGGATGAGCGGCTCTTTCCACGCGCACTGCCAAGGTCCATCCTTCCTTCCCTGGCCGCGCACACGGCACTGGGCGTGTAGCCGGGGCCCTATGTAACCCCCGCCGAGACGGCACGGCCCCGCCACAGCCGCTACGGGCCGCCCGCGGAGATCCCGACGGCTCCCGCCGCTGTCGCCCTCCTCCCGGTGCGCCCCGGACCCACTCCAGGCCCGCCGCCGGTGCCCTCCGTGGGCCTTCCCCTGCGGCGGAGCGGGGATGCCTCCTCCCCTGGCGCACTGCCAGCCGCCCGCGCCCGCCTCGCGGCGCTGAGGCCGCGGAGCCCGGGGAGTGGGAGCACCGCGGCTGCCGGCGGAGCAGAAAGTGAAAGTACCTGCCACCAGCGGAAGCCCCATGGGAAAAGCACAGCCCGGTCGAGAGTCCCGCAGCCTCCTCTGACGGGGGCTGCTGAGCCCCGCTCGACCGCCGCGGCTCCTCTCGACAGCCGTCGCGGCGCTCCGCGGGCTGCAGGCACCATGGGCGGGACGGCGCCGCCACCATGACCGCCGAGCCGCCGGCGCAGCTCCCTGCCACCCCCCCCCGCGGACCATGTTCCATGGTAAGGAGCGCGCATCGCCCCGCACCGCACAGCGTTGCTCCCCGTGCGGCGGTGGGCAGAGCCGCGGGGGCGCCCCGCTCCACCTGCGCCCGGGCTGGGCTGGGCTCCGCGCCGCTCTGCACCCCCGACCGCGCTGGTTCCTCACCGGCTCCGCTGTCTCCACGCTCCCAGCCCCGCCGCTTCGCCTGCTCTGGTGGCGCGGTGCCGCCCGGTGCCCTTTTAAAACCGCGGTGACGGCGGGGGAAATTCCCAGTTTTGCTTTTTTTTTCGTTTTTCCCTTAGAATGAAAGTAAAAGCTCCCGGTTTTCAGCCCGCCCGCTGCCGGGAAGCGGGGCCCAGGAGTGGCGGCGGCAGCGGGACGGTGCGGGGCGGGGAGCTGCGGAGAAGCATTGCTCCGCCCCGCTGCGCGCTGCACCGCGGGCACCTGCCGCAGGTGCCGGCTGCGCCAGGAATGCTGCGCCTCGGGCCGCCGGAGGCTCGGCCCCGTGCCCGGCGGGAGCGACCTGCCCGGCCGCACCGTCGCACGAGGTCAGCGAGGCAGAGGAGGACAAAACCCGCTGTTAAGCGCTTCCCTCGGGGATTGCAGGCTGCGGAGTGGGGTCGGGCGGTCGCGGCGGGGGGTGCCATCCTCGGGGATGCTGAAGGGAGCCCGCGGGGTCCGGGAATGTGGCACTTCCAGGCTGCATGCACAGGAAGGTTTTTCAATAAAAAAAACCCACAAACAACAAACAACGCGCATACACACACAAACAAAACAAAACAAAACAAAACAAAAACGACCAAAAAAAACCTACCAAGAGGGGCTTTTCTGTATTTGGAAATACTGGAATAATGATTCTTCCTGGCTTTTCTGGGCAAATTTTTTGGGGCTTTCCAGATACCAGTTACGGGTTTCTGGGAGCTCACTGAAAGGATGGGGTATTAACAGTAATATTCCCTTTCTTTCAAAGTGCTGGTCATACGGCGCGCAATCAATTCCCCTTCTTTTAAAGTTACCTAATTTAAGAAAATTCCTTTCAATTTTCAGTCTGATGCTTCTGGAACTTTTAACGGCACTCAGTTCCAGAGGACTCATTTTGGAACATCTGAATAGGTTTCCCCTTATGAGTATGCAACATCTCTTTCTTTTCTGCTTTGATTCTGTAATTTCCTCACTAAAAAAAGAGACAATCCGTACAATACAGAGAAAGTAAAATAAGTGACTGCAGTTTTCACCTATTATCTCTACTTGTTGCTGGACAAACCAAGTATAAGAGATGGATTCTGTTAGATTGATTTCAATTTAGAGGACTATTATTTGTGTCTTTTGAAGCAGCATATCCAAGTTATGTGCATCACTGTTCTATGGAAACAGGCATTGCAGGGTTTTTTTTGCACTAGAATCAAGTGGTGCAACACGTATATTGGAAAAATGTTGTCCTGTATTGGAGTTCTTGCGTTTTTTTGTAAACTCAGTTCTACAAACTGATTATTCAGTTGGCACAGATAGAGTTAGCATAGAGATTTACAAAGGTAAAGCTCTCTGCAAGTGAAGTGTTCACTTGGAGACTGAAGATCATAATACCTAGTTGTTATATTTACTGTATTTACGATCCATTTAACTCTCAGGCTATATTTTTTGACCTATTAATAAAACTTGGTTGATCAGTATATGAGAAGGTTAGAAAATTCAGTTTTTAGGCCATCAAATTTCCCATTAAAATTTGGCAGGCAGCACACCACAGAAATAATTTTGTAATTCATCTTGTACAGGTAAAAATCTTCCAGTCCTGTTTCTAGGACAGAAGTGTACATGTTCACAAAAGTGTATGTTCACAATTAATCTATCAGATAAAAAAAGGCTTTGGTAGTCAGAAAAAGTGGTATGCATTCTGCTTTGAAGCAGCAGTGTGCAGTGGGAGTCAGCCAGGAGGGGCTGTGAGGGACTGTGGTTCTCTGAATGGCAGATGAGCATATGGTGGGACTGTGGTTCTTGCATCATGGAGGTTAGGTGGCTTGGTAAAGGTTATGATCAAGTTTCATTGATTTCTGCTTAGTTATTCTCAGTCTTTCTGAGGCTGGGATTTACTAGTGACACCCAAGTCTAGAGACACCCATTTCTGAGTGTTGGACTGGCTATATGCAATTCTCTCATCCTTGCTGGAGAAGAAGGGAAGTAGTAGCCAGGGTTGGGGCATTTCTTCTGCCTGTCCTGGCTACAACTCCACAGTTATGCAGTATGCAGTTGTTCCTACTGAGTAGCAGAGATGGATAGAAACAGCTTATACTAGTCTAGGAACCTGCTCTGATCTTTGCTAATCCTCAAACCTAAATTTCCAGCTGTGTTTTTTTCCCAAACCTTCCATTTAAGCATCATCCTAGCCAGTCTATCTGTATGCCAGAGTCCAATTATGAGCTTCCTAATCCAACTATCATTGAATCACGTGTGGAATCACAGAATTGTCAGAGTTGGAAGGGACCTCTAAAGATCATCCAGTGCAACTCTCCTGCTAAAGCAAGATTGCCTAGAGCACTTTACTCAGGACTGTGTCCATGCAGGTCTTAAATATCTCCAGAGAAGAAGAGTCCAGAACCTCCCTGGGCAGCCTGTTCCAGTGCTCTGTCAACCTCACCATAAAGGAAGTTTTTCCTCATATTTAAATGGAACTTCCTATGTTCCACCTTGTGCCCATTGCCCCTCGTCCTGTCACTGGGAACTACTGAAAAGAGTCTGGCTCCATCCTCCTTGCACCCACCCTTTAGATACTTACAGGTATTATTAATAAGGTTTCCCCTCTGCCTTCCCTTCTCCAGGCTAAAGAGTCCCAGCTCTCTCAGCCTTTCCTCATCAGAGAGATGCTCCAATCCCCCAGTCATCTTCATCACCCTCCTCTGGACTCTCTCCAGCAGTTCCCTGTCTCTCTTGAATGGGGGAGCCCAGAACTGGATGCAGTATTCCAGCCGTGGCCTCACCAGGGCAGAGTAGAGGGGGAGAATGACCTCTCTCGACCTACTGGCCACACTCTTCCTTATGCACCCCAGGATTCCATTGGCTTTCTTGGTGGCAAGGGCACATTGCTGTCTCATGGATAATTTACTATCTACCAGGACTTCCAGATCCTTCTCAGAACTGCTTTCCAGCAGGTCCACCCCTAACCTATGTTGGTGCATAGGGTTCTTCCTCCCCAGATGCAGGACCCTACACTTCCCCTTGTTGAACCTCATTAGGTTCTTCTCTGCCCAGCTCTCAAGCCTGTCCAGGTCGTGCTCGATGGCAGCACAGCCCTCTGGAGCGTCAGCCACCACTCCGAGTTTGGTATCATCAGCAAACTTGCTGAGGATACACTCTGTCCCCTCGTCCAGGTCATTGATTAATATGTTGAACAAAACCAGACCGAGTATTAACTCCTGGGGGACACGACTGGTTACAGGCCTCCAGCTCAACCCTGCTCCGGTAATCACAATCCTCAGAGTTCTGTCACTCAGCCACTCTCAATCCACCTCACTGTTCAGTAACTCTGCCTTCTCTGTGTCTTCCACCACTAGTGCACACACCTCATTCATCAGCAGGCCTACATTTTCCCTAGTCTTCCTTTTTCTATTGATATACTGAAAAAAACTCTTCTTGTTGTTTTTAGCCTCAGTGGCCAAGTTGAGTTCTGCTGGAGCCTTGGCCTTGATTTTCCCCCTGCATAGCTTCACTGCAGCTTGTGTATCCCTCATAGGTGGTTGCCAACCCCCTTTTCCAAAGGCCATAAACTTTCCTTTTGTTCCTCAGGTCCAGCCAGGCTGGTTTTCTTCCCCGTTGGCTCTTCTTTTGGGTCCTGGGGATGGCCTTCTTCTGTGCTTTTAAGAGTTCCTCCTTGAAGTATGTCCAGTCTTCTTGGGCTCCTTTGCCCTTCAGGACTGTCTCCCAAGGGACACTCTCAACCGTGTTCTTAAACATGCCAAAATCTGCCCTTCAGAAATCCAAGGTGGCAGTTCTTCTGGCTCCCCCCCTTGCTTCTCCAAGAACTGAGAACTCTATCATTTCGTGATCACTCTGCCCAAGATTATCTCCAACCTTTACATTCCCCACAAGACCTTCTCTGTTACCAAGCAGCAGATCGTGCAGGGCCCTTTTCCTGGTTGTCTCCCTCACCAGCTGTTTCAGGAAGTTGTCTTCCACACACTCCGGGAACCTCCAGGACTGTTCCTCCTCTGCTGTCTTATATTTCCAGCAGACATCTGGGAAGTTGAAGTCCTCCACGAGAACAAGGGCTGGTGATTGCGAGACCTCTGCCACATGGTGTACTCAATCTTCCTCATTCCAAGCATCACGCCAGTCACCTGCAGCCTCCAGTTACCCTGTCAGTCCATTAAGGCTCTTCTGATGTTTTGGTTTTTTCTCTCTGCCCATCCTCACAGAGTTTGTATTTTCCTGTATGTCATGCAAGGACAGAAGACCAGGAGTCTCAGTAAAGCAAGCTAGTCCAGTGGAAGGAAAAACAAAGTGAGAGGCAGTGAGATTTGCTCCAAAAGATGGCAGAAATCTTACAGAGAAGGATGTGTTGCCACCTTACCTCTTATTATGGCCACTAGTATGAATTTGTACATTTGGTCAGCTCAAAAATGGGTTTACACACACTTCTGACATAAAGATGTGTTCATGGGCATTTGCAGAATTTGTCATATGAAAAATGGACAAGTAGGATGAGATTCAGCTGCAGATTAAGTCCCTTGAATGTCTACACTTACTGGACTAAGACATTTGTTTACGTATCCACTAGGTGGTTATAGCTCAGTTATGGTTAATGGAGAGACCTTGTCAATGCTTGCAGTGAAGCCTGGATATTCAGCCCAAGGAGACATCAAGTGGCTGGTCAGCTAAATAGCTGTAGGATTTTAACCACACTGGCTAAATCATTCTTGAGTATGAGGGAGTTTAGAGATTCAAATAGTGTCTTAATCTGGAGCTGAATCCTTACCTCAAGGTACAAATAATTTGGTTGTCCAAAGATTCCTTTTAAACTATTTATCAGGTACAGAATGTATTTGTTAATACAGCATACACTCTATGGTATTTAATATGTACTTAACTGCTCTTCTTCTAATGCAGCCTTTTTTAGAACTATCTTTTGGGTTCTGCCACTGCTCATTCTTCTGTCTCCAGTGAATTCATCTAGTTGTGCAATGGGAAATAAAACAACTGAAATTCGTGTGAAGTATGAGAATATACTAAGCCACGACATTGATGAGCTGGTAGGTAATAGCTCTTGGGCTTTCAAAAAGTGTTGATTTTTTTTTAGATGATGGCAAATAATAAGTAAAAAAAGCTGTAACATTAACATACGATAAAAATCCAATTTAAAATCACACATTATCCTGGAATGGTGTCTTTATTTGATGGGGTGCTACAGTTCAGTTGCTACAGTTCAATCTCTGAAATCTGTGGCTGTTGCCTATTAACATGTACAAATACTGTGTTATGGGTAATTGTACCTGTGCACCATGTAGTTAGACACATATACCATTTGGCCCTAAATAGTATAATATATTACATTAAAAAGTACTCTTCTGAAGTAATTTCATTACTATTTCTATTTATATTTATCTTCATGTCAAGAGAAGAAAGCATTACACAACCTGTAATTTGTTCTACTAATTCTAGACTTACTGACTGAAGTTTTATGTTTTCCATTAATAAAAAAGCACAGAGGCACAAAATTCATACAACAATAAAAGTTTATTTGTGTTTTACTTAATTAATACATCTTATTGAGCCAACAAATAATAAACTTTTCTAGATAACAGCAGAGAAGAACTTAAATTTCTCCATTGTAAATCTCCTCCACTATGGCTTTATCTGCCGTATTCATTACAGCTATGCAAAACAGTATCATAACAGTTTACTGACCCACACCCAAAACCTACCTTCCAACTCTTCATCATGGATTATTAACAATTAATCTGTCAATAACACTTGCATGGGAGAAAGCACTTTGCACATTGGAGTAGCAGACTCATTTCTTGGAAAATGGGATTTTTCTAACAGTTTGTCACTAAATGAGAATTCACCATTCTGTCACAGTCTTACATCATGATCTATTTGCATGAAATACAAGTGATACACAATGCTTTTCTGAAGGTGAAATCAGGAGACATTGTATTTCTTTGCACTTATGATCCACCACCATCCTTCAGAGCATTATGGCAGTAGTTTCCAGCCTTTCTCTACCAAGACACATTAGCCCTTGTCTGGAAGCAAAATACCTTTAGGATCAGGAAACAGTAATTTAATCTTCAAAAACTTTCTGATCATGTTGTGTTTCTTGAGATTATGGAGTGAGAAAGGTACTTCTCCATAGATAAATTACCTTATCCTGAACAAGGCACCAAGGTTTGGGGAAATATTCATGGCCATATTAGAACAGAGAAGTAGTCCCTTTAGTCTGTCATCTTATTTCTGACAAAGACAAGTGTTTCCTAGAGAACAAAAATAAACCTTCTTGGTGAGTGGCTATAAGAAAGCTGACCTATAAGAGAAAACAGTATGATGGGAATAACAGCCTCTGGGAGGCAGATCCTGCTGTCTTGCTGTGGTGGAGAGCCATGAGGTGCATCCCAGCTCTGCTGGAGCTGCAGGGTCAGGGAAGCTGGGGGGATGTCCCTGACTGGGGGCGGAAGTGCCTTGTGACGACTCAATTGCAGGATGAAGCTTGATGCACTCAGTGCCCCAGGGTGCCATTAAAGATTTGAGTGGAGCAATGCCATTCTTCCAGAACAATTTTGAAAGCCTTTCTCTTTTTAATGGAAATAAGTATTATACATTTTTTTAGGAGATAGGTGGAGTTTTTTAAGAGACTGTATGAGAACTAAAACTGTTATCCAATTAATTAAATAAATAAAACCGTAATGAGTTAATGTTTGTGAAAGGTATTGGGAATGTACTAAACTCTGAAGCTTTTACTTCCTAGAATAGGCATGCACAAGTAACTAGTGTGCAAATATTTCATTTCCCTGTCTTTATTTTTCCCAGTTTAAGAGAGATTAGTTTGTCTTCTATGTAAAATCAGTGTATAGTCTTGTCACCATAACTTAACAGTGAGTATTATGGATAGTACTTTTTGGGTGATAGCACCTGCCCACTAGGCACTTTCCTCCAATTGCAGAGTCAAAGTCAATCACTTTCAATCCCTCAGCCTGATGTTTGGAGGCACATGTGGAGATGACTAGTGGATTATATACTAGACCTCCATAAGTTTATTTGATTTTCACTAATGCCTTTTCTGAGGCCAGGATTTCCCTTAGGTTGCTTTAGTCACAGCCAATAAACTGCCTTCAGAAATTGTTACCGTACATTATATTAAAGATTATCTGAGGAAGTCAGTGAGAACGGGAAAATCCATTAGCACTTAGCAAACAAAGCCACAAATAGATTGTTTTTTAGAGTGATTATTTATTTATTTGTTTATTTATTTATACATCTTTGTGCTGTGTGACTGCAGTAAAACTTAATTCTATTGTGGTACAACCAGACGTGCAGTATCTTCCACATGGTTTGTTTGTTGCTGTGTTTTTTGTCATTTTTTGTTTGTTTGTTTGGTTGGTTTGGTTTTTTTTTTTTTGGGGTCTTTTTTTGTGTTGTGGTTGTGTTGTTTTGTTTTGGGGTTTTTTTTGTGTGTCAGGGAGTATTTTACTCCCTAAACTCTTGGTTTTGAAAACACTGCCTGGATGAAGTTCTGTTCATCTTGGGTGAACTTCTGAAATACAATGTTACAGAAAAATTTGCAGAAAAACTTAATTCTTAAAGTTCTCCAGTGTGTTCACATGCATGCCTAAGTGAGGAGAGCTAACACAGTATTATCAAGAGCTACTATTTTAAAGCCCTTCTGGCTGTATTAGGTTATCTGGATACAGGCTGAAGAATAAAGTGAAGGAATTTTGCTGAGTTGGCTTCAGTTGTCATCTCGATGACAAGTGTGAAAGTAGAACAAAAAAACCAACATAGAATAAACCACTGATAAAAGATTATGATCATACAAAAGGAGCAAATGATACTGCTTAGGACATCTGTTAGTGTATGTGCAAAGTGAGTGCTACAATCTGTTCAGATGCCCAGGGCATGTATTTATTGAGACAAACATTGACAAATTCTGTGTTTGATGTTTGTGTAAGATTTAAATATTCCTATATGTTTTAAAATGCCAAAAAACAAGTAATTTGATAAAATATGAAGGTTTAAAATAGATTCATGTCCAGTTCTGGGTTTCCCAGTGTGAGAGAAATATGGACCTACTGGAGAAAATCCAGCAAAGGGCCACTAAGAGGTACTGGAGCATCTGTCCAATAAAGAAAGGCTGAGAGAGCTGCGACAGTTCAGCCTGGAGAAGAGAGGGCTCGGGGAGATCTCATCCATGTCTATAAATACCTGACGGGAGGGTGCAAAGAGCACAGAGCCAGGCTCTTCTCAGAGGTGCCCAGTGACAGCACCAGAGGCAATGGGCACTCACTGAAACACCAGAGGTTCCCTCTGAACATCCAGAAACAATTTTTCACTGCGAGGGTGACTGAGCGCTGGCACAAGTTGTCCAGAGAGGTGGTGGAGTATCCATCCCTGGAGATATTAAAAATCTACCCGGACATGACCCTGGGCAACCAGCTCTAAGTGGCCCTGCTTAAGCACCAGATGCAGAGTTCTCTTCCAACCTCAGCTACTTTGTGATTAGATGTGATTCTGTGAATATCTTTAGGAATTCTTGCTGGATTGGAGTTTTCTTTGCCTGCTTTCCAAGGAAAAGCTCAGAACTGTACCCTGATCCCACTACACCTGAGTAGACACTACAGCACAATTTAGTGTTGACATCAGCAGATGTTAATGAGAAACTTGGCTCACTTGATTAAAAGTACTTCCATGTTTAAACATATGTGATATTTTACAGGTAAATATGTCTACAGAGTATCGTGACAGGTGCTGCAAGAATAAAAAACACGAAAATAGCAAAGTGTTTTTCTGCAATGATACTCAGGTAAAATTTAACTTCTCAGAATGTACTAGAGAGAATACAAATGCAAATGGGTTCTTTGTACAGGCCAGTCCCTGAATAGCATATTGTGATAGAGTAATTGCACCTTTTAATAGTCAAATAATGATATTGAGGGTTGTTCCTTTTTTGAATTTGGAATCACACAATTTGTCAAGTAAATTGGTATTTTTAAAATTAAAATCTTAAGCCATTTGATATGCAATATTTTTTTTTTCCCTACTATAAAGATTCTTCAATATTTTTTATCCAAAATAATACAGAAACCTTTTTTTAGCCAATGGAAGTAAACAAAAAATTCCCAACATCTGTTTTCATTTTTCTACAGAAAATCCTATTAGCTAAGCTTGTTATTTCAGATCTGAAAGCTTTAAAAGTAATGGTTTGGGCAGAGCTCAAATGACAGAAGGAACAATCGTCAGCTGTTGCCACGAATTTTATCATGACTCGATAAAAGGACTGACTCCAGAATTCATTCACTGTTTTCCTAACTGCATTGGCTGATTTCATTATGGCTATGATTTCTCCCTAAAAGCCTTACACTATTATTACTACTACAAATTGATACTTTAAATATTTTGAAGAGATGGTGGGTAGGTCAGATTAGTCATATATTTTATTAGAAAAGATTTGCAGTATGAAAGCAAAAGAAACTAATAGTAACTGATGGAGGGGTTTTTTAAAGACAAACCAACATTATTAAGAATTATTGGTGCACAGACTTCTCAGGATGTACTTTTCTTGCTCTCTTTACAGGAAATAGAATCGCTACAGAGTATGGCATGCAACATGCTCAAATTCTTTCATAAGCAAAAAATCAGCAAAGACTTTAGATGGAAAGCAGCGTTTGTCTCATGTGGGACATTACAGGTTCTACAGTGCAAATGTGAAAGAAATAGAAAAGAAAAGGTGAGTGGTGGTGATGGTCTACAGTTTATAGGGAGTATGTGGCTTATTCTGTAGAGCTCTTCAACACAGACCACATCTACCTCTCAAAGGTTCAGCTATCATGCCACGTGCTATACGCATGACAACTTGTGGTCTGTATAGCATATGCCTTGTAATAGACATCAAGCCCAGTGCCAAGACTAAGTAAGACAATGACCTAGAAGCCTATAATGAAGATCTATACCCTGGTTTAGTACTGAAATACTTAATTCTCCAGTAAAAGACTAGAACCACACTTGTGTAACAAAGGCCTTTAACTTCTCTAGTGTAAAACCATAGTTGTTACTTCTCATTGGGGTTCTGCCCTAAGATTAATGTTTAATGTGGTTTGTTTCAACAAACAATTAGTGGTAGTTTCTCTTGTTTCCATAAATCCTTTGATCTTTATTTTAACAACAATACCTCAAACTCAAAAAGAACAGTTAGATTTGAAAATAGAATCATAGAATTGTTCAGGTTGGAAAAGACCTTTAAGATCATCGAGTCCAACCTTATCCTAACCCTGTTATGCTATTTCTGATGACCCACTGCTAAACCATGTCCCCAAGCACCAGATCCAGACAACTTTTAAACATGTTCAGGGATGGTGACTCAACCACCTCCCTGGGGAGCCTGTTCCAGTGCCTAACAACCCTTTCTGTAAAGAAGTTTTTTCTGATATCCAACCTAAATCTCCCCTGACACAGCTTGAGCCCATTTCCTCTTGTCATCAGTCATCAGTGAGAAGAGACCAACCCCACTCTCACTACAAACTCCTTTCAGATATTTGTAAAGAGTGATAAGGTCTCCCCTCTGCCTCCTCTTCCCCAGACTAAACAGCCCCAACTCCCTCAGTTGTTCCTCATAGGGGATGTTTTCCAAACCCCTCACTAGCTTTGTTGCCCTTCTTTGGACCTGCTCCATCTCCTCAATGTCCTTTTTGTACTGAGGTGCCCAAAACTGAACACAATACTCAAGGTGGGGCCTGACCAGTGCTGAGTACAGAGGCAGGATTACTTCCCTACTCCTGCTAGACACACAAGTTCTGATACAAGCCAGAATGCCATTGGCCTTCTTGGCCACCTGGGCACATTGCTGGCTCATATTCAGCCAACTGTCAATCAATACACCAAGGTCCTTTTCTGCCAGGAAGCTTTCCAGCCACTCTTCTCCAAGCCTGTAGCGTTGCCTGGGGTTGTTGTGACCAAAATGCAGGACCTGACATTTGGCCTTATTGAATTTCATACAGTTGGTCTCAGCCCATCTGTCCAGGTCCCTCTGTAAAGCCTTCCTAACATCCAGCAGATAAACACTCCCTCCCAATTTGGTGTCATCTGCAAATTTACTGATGGTGCATTTGATCCCCTCATCAAGGTCATTAATAAAGATGTTAAACAGGAGTGGCCCCAGCACTGAGCCCTGGGGGACACCACTCATGACTGGCCGCCAACTGGATTTAACTCCATTAACCACAACTCTTTGGGCCCGGCCATCCAACCAGTGTTTCATATTTGGATTTGTAGTCATTGGCAGAATCTGCTCTTTGATGTGTCACTCAAATGTAGCCCAATGACATATAGACTAACCTAGCAAAAGAAGAGTGTTCCTTTCTCACAGTTACCTGTTGGACAAAAAAATACTGACCAACATGAAAAAGCTTCACCATAGGCACCAGAGAATATCATTCTTTATGATTGGCTTAAATAGTGGGATTGAAGGCAGCATTTAATTAATTATTTTTCTCCTTGAAATGGAGAAACTCAGACCAGATCTTCAAAGTAATGTTGGTGTCTATATTTTGTTTAGCCACCTGTGGTGAATCCAACATTTGCTTTATTACAAAAGGTATCCCAGTTAAGTCATAGAAGTCAGAGAGTGTCACCCTTGAAACTCCTGCCTAACCTCGTGGATGCCTCATTTTATTTAGAGACCAGTTAATTTGGTAAAAATGACAGTCACTGAATATGGACAAGAGCCACAGTCTTCTTGTCTCTGGGTGAGATCCTGAACAGTAGGCCACAGCACCAACCTCTGGGGACAGGTCTGTTGTTCCACCCTTCTCAAGGCACCACACATGCAGTCATCTCTTTTGAAGTCTGGCTCACAATTTAATTGACTTTATTGTTCCAGTCCCTCAAATAAGAGAGCATAAATTTTAACCCCCTGGCAGAGGATGTACATGCTCTCAGTTGCACACAGAAGGTGTCAGCTGTCTGTATTTGCTGTGTGTTAAAGCTGCAGCCTCCCAGTTTGGCAGGCAGGGGAGGCAGCAGCGCTGTGCGGAGAGCGAGAACATCGGAGTGGTGCAGGCTGAGTACTGCCACAGCACTTCTTCTGAGTAGCCCAGCTTTCTAGCTTAATTCCCGTGTAAGGCACCTCCATTATTTAATGAGATGTCATGGAATCAGGTTGTTTTAAAAGACGTGTATATGAAAAGAACAAGCAATTCTCAACAATACAAACTTATTTTTTCAGGTTTGTACACAGGTAAATATAAATAATAAAGAAGATACAGAAACAGGTGAACAGTCCAAAAAGAAATGTAACCAAGAATTTTGTGAACTGAAAGAAAATATATCTAGCCTTCGATCATGCTGGAATAAATTTGAAAAAATAATTTCCAGGTGATTCCAAGTGAATCCTGCTCTTTTCTTTCAAAGTGGCATTACTTGGTATCTTTGCATTTTATATGCATTCTTAGAGTAACTCTGCTCGCTTATATGAACACTTTATGCCAGAATTCTGATGGAAAGCTACTGTACCTTGTTCCTGGAGATGGAATAAACAGAAATGGCTAAACCAAGGTGCTGAAGTCAGAGAATCAGAGAATCACAGAATGGTTTGGGTTGGAGGGAACCTTTAAAGGCCATCTAGTCCAAGAAGTAGAAATGAAAGACAAGTGTTTGAAACAAAGAACTCCACAGAAGGCTGTGTGTCACCTTCATCCTCTGGAAACTACTTTGAATCTTCTGATCTTTTGAGTAACTTTATAATACCATCATATGAAAGCAATCTATGTACCTGTCTACTGCAATTTATAGTAACATCTTAGAAGCTGCAGGTGAAGAAAACAGTATGGAAAAGTAGCAGGTTTCTTTGTCTATACGAAACGCATCAAGGACTGAAAGGAACAACTTCCCAAACAAGCAGCTGATCTTGGGTCTGTTCTGCTGATGGAATAGTGTTTTCAGCGTGGGTATCTAATGGGTCTGCAAACTGCTTTACGTTTGGAAAAATAAGGAAAAGGCTGACTTTTTGAAAAACTTAGGAAGAGTACTGGTTTTTGAGAGATGTAGAACACTTCTACTGGCTGAAGAAAGGCAAGACAGTGAGACCTATGGAAGGTGAAAAAGGAGAATCCTGAATTTAAGTTTGTTCAGCTGACTGGAAACAGCACTAGCCTTGTGTATTTGGTTATCCTACAGTTAGCTGCAGGAGGAGTTAGCATTTTTTAGCTCCAGATTGTGATCTCTTATATGCAATTATTTTATATAACGTGTTCAACATGTTAGACAAACGTGACTTAAACTGTGTGAATATTTTAAGAGAATAATATATTGGCATTTAACTAATAAAGTGTTCATATTTAATTTTGGATAAATAGAAGTATTTTTATAGTGGTTTGTAACTCTTTTGCAGTTTCTTACTTTGATATTGTAACTCCTTTGGTAATAAAGTATTTGTCTTCTGTGAAATTGGGCTGTTGACTTTCTGGGTGTCACGACTCCTTTTTAGCTTTTTTTTCACAGTTAGTCATTAAAAGCATAGCTGGTAATGTAACCTCCAGCTGCTTGGGTGTTCCCATCATAAAATACCTATTTGTTAATTGCTTATAACCTGGCTAGTTTATGTAGACGTTTCCATACCAGGTATCTGCCTGGGACTAAACTTTTTGGGAAATCTTTAGTCAAGTCAGCCTGCTGTTTCCTGGTTCTGTGTAGGGTTACATACATTGTTTTATCTGTGCTGAAATAAATTTTCTGTGGAACTGCTCTGAAAATTTTTTGCTGTTCAGAACAAAGAGCTTAAAAAAATGGTGGGATGTGCTTCAAACTACTGTAACAACTGTACAGATCTCCTTTGACTGGAATAAGATCTGCTGTACTGAATCAATGAAACACAATGTGCCTGCTAACGGTGAGGGAAGAGGTAAAGAGCAAAGCAAACATACTATTGCTCTTTCCTGGTTTCCTCCAACCCCCCATCTATTTATGGTGAAGAGACTTCTTGAGGTAGGAGTAGCATCTTTGTAAAACTGTGATTGAGGTTTCACATATTCCCTTTAGCTTTTGGATGTAAGAAATTGCACTTAAAAAAAACCCCCAAACCTAACCCTCTTACATAACAGGAAATGCAAACAGATTTCCCAACATCAATCTGCAGATAAGAGAACCACTGTTGTAAGGGCTTCTCTGAAAGAAGTCCCAGGAGACTGAAGATCACATTGGTCTCTGAGACTGAAAAACAGCTGCTTTTTTTCTTTGGAAATTCAGGAACAGTTGAAAGCCAAGGTCTCCCAGTAATCACTTGGCAAGGAAAGGTCAGTGGGAATTAGAAGAAAAACACATTTTAAGCGATATTAGCTACTACAAAACTGGAAATTTAGGCAGCTTGAATGACTTTAGCAGCTGCCCACAACTTGAAACTTGAGGCAAATTACGTAGTTTCAGGCCTATCTGGGGGAAAGATTAAGGTTAGATCCAGAGCAGAAATTTGAGTGATTATGAAATTGTGGGCTTTTTTCTGATTGCTTCTCATAATAAATATCCTGCCTGTCTGATTCTGATTGTCGAATTTCCTACATTACCACTCTCACACAAAGACTAACTGCTGAACACAATGTTTTGTGCTCTTTGATTTGTTCCTTCCATTGGAGAACCTCCTCTGGTCTGTCCTGAAATTAAAACTGTGACAGCAATAAACCCCTCTGCAGGAATGGGTGAAGGGATGAAAACCTTACAGGGTATCAGCACCACATCTACCTCCACTGCCACTGCCACTTATTTATCGATTTGGCCACTGCAAAGGAGGACTATGAGTAGCTCAAAACCACGATTTAGAAATAGATGGAATTTATGTGAAGGTGGCAAATGAAGACAACTTAGGTATCTAAATTAGTAAAAAGAATTTTAGTACTATTGTTGCAAACAATTATGAGAAAGCAGAAAGGGGTGACTAACCTTTACGAGTAAGAATAATGGTGCGCATTTCTAACAGCAAGAATGAGTTAGGTGCTCTGTGGTTTAGAAGGAGAAAGAATTACTTCTGGTGCTTTGGAAGCCAGATCATGAAGGCCACTGGAAAAGAATGTTCAAATCTCACTTTACACCATCAAATGGGTCTGTATTACAGCTGTAGTTCTTTAGCTAAAGATGCAGGAGTAAAACTCTCCTGGCTGGTTGTTCCCTTCCAGTTCCATCTCTTCAGCTTTGTGCTGAGCAAAAGAGATGTTGGCTTCATGATAGGTTTTATTCGGTAGCTACTTAGGTTTTTGTTGGGGCTTTGTTTATTTGTTTCTTTGTTTTCTCCTGCTGTCTGACTGTAATGGTTCATGGTGAGCTAGAATAAAGATGAAGGCAGCATGAGGGCTACCATGGAATTTCAGTTGTAATAAGAGATTTTGCAGACTTTTAGCACATAAATGAATTTCATCCAGAAAGAAGGGAAAACGTATCTACCTTCCTCTGAAAAAGGTGTGGTGAAACAAACAAAAGAGCCCAGTAGGAGGAACTTTCCTCTAAAAATAGGAAAGAAAAGAGGAATTGGTCTCTATACATCTGTATTTAGCCAATAAAATCAGGAACTCAAACCTTTATGATGATTTCTGCTCACACAGTGAACTTCACAGGAAAAATATAACTTCAGCTTTTTTTCCCGCTTAATCATCTAATCAATAAAACAGTGCTCTAACCTCATGAAGGAGAACAAACTCAGATCAAGCTTAGATTATATAATTTACCCTACAGTTTAAAAAAAATATATTATTTAATATAGGTATCACTGTGATAGGCTCTATATAAACTGAACTCTCCATATAGTTGGGAAAAAACCAGATACAGAGTTAACTATGTCAGCTGATCGCACTGATTTAAACATCTGGTATAGAGTATTTTTCAAGGTGACTGAGAAATCCAGATCTCATCTAGCAAGTCAATTAAAAACTCTATTCTTTGAAAAGACTAACTAAGTGATTCTCTCCCAACTACTAGGAGAAGACAGCGGATGGTTCCCAAACCAGGTCTGGCATACTTGAGAAGAAAGACATCACAATGTTTATGAGGTTGTAATGATGTTACCTATCCTTATGCTATTTTATTTAAGACAATTTCACATTTGGATACAAAAACATGTGCATCATGTAAAGTTTTATTGGCATATTTGCTTTTTGGTTAACAAGTGGCAAATTAGCATTAGGTGGTGATTTACATTTATTAAAACAGAACTGACAGTTTAAAATAAACATAATATACCAAATAAGATGTGAACAAACCCAAGAATTCTGAAAAAAACCCACAGGATGTTCACAAACACAAATACTCAACGTACTGAGGGGCAAGGCAAAACTTAATGCAATGCTGACAAAATTAATCACCTCAAATGCATGAATGAACACTTCATTTAAAAACATGGAACACCAATAAATAAAATTATGAAGATACAAACTAAGTATTATATGAAGGATGAACACCAAGAGTTAGAGCAATCATATAAAGTTGGTATTGTAACAGTCATAGAATACTCAGCACTTTACAGATCGGACCCAAATCCATTCACACTTCTGCCAGAAATCCATATACTTAAATTCAATATCCAGCTATATTAAGCTGAATATTTGATTTGCTGACTCAAAAGCTAATATTCACATTGGAGAAATATTATTTCCCTATTCATTATTTTTGTAATGAAGAGACACTATTTTTTTTTTTAAAGAAAATCTGAATAGGCTGTTTTCTGGCAATATGAAATTGAATGGTGCTAAGTACGATCCTCCAAAAATGCATATGCTGGAATGATATAACCAAAAAAGCCCAACCAAAAAAACCAGTATGCAAGAGTAATCCCTTACATTGTGAATATTAGAAAGAAAATAACAACCAAGTAACTGTTGAATACAGCTAGAGAATCTTTTACCTAATATTTCTTCCAACAACAGAATTAGGTAACCCAAACCTTACTCAGTGAGTTGAAAAAAAACCCCAAAAACAACCCAGTTACAAAACTACCATAAATTGGAATAAACTGTTCTTGAAAGGCAATAAAACTATTTTCACCAGAGTCACTAAAACAAATTTCACCAAAGAAGAAAATTATATACTGACCAAGTCAACGTGACAGCAACTAGCACGTCTTGAGAATTTTGCAATACATAAACAATACCATTTCATTTCATACTCAGACTAATTACAGTCTACATCAGTGTGCACTGCTACATGCCTTGTTTATTAGCATTTGAACTACTGCAGTCATACCTCTTTCCACTGATTTGATAAGCGTGCATCATGAAACAGTTCTCTGTGTGCACTGCATTTCAGGCACTCACTCTCAGTTGCAAGGATGAATTAGGAGCTAGTCTCTCTCAGAGACACAGAACATCCAGGATGTTTGAAGATTGGGTGAGGTTTTAAAAGACATTTTTGAGTTTTCAGCCTGGAGCCGGGGGAGCCACTGCCGTGCCCCGAGCACCATGGAGAGCTCCCGTGGGCCACCAGCTCCTGCCAGGCCCCACAATGCCAGGGCTCAGGCTCAGCCTTGCCCAGCCGCTTCGGAGCATCCCACGGCTCTTCCAATCTCTTTGGCAAATCTGAAACCTTCTGCCTATATGTTCAGGTCATAGGTACAAGCTGAAACGGTGGTAAAGCACCTCCTCCATGCCCACTTCCTCAGAGTGGTGTGTAAGATTGAGGGTTTAATTATCCATGTAATGATACACTTAAGTTGCCATATATTTAAGAGATTCCACTTCTGAAACTACTACCTACAGTGCGAGTATCATGCATAAATATAAACCCGTGTAAGATACATCATATAAAGGTTAAGCCTTATGCCATGCTCTTTTTTTACTATTGAAGCTGGTATTTTCATAACTCCATTGCACTTGTATCTGTCTAGTTCCAATGATTCTGCACTCCTTTCAGGTGTCTTGTATACCAGATGCACGCAAAAGCAGAATGGGAATGCAAGCACCCTCAAAAATGGGAATGACAGATCTCAGAAACTGCCATCTAATTTCTTTAGAGGGAATTTTACTTTTGACTTTTTTTTTTAATTGAATGGAAGAATATAAGTAAGCACATTAGGAAGATACAGTGGCAGACAGTAAAAGAAAGTCTATCATAGGGTCAGACATTGGTATAGAAACCATTAATATCACATTAATAAATTTCACTTTAAATGGACAGTAACTACATTAGTCTACTGTGAGGCTTCACAGTCCTCCAGGAGCATTCAGTCCTGTTTTGCATCAACTTTGCTTTAACAAAACACTTTTCTTTCTACATTTGTATAACTTACAAGTCCCTCACAAAATATGCACGTGCTCATGTGCACCCCCTATATATATATATATATATATATGTATATTTACAGAGAGAGCAAGCACTGGAAAGAGAGATGCGAAATGGGGTAATCGTACAATCCTAATTTTACACATGAACTCTGAAGAGATTTACGTTTTTAAGTTAAATATCTGTCAACAAGGCATCCAGGAGATAACACTAGCTACATTTAAACTCATCTGTACAGTGCATTAGCAGTGCATCGTTCATCTAGGGGTTTTATTTTCACAACTATCAATATTTTGATTCTTAAGACAGTTTGGAACGTTCTTCCTCAGTATATGGATTTATGGTTTTTCCTCCCAAGAAAACCAAAGCATAAAGGCAGGGGGGAAGCCTAGGGTAAGAAGGTTTGGACCTAGGTTATTAATAAAATAAATTTGGGAACTTCCTGACACATGTAATGTACCTAATGATTCATGAGTCCATCTCCCTTAACAGTTTATTTTTTCTTTAAATATAACAAATTTGTTTCCCCTATTTGGTTCTGCAGGGGCATAGTGAAAAGAAATTTACTACTTCCTAACAAACACTGAGTTGAGATGGAATTACAGCAATCTCTGCTGATAATCTGTGTAATACAGTCTACAGTTTGTAACATCAAAGATTTCTGAAACCTAGTATCATTCCACAACAAAACCACTCAATAAAGTGGAAAAATAACAGGCCGCTAATAGTATCACTATACAGTAATAAACTGCATAGTCAATTATATTTTCATTGTCTGCTTATCTTTATTGTAATTGAAATACGTAGACATTATCCAATGTTACTATCAACAGTCATTTATGTTTTAATATAACTTCTTGTAAGGCCAAATTAAAAGTCCAGGAAATCTTTCTAAAATTCTTTATTTTTCAGTTCAGGTTAATCCCCTGTCTAGTCCTTGTAAGTATAAATAAAGTAAATGATGTGTCATTTGAGTAATTTACTAAATGCTGCATTTGAAGTAGAGTGTTACACAAACAGCTCAAAAAGCAGAAACAATGGTAACTCTATATATTAATTGATTCAAAACTAGGAAACCTGCCACCTAAAATTCAAAGGAGAAACAGTCCATATGTTTTTTCTAAAGTTACTGCAATCCTGGAAAACCTGAAGATATTTATTTCCTTACTTAATTTTCCCTTTGTAGAAAACATTTTCAATAAATGGTGAAACTCATTTTTCCAGTAGAAACATGAACTGGGAATTCATCAAGTCAGACAAAGGAATAGGTTCCTCAGTAGATTCACTAATTGATGAAACCTGTTCTGGACTTCTGTCTTTGCTGATGGACATTCAGCTTGCAATAATAATTCAGCCTGCAGACCTTCATCGCTCAAGGCCAGGGCAAATTTTCTAAAGCAGGCTTATCTATGCAAGGGACGCAGGATTCCAATTTTTCCAGTTACAGATATGAATGTGCCAGAATATGGATCATAGAACCTAAGCTACCTAGAATATTCTTTGGCTAAGATTTTGTCAGTTCTAACTATCATTACCAATGTCCATCCTACCACGCTCAGTACCCAGCTTAGGCAAATTATAATAAAACAAGACTACACTGAATGAAAGATAATTTCTCAAACCAATTTTGTATAAAAAGTGTAAGACAGTTTCACACCATTGAACTAATTTGACAGTCAGACATTGGAATAGTCTCCCAAGGGAAGTAGTAGATTGCCCCACACTGGACCATTTTAAGTCTCAGCTTGACAGGGTGTTGAGCCATCTCATATAAACTATAGTATTACCTCAGAAGGTTGGACCAGATGATCCTTGAGGTCCCTTCCAACCTGGCATTCTATGATTCTTTATTCTAATTCTAAAGCATCAATACTTTGTGGCCTCCAACACGTCTACATCAAGTCTCTTAAATCTCTTATCCTCCAAGACTGGTACCTGCTTTGGAGATGCTTTTCTTCAATCATAGCCCATTGCTGGTAATCACAAATTTTGAAAATGAAAACAATGATCATAATACTACTATGGAACACTAAATTATATTTTGCGTAAGTTACAAAAACATTATATAAATTTATAATAATGGTGTCTGTGAGCTGAAAGCGACCATTTCTGACAAAAAGAGTGTATTTATTGTGGGAAAGGCACAATTAAGTTATTTCAGATTGTTCTTTCACACATAACTATGACGGTGCCAGTATTTCAAAGCAAAACATCACAGAACAAATTAATACACTCAGATGCAAGTTAAGTGATTTGGCTTTTAATATCTTGTGTAATTTATAAAAAACCCAACAACTTCCAGGGCCTGACTCTTCTTCCCAACAAATTAATGCAAACTTTGTTGCTAACTTGAAGAGGCTGCTGCTCAGAGCACAAGAACATACAAGATTGAAAAAAACCCAAACAAACCCCATGTAAGATATTAACACATAAACCTATAGAGCACAGTTATTCCATTACGTACTCATCTGTGAGCTGTGCTATTTGCACAGGAGTAAGAATAAAAACCAGTCACTACTTATATCAAGTTCTACTGTTCTAATAACATACATTTTTATGGAACTCTTTTTTTTTTTATGGAATACATAAAGAAGGTTGTTTTCAGATTTCAACATTTAGACAGGGTAAGAACAGACTTGGTCTGTCCTTTAGGAAATGAGAAAAAAGGAGCAGGACCTTTGGAAACCTTTACAGACAAAAAGCACAAGACTCTTAGATTTGCTAGTCACGGTGGAGCACAGCGGAGGAAGACAAGTATTTCTAAACAAAAGGAACTTAAATGACAATGCCACGTATGTCCTTATAAATACATAGAAATATTAACAAGTTCTTACTGGAAAACAGAACATAGAAAGCCACAGACAAAACCCTTGCTTTTCTTCTTAAATGTGAACAGAATTCTCAGGTAGTTTTTCCATTTTGATTATTTAAAAAAATCCCAAGAAGTAACTGGGAACTCCAACTAGGATATTACTGTTAAAGAGTTGAAAGGGATCCAGACTTTTTGCACTTTTAACTAGGAACTGATGAGAACCTGCTCATGTTTTCACTTAGAACATAGCATCTTAAGTTACTGTCACATATGAAGGAAATGCCTTCACAGAAAAACTCTGGAAGCCCGAGTTCTTAATGGCTAGTTCCCCATGGGTATTATCCTACATAAGTGATTTAAATAATCTTTTATCTAGTAGGATTTACGAGAAAAATAACCTTGTACCACTTGAGCTACCTAAGTTACTTAACATGGTTTTTTTTTACCCTAATTTTAAATATTTCCAACAGAGATTAAAGAGTATTTCCTTGAATGGCAGTTTGAAGTACTGGCTATTTTTATATACAGTATATGTATTTGTTTATAAATAACTGTGTAACCACAAGATTGCACTCAGAAAATTACAATATGATGTTTCAACATGTTTGCAGCATGAAGTCTAAATGGAAGGAGTCCTCTAGCTTTTCATGCAGCAGTACTTAGCAGATGCTTCCGATTTCTCATTTTCTTTTTGCTTTTAAGACTGTGTTCACACAACCATTCTTCGAATTCCACACTCACAGCAAAACTTTGCCCATTCCACTGGATACCTTGTTCCACATTCATGACAGAACTTTGATAACTGTACAGATGAATTTCCTTCGCTGCTTTTTGAACTTCCTCCATTGACTGAGGATGGGGAGTCTCCACTGTCATACCCAATTTTACCATCAGACCTGAAAATCCCCAGATAAAGAACATTCTCTGTAACACAGTTCAGTACAACTTGATGCAAAATTATTGTAATCCTTGCAATGAATTACTGCTATTGTTACCATAATTTTCAAGCTTACATTTCCTATTTACTTACAGTGGTATAGCTTATAACTCTACCCAGACTCCCCTACTCATCTCCAGATACCCTTCTCAGCAAGAAAACAGAAAGTGCCAAAATTTTAGGAGCATGGTTAGATATTTGATTTACTATTTAGATTAACTAGAGTGTTAGAAAACTTAAAACTTAGCTTGTCAAAACAAGAAAGGCTACAACAGCAATACAGTTTTTATCCTACCCTTTAAAAGGGCAGACACCAGACAATGTGTGTGCTTAGCACGCAAATGTCATTCAACTTCACCTGAACCACTCACTTCCATTTAAAAGACCATTCACTTATTTTTTCAACAGCTCCTAAGAGGTTTTTGACATTTCTAACGCTGTCTTCTGTGCACATCTGAGACAGGTGATAACAAAAATGTTCTGTTAGATGATAAATACACAAAATGTATTGAAAATGTAAAATGTATTAAAAATGCCAAATAGAATCAACCATGAACCTCTCAACTGCAGAAAACAGTATTTTCCCCAACTTCTTTTAGACTAAGTACTCCGCTTCAATAAAGGTTCTATTGCCAACAAACTCCACAAAGTTAAAAGCTACCTTGAGTCTGAATTGCTAGTTTTTCTTTTGTTTGGTAGAGCACCTGTGCTCATGGTTCTTGCCACACTAGGAGGGGCTGATGTCCGTGTCTTTGTTGCGCCTCTAAAACAGAATAAATATGCAAACAGAAATATATACAAGAATATGCATTTACAAATAATATTTTTATATACAGGTGTGTGTGTGTATATATATATATATAAATGAGTTCAACAATCTACATATCAATTAGTTATATGAAAAAGATAATCTTTCTGACCAAAAGCAAACAGAAGAGCTTCAGCATCAATGTGCATGCTTTGGACTGAGCATGACTTGAATCTTACAATGACAAGCTAAAAGGAACAGTAAGTCCCTTCCCGTTCCTGTGTTTCACTTGCTATCACACCAAAATACAGGCACATCCTGCACTACCAGTTGTTTAGTACATGCTAATGTCTATCTTGACAGATTACAAGTAACTTTTTAGGACTGGCAGGGCTTTCAGAGAAATAGAGAGCAGCTGACTGCAGGTCTTAAAAGTTTTAAAAATGTAGAAAGGATACCACAGTCCAAATACTTTATGATCAATATGAAATGAGTCACAAGAAGTATTTTTTCCTTCAAATCCACTGACATTATTCAGGATGCATACTTCCTAGATAATGCTGTAGAGCTGCTCTCTTCAAAAAATATTATATTTATAAATATAGATATACACCAATACATGCAGCATGGGCAACAAACAGGAGGAGCGGGAGGCCACTGCACAGCAAGAAAACTGATATAGTTGTCATCACAGAAACCTGGTGGGAAGATTCACACAACTGGAGTGCTGCGATTGATGGCTACCAACTTTTCAGAAGGGACAGGCAAGGAAGGAGAGGTGGTGGCATGGCCCTTTATGTTAGGGATAGATTTGAATGCCTTGAACTTAATGATGTGAATGACAGTGTTGAGTGTTTATGGGTAACAATCAAGGGAAAGGCCAATAACAACAGTATCATAGAATTTTTAGGGTTGGAAGGGACCTTTAAGATCATCTAGTTCCAATCCCCCTCCCACTAGATCACGTTGCTCAGAGCCTCATCCAGCCTGGCCTTAAAAACTTCCAGGGATGGGGGATTCCACCACCTCTCTGGGCAACCTGTTCCAGTGTCTCACCACCCTCATGGTGAAGAACTTCTTCCCAATGTCTAATCTAAATCTACCCTCCTCTAGTTTGTATCCATTCCCCCTAGTCCTATCACTACCTGACATCTTAAAAAGTCCTTCATCAGTTTTCTTGTAGGCCCTCTTCAGATACTAAAAGGCCACAATAAGGTCTCCTTGGAGCCTTCTCCCCCCCAGACTGACTCACCCCAACTCTCTCAGGCTGTCCTCACAGAAGAGGTGCTCCAGCCCTCTGATCATCCTCGTGGCCCTTCTCTGGACATGTTCCAGCATGTCCATATCTTTCTTGTAATAGGGGTTCCAGAACTGGATGCAGTACTCCAGGTGGGGTCTGACAAGAGTGGAGTCGAGGGGGAGGATCACCTCCCTCGACCTGCTGGCCACACTTCTCTTGACGCAGCCCAGGATATGGTTGGCTTTCTGGGCTGCAAGTGCACACTGATGGCTCATGTTAAGCTTCTTGTCCACCAGCACCCCCAAGTCCTTTTCCTCAGGGCTGCTCCCAAGCCAGTCACTGCCCAGCCTATATTGGTGCTTGGGATTGCCCCAACCCAGATGCAGGACCTTGCACTTGGTCTTGTTGAACTTCATGAGGTTGGCATGGGCCGACCTCTCCAGCCTATCAAGGTCCCTCTGGATGGCATCCCTTCCCTCCAGCGTGTCAGCCACATCACACAGCTTGGTGTCGTCAGCAAATTTGCTGAGGGTGCACTTGATGGCCACTGTTCATGTCATCGACAAAGATGTCAAACAAGACCAGTCCCAGTACTGATTGTTGAGAAACTCCACTTGTCACCGGCCTCCACTTGGACACGGACCCATTGACAGCCACTCTTTGGGTGTGGCCATCAAGCCAGTTCTTTATCCACTGAGTGGTCCATCCATCGAATCCATATTTTACCATCTTGGAGACCAGTATGTCGTGCAGGACAGTGTCAAAGGCTTTGCTCAAGTCTAGGTAAATTACATCAGTTGCTCTTCCCTTGTCTAATGATGTTGTGACCTTTTCATAGAAGGCCACCAGGTTTGTCAGGCATGATTTGCCCTTGGCGAAGCCAAGTTGATTGTACCCAATCACCTCTTCGTTATTCTTCTGCCTCAGCAGTGCCTCCAGGAGGATGTGCTCCATGATCTTACTGGGCACAGAGGTGACACTGACTGGCCTATAGTTCCCTGGATTGTCCTTCTTCCCCTTTTTGAAAATGGGTGATATGTTTCCCCTTTTCCAGTCAGTGGGGACTTCACCGGACTGCCATGACTTTTGGAATATAATCGAGAGCAGTTTAGCAACCTCATCCGCAATTTCCCTCAGTATCTGTGGGTGTATCCTGTCACATCCCGTGGACTTGTGCACTTTCAGGTTCTTCAGATGGTTATCAACCCGATCTTCACTTACAAGGGGCAGTTCTTTCTTCCAGCCCCTGCCATTACCTTCTGTGACTTCAGGAGTGTGGGTAGAGCCCTTGCCAATGAAGACTGAGATAAATAAGTTGTTGAGAACCTCTGCCTTCTCTGTATCACTTGTTACCAGTTCTCCCATTTCCTTTCTGAGGGGGTCCACACCTTCCCTAGTCTTCCTTTTGCCATAAATATACCTATAGAAATTTTTTGCTATTCCCTTGATCTCCCTGGGTAGATTTAATTCTAACTGAGCTTTAGCTCTTCTAACCAGGTCTCTTGCTGCTTGGGCAGCTTACTTGTATACCCCCATTATAGCTATCCTTTCTTCCACTCCTTATAAAGTTTCATTTTGCGTAACAGTGTGTCCAGGAGCTCCTTGCTCATCCAGGCAGGTCTCCTAGCATTATTTCCTCCCTTCCTTTTTGTCAGTATACTACGCTCCTGGACACGGAGAAGGTGATCCTTGAATACTGACCAGCTGTCCATGAAGCAAAGTCTGGCCAAAATACCATGGGACAAAGCCCTAGAGGGAAGGGGGCCCAGGACAGCTGGTTAGTATTCAAGGATCACCTTCTCCGTGTCCAGGAGCATAGTATACCGACAAAAAGTATACCGACCATAAGGCAGACATCATGGTGGGAGTTTGATATAGACCCCCCAACCAGGATGTAGAGGCTGATGAATATTCTATAAGCAACTGGCAGAGGTCTCACAATCACCAACCCTTGTTCTCGTGGAGGACTTCAACTTCCCAGATGTCTGCTGGAAATATAAGACAGCAGAGGAGGAACAGTCCTGGAGGTTCCCGGAGTGTGTGGAAGACAACTTCCTGACACAGCTGGTGAGGGAGACAACCAGGAAAAGGGCCCTGCACAATCTGCTGCTTGGTAACAGAGAAGGTCTTGTAAGGGATGTAAAGGTTGAAGGTCATCTTGGGCAGAGTGATCATGAAATGATAGAGTTCTCAGTTCTTGGAGAAGCAAGGGGGGGGAGCCAGAAGAACTGCCACCTTGGATTTCTGAAGGGCAGATTTTGGCCTGTTTAAGAACATGGTTAAGAGCGTCCCTTGGGAGACAGTCCTGAAGGGCAAAGGAGCCCAAGAAGACTGGTCATACTTCAAGGAGGAACTCTTAAAAGCACAGAAGAAGGCCATCCCCAGGACCCAAAAGAAGAGCCAACGGGGAAGAAAACCAGCCTGGCTGGACCTGAGGAACAAAAGGAAAGTTTATGGCCTTTGGAAAAGGGGGTTGGCAACCACCTATGAGGGATACATAAGCTGCAGTGAAGCTATGCAGGGGGAAAACCAGAAGGGCCAAGGCTCCAGCAGAACTCAACTTGGCCACTGAGGCTAAAAACAACAAGAGTTTTTTTCAGTATATCAATAGAAAAAGGAAGACTAGGGAAAATGTAGGCCTGCTGATGAATGAGGTGTGTGCACTAGTGGTGGAAGACACAGAGAAGGCAGAGTTACTGAATGCCTTCTTTGCTTCAGTCTTCACTGCTAAAGCTGTCCCTCATGATTCCCAGACCCTGGAGGCAAGGAAAAATGTCTGGAGAGAGGGAGACTTTCCCTCAGTAGAGGAGGACCAAGTTAGAGACTGCTTGGCCAAACTGGACATCCATAAGTCCATGGGCCCTGACGGGATGCACTCGTGAGCACTGAGAGAGCTGGCTGATGTTATTGCTGGGCCACTCTTCACCATCTTTGAAAGGTCATGGAGAACAGGAGAGGTGCCAGAGGACTGGAGGAAGGCCAATACCAGTCCAGTGTTCAAAAAGGATAAGAAGAAGGACCCAGGGAACTACGGGCCAGTTAGTCTCACCTTTGTCCCTGGGAAAGTGATGGAGCGAATTATTCTGGATGTCATCTCTAAACACACTGAAGAACAGGAAGTTATTGGGAGTGGTCAACATGGATTTACCAAGGGTAAATCATGCTTGACCAATCTGATAGCCTTCTATGATGACAAAACTGGTTGGCTGAATGAGGGGAGAGCAGCAGATGTCATCTACCTTGACTTCAGCAAGGCTTTTGACACTGTCTCCCATAACATCCCCATTAGGAAACTGAGGGAATGTGAACTAGATGAGTGGACAGTGAGGTGGATTGAGAGTGGCTGAGTGACAGAACTCTGAGGATTGTGATTAATGGAGCAGGGTTGAGCTGGAGGCCTGTAACCAGTCATGTCCCCCAGAAGTCAATACTCGGTCTGGTCTTGTTCAACATATAAATCAATGACCTGGATGAGGGGACAGAGTGTATCCTCAGCAAACTTGCTGAGGATACCAAACTCGGAGTGGTGGCTGACGCTCCAGAGGGCTGTGCTGCCATCGAGCACGACCTGGACAGGCTTGAGAGCTGGGCAGAGAAGAACCTAATGAGGTTCAACAAGGGGAAGTGTAGGGTCCTGCATCTGGGGAGGAAGAACCCTATGCACCAACATAGGTTAGGGGTGGACCTGCTGGAAAGCAGTTCTGAGAAGGATCTGGGAGTCCTGGTAGATAGTAAATTATCCATGAGACAGCAATGTGCCCTTGCCACCAAGAAGGCCAGTGGGATCCTGGGGTGCATAAGGAAGAGTGTGGCCAGTAGGTCGAGAGAGGTCATTCTCCCCCTCTACTCTGCCCTGGTGAGGCCACGGCTGGAATACTGCATCCAGTTCTGGGCTCCCCAGTTCAAGAGAGACAGGGAACTGCTGGAGAGAGTCCAGAGGAGGGTGACAAAGATGACTGGGGGATTGGAGCATCTCTCTGATGAGGAAAGGCTGAGAGAGCTGGGACTCTTTAGCCTGGAGAAGAGAAGGCAGAGGGGAGACCTTATTAATAATACCTGTATCTAAAGGGTGGGTGCAAGGAGGATGGAGCCAGACTCTTTTCAGTAGTTCCCAGTGACAGGACGAGGGGCAATGGGCACAAGGTGGAACATAGGAAGTTCCATTTAAATATGAGGAAAAACTTCCTTTATGGTGAGGTTGACAAGGCACTGGAACAGGCTGCCCAGAGAGGCTGTGGAGTCCCTGTCTCCAGAGATTTTCAAGACCCGCCTGGACGCAGTCCTGATTAAAGTGCTCTAGGCAATCCTGCTTTAGCAGGAGAGTTGCACTGGATGATATTCAGAGGTCCCTTCCAACTCTGACAACTCTGCAATTCCGTGAAATAGGGGGAGGAAAGGAAAGAAAGTCTATGCAGCTGGGCATCAGGGCCAAATTTTTTTCTAATCTGTCACAGTCTTCTTAAAGTTGGCTTCAATAGTATGACCACAAAGCTGCTTTCCCCAAGGCTCATGGGTTTTATGAGAAGTCAGTATGCAACGAATAGCACATCCTACACATACAGAACACCTCACTGCTTCCTTTGATGAGTAAAGAAACATCAGAATCCCCTGAAAATTCTGAATAGCACTAGGAAAAAGAGATAGGAAAGGGGCAACCCTTTATCATCAGTGACTGATATCAGAATTTCTCATAATTGCTCAAAAAATTACCATCCGTTGCAATTTCTTCTCCTTCAGCAAGACTTCAGTGACTTTGACATCTTATGTATGACCAACCAAGTTTTTCTTTTGTCATTCTTGAACACAGATGAATAAATTAAATTTACATTGGGACTGGCTCATGGACATTAAAAATATTAAAACAAGACTCCATTCACAAATTTAGTCACCAAGAGCCCAATCAAGAACAAAAAAAACAAAAGTGCCTTTTTTTTACTTACCTTCAGATGAAACTAATTGCTCCTTTCAAATTATTAACAACTTAGACTTGTTTTGGTTTTCAAAGTATATATAATGAAATTCATTCAACTCCAGTAACTTCAAATGCAACATTGACAACTGAGGAACAACGTATTAAGACATTTTCTTAAGTACTACTGACTCAGTTTTCTCTGGACTTTCAACTTGGGTTCAAAATACTACTTTTTCAAAACCAACAGCATTATTTTTTTTAAACTAAAGTCTCTTCAAGTGTGTACTTTGAATAAATTTTTTAACATGATACTAGGAGTCCTCGATACTTGAAAGAAAGTAACATGAAAAATTGTCCACTATTCTTATCTGTACTTCAACTATTTACTTCTCTAAAATATGTATAACATAGCCTCAACCTCTTGAAGTACTCTGAAAATTCCCCTGATGCTTTAATACTATGTGTATACTAGAGGTATGTCCCAATAATCAGTGTTTTAACTACACAAATGTATGGTGTCTAGTAGAGCACACAGACCACTGACTGAAACATGAAAAAAAAAATATCGAAATATTGAAAAGCCGCATTGAAAGTGCAGTGTCCACCCTGTCTACAGAGGGAGGCAGAGTCTCATGAACAGATAAAACATCATTAGTTGAAGGTTTAGCAAAGATATTTTAATTCTGAAATGTTTAAACATAACATTCTGCATAATTTCTGCAGATTTTTGTTCCCCAATTAGTTTTCTAAAAATACAGAAAAAACCCAAATCTATTATCAGGCTAGAAACTTTAATGCGAGTCTTATAATTAACCACAATGATTTCTGCCATTTTGATGAGTAAATCAACAGAAGTAGCAGGCTGCCACTGCCTACTTTATTCATCCTAGACCCAGACATATAATTAGCAACAGGTTTCATGAATGTTTGACAACAAATCTTGAAATTGCATCCTTAAACTGCGATCTGATCTCTAGAGACAGATATCTTCCAACAAAGTCATTCTTGATTATCTCAACTTTCGTCTCCACAGCTTGGTCTCTTCTGCTCTGTCCAACCCCTGCTACTTCTATCTACTTGTCCAGTTCTGCTGTCTTCTTCTGTTTTGTTGGATTTTATTTTATTTTTTAATTTTTATTTTTGCAAGTTATATAAATCCCTACTCTACATTGTATCTCATGAAGTATTAATGAAGTCTGACTGCAGATGAGGCTTTGTACCAATACTACCCTTAACTCTTATAAACTGGATGTACCTTTAAAGACTTTTATTATCCATTATCCATTCTCAATTTCAAAGGAAATAAGATTGAAGGGGATCTCTCTAAAGCAGCTCATGTTGTACATCTAGTTGAATTACCACTGCTCACAAAACGAGAAACTGAAAGAACTTCACAAAAGTGGCTTGCCTTTGTCTATTTATGCATTCACAAAGTGCTTGGATTTTGCTATAAAATGCTGAAACATTACGCTTGCTTCCTAGATAGGGCGTTTCCAGATATTCTTGACAACTATCTCTGTCACCCACAACAGCTCATAGTTCTGTGCAAAATCATAAATAAGTTCCTTATGACTAATGGCATGCATGCTGAAGTCCAGAAACCTTTCCATTAATTAACCATCCATATTGCTGTGCTGAATTTAACAACGTCTGGTAGCTATTCACATTTGTTCAGTGCTGTTGGCATATTATTGAATAATATGAATAATTCAATAGTATTATTGAATAACCTCCTGCAAGGAAGGCAGATTTAATTAATGAACACAATGGACATTTGAATAAGAACAACAGTTGTGTTACAAAGAGCAGAATAAGTGCCTATACTCTTAAAGAAGGTCTCTTAAGAAAAACCCAATCAGTGCTCTAGGGGTAGGGGCTACTGTAAGCATGGTTAGTAAGCACTAAGGAGGCACTAAGTCAAACGTTCAACATCTTAGTAATGTATTAGACAATGAAAAACTGACCTAATTTTTGATGGTTTGCAGGATTTATAAGCTCTAACCAAGCATGCAAAGAACAACAACAAAAAGTATCAGTTACTCTAAAAAGCAATTCTTTCCCTTAATTCCTTTTGCTTTTTCAAACAGAAACCTAAGTTCAAATATTCTGGTCCTGTCTCAAGATATTTCAGCTTAGGTTACAATCCTAAAAGACCATTAAGAGATTTAGACACATTTGTTCCATTTAAAGCGTTACATTCCATGTACATAGCATGTAATTCATTACTCATTTATCCTTTGCAACATGCTTTAAGGTGTTGTTTATCAAGAACCAGCCCACTCGAATTTGGCATCTTCCAGATTGTATCAAAGGGTTAACTACAATATAGTATCTATTCCCTTTTTAAAAGATTGGAATACCCTTTCTTCCAAACTTGCATCTTAAACTTGCTGAATATTCAGAAGTCTTGATGTGAGATCAGCTGGATTTAGTAAAAGACTTTACCTCTCATTACAAAGTCTGCCTTGCTTACATTCTTGGATTATCACAGCTATTTTACAGAAGTAGAAGCTAGATAAATATTTGACTTTAAGAAATAAAATTACTTTGTCACAGAACATTTGTCTGTAAGGCAGATAAGTGTACAGTTATCAGGCATAAATGCTTACTTCAGCTTTACATCATGCAAATTCAGTTTCATCTCAGGTTTACAAAGTTCTTTACTCTTAGTCCATAATCAGTCCGTGACAGAAGAAATAAAATCTGACAAAAGTCTTCACCTTTCTTGTCCTACTATGAAGCTGTTTACCTAGCATGAAACAGATACTAATTATATTACATACTCTTCTCCCACAGCATTTATATTTAAATCATACTGGGCAGCACATGTCTGTCAAAGTCACAGTGTCACTGTTCCATTGCTTTGGAGGAACATTTCTGCAAAACAGATAAACCACGCTGATTTTTAGTACTTACTTCTTCATAGGCAACAACTCATTTGGTCCTTTGATGGCACTGTCTTTTTTTGTATTAGTGTCATAAAACTTTTGCACATCTCTTCCAGTTTGCAGTGGTGGGCCTAACTTGTCCATCTTACTACTAAAACATATAAAGGGGTACTCATAAGGAGATTGCTAGATTGCTATTTAAGTTATTACAAAAAAAAATAAAGTACTCACAATTAAATACTTATATTCCCAAAGAATTCCCATTGACTAAAAAAATGTATAAAACAGACTTCAATAATCCAGCTTAAAAAGGGTTGTTCTTACTTTAAAGAGGAGAGGATTTCATAGACTTATGTTTAGGTTAGGTTTCCAATGCATTGATGTTTTAAATTCTTTTTTAAACAAAACAAAAAGCCTAATGCCAGTTATCCTCACAATTTGCACAATGCACTCACATTTGGCCTTTTATCTTTTAGTAATGGCTTTCATAATGCCAAACTTATCACATCTAGAAAAGGGGGCTCATAATTACAAGTCACAGTAACTTTATTAAGATGTTAGAAAATAACAGCGGTTTAAATACAAGCCTCCTTAACTTTAGAATTAACAAGAAGGAAAATGTCTTTTTTTTTTTTTTGTAAAGCTGAATATTGTGGCCAGAGACGATAACATGCCTTCCATTCTCTTATTCTCTGCAAAAAGAACAAAGTCTGAAAAAAACCCAGCTTTGTTATAAAAAACCCACTCCCACTGGGCAGCACCATATACACATAGACAGTATTTTAACACTCTTTTACTTTTATGGATAACATTTCCAAATCAAAGAGAACACACCAAAAATAAAATTTTAAAAACATTCATCAAACAAAAAGACCTCAAAAAAACCCAACCAACCAACAAAAAATTTAAAAAAAATTCAAAACACACCACCATCCCTCCCCTCCCACACATCACCACAAGATAACTATAGCTTTTAAAAAAATCATAACTTATACTAGAAAGAATTAGGTCTTCAAGTAAAGTTCTTAATCATCTTCAACCATACAGTAAAGCCTGCAAAATGCACATTTTATCTGCACCCCTACCTCAATCATGTAACAGAAGTTTCTTCTTAATCTCAAAAAAAGCATGGTAACTTAAGCCTTAACTGGAAAATGAAGACATTTAGAGTATTTTTATTGATCTTTCTAAAATTAAGAACTATAAAGAAACAAATTAAGGAAGATCGATGGAAATATCTGGGTAGCTGAAGCTACGCTCTTCTGTAAGCTTCCCACCCCTAAAGGGATGGCATAAGGAAAAAAAAAAAACCAAACAAGCAAAAGCAAGAAAACAAACTCTCACACAGAGAGAAATAATTTCTTAAAATTACTATGCAAGTTTTCTGATTCTTGTCATAGAACCTCAATAAACTGCAATGCCAGGAAAATTACTAAACAGCTAATCGCTGTCAAGGAAGTATGTTATTTTCAACATAGCTTTTAATATATATATATATATATATATATATATATATATAAAAGACTCTGATGTATCTCCAATACAAATATAAACCATGCTAAATGATATTCATGCCCACCCTTTCATGTTCTAATGAGAAGAAGCACAATCGTAAGAGACTTCTGCAAAGACCAACTGTTGTGTTAAAAGGCCTAAGTAATTTGGGAGGAAATAAACCCCCACGCATTCCATCTGATCCTCAGATACCAGAGGGGCTGGAGGCAGCTGGGATTAGATTGAGTGATGCCCAATTCAGCATCAGTAGTCCGGTTGCGCCCAACACCTACATTGGACTATCACGATTCCAGATGCACTACTAACATCACACTACCTGCCTAGTTGCACCTCAAGTGAACTAGCATGGCCACACTTACAAGGTTTGGTCGTGTTCAGCGACAACTCTCATGGCTAGATCAACAAATAGTGTAATTTACTGAAGCAGAAGATACATGAGTTCTTTGGATTGCTGGTGACAAATTAGCTGTCTAAAGCATGTTCAAATACCAAGAATGTGAGTGAATAATATGGCCTGGCTACTAATGCGTAAAGTGATAAGAAAGAAAGAGGAAAAGGAAAAAAGAGAAAAGGGGGAAAAGGTGCTCTAAAGAGGTTTCTAAGTTTACCAGGGTGCACTCGGTGTAACCAAGTGTTTGAATCATACCCAAAGGCATCCCTATGGAGAGGAAGAGAGGCTCAGCCAGTTGACTGATCCAAGAAGTCTAGGGTTATCCTGGCAATGGTACCTTCCCTGATATCAATGGTATCTTCCTTAACACCCTTCCTCTCTTAGGCCAGTTTTATAGGGTTATCATCTTACAGGTGGAGCTTGAGTGACTCCAGTCATACATACCTTTGTCATGATTGGTGTAAAATTCTCTCGGTTCACTTTTAAAGGTATAGACTAGGGAAAATTCAGAGCACATGCTCAGTGAGGGGCGGTCATCCCTATGGAGGCAGGTAGCTTTTGGAATGGAGGTGTGTTTTAGTATTATAATGAGATTATAATGAACAAAGTTCACTAAAGGACTGTCTTTTGCCAAAAAAGTGACAGATTATTGGCCAAGGGTATAAAATATGCAACTTGTCAGTTCTAGGGGACCTTCAGATCCCTATGCTTATTAGAGAGTCTAGCCATGATACCTCCAAATGTGCAGCTTGTCAGCTCCATAGTACCTTCAGGTCCCCACATTTATCACAGAGCCTGGCCTTAGTGTCTCCACTCCACCCTCGGTGTGGTGTCCTTAAGAGTCAGCACAGCAAGCTCCCATGATGTTGCCAACAACTAGAATTGCCTGGGCAATTACCACGGTACAGACTCTGCACGTTAGCTGCATTCCACTCTAAAGGTTCTGTCTATTTTGTACCTTTCCTTACAAGGTGACTATAGGTCTGATTTCTAAATCACCTTATCACAGCTTAATGCTGGGCTGGCAATTGAACAAATAGCATAAAATGTTTTCTCAGATCCAAGCAGTGGCCTTGGTTCTGCATACCGTTCTCTAGCCATAACTACAAAAATTGCACATTATCAGTCCTAGAAGCAGACACTGACTGACAATATCCTGTTAATTTCAGCAAGTGCAGCTACTTAGAAGAGACTTAACTGAAAAGTAAAATGACTAGAAAGAATATTGGTTCTATCCTGGCTCAAACCAGGTCACACTTCCAGCAATCATTCCATGCCACCAAGATAAATTCTTATTTACCTGATTTCATTGAACAAAGCTGTGTAAGTTAGTCTTAATGAAAGGAACAAGCTATTTTAAAAATACGATTTTTAGAGGCTACCAAGCTGTATGGGAAATATATAAATGGAATTTAAAATTTAGTAATAGTGGTTAGGCGTGCCATTCATATTGCATTTCAGCATTAAGACAGTACTGGACATGATTCCCAGGAAGCATAATTTTGATCAGCTTAAACATTAAATAGAATGTTTTATCCCAAAAATAAAATGACAAAGCAATTTCTAAGGGTTAATTTGCCATACTGAAAAACATCACATAATTTCCCAAGTCCCAGTTAAAAAAAAAATATAAAAATACCATTAATAAATGAAACATTTATAGACAATTAATCTGTACAGGCAAAAACATCTCTGGCTGACCACAAACAGTGGCATGAAGTTCTGCTAGGCAAAACTGTTTGCATGTGGGGGTGGAGTTAGCCTGTTTGCTTAGCCTTAGGATAGGAAGAAGAACCTACCCAATTTTTTCTCCTGAAGATCTGATTACTTCTGACATTTTACTAGAACTGCTCCACCCCTCAAGAACTGTAAGATAGCGCTAAACTCTGTACTCTTACAAAATATGTATCAAACTTAGGATCTTAATATGATTCTCTATCAAAATATAACTCTAACTAGAATTTCTGTTGAATTAATTTTCCTTTTCTCAGTTCTTTGACATCAAAAAGACAAAGTCCTGTTTTCATATAAGTGAATTAAGGTTTTTGTACTGACTACAATAGTCATGTGCTCCTCTTGCCCTCTCACTTGTTCTGTAGGACTCAGAAATGACACCCTTATGCTACAGTGTCATTAATACTTACAACTGACTGTGCTCTTACAGTGTACAGGCAGAAAAAGAAAACTCTCACAGCAGAGCTCAGTTGACACATCCTGAGCTTCGTGTGCAAAACAGGCCTCACTGCCACTAAGCTATATTATCTTTATGATGCTGTGGTGTGATGTCTCAGCAGACCCTTACTTGGAGAGCAAAGGAAGAGAATTCAAATTTAAAACCAAAACCGTATAGCAAACAAAGACTGAAAATAAGGGAGTTCAGAAAATTTGGTTGCATTCCTGCTCATACAAAATAAACATTTATACTGCCATATTGAAGTTGAACTTTATACGAAATTAGGTTCAAGAATCTTTTTACAGAACTAAACTCCTTAGAGACCCAGTTCATTCCAGCCTTCACTTTTAACACACAAGCACGAACCAGCTTCGTGTGCCTGTCACGACAGTTACAGGCAGCAGTTCAAGAGTGCCACCTAAAGAGCAAGAGGGAAACTGCATGCCTGTGTATTGCAGTCACTTCTGGCTGTTAATTACCAGTCGTTTCTTGTCCCTTCTCATACCCATCAGAGAACAGGTACCATGACTCTACAGAAAGAAGCACTGTCAGATTAAACTGCCCCCCCTTCGACATACATATATTTAATCCTTGATGCTGCACAATATAATTGTCATTTTACTATAAAGCCTCACTACCTCTCTGCCAAGCCTGAATTTACAACAATCTAGGAAACAATGGAAGTTTTCACTTCATTAATATGTAACACCCCGAAAAAATTACAGTTTGCCATAGGGCAAACTGCAGGATCTTGTTCTTACAGCAAAAATTTAATTAACTTGATCAAAAGAGTGTGTAGGCTCTTAAATATTTGCCAAGGAAAATAAATAATGTGATGACTTAATATCCCATTTGAAAGATTGTGCTTAAAACAACATACGTGCAACACTATGCTCAGTAGATCAGTTCACTAACAACTCAGAAAAAAGACTGTGAGGTCTGCCTGACTTAGGTACAACAGAAGCCCAGATGTAAGGCTTCCCACTTTACTGGTTAAATAGGAAATGTAACAAAAGAACTATGTCTTGTTGGAGGTTATTTTTACAAAATTTTAAAAGCACTCTTATTTTAGAAGATGACTCTAGCTGCAATTAGCTATACCCTAAATTATAAGATGCTTTAATGTTTAAAACCTCTGTCACTACTGTATTAACTATTCTTACTCTCCAACTTACAATGATGACTGTCTGTCCCTGTTCTGATATAATTTTATAGGTATTTTAACAGTACCTTATGTATTTCCCCCTCACACCCCATTACTGAGGCTGAAACTATCAAGAGCAAAATTGTCACTACTAACCAATCTGAAACACCTAACTGTTCCATGTTGTAACTGCTCCTACACTTCTTTGCTTCAATGGAACTCCCAATGAACTTATTCTCAGAAGTGAATGCAAAGTACCCAGAAGAAAGAATTCCTAGGTCTCAGGTAGAATTCTTAGAAAAGAGACATAGCCATCTATGAGGAGACTGGTTAGTATGACCAGCAAGGTATCATAAGGACTGTTTGGCAAAGACAAGAAGAGAACAATAACTTTTTAGGAGAAGTGAGGAGGACTGCAGGCAGATACATACTAATCACATCCATACTTTTACATCCACCCCTGGATGTGTTTAGTCATCTAGATGTGGCACTTGGGGACATGGCTTAATGCTAGACGTGGTAGATTAGGGTTAATGGTTGGACTCCATCTTGAAGGTCTTTTCCAACCTAAGTGATTCTGTGATTCTGTGAAAAACTAGAAACTGTAGGACATTAAGTGAGGTTATGAGCCTCTCAGCAGTGATCATAATCTTGAGAGCTACGCCAATCAGAAGTCATCTATTTACAGTTAACAGCGTGTGTGAACAGAGAGAATATATATATTAACTGCTATCTGGCTTGGTCACATCACAAGTCTTCCTCCAACCTTCAGAAGAGGAAACGGCACACTACACAAGACAAGGTAGTAAATGCAGTGAGCAACTGACTGGTAAAATGCAATAAAGCTTCCTTGTTAAGGACTGAAGTCCAAAACCTGTACCCGTCACAAACCAATACAGACTACAATTAAAACTCTATCAACAGGAAAAAGACTTTTCCAGACAGGTGGGATTCATCACTGAGGTCAGAAACATGCCTTGATATTATCTCTGCTAACTTGTTTTACTGTGGTTTGCAGACCTCCTTGTTTGCCACTCATCACTATGTGTTAATTCAACTTCTGCATCTCAAGCCATCTTGTGCCTTCTCCACATGGTTTGGAATTCCATTATTTCCTTTTCCCAGGAAAAGGACACCCTTCTGCAACCAGCACTTCCACTTCATTTTTCTTCCCTGTATTACAGAATCACAGAATCACACAGAATCCTAGGGGTTGGAAGGGACCTCAAAAGATCATCTAGTCCAACCCCCCTGCCAGGCAGGGTCACCTAGAGTACATCACACAGGAACTTGTCCAGGCTGGTTCTGAATGTCTCCAGTGAAGGAGGCTCCACAACCTCTCTGGGCAGCCTGTTCAGTGCTCTGTCACTCTCACAGTAAAGAAGTTTTTTCTGATATTTACCTTGAACCTCCTATGCTCCAGTTCGCACCCATTGCCCCTTGTCCTATCACTGGACATCACTGAAAAAAGCCTGACTCCATCATCCTGACACTCCCCCTTAACATATTTGTAAACTTTGATGAGGTTGCCCCTCAGTCTCCTCTTCTCCAAGCTAAAGAGGCCCAGCTCCCTCAGCCTTTCCTCATAAGGGAGATGTTCCACTCCCTTAATCATCTTGGTGGCTCTGTGCTGGACTCTTTCAAGCAGTTCCCTGTCCTTCTTGAACTGAGGGGCCCAGAACTGGACACAATACTCCAGATGTGGCCTCACCAAGGCAGAATAGAGGGGGAGGAGAACCTCTCTTGACCTACTAACCACACCCTTTCTAATGCACCCCAGAATGCCATTGGCCTTCTTGGCCACAAGGGCACATTGCTGGCTCATGGTCATCCTCCTGTCCACCAGGACCTCCAGGGTCCCTTTCTCCTACACTGCTCTCCAGCAGGTCAGCCCATAACCTGTACTGGCACATGGGGTTGTTCTTCCCCAGATGCAAGACTCTACACTTGCCCTTGTTGAATTTCATCAAGGTTCTCCCCGCCCAACTCTCCAGCCTGTCCAGGTCTCTCTGAATGGCAGCACAGCCTTCTGGTGTGTCAGCCACTCCTCCCAGCTTAGTGTCATCAGCGAACTTGCTGAGGGTACATTCTATACCCTCATCCAGGTCGTTGATGAAGATGTTGAACAACATCGGTCCCAGTACCGACCCCTGAGGGACTCCATTAGTCACAGACCTCCAACTAGATTCTGTCCCATTGACCACAACTCTGACTTCTTCCTTTCAACCAATTCACGATCCATCTCACTATCTGATCATCAAGACCACACTTCCTTAGCTTATGTACGAGGATGCTGTGGGAGATGGTGTCAAATGCTTTACTGAAATCAAGATAAACCACATCTACTGCTCTACCATCATCTATCCACCTAGTTACTTCCTCATACAAGGCTATAAGGTTGGTCAAACATGACTTCCCCTTGGTAAAACCATGCTGACTGCTCTTAATGACGCCCTCATCCTTGATATGCCTAGAGACAGTGCCAAGAATAAGTTGTTCCATCACATTTCCAGGGATGGGGGTGAGGCTGACCGGTCTATAGTTACCCGGGTCCTCCTTCTTGCTCTTTTTGTAGACTGGTGTGACATTTGCTATCCTCCAGTCCTCAGGCACCTCTCCTGTTGCCCATGACTTACCCAAAGATGATGGAGAGTGGCCTAGCAATGACCTCTGCCAGCTCCCTCAGCACCCACGGGTGCATTCCATCCGGACCCATCAATTTATGGATGTCCAGATTGCTTAACTGATCCCTAACCCAGTCCTCATCAACCAAGGCAAACTCCTCCTTTATCCTGACTCCTTCTGGGGCTATAGGGATCTGGGGCTCCTGGGGAGAGTCTGCAGGATTAAAGACAGAGGCAAAGAAGGCATTCAGTACTTCTGCCTTCTTTATATCCTCTGTCACCAGGTCACCCACCTCATTCAGCAGTGGGCCTATATGGCCTCCAGTGTTAGTTTTATCTGCAAAGTATTTGAAGAAGCCCTTTCTATTGTCTTTGACCTCACTTGCAAGATTAAGTTCCAAGGAGGCCTTAGCTTTCCTAATTGCCTCCCTACATCCTCTGACAACAGTCCTATATTCCTCCCAAGTGGCCAGCTCCTCCTTCCATGATCCATAGATTCTCTTTTTCCACTTGAGTTTGCCCAGCAGTTCCTTGTTTAACCATGCAGGTCTCCTGGCTCCCTTACTTGATTTCCTACCCATTGGGACACTCTGATCCTGAGCTTGGGAGAAGCAGTCCTTGAATGTTGACCAACTATCTTGAGCCCCTTTAATACCTTTCCCATGAGACTTCCCTTAACAATTGTTTGAAGAGGCCAAAGTTGGCCCTGCGGAAGTCCAGGGTTGTGGTCTTGCTAGGTATTCTATTCCTCTCACACAGGATCCTGAACTCCACCATCTCATGATCACTGCAGCCAAGGCTGCCATTGACCATCACCGCTTCAACCAGACCCTCCTTGTTGGAGAGTACGAGATCCAGCAGTGCTCCTCTCCTAGTTGGTTTGTCCACCATTTGCATTAAGAAGTTATCATCAATGCACTGGAGGAATAACTCAGAAATTTAGAATTATGTGATTATTTTTGTGTAATATGTACTCTGTGTATACAAGTTCACAACTGTAGTCGGAAAGGCACACAATCAGTACCACATCTAGCACTCAGCAAGGACATCCTGGAATATCTAAGGCCTAGAAGAAACAATCAAGATGTTTTGAGGGTGTTTTGTGTACATCACTAACTTGGCAAGAAGATTCAAGGTCCATTGGACCTAAGGAATGAAAGATGTGATAAAGAGAACTAAAATCGAGCAGAGATTGTAGTTTTCAGTGGTTGGAGTTACAAAACTTGTGAGACTGTGTCCTTTCAGTGAATTTAGCACATTATAATGTCATTATGATACTAAAAATCATACCCCAGGGTCAAAAAGACCCCTGCCCAGGTGAAGAACCTTCCCCTGAGTATGTGCAATAGTAGAAATAGTGACGTAACCATATTATAACTACATGTACATTGCTAACCAATCACTATAGAGAGAGGATGGACTTGGAAGCTTGCTAACTTTATAGTTTTATGTACAAATACATTGTGAAAAATCTCATTTGTGTGCTTGATTTGTGGGAAGGCACCAAGCACCCAGCAATAAGTAACAGTGTCTCGTTCCTAAACAGAGTCTCTTTTGTCTGCATTTTGGGAGTTATTTTAAACAGTAACAACATCACCATTCCTCTCTCACACTGATCCAAGGTTTCACAATAGGAATCTACCTCCCTGCCTGTGGTAACACTCCCCTGTAATCACGCTATCCCTATCCAACCCAATCCCCCTTGCTTCTGATAAAAATAATTTCCCTTTGCTCACATTCAACTTATGCTGTTTACCAGAAATGCACAAGATGACTCTTTCCTTTATTCTTGCACTCCATCCATTTGTTGCTTCTAAGATATGAATGCTGTCTTTGATTCCATCACAATTAGCTATGACACAACTCTAACTTGATGATTCTCTGTAGCCTCTCATTTCTCACGATAACCTAGACCATTATTTCCAGATTTTACAATTCTGAGAAAATATAGGAAAAGAGAGCAGAAGGAACGGAAAAGCTGAAGTCTGATGCAAGGCAAAGAAAAGCAAAGGTCTTAATCTCACAGGGCAAGACAGCAACCCTTTTCCTTTCCCATCTTCCATTATGATGTGTTTCTTCAACACCAAGAGTAACATTTTTCAGATCTGCTGAACCATATGGATCTCTAGCGCATGTGGCTTCTCTTTCCATTGTGTTATCTCAAAATTAAAGAATTCTACCGCTTGTTTAACTGAGTCCCACAACACAGATATTTTTTGTTGGTTTCCTCAAGTCATTTCCTCCCTTCCCTAAACAGAAAACTTGTTTTTCAGTAATCGAAAGACTGTCCTCTCAACTTACCTTCCTATTGCTTGCATGGTTTTGTCCTTAACTTTGGAGACTAAAGGGCTCATTCTCTTTAAGTTGAAGTTGTTTCATCAACTTTACATCACATTCTTTACCTTCTTCCTATTCTCACCAACCCTTTTGGTTTCACCCCTAAAACAGGCTTTTCCAGCTCCATCTTGTAAAACTATAAACATACTTAATCTCTTCCATCTTAAAATCCTAATAATCCTTGTGTGAGCAAAGGGTCCTTCTGGGCCCATATTGAGAGGGCCTCTAGAAGAAACCTGGACTGTCTAAAGAACAATTCAAGGCCAATGACTTGTACTTACTCAGCTAAGTAGAGAGATGGGTGCTGTGTGAGCACAATAGCAGAGTATACCAAATGCTGCTCTGGTATGCAAAACATTTGCTTAGAAGATAAACAAGTGCTTCTTTAATTTGAACTAAGTAGAGGTATAAAGGTTAACATCAAATGATTCGACTTAGGCAGCAAGACCTAATCAATGTAAGTAGATAACCCAAGGGGAGTTTTGGAGATCTTTTGTGGGTTAGAACCATGTAAAACAACCTATACCTAGGTAACCATACCAGTAACACCATATACTGCTGAAGTTACCTAGATACCTGTATCAGAAACATCAAGTTTGGGTACAAACTGGGCAAAATAGGGACCAATAGATAGAATACAATTAAAGGCAGATTGCTTGTTTGGGAGGAGAGTGGGAGGAAGAGTGATGAAAAAACGCCCAGAAAATGGAGAAGAAGGGGGTGGGAGGAAAATGGTAGTATCAGTAACAGCCCTGATTACACCAGCACTTTCACTGAATGTAAATTCCTTTCTGGTAATCAACATCTACTGCTTCTTGTTGCTGTTGTAGAGCACTGGTTTCTGTTGCTTCATTTGTGTTCATTCATTTGATGTCCCTTGAGTATTTTAAGACAGGAAAGCGAAAATGTAAAGTATCCATCCTCTTGTGCTAATAAGGAAGATCCTTCTCAATTGGCTTGTGATCTGTGGCAGAGGCCTCTTTTATTTCCACAAATTGCAGGAAGTAATACTTTACCCTTTTCAATTTACTAAGAAAAAAATTATTATGCCATCCACTTCTGTATATTCTGTAACTTTTAAATCTACTTTATATTTATTTTTATCACTTTACCTCCTTTGGTGTTATTTTAACATTAGAAAATGCATCCTTGACTACTCCAATGTTCCTTAAACACTAATTATATTAATAAATAAAGGATAAATTCAAAACACTCACTTCTAAAGCTTGAAGAAGAAAAATGCAAGTGAAGCAGACCACAGATACTTCAATAACTAGCCCAACATAAATATGAAATAAATGATAAATGACAACGTTAAATGGAAACTTACCCTGCTTGTGGGTTCACCATTCCCAATGAGTTTTTATGAGCTGGTGATAATGTCTGAATTTTGCTCCCACTGGATCCAGATGAAGATAGTGCTTTACTTGAAGAGGCACCTTGCAGTTGAAAGCAAGCACGGAAATATAAGAAAATTTAAGATTTTGCTGTTGGAATGATAAAATTAATTATATATATTGATTAGCTAAGTTTAAAACAAGTTTTAGAAAAATTGAGATATAAACAAGTGTCAAGACACTAGGAAAAATTAAGTGAATTATCTGTAAATGTCTAGAAACAATCGAGACTTCAATTAAAAAAACTGGATCTTAATTACTTTAGTCAGAACAAAAAAGGAAAGAAGTCTAGAATGTCAAAGTATCTACAAACAAAACATTCTTGATATCTGTTGATGTCTGAAATCAGAGTAAGATCAGTGTTTGCATAATCACAACATACATGTCTGACTATGGATTTTCACCAATTCATTATGATATTCAGCATACAAATTACAGAATTAAGCAACAGAAAAATCTCAAGTGAGAGATCAGTATTAGATACAATTATGCATTACCACACAGAGTAATTTTGCAGGCTCAATTTAGAAAACTTAATTTGACTCGATATATAAACCACAAGAGGATGCTATCTGCTCAAGAGTCTTGTTGAAGAGATACCAATCAGTGCCCCTTCCAAATTTACTTTAAACCAGGACAAATGAGTTTTTAGAAAACATTATACCAATTTCAACAATGAAGTAAATAGCCATCATATACGTAAATAAAGAGAAATCACAGTAAAAAAAAATGTATTGAAAGAAATTGTATTATGAAAAACAGATGCCATCTTATGCACTGATGGAACACATCTCTTTCTATGAATTTTTTTGTCAGTTTAAATCATAGAATCACAGAATCATTTCGGTTGGAAAAAGTACCATATCTACATGCCTTTTAAATCAGTGGACAATGCTGTAGAGATCCTTTGAGCTACTAAAATTATATTACTTATACTGTATAGGTTGAAAACTAATATTTAGAAAGGAAATAGAAAATTCATAACACTCATTTCATACCGACAACAGTTTTGCTAACACCACTTGGCTGTGGTAATCGTGATGACGATGGTGGCGTTGATCCTACCGAAGGCATCTTCTTAACTGCAGCAGGTTTGTACTGTAACAAAATACAACCTAGAAATTTAAGCAATTAAATAAAACTATCTATATAACATGATAGATAGGTAATTATCTCAGATACTGTGGAAAAGCAATGATCACCTACTAGGTAAACTGTTTCTGGTATGGGACGGTGCAGATGGTTTCTGCTACTCTGCTTTCTTATAAATACAGCTGAGCAAGTCAGAAAGATTATCTAAGTTCACTCAGTGCTTTTGGTTTTTCATCTTTGTGTATTTTCTGCTTTTCTACAGCTATTCTCGTATTTTTTCACAGCTGTCTGGTGAGCTTAACATTATCATCTGTGCTGGTTTCGGCTGGGATAAAGTTAATTTTCTTCATAGTAGCTGATATTGGCTATTTTTTTTTATTTATGCCGAGATGTTGATAATACAGGATGCTTTTGTTATTGCTGAACAGTGCTTACATGGAGCCAAGACCTTTTCTGCTTCTCACACCACCCCATGAGCAAGTAGGCTGGGGATGCACAAGTTGGGAGGGGACACAGCTGTGACAGCTGACCCCAACTGCCCAAAGGGATATTCCATACCACACAACATCATGCTCAGCATACAAAGCTGAGGAAAGAAGAAGGAAGGGGCGAGGTTAAGAGTTAGAGTGTTTTGTCTTCCCAATAAACCGTTACGCATGATGGAGCCCTGCCTTCATGGAGATGGTTGAACCTGCCTGCCAAAGTAGTGAAATAATTCCCTGTTTTGATTTCCTTGTGTGCACAGCTTTTGCTTTACTTATTATAGTATCGTAGTATCATCATTCTGGTTGCAAAAGACCTTCAAGATCATCAAGTCCAACCATTACCCTAGCTCTGCCACATCCACCACCAAACCCTGTCCCCTGGCACCACATCTGTCTTTTTAGATGTATCCAGGGATGGTGGCTCAAACAACTCTTCAGACAGCCTGGATCCCCTAGTCCAACTCCTGCCCCAGAACAAGACAACCCCAAGGTTCATACCATGTCCCTGAGGGCATTGTCCAAATGTTTATTGAATATTGTTAGGCTTAGTGCCATTACTGCTTCCCTAGGGAGCCTATTCCAGTGCTCCACCACCCTCTGGGTGAAGAATCCCTTCCTAATGTCCAAACGAGCATGAAACTGTCTTAATCTCAAACCATGAGTTTTCTCACTTTTCTGATCGTATCTCCATCCCACCAGGGGCAAGCGAGCAAGCAACTGTGTGGTGCATAGTTGCTGGCTGGGGTTAAACCACATTGCCTCATTACCGGTTAATTTTAAAAAGAATACTCAAGGGAAGAATCTTTTTTGTCTTTCAAATCTTATCTGTGCATTGTGGACCAGTCCCAGCACTGATTTAGAAAACAGTGCAAGAATCACTAAGTAACTGCTTGTGCCTGTAACTCTTCACAGCTTCCAGGAAAAAGAGCATTACCACCAAATGAAAACACACCTACACGTTAATACCTCATTTATTTCCATCCCAAGTTAACTACTGCAGCTCTGGCCTTAATATGCCTAAATTCTGCTATGCCTCTAATTAGCCAAAATATTGCTGTCAGTTGACCTGTAGTCATGCATCTTTGTCCACTTTAGAAACAGTCTTGAAGTGGACTCAGAAGACTTGCACAACAGAAGTTCAATTTTCTTTACCAACACTGCATCTCTACTTCCTGCTGCTATCCTTACCTGTCATTTTCACAAATCTCTGAATTTCATTTATGACTATTTTTGACTTTGCAATTGCTGCCATCTGATTTACAGATCTCTGCAACTCTTGTAAGAAAGCAAAAACCTCCTCCATGCTTAGTGTCTAAAATTAGCCTAGTGCAAATAATAAAATTACAGAATAAAATAGTTAATTCAATTTAAGAGCAACACAATACTTAACAAGCTTGATTTGATGTTGAATGCAAGTTACAAGTTAAGAAAAATGTTGTAGTTCACCTGTGTTCGAGTAGGAAGCTTCCCTTTGGTATCAGCTGCCAATTTCCCCTTATTAGTAATACGTGCTGCTTGCTCCTTACAGAAATTGATGTGTCTGTCAGCAGCATTTTCATTAAATCTCCTCTGACAGTATGGACACTGAATGTAATCTTAAAAACATAAAAACCTTATATTAGTGATTTTGTTAAAAGTGATTTAAAGTCTTTTAAAGACCAGCTCCACTCCCAGAGAAAATTAAGGTCTCTTGAATCTGAAAATGAAACACACATTGCTGGGGAAAAGACTATTGTTCACAGGTAACACAAAAGATGTTTCTTGTTTGATGGATAAGAATGAGAATGGCCGAGGATCAGAAATAACCTAAGCAAAATCAGAAACACTTGGAGAGATGATATTCAGCAGAGAAGGTGGCCAAAGAACATATGGACATGGCAGGGGTATAAGCTGGAAGGAAGCAGAGAAGAGAAAAGGTTAAACAAAAAATTCACAAATGCAGTTCAGTTTGTTCAAGAAATGAAAAGAACTTAAAAACCTTTCCCATACAAATAGCGAAAGACAAAAATACCTGTTTCCTCTGGTAGTTTTAAAAGGATTGAGAAACACTAACTGCAGTACTGGAAATGATACCTTAAAAAAATCAGAAGTGTAACAAAGAAAAAAAAAGAATCACAGGAAATCAAGTCAAAATTAGGAGAGATCTATAGAGGCATGCAAAACAGGGTATAACCTGTGGCTGCATTATTTTTCAGGATAAATTTAGTCACATACCAACAGTACTACTTGCAGGAAATATTATTACTAATATTGGGGAAAAAATAGCAAGGCTATGTAAATGTTTAGAATACTGAAATACCCCTCGTGTTTGGACTGCAGTTTCAGAAAGACATTTTCGTGGCTAGAGACGTGGATGTTGAATTCCCCAGATTACAGTATTCAAAACCACGTGAACATCAACTTCAGAAAAGTCACACACTGGCAAAGCAGGTTAGATTAGTATGTTCCCAGGTGATTTTAGAAATGTACTGAAGAAAATGAGGAGAGATTCGAGAGTCACTGCCTCCAAGAGTACAGTTAGGTATTATACCATCCAAAATAAGATTTGGATTACAGGTTACTATTCCAAATGTAGCAGTTCTGTCTTAAGTAGTTGTTCTTTTTAATTAATAAAAAGTTTTGAGTAAGTCAAATGATGCAGCGGCCACCAAACCATGAACCCAAAAAGTGACCTAAAAAGTGTGAACAAAGGACACAGGAAGAACACAGGAATTCTCAACAGCATGGGAATCTCATGTGATAGCAACAACATATTTTATTTATTTATTTTACATAAACTCCACTACCATCAGAATACTCAAACATACACTGTATCTTAAGAGACAGATTGGAATGGTATCTATACGGTCAAATTAAGCTAGGCCCAAAGTTAAAAAAAACCCACCAAATAAACTTAAAAAAGCAAAATAGAAGCCCCTAGATAATAAGAAAAGATATTTCTAGCTGGGGCACAGCTCAGTTCCCACCAAAGACTTTCAAAGCCCACTAAAGTAAATGGATCAAACTATAGATGATTAATGTACACTCTTTAAGAATCAGGGATTGTCTCATCATCATTTTGTAAAATGCTTAGCACCAGTCAGCCACCTGCCCAGGTGGAAGTACTGTTCGTATTGTCCAGAAGTACTGTTAGGTTTCAATGTAAGCTTTACAAAATACAAAATAATCAAAACAAGTGATCAGTACACATATGCAGTCAAGTTCAATGCAAATGACTTAGAATCAGAGAATCATCAAATGTTATGGGCTGGAAGGGACCTCTACAGATCATCTAGTCCAACCTCCCTACCAAAGCAGGATCACCTAGGGCAGGCCACACAGGAACACATCCAAGCAGTTTTGAAAGTCTCCAAAGGAGACCCCACAACCTCTCTGGGCAGCCTGTTCCAGTGCTCCATCACCCTCACAGTAAAGAAGTTTCTCCTTATGTTGAGGTGGAACTTCCTATGTTCTAGCTTATACCCACTGTTCCTTGTCCTATTACTGGGCACCACCGAAAAGAGACTGGCCTCTTCCTCTTGACACCCATGCCTCAGATATTTATAGACATTATTAAGACCCCCTCTCAGTCTTCTCAAGACTAAACGCTGCCAGTTCCTTCAGCCTTTGTCATAGGAGAGACATTCAAGCCTCTTAATCATCCTCGTAGCTCTCCGTTGGACTCTCTCCTGTAGATCCCTGTCTCTCTTTAATTGGGGAGCCAAAACTGGATACAGTATTCCAGGTGTGGTCTCACCAGGGCAGAGTAGAGGGGGAGGAGAACCTCCCTCGATCTGCTGTACACACTTTTCTTCATGCACCATAGGATGCCATTGGCCCTCTTGGCCACAGGGCACATTGCTGTCCCATGGATAACTTACTGTTCACTCAGACTCCAAGGTTCTCTATGGAGCTGCCTTCCAGCAGGACGACCCCTAATCTGTACTGGTACCTGGTGTTATTCCTCCCCAGATAGTCAACAAGGACTCTACACTTGTCTTTATTGAACTTCATGAGGTTCACCTCCACCCAGCTCTCTAGCCTATCTAGATCTCATTGGCCAGCAGCACAGCCTTCTGGTGTGTCAGCCACCCCTCCCAGTTTTGTATCATCAGTGAACTTGCTGAGGGTACACTCTATCCTCTCATCCAGGTCATTGATGAAGATACTGAACAAAACTGGACCCAGTACTTCTCCCTGTGGAACACCACTGGCCACAGGCCTCCAACTTGACTCTGTGCTGCTGATCACAACCCTCTGAACTCTGTTGTTGAGCCAGTTTTCAATCCACCTCACATTCCGATCATCTATCCCACATTTCCTGAGTTTTCCTATGAGGATGTTATGGGAGACGGTATCAAAAGCCTTACTGAAGTCAAGGTATATGACATCCACTGCTCTCCCTTCATCTACCCATTTGGTCATGCCTTCTTCATGACTTAAGCTGCTTCTTAATATCATGAGACTATTCCACACTTCTAAGGAAAAGGTGGAACATGAGATGGAAGAACCAGCAATACTGCTTATTTGCAAACTCAAAGCATGCAATTAAGTAGGAAATATTAATACAGAACTCTTCTTCTAAAGGGAAAAGACCAGCAGCTAGTTAGAAATAGGCATTCCAAAGTCAGAGCTGAGTAGGAGAGGACAGTTACACTCCATGATACCATGCACAATTCTCCATCTCTCCTACACGTGAAGTGGAAAAGGAGCAAGGGTGGCTGCCCCTGCTCTATTTTTGTTCTGTTCTATTTCTGGGAAGATAATCCATTGATCAGTTTGTGCATCTTCTCTTCACGCCAGGTTTCCTCCTCCTAAATCTTACCCACTGCAGCAGGATGAAACCAGGAGACTACAAACACTAAGACTCATCTAGGAAAAAAGTAAGAAGTGGATGGATGAAAAACAGAGGCACAGAATCTCTCTCTTCCTTTACCTCCTATCTGCTTCCAAGCAGGCTCAATAGAGTTATTTCCTTTGCTTCAAACTCATTTGTGGTCTCTGAAACCAAGGGAGCACCATTTTAATAGCTTTCCAACCTAGATTTATTTCTGGGCTCTTCTGCTTATAGTTCAGAACATATACAACTAGATTATTACCAACCCTTTCCAGGATTAAGCCTTATGTTTCTTACCCACAGCATTAGCTATTGGTTTTACTTTATTTTAAAATGCATATGGCAAGACAGAGTGTACTGAATGCTGAATAATACGACTTCACTTCTTAATATGAAAGCACAATTACAATCCTAATACTGAGCTAACAGGTTTCCTGTAGAGAAACAAGGTGGGGAACACCCACATCCTCACTTGATCACAGACAGGCAGAAGCAAACATGGTATTTTTTGTTTCTTTTCCCAGTCCTTCTGAAAATAGTCTTTGAGCTGATAGTTCGGGTATAAATAGTTCAGCTCTCGGGACTAGAGGAAGAAGTACATTCTCTAACCTCGTATCACATCACAGAAGTTAACTGAAAAGTTTATTTTCTTCTCATTAACATCAGACTGCTTCAACACTTCACCAAGCCTCGCTTCTCAAGGGACCAAAGGACTGTTCCTCCCTTGTTAATATAAATCCCACACGTCTCACGTAGCCAAAACCCCCACCACGTGAGGAAGGATCATATGCGCACTAGAGCATACACTGCATACAAGAAACTAACTATGAATTCAGCAAGAAATGGGAGAGATTACACTTGAAGAACACTGTCAGTGTGCATTCCTATACAATATAAATAGGTTGTGGGTGTCCAGCATCTGCAGCTAATTAAAAAGGTAGCCTGCTCTTTCTGAGCAGTTCCACTGTTGCACAGAAACAAGGCGTCAAAACAATTTGTTCAGCCTATGGTTTATGGAGATGGTAGCAAGCGGCAAGCTGGCCACAACTACGCTTGGATGCAGTAAAAACAAACTCATGGGCTTTGAAAGCTACACTGGATGCCAGCCACCCAGACCCACTATCACAAGCCAGCATCTGCATAGGGATAATGTGATAGTCACCTTCAAGAACTTGTGAATATTGTATTCCAACAAATGCATTACCAATTCAATTTTTTAGAAATTAAGTTTAAAAAAATATCTCTAAAGACCTTGATTGTTATACATACCAGGGTCATATGATGGTGGAGGTGGAGGAGGGAGTTTTCCACCATCTTTCAGATTAAGTCCTTTGGCTGCTCGTATAGTTGCTATAAATTCCTCGTGTTTTCGTTTCCAGTTGGAAGGTTTTTTGGGTGGTTCTGGCTAGGAAGCCAAAAAAGAAAGAGCTTTATAAGTCTGAAGTTTTCGCTTCAAGCTAAGTACATGCCTTATTTTAGTACACAACGTTATAGTTAGATTTCTTCCAGATCCTATTTTATCTAATTGTAACAAATTGCCAGCAGAAATAAGCCTGATTATAATGCATACACAGTTTGCCTAAAATGTTAATATGCAGATTAAATTATAACATACCCGTGGCTTAAGAGGCTTTACTGTGGGAATGTCAGTTCCTTCTGCTCTCTGTCGGCTGGAATCAAATACCTTCCTTTTCTTGGCAGAAGTTTTTTGGCAAATGGGTCCATGCTTTTTCTACAAGCAGACAAAAAACATAAGGATAATATAGAACTTATATTTGAAAATCCAAGTTATTAACATGTTATTTCCCTCTTTCTTGATATACCAATCAGCAAACAAGGCCCAGCTCTTGATGAATAAGAACAGACTGCTTTCACTCAAATATTTATGCCAGACAGTACTTTCAGAACAGAACTACAGGATTTTACAAATGCACACTCACAAAAACTTGGGCAAAGAGAAGGAAAAATAGGAGGCATCTGTGTTTGCTCTTTGCAATACAAATTTGATGGAAGGTAGGCAGCATTTGCATTGAGTGGCAAGACATAGCATCTGAAATCCATTTTCATATTTAAGGACAAAATTTTTTTCAAGACTGGAGAACACAGTATTTTGAAGAAGGCTAACAAAACTCTTAATTAACTAGCTGAGACTACATAATGCTAGGGCTTGTGTCTGCAGAGGCAAGGAATCATTCTGTGACCCTAGAAAAGATGCTTGTAGAAGCATGTATTTTCAGAAAGTGATGAGATGCTTAAATAAAATTAACTTTCTTCCAAGAACTTTAAGACTGAAACAACTGGAATAGAAAATTATTTGGGAAAAAAATACAAATAAAAATAATAAAAAAATACAACCCCCCCACCAAAACTAAATGTCTAGATCTACTTTATTTAGCTATAGTGACCACTGCTTAACTCCCATATCAACTTAGGAGATCTAAAAAGCCCACAGTGCTCATACCACTTACCAGTGCTGCTGGAAGGAAAGTCCTTCCACAGATCTTACATGGCAGAAGGTCTCCAGTTTGCACTGTAACCTCACCTAAAAAAAAAACCAGAACATATTTATATAAGAAAATTTGTTTAAATTGGTGATAAAAATTCTTCCTAAATTGCTAACCTCACATATTTAGCAATAACAACAGTTGTTACTGTAAAAGCATACATTCTTTGAACTGTGCAGAGACTGCAGATCAGAAAGGAAAAGATGATACACAAGTTCTTACACACTATTGGAATCAGTCAGGCCCAGTAACATGTTGGCATAAATTCTGATAATTTACAATATGAAACCTTTAAAGGATGCCTGGATGGCAACATGCAAACAACAGATTCACTGTAAGTCACAATGATAGCCCAAAAATACACCAATAATTGTCTGGGAGTTGCACGCCAATACCAGGGGGGGGGATCCAAAATGGCAGTGATCACACCTCCAATCACCACAACAACTGACTGGGGAATAAACCAGGCCAAGTAGAGAACTGTAAAATGTGCCTCAGCTGCCTCCCTAAATAAGAACCAAAACATCAGCCACCTGAAGTGTATGTATACAAATGCACACGGTCTGGGAAATAAACACAAGGAACTGGAGCTCCGTGCTCAGTCAGATAGTTATGATATCACAGGAGTAACTGAAACATGGTGGGACAATTCACATGACTGGAAGATGGTGATAGATGGCTATAGGCTGTCTTGTAAAGACAGGCAGGGGAGAAGAGGTGGAGGAGTCGTGCTCTATGTTAAAGAAAACCTTGAATGTGTAGAAGTCAACTATGGTAATTGTGGTAGCCCTATTGAATGCCTCTGGGTCAAAATCAGAGGGGTTGTCTCCAAGGGAGACATTACAGTAGGCATCCACTACCGACCCCAAACCAAGACAACATGACCAACGAAGCAATACTCTGGTTGCTCAGGTAAGCTTAAAGTCAACAAAACCTGGTCCTTATGGCAGACTTTAACTACCCAGACATTTGCTGGAAGAACAACACTCCAGTTCACCTGACATCCATCAAGTTCCTGGAATACATAGAAGATCGCTTCCTCATACAAATGTTGGATGTGCCAACCAGGAATGGGGCACAGCTGGACTTACTACTCACTAACCAAGAAAACCTGCTCTGTAATATCTCAGTTAGTGATAGACTTGGCTGCAGTGACCACAGTATTGGGGAGTTTGGGATACTGCTGAGCAAAATAAAAGTTAATGCCAGGACTAAGGTTTTATATTTTAGAAGAGCCAACTTGAGCTCGCACTGGGCTCAGTTGGAAGGGATCCTGTGGGAAGCTTCCATGGACGGTAACGGAGCTAGTGAGTGCTGGGAGTTTTTCAAGAACCCTCTCCTAGATACAAAAAACAGTTCATCCCCTCTAAAGGCAAGGGAAGTAGGCAGAGCAACAGATCCCCTTGGCTTAACTGTGAGCTTCTGGGTCTGCTCAGAACCAAAAGGGAAATGTACCAGAGATGGAAAAGTGGAACATTACCTGTTGAAAATTACAAGGGGATTGCCAGGGTATGCAGAGATGCAGTCAAGAAAGCAAAAGCTTCAGCTTGAGCTGACATTGGCCAGAGATGTCAAAAACTTCAAGAAAGGGTTCTTCACATACATTAACAACAAGCAGAAACAGAGGAATAATATTGGCCCACTATTAAACAGGAGAGGTGAACTAGTCACCAACAATACTGTAAAGGAAGAGGTCCTCAACACCTTCTTCACCTCTGTCTTTACCTGTGCTTTTGGGTCCCAGGCCATAGGAACAAAACTCCAGGCTGATGCAGACACCAACCCACCATCAGTGAAGAAATAGTTTGCGTCAACCACTACAGGAGCTTGACCCATACAAACTGATGGGACTGGATGCCATCCACCCTAGGGTGCAAGAGAGCTACTGATGCCATTGCAAAGCCACTCTCCATAATCTTTGAGAGGTCGTGGAGACTGGGAGATGTCCCTGAGGACTGGAGGAAGGCTAATGTCACCCCCATCTATAAAAAGGGTCCAAAGGAGGACTCAGGTAATTACAGACCCATTAGGCTCACTTCAGTCCCTGGGAAAGTAATGAAGCTAATCCTCCTGGGACTGTCACAAGTCAATTGCAGCATGTGATTGGGAAATGCCAACATGGATTTACCAGGGCAAATCCTGCTTGACGAACCTGATGGCCTTCTATGACAAAGTCACCCGCTCGGTTGATGCAAGGTGAGCAATCCTTTACCTGGACTTCTCCAAGGCTTTTGATATGGTCCCCCACAGCCTCCTCCTGGAGAAACTGACCTGCTATGGCCTTGACAAGTGGTCTGTGTGGTGGGAGGGGAACTGGCTGACAGACCCCAGAGGGTGACAGCAAATAGTTCCTCCTCAAACTGGCAACCAGTCACAAGTGGGGTCCCCCAGGGATCGATAATGGGCCCAATGCTGTTTACCTTCTTCATAAGTGACCTGAATGTTGGGACCAAGAGCACCCTGATGAAGTTTGCTGACAACACCAAGATGAGTGGAGAGGCTGACACTCCAGAAAGGAGAGCCACCCTCCAGGATGACCTAGACAGGCTGGAAGAGTGGGCTAACAGGAACCTTATGAAGTTCAATGGGGAGAAGTTTAACGTCTTGCACCTTGGAACACGTAACCCAGGAGTGCAATTCAGACTGGGATCCACCTGGCTGGGCAGCAGACCTGTGGAAAGGGACTTAGGGGTCTTGGTGGACAACAGGCTCAACATGAGTGAGCAGCATGCTGCAGCAGAAAAGAAAGCCAACAGGATGCTGGGCTGCATCAACAAGGGCATCACCATCAGAGACAGAGAAGCCATCATCCCGCTCTACTCGGCACTTGTCAGACCACACCTGGAGTATTGCATTCAGTTTTGGTCCCTGCTCTACAAAAAGGATGTGAACAGGCTGGAGAGGGTCCAGAGAAGGGCCACACAGATGATCAGAGGACTGGAGACCCTACCATATGAGGAAAGGCTGAGGAAATTGGGTTTGTTCAGCCTTGAGAAAAGAAGGCTTTGGAGAGACCTTATTACCATGTTCCAGCATATATAGGGTGGCTACCAAGAAGATGGAGAATCCCTATTCACAAGGAGTCACATGGAAAAGACAAGGAATATTGGGCACAAGTTGCTTCTGGGGAGACTCCCATTGGACACAAGAGGTAAATTTTTCACCATGAGGACAGTCAAACATTGGAATAGTCTCCCAAGGGAAGTGGTAGATTCTCCCACATTGGACAGTTTTAAGTCTCAGCTTGACAGAGTGCTGAGCCATCTCATATAAACTGTAGTATTACCTAGAAAGGTTGGACCAGATGATCCTTGAGGTCCCTTCCAACCTTGCATTCTACGATTCTATGACTCTATGAATTTAGCGAGTATTTTTGTGTCTTTGGAAAAGAGTCACCTCTTACAGCATCAAATATAAGTCGCATCCCATCACTTGTTTTTCTCTACTAAGTTCAAATTGTCTACCTTCTCATGGAAAGAAAAATTACTGAATGCTATTTTCACTACATATTTTACGCAGATTATTACTGACAGGTTACAAAAGCATTTCTCATGTTGCTATTCAGGCATCGGTAACAAAAATGTAAATGGTATACTTGACATACAACAGATTCACAGAACCAGATAAAAGACCAACAAATCAAAGTATCCAAGCCTATGCAAGAAAATACATTTATACTGTATGCATTATGCAACAGAATCATGGAAGAGATTAAAAACTCCACAGGGTTTTCCAATAACAGGCATCTATTATATGTAATACTATACGAGATACAGAGGTATTTTTATATCACATATACACCAATAAAAAGGCAGTAAGTTTGTATTGAGAATTCTGAGTTGCTTACTCTGTAGACAATACAACTCCCTCTATTTATACAAAGTTAAAACAAAAACACTTGGAAATTACTTGTATTTTAGGCAAATTAGTGGCTTAAACTAACAAAGTCATGAACAAATCATGTAATTATTTGATCGGTTTTTGTTCCCAGTTCTCCAGTGGAAAAAATTTTACATCTAGATATACATACTTGCCAATTAACTGTAGGACCAGTCCTAAAGAAAATGGAAAACTTAACAGAATGTTTCACGGCAAATTATAATGTAGATGCAGGCTGTCATGGTTCCCACTGAAAAACTCATTTCCAAACACAAAGATTAAAACTGAGTGAAATTTCTAGTTCCAATATGTAACCACTGGGTCTACTTCTGCCTTTTTCAATTACTTGAATGAAGTTCATAATCAGTATTTAACTATGCATAACGTACCAATTGTATAACACACTACAGAGCACAACACATTTTAAGAATCATATGAGAAGTGTTCTACAGTTTAAAACATTTATGTTCATATCTTTAATTAATTTTATACCTTTTTCATGTAGACATGAACAGACCCTTGCCACAGCACAGCAGGACTGCACTGACAGTCACTTTCAGTTTTATAGCTCAAGTCATAATCAAGCTTCTTTTTGTGTCATCTAAATGTATGTGTTTAGTTATACGTAAGTAGGAAACACAGAAAATATGCATATGAATCTTGTTTTTCTTCTGTTCTTGCATCTGAGTTATATTTGGATGTTATCAACATTTACTAGTAACTATTTTTTATTGTTAATTATATTTTTTCAATCTCTATTTTAAACAATCATGTCTGAATTTTTTTCCATAGGCCTGTTTTCTTAAATCCACAAGTCTAAGCATAATGTTAATCACAAGTAATAACATCCACACCGGTCTCATATACCTTAGATGGATGGAACCTGCCCTCATAATTTTTCTCAAGGGTAAGCAGCAATGGTAGTAAGCTTTTCTCAGTTCTCCCACTCAAAAACACAAGGTATGCACAGATTCATTTTGTTTGTTTCATTACTTTTTTCTTCAGAATTCTCAACACTCAATAATGCTAACAGGAACCACTGCAAACTCACTTCTGCTAAAGGCTTCGGCTTCCTCTTATCACATTATTCTAATACAACCCTCAGCTTTGCAGAAACAAGTGACAGAGGTATTCAATGGAAATGCAAGGTGACTCCATTTGTGTCTAAGGAATTAGCTGAACTCCATCAGAATTAGTGATCTTGAAAGCAGGGGTATATTTTAAAATTATTTGACCAAGAGAAGAATTCTTCCAAATATCTGCCTTAGTAAAAAAGAGAAGGTACATTTTCCAGCATATTCTTCTGTTCAGTGAACTCTGGAATTTGAGCCTCTGTTTAAATTCATCATTAAAAGAAGTAGACTTGACAGACGCTCACCTGATCAAGCAGTATTTACATACGACATACCAATGCATAACAAATGCCAATTAAAACTCACTGCAGCTACAGAGCTGGATTTCCTTACAACATTCCTAACCCTCCTTTGCTGCTGGCAGGTACTCAATCACATTTGCCAAGAGCCATTTCTACTGCCAACACCTCCTCCCCCCCTAATACAAATTAATGACCCAAAACACAAAAGGAAGTTATTTTAAAAAGTGAAAGTTCCTTAAGTTTTACTGAAAATGGGAAGCCTATGGTCCTTTATATTTGCACACTTATCCCTTCAATTTCTTAATCCTTTATATGTGAATTTCTTCTCCTTTAAAGTAACCTTCTCTCCCAGAAAAACCTCCACCACAAACAAAACAAATCCACCAAATGAAACAAATCTTAACACTTCTCTCAGGGAGCCCATGAACCTTCCCTTACAGAAGATTTAGCAATGTCATCAACATAAAATTTGATCATTTTAAAATAAAACATGGGAATAAGTTAGTGAAAGGTGGAAAAAAGTGTTGTGTTTTTTTTTTCCTTTTTAAAGACATTGATACATAATTTCTATTGTCATCAGTACACTTCTTATTTATGTAGCTTCCGCACAAGTGACATAAATGCACACCATAAAAGTGGAGGAATTCTTACACATTTTTAGTAGTAATGTTAGTATTTCTAACACCAGCAATAAAGAGGGTAACTTTCTTCACTTAAATTATTTAATTATTTTGCCTGCAGTTGTCAGCATAACTACTACAAAATGCAGTAAAAATGGGCAAAAAAAAATCTTATTCTAAGTGATTTTAGTCTGATCAAAATGAAGAATAAACAAAACCAAAATCTCACAGCTGAGAACTTGGGTATTTCTTTAAAAAAAGGGATGGATTGACTACCTTTTTCCTGATCAAAAATTAACAGAAATCAGTTGTTAAATGGGGATCTACTGAGTAAGGAGGTAAAAAACAGGGAACACTCAAATCAAGAAACAGGAGAAGGATTTGCTTGGCAAATGAGTCTGAGAATAGAAACTGGTAGTAACATGGTGTCATAGCAATTTTCTTCAGTCTTCTTTAAGTCTAGCAACAATGGAGGGATTACTTCCATTTTGGTTATACAACCACAGAAGACCCAAGATCCAGCAGTAACACTTCTTTTTCCTTTACTGTCTTTAATACCACTAATCACCAGCAGTTCACATGACCATATTAAACATGAATTAATATAGTTAACTTAGAAAGAAGAAAGAATAATGAATACAGACATAATTATTATTGTTTATCTAAACAACTTGGGTAAAAGAGAAGTATGTTCAAAATGGTTACGTGAATTCCAAAGGAAGGATAAATATTTCAGTTGAAGAGATGCCAAAACTATGATATACAGCTTTACACTCTATTCTCCTACTGTTTGCCTCAGACCAGGTCTCAAATAAAAACAGAGTTCAACCTAGTAAGATGCCAATTATGTGAATTAAACAACTAGGAGTTTTATTAGCAGCGCTACAATAATCTCACCACTTGTGTTTCTAAACTGTCCCTGCCAGACCTCTTCCTCCTCCAGCTACTTCCAGAGTACAACCACCTACCACATTATTTTTTCTACCCACAAATGAATAATTTATTGCACACATTCCTTTTTAATCTGGTCACAGTTCAGTTACCCATACTTTCTGTTACTGAAGTTGGAGTTTAACTGTGAAGTTAAGGTGGACCTCAAAGCCAACAGTCAGTCTCCCAGATGAAGCACAGTACTTTCAATACTCTTACAAATGAGTTTAGACTTCCTTAACTTCCAGAGATCAACATTTTTTCTTTCTCTACTCGCATGTTCAAATACAGCAACTAATTACAGTAGAAAGTGTGATCCATCAGTCCTCAGGTTTATCTTTCTCAATACAACATGTGGATCCATCAATACATAAGAGTTCAATCTGACACAGTCACAGGCATAATGCTAGCTCTTGCTGTCGTTTACAAATCAAGCAGTAGTGTAAACAGACCCCATAGAGAGAGGGAGCAGAAGTCTTCAGTATTGCTGAACAGCTATTATTTGAGGTTTTGTTGTAGTTTTCTCCTTTAGATAGCTTTGTATACCCAAGTATGTGTGCACTTAGATATAAAGTATAGAATGCTTCAAAGGAACAAAAATGCACTTATTATGAGTAACAGTATTTTGTTGTCTTGTAAAATATGTTTAGTTGCCCTTCAAAACCTTTTATTTCTATTTATTGTCACAGCAGTGACAGTACTAAACTATTTTGGCCAGACAATGGTGATAATCAGAACCATCAGGCCTCACTGAATGCAAACTTGCAAAAACACTCTCATATGATTTCCAGCCTTGAGACCACTACCTATTTGAAACTAGCAAGTGATCTACAACTGTTCAAAGTTTTTACTTGCCAAATTTTCTCCTGCAAAAATTTATTTGTTGCTTTTAGCATAACTCCCCTCTTATCTCCAAAAGCAGAGAATTTTCCTTTTATGTGTTCTCTATATATAATGCACTGCATTTTTTTCGTACATGAAATAACTGGAATCTATATCATCAAGCCACAGCACCTATTTCTTTGGGGACTGCCACCCTCCAACATACATGCACTAATCAGTACTGACTGGGTTGTATTTTTTAATCAACACATTAACTAAAAACAGTCTGAAGAGACTAATGACAAATACTGTAAACAAGAGCCACCCAAAATTTTACTGACACAGTGACAGATAGGGAACACTTCTTCAAACTGTCAAATACAATTTATAGCATTAACTTTTAAAGAGTAATTTTAAAGACTATTAAATAAGAAAAAGATGAACGTATAAAAGTAGAAAAAAGTGTATAAGTAATCGTGTAAGTTCTGCAAGTTTTCATTATTTTGCAAAAGGGAATTCTGAAATGCAAATGAAAGTCAGACAAATACATTATACTGCTTAACAACAGGCAGTACTTGCCATACTTTGGTAAAGTCGGCTTGGTAACTAATGATGTGCAAGATACACCCCACCAAGCAAATCCCTTCTTGACTATGCTACTCAGCAGTTTGCAGGAAGAGTGAGAGAAAGGAAGAGGAAACCACAGTAAGCTCTGTTTCTTACTATTCAGTCTTTCACATACTTTGAAATTTTTAAACAAGTAGGTTATTTGCAATTATATAACAAATAGAAAACCAACCTACTTTTATCTATCTACCCCTGATTTTAGAGGAAAGCCTCATGAATTCTTTCCTACTTATGTATTGACAATGCAGTCTAACCTTGTATAAACCTGTCACTTCTGCTTCCAAAAGATAACAAAAAGCAGCATAACTTCCATTCCTTCACACTGACAAGCTTAAGTAAGACTTTTATAGTACTTCACCATGTTTTTGTATTAGCTCTTCAGTCTGATAATAAAAGTACATTATATTTGCCAAAATTACTGTTATTGCATTTAACATGAGACTGATGATGGTGAGCTAGGTATCACTTCCTTGGGAATAACATATCAAGGAGAGCCACACTACCTCAAAGTGACAACCTGGAGGAGGATTCTGTGAAGAAGGGAGGTTTTTTTGTGACTGAAAAATTCACTGCATGCAGTCAAGAATGGCTGTAATGGCAGCACATGCACAATTCAGTCTATGGTGTAATTCTGTTTTCTGTAGCTGTCTGCCCTTCTTTCCCCCCCTCATATAAGCGTAACTTTTATTGAGAAAACATGCCAACGTCCCACTACACATCCTTAAAAATAACCAGCTCTCCTGGACTCCTCTACAGGGCAAAACAGAATCACAGAATGGTTTGGGTTGGAAGGGACCTTAAAGATCATGTAGTTCGAATCCCTCTGTTTGGGCAGGGTCATCCCCCACTAGACCAGGTTGCTCAAAGCCCCATCCAACCTGGCCTTTAACACTTCAGGGATGAGGAATACACAACTGTTCCAGTGTCTCACCACCCTCACACTAAGGAATTTCTTTCTGATGTCTAACATAAATCTCCCCTCTTCCAGTTTAAAGCCATTCCCCCTTGTCCTATCACTACAAGCCCTCCTAAAAAGTCCCTCCCCAGCTTTCCTGTAGGCCCCTTCAGGTACTGGAAGGCTGCTATAAGGTCTACCCAGAGCCTTCCCTTCTCCAGGCTGAACAACCTCAACTCTCTCAGCCTGTCTTCACAGGAAAGGTGCTCCAGCTCGTGGATCACCTTTGTGGCTCTCCTCTGGGCTCACTCCAACAGCTCCATGTCCTTCCTGTGTTGGGGGCTGCAGGACTGGACACAGTACTCCAGGTGGTGTCTCATGGGATTCTTCCAAGCAGATCCTTAAACAAGTCAAAGTTTGTTCTCCTGAAGTCCAGGGCTGAGATCCTGATATTTGCCCAGCTCCCTCCTCTCAGAACCCTGGATTCAGTCATTCCATGGTCACAGCAGGTAACGCTAACCTTGACTTCCATATCTCACGTAGGTGTGAAGTCCAGTGCCTCCCCTTGTGAGCTCCTTGATCACTGGGCCAGGAATTTGTCATCAATGCATACCAGAAGCCTCCTAGACTGCTTGTGCCTCACCTATTTGTCCCTTCCAGCAGTTATCAGCTGGTTAAGGTCTCTCATGAGGGTCTCTGAATATGAGGCTCCTTCCAATTATCTGAAAGAGGCCTTATCTTCTTCCTGATCAGGTGGTTTGTGGCAGGCACTCACAACAACATTTCCCACATCAGTCTGCCTGCTAACCCTGACCCATAAGCTCCCAGGTGGCTTCACAGCAAAGAACCATTCATTCTCACTGCTATCCCACATAAAAAGGCAACTTTCTCCCTTGCTGTCCAGCTGGTTCTTCCTGAAGAGCCTGTACTCATCCACTACAGTGCTGCAGTACTTCAAACTGTCCTACCACCTACACACGATCCCAGTAAGATCATAGCCCTGCAACTGCATGCAGACCTCCAATTCTTCCCATTTGTTCCCATACTGTCAGTGTTAATATACAGGCACTTTAGAGAGGCATTCAGTCATGATTATCATCCAGAAAAATCTATGAGCTTGCCCTGTAACGCATATGGAAACAAAACCAAACCAAAGGCAAATAAGCAGCAGTATTTGATTGATCTGACTTCCAAATACATTATCTGGTCTTCTCTTAATGAGCTTTAAGATCAACTAAAGCTACTAAAAAGCATGTGACCTCCAAAAACTATGCACAAAGTTACACAACTCTGCTTTGGAATCATAAAATCATATTCTCCTGTATCAGGCTACAAGCACCATGATGACTATAAGCAGGTGGTCAGGTGAAGACTAGTATTCTCACACTAGTCTTAAACCAAGACCGCTTTGATCCTGTGACCCTCAAATCAATTCTGGACTTACATACTCTACTACCCAAAAGTAATTGGACAGAGCAATCCCAATCTAAGACTGCTTGCTTATCAGAATATTCCTTGGCTAACAATAAAATAATGTGTCAAAACCAATTTTGACAATAAACTTCATTTATAATATATTGATTCCTAGTTTGCTCTTCCCCTGGAATGTCTTTAAAACATCCACTCCTAACCTCCTCCAGTCAACCATTTAACATACTCCTGGAACTGTATTTTACTGAAATGCAACAACTGCTTTTGATAATAACCACATAATCTGTGTGGGCAGGTAAATTACAACCATCTTTCCACTATATTAACCAACTGAATGCAAGAATTCTACAAAAACTCTAGAATAGGATGTAAAATATATTCTAAGTTCTAAGATGCTGAAGAAACTAGTCTGAAATGTTCAAATTCCTGTCTACACGTATTACTTCCTTTCCTTTAAAGGTGAAACATATTGCTATAGTGCACTTCTATTATATCAGCCTAAACTTATCTTCCAGAATTTTTCCTTATGTAAACCATTTAATTTCAATTTCTTCCTCAAAACATAAACCTTACTCAGAAAATAAAAACATAATTGCCTTAGAAAAAGTAAATACACTGACCACAACTACCCAGTGTATTGAATGTAAAAATTAAATCACTTAACAGAGAGACAAGTATGCCTAGTGAAACACAGCAATTAAATGCAAAATTATATTTATCATTGTGTTTTAATGGCAACTGGAGACAAACAACTTCTTTAAAAGAATACACCTTAATATTAGTTTTGCATGTCTATCTTTAATAGTTTTCAACTTGCTGATGTAAGAACAGTACCATAAAGTTAATTCTTCCTTCTGTTGGACAGATGAGATACCTAAAAAAAAAAGCTGAAGTGTTCCAAAAAACAGGAGCCTCTCTCAAATGGAGCTTAGGAAAATGGCTGCCACAGTAAGGAAGCTGCTGCATACATCCAGTGAGGAATGACAAAGATGAAGACTCACATTAATACTGATTTTTGTTTTCAAAACAAAAAATTTTCTACACTCCTGGGGGAAAAAAAAAACAAACAAAAAACAAGACTGGATATAAGTTTATTCAGAAATGTCAAAGCAAGTATAAGCACTTGCTTTCAACAGTCACATTACCAATATAAAACCCCAAACTAGAATGCTTGCCCCGTTTGGGGTGGAGTGGGGTGTCTCGGACATTATCAGTGCTGGTGAAGCGTCCAGGGACAAATGCTATTACAGCACAGATCCGCAGCAGATGTTATACAGTGAGCCTTATTCTTATTGAGACCTCAAGGGCACACCCAGACTGCTCCGAGTCTAAATGCTTAATCACAGTAGTCCCTACTTGGCATCTGCAAGGGAAAGCTCTGGGTTTGACACTGCAGGCTATTTCCTGAGCAAGCAGCCACCCATTCCTTCCCAATCACAACCAGCCTTCCCCATCTGCTAGAGTGCAGGCTGAAGGAGGATGCTGGGGCTGGGTAAGCATGGCCATTACCTACCAGAGGGAGCTGGACTTTTGCCCTTGGACACAGCTGCCCCTCTGCCACTTACTCCTTAGGCAGCAGCAGTCCCGACCAGCTGGGATGGGCTGTGAACAAGTGTGGGAAGTGACATTTAGTCGGCTCAAGCAGCTGTTGCTGGCATCCTCCCAGAAAAATCAACAGACTGGAGAGAAGCTGATCAAATGCCACCACTGGACTGCTCTGGTTTAAATGAAGTCAGGAATTCAGTACTTGCATTCCCTCCTCCATCTACTTCAAGCAAAACACAGAGCAACACGCATGCCAATGTGACAGCTTTTTTTCTTGCCATACAGCAGTGAAAGCAACAAACACATGTTAACTCATCAAAAATGGCTCTGAGATTCAATGGTAGACTACTTAGGAAAGGACTTTTAAATTCACCTTAGAGATCACTACATTTTCAGGAACAGTCAGTCTATTGCTCTCAGCATTTTCATCAGTAAAGGAAATGAAAATTGAAAAACAGCTCAACAGCACACAGGCTGCAACGTACCAAATCCTGAGCTAGCAACTTTAGATTTCACATCAAATTTGTCACTTGTAACAAGTGTGTGCTGATTCCTTTTACAAAACCTTGAAGTTATACATTTGACTTTCAGTATCAATGTAGTAATATAACAATATTGACATACAAATAAAATAATACAGCAACAAACTTAAAAAGAACAACAAAAGTAAATTTTAGAAGGAACTTGGAAGTAATACAGAAACCCTCTTTGACATTCCACAGAACTTACAAACTCACACACAGTAAGAAAATGCAACTGCAACACTGGAAATATTTAGCTTTTTAAATGTCTCTAAGGCAGCTCTACAAGACAACTAATACACATTCAACTATTATGGAAAGAATCGTTATGAACTGGGTAGTTATTTCTTATTAATAGCTTGCTTAAACAAACAGAAATAAACCAGGTCTTTTATCTATAATGCTGAGCTTCAGAAAACAAAAGCATCAGCTTCTGATGGCAGAAAGTCCAGGCCAAGAGTCCTCTTGAGCCTGAGGGGGTCTTCCACAGTCAAAAAAACAACAGCAGACTGCTGCCAAAAGACAAATCCTGCCCACCACCATAATCACATCCCTCACATACACAACTGCCAGGACCTGCTGTAAAATTGGCTCTGGGAATCGATTTTGCTAAGCACTAACATCCAGTGGGGGAGCAGGCTGGGCCAGATTTCAGAAGCAGCCCATACTTACATGTCAGATGGATATGACTGTGCAACTGCAGTTCTAAACACAAATTTAACCACTGGCAATGTTCTTCTGATTTGCCAGTGGAGCAGTAACCAGAAAAAAGCATAACGTCCAATGAAATAATTTACTGTTGTTACTGGTTTTGCCTACACTTGTCCTGTCTTGGGGACACCTTTCTACAGAAAGTTCATCTGAGCCTAGCTTAGCATGCATCAAGGGAGAATGCTTAAACTGAAACTGTAAATAAAAGAAAAAAAAAACACACTTGATTCAAATGTTTTGAAGCACTAGAGGAAGTCTTTTGTGTTGTTGCAATTTATTTAAATAACGAAAAACACAGCACAAATTGACCCACAAAAACACAAACTACTATATTCTGTAGTTGCAAAAAATTTAGCATTTAAGGATGCTGGATAACAATGTGGAATATGAGTGTTCACAGTGCGAGGACATCTGAAGCTTTAGAAATCGTTTATTCCTTGTACTATTCTCAATCTCACACATTCAGAAGTATTTCACATCATGGAAAAATGCTTTGATAAGCTGTAGCTTTTGAAAGTACATTCAAGAAATGTCTCACTGAGAGAACATGAGATTTCACCTATGGTTTAGCAGTTCTTCCTTCCATCACTCCCAGTGTCTACAGAAATACAAACAAAACGTAAAACATTTCCAGCAAAGTCAGAAGTTGGACAAATTCTACTGCAAGAATGGCATGTTTTTTCAGGCTTCTGCTCTTATCTGTAGATCTGCTTTCCTCCCACCCTCTATCATGAAGGTGCTGGAGCTTATACAACATAGCTGGCCTTGCTAATTTAGCTCACAGGCAAATCAATTGATGGATGGGCTGCAGATGATACACAGTGCCAGCTTCAGTCAAACACAAAGCTGACTCAAAATTAATTAGCAAGCTTTCTCCTTCTGGACAGACAACATACAACTGCCACAGGATTGTCACGAGATTCAACATGCTTGATAAAGCATTATTGGATAAGCCACTTGTACAATTTAAAATACATTAATAGTCAGCAAAGCATAAATAGTAAATCAAATAATAGAGAACCTCTTTAGATTTTAATGCCAGATTATGTTCTCCAACTTTACAGCCTTGATGAAGTCACGAGGCATGAGAACAGAGTCTGATGACTGGAAAATATACTAAGGACAGAAGCCAGGTATTCAGTAAGAATCACTTCCTTTGTCCAACTGCTCTAGAGTGGATAAAGAACAAAGGCTGTTACGTACTCACGCCTATTTCAGCACTCTGTTACCTCTAGCGATGCAGAGCATAGAAGACTTAATGAGTGTTTTGTGATAGTTAGGTCTCAGGTCTGTATTTTTTCTTCAGTAATATGGCTAAAGTAGCTTGCAGAACACAGTAATGACAGGCCTACCAAAATGCTCAGATAGCAAGCCATAACTTCATAAATTCCAAGCTGATACCTATGCTATGATGGATACTCTATAAAGGCTGGTGATACCTTCATTAACACAAGTGGCACAGAATAAAGTTGCAAATACCCTTGTCAGCGAACGTATACCTAGTCTCACTTCACTGAACACCTCCATAGCATTTTACGTGTATCCTAACACCCACCATAACCATCTGTTCGCAAAAAAAGGATGCCTGGCAAAGATGTCCGGCCGACTCGAATCCCCACCCACCCCAGGGCAGCCGCTGCCTGCGGCGGATCACCGAGCAGGCTCACCGCGGGCCGAGTTCGGCAGCGGCGGGGAAGGGCCACAACCCCGGAGCTCGGCTGGGAAAGGCGAGGAGCGCCAGAGACAAAGCGCAGCGAGGCCGGCCCTGCCCGCCGTTCTCGCCCCCCAGCCCGCCGGACTCGGCGCCGGGGCCCGCTGCCTCCCGCCTTTGGTTGCGACCCCAAAAACACGCTGTCCCCCCTCAGCGGCGCCCCCCCACCTCAGTTCCGTCACCCCCCAGCACCCTCGGCCGCGGAGCGAGGCCGCCACGCCGCCTCAGGGGACTCCGAGAACGGAGAAGGCGGCGCCCGGGCCGCAGCTCCTGCCACCGCCCAAGCACACCCCGACACAGCACAAAGGCACCACACGGCGCGGCGACGGCGGCACCGCCCGCCCAGCCCAGGCGCCCGCAGGCTGCCCCAGGAGAAGGGAAGGGACTCCCCTGCCGGTACCCCTCACCTTCCAGCCCCTCCATGGCGCACACCAACTGCCACTACCACTCGCCCCGCTGCTGCTGTGGCAACGCCGCCACTTCCCGGCCCACTAACAAGCGCCGCTCCCATTGGCCGGGCGCGGCGGGCGGGCGGGCCCGGGCGGCCCCTCACGGCCACCGCCCCGGCGCTGGCGGGCCGGCTTGCCCCGCGGGAGGTAGGGAGCACTAGTCTTCTCCTCTCCACCCTGCCCGGGCCTCCCGCCTGGCCCAGGTGGTGCCACCCGCCCAAACGCCCCGCTTGGTAGTTCTTCCCAAGGGAGCAGGATACCAGGTTTGAGCATCTTCCTGAAAAACCCATTCCTCGCCCAACTCTGGTACGGTCTGACGTGTCGTGTAGTCCGTAGCGCTGGGGTTACGCTACCATCCCGATCTTTTTTTTTCCAACAGCAGCACTTGTACCTGACGAAGTAGAACGTGGGGAAGAACTAACCGAGCAGTTAGTGCCTGGGTGGGCAGGGGGTCAGCGGAGATGGCGGCCGAGGAGCTAAGCAGAGGGGCGCTGGGGTGCAGCACAGTGCGAGGCTGCAGTGGATGTCTCTTTGCTTGCAGAAAACTACAGACAATCACAGGAAAACCGCAAAAAAAATGGTTTACAGGTTCTTGTCCTGAAAATAATTGCAAGCAATGTATTCCTCCTTCTTTTTTCCTCCTGTTGTTTTCTTATCTGAAAAGTGGTGCTAATATACAATTAGGATCTGCAGGATAACATTTGAGTAATGGGTGTTTTTGGAAAATAGTACTACTAAATTGCTGTTGACTAATGAATATGAATAATGCTTGATGAGTACTGAAATTCTTCTCTCTTTTTAACAAGAGCCCTCGACATTTTTAGCAACAAAAGCATTTCAAGATTTTTTCCTTCAAAACATTGTGTTAGAATTAATTCTTAAGGTCTTTTGTTTGTCTTTCTTGTGGCAGTATGCCATGAGCAACTAATAAATTTTTTTTCTGTGTAAACTACAAGAAATCTCACAGAAATTACTATTGTCTTTATAGGTGTATGGAAATTATTTATCTTCTTATTCTAAACAAGTTGTTTGATACAGATTTGCTTGTCCATAGAATCACAGTTACTGTCCCGATCACAGTAAATCTGGGAATGCAACTCAAAGAAAGCAAAACAAATACATTAAATTAAATTGGAGATTATGATCATGTTGTCTTCTCTGCATCCCCTTAGCACAAGACAAATAGATCCAGATGCTGCATGCCAAACTGACAGCATGTAAACCATGATTGATATAAGTTTAAAATCATCATTTGAGACCAAAAACTTGAATATATATGGTAATGCTAGCTGCAGTTTTTTCTAGGTAGTGTAGAACCATACTAAAAATACATTTCAGATTTGCCTTTTATCTATAGAGTTTATGCTTATAAAATTGCAGGCCATGCTAGAAGGAACTAGTTTGCCACCATATTGCAGAGTCCTGAACTTTGAAAATGATCCATTAAATCTTTGACGTAAAACATAAATGAGCCCATTGCTAGCAAGCATTTTGCTGTTTAACTAACCATTAGGTTAGGGTATCAGAAGTGCACTTCCTGGCATGGTATTTCTGTAATTGGACTGCAAAGTGAAAAACAGAGGCCTAGGATAATTTAATCTCTCAAAGGGCAAATCCTTTATAATGAAAACATAAACATAGTTTTTATCTTGTGTTCTCAATTTACTGAGGGGTTTCATATTAGAGGAGCATTTTGTTTGGTTTGGTTAATTGTTTCTCTTTGAAATTTGTGGTTATTTTTGTTAAAAACTGGGAAGGTAGTAACTTCAGCTCACCCATTTTTAAGTGTCTACAGTGTGATGCTGACATCTGAGCTATCTGTCAAGTTCCCCCAAATGGTCTATAGAGATTTGTCTCTGTAGTTAATACAGTCTATGGGATTGAAGGTGCAATCTGCCTGGCCAAATGTAATACCTGTTTCTGCATGAGACACAAGAAAATAGCCAACATCCACATTAGAGCAGTCAAACCTATTCTAGATTTCCTCAGGCTGAATCCTTTTCTGAAAACAGACTTAATGCTTAGTTTTGCTCTGCAGAGGTGCCATTGATTGACTTTGTCATCCCATTACTCATCTAAGAAGTGAAAGAAGTAAGAGCTGGCTTATAAAATGAATGAGCAAGTGGCCATTCTACTGCAAAGCTAAGGGGTTCTCCTGGCTCTTGTGACTGGTGTATGAACATTTGGTGTGTAAGTATGTGCATGGACAGTGTACGTTAAAAGACTCATGATGCTGAAAAGTAGCTGTCTTTTAATTGTAGTGTCCATGTGAGGAACAGGGGACTAGTCTTCCATTATCATAGACACTGTGCTACATGAATGCCTTCATAAATTTACCTACCATGTATGCTTGTGCCAACACTGATTTCTGGCTTACATGTTTTCCTTATATTCTACCTTTTTTATGTATTTATGGGCAATTGGCATGAAGTCTGTTTCAGTATTTAGCCTAAACAGAATAGAGCTTTTCTGAACTGTCTTCAGAAACTATGCTTTCCATTTCCATAGTCATCATGGTACTCTTTATTTGCACCTTTTCCGTGTTAGTTCATATTTCATAGATGATCAGAATCTTAAACTGTCCCTCAGAGGTGGTCTTACTTAGAGTTCTTCAGCTCTGCTAATATTTCTACTAATGCATCTTAGGTTACATTTGCTATGTTGTGGCAAGCTTGTAGGCACCAGTATATATTTAGCTCCATTTCCGTATCAGTTGTTTTGCAGAGGCAGAAATTATGATAGGAATTTTTGCCTCTAAAGAGTGATACAATCTGAACACCTTCTGTTCAGAATCTTCAGTATCTCTGAGAAGGACCAAGAAAATACAGCCCTAAATAAAGGGGAGATTTAGATTAGATATTAGAAGGAAATTCTTTACTATGAGGGTGGTATGGTACTGGAACAGGTTGCCCAGGGAGGTTGTGGAAGCCCCATCCCTGGCAGTATTCAAGGCCAGGTTGGATGGGGCTATAAGCATGGGGCTCTGATCTAGTGGGAGGTGGCCCTGCCCACACAAGGGGGTTGGATCTAGATGATCTTTAAGGTCTCTTCCAACCCTAACCTTTCTATGATTCTAAATGCAGAAGTCACATCTTCCTTGCTCCCACTTGTTTTAAAGAATTGAAATACAAACACTAACATAGACATGACTACCTGTGTCTGAATCCCCGAGGAATTCCAAAGAAGAGAGGTAACCTGCAGTAAACTCAGACACTAAGCAGGAGTGTAGAGATAGCACCTAAGATTCATACACATTTTCCAAAAAGACTCGTGTCTCTTTCTGCTGGCCAGTAAAGAGATGGTTTTTTTTTAATTTTAGTTGGTAAAAAAGAGGAGTCTGCCCAGAGGGATATGTTGTGAGTGATGCAAGTTTTTGATAAAGACCCATTTTCCTTATGTTTTATGGACATAAATAAAAGTTACAGCTTAGTCTGGATCTTTGGTTGCATAAGTTAGCATTTCCAAAAGCACCTAGAGACATGGAATCGTGGTGTAAGGGGTAAAGGTGTAAATTGTGGTGTAAAGGGTCCTGAATTTCAAAACTGTAGGGAAGCAGTGATGCCTAGTCTTTCTGCCAGCATCTGTCAAGGCTTCTTGCAGAAGAACTGGAGGACTGTACCCTCAGGTCACAGTTGTATTACTGATACGTTAGGTTGACTCTTTTGCTGGACATGATGCTCATGACTGGCAAAACCTGACTGGTCACACAATGAACTCGAGCCATGTTCTATGTGTAAGCTGTGTTTGTCATGCAGCTCCTCATATGATAGATACTTGGATCTGTATTATCTGAAAGATTCATATTGATCACAGGGTATACTTAGTAAAATGCAATGGGGAGAGAGAGGATTCTGGTGTTTAGAAATATTAATATGGCCAACAGTCACCCCAGGTAAGGAGGGCTGCTGTGGGAAATGGACTAATTAGTCTTAGAAACTGTTCAGACAGGCCAATAGGAGCTGTGAAAAAAAGTATGGCTTACTATGTGTATAATATAGAAAAAACCCTGAAGCGAAGCACTCCAAATCATTAGACTCTTTAGAACTGACTCTGGGATCCGGTGTTTGACCATACATTGCCCTGGATCTTTGCAAAGCTGTGCAAATCCTTCATTTGGGGCACAAGTGTCATAAAAGGACTAAGTCCTGTACAATGATCAGAGTTTCATTAATGTTTCAGATGCTTTTCTTCACCATTTGAATCCCTGTCACAGAATATCAAATCTTTATAGAAAATCAAAACCTGTTCAGTATCTTCCTTGTTAATAATGAGCCTTGGATAGAGACGGATTTCCCAAAGTGGCATTTTAATTAATACACTTCGCACTGGAATGAGCTTCTGGGAATTCAGATACACTTGCACAGGGGGATTTTAAAATTTAAATATTCCTAATAATCTTTTTCTTACAATTAACACTAATTGAGGATTCAGACAAGAATGGTTACTCTCCTACTAAAATATTTCCTCAATTGAATTACTACAAGAGTGCCTTTTTGGTTCTTTTGTGGGTTTTAGTCCCAATTTGTATTCAGGATTGGAGTATTGTGATTTTGCTATCAATCTTTTTCGCAACCCAGGGTTTTTTTCAGTACATTTTTGTAATTTTGTTTTCTGTGAGACTCCCAGATTAGACAGGACAAGGCCAGAGGCTGTGATGAAAATTAGTTAGCAGTGGTGGACGAACAGTTTTTGTTCTCTCCAAACATTAACTGTTCAATTTATAAAGCTGAGTGTAAACTGAAAAAAATAGAGCAAATGAGATATAATAATCCCCAAAACACAAATAAAAGAATTGTTTAAATTCTAGGATGCCATGCTGTTAGGTATATTTTCTCAAGGAGATAATCCAGTAATAGGAGAAGGCCAGGGACTGTGACTTTATCCGAGGCTGTAATTCTTCGGTTGGATAGCAAACAACAAAAGAAAGACTGTTTTTTTCTGTTGGACATTCTACTGCCATGCGTCTATGATCAGTAAACCATCATTGGCACTGAAACCAGTTTTCCTTCTCCAATGACCACTCTCACTTCCTTCTCATCCTCCTTGTGCTGGCCCAGATGTTCATATGCTCAAGTGGTTTGGGGACTTAACCAGCTCCAACACCTCCCCTATATGATCTACGCATCTTGCTGGCTACGTGAACACGTGCCAGGACAGAAAAGGGTGTCTGCATCAAAATCAGAATGGGCAGCCAGTCTTTAAACAAGACAAAACTAACAATTCCATTGCTAGATTGTGTTGGTTTAAAAAACAGATAAAATAGAGGGTCCTTTCAGCTCAGCTTGTGGGACATAATGACAAAATGTGGAGGTTCTTCTTTAGCAATAGGCATGAGGATTAGCAAAAAGACTGCAAGCTTCTGATCTCCCACCTCTGATGTTAAATATTCTTCCTGCTCTCTGATTTTGTTTTGGTTTGTTTTTTTGTTTGTTTTGGGTTTGTGGTTTTGGTTTTGATTGTTTTTGTTTGTTTGTTTTTTAAATATCCCATGCCCATTAAAATGCTTCACAGCAGCACAAAAACCTCAGCACTGGAAGTACAGCCCTGTGTGTAGGGTTGGGTTGTGCTATCTCTCAGGTGCTATATGAAATTCTTAGGGGTCCATTATGCAAGTGTCACAGGAGCTCAAATCCTTTCATGATTTTGTAGCAGCGATTTTAAAAATAGAAGGGACAAAATAAGGAGAACAGGCATTCCTGTGCCTTGCCTTTCAGTTTGGCTGAAATATGAACTGTTGCATGTTACCTTTTCTTCTTCCTTGTGTTTTCAAGAAATCCTGACATTTTGGTCCCCAAGATAGATGAATATTTAGGGACTGGACCAAAACAGCAGCTATGGAAAATGCTAAACTGTTAGAACAGCAGGAACTTGTTTGTACTTTTCAAACAACAAATTGTTTGTGCTTTTCTGTTCTTTGATGTACCTCATACCTCATACATACCCCAGAGCAGAGGGCAAAACCAGAGCTCCAGAAGACAGCAAGACCAAATACTTCTTGTTCTGGATATGGTGTCGGTCTCCTCTAGTTAGGATAAAAGCTTTCTTCTGCAAGCTAAGTTATGCATGTGGTACCTGTAAAGCTGGTACTGAGAAGCTGAAGTCTCAGGATTGAGGAAACATGAGGATTATTAAGTTCTTTGCTTACATATTCCTTATATTTTACACATTTGCTTACAATGTGTCTTTTAAAACAGGATTGCCTTTGTACCACCACCTCACTAACCCAGCCGCGTGTCTGAAAGAGCTTTTTTTGCTTTGCAAGATCCAGGGCTCAAAAAATCAGTAACTCCAAATTCTTGCATTAAGCCTAAATTTCTGGTATTTTATTACTCTGCATTTTTATGCTGAACTTTTAGATTAAAAATGCACACACATTTTCTTTATAATCTGCTTCCAAGCCCTGATTAGAGACATAGTTAAAGTTTCACAGCATGTAGTACCTCTGCTGTTTTCTTATTTTCATGTATTGCTGTTTGCAGCTTATATATTGTCCTGGTTTGAGCCAGGATGAAGCCAATTTTCCTTTTACTGATTTTTTTCTCCTTCAGTAAGCTCTCGTTTAACTAGTGCCAAGTGTTCCAGCTAGTGGACTGATAACACTGGAATGTTTATGTTACTGCTGAGATGGCAAGGTTGCATCGCTTTGCCACCTCAGATACTGCCAGGAGCAGCCCATAGGGAGGGTGAAAGAGATGGACAGCAAACTTGGCCAGAGATATTCCATTCCATGTATCTATGTAAGCTCAGAGGAAGGTCAGAGATCACAGAAGACAATTTCCTTGCTTCTTCTTCTTCCTTTCTCTTCCATCCATGGCTGGCATCCGGGGAGAACTCCATCCATCCATCACCGTCGACCCCCAGGCTCGTGCACTCCTGACCCTCATAACTCTACCCTCAGCTTCTGTCAGCGCTCTGGGATGTTTTGGGACTGTTCACAGCTCAGGAGAGTGCCATGGAAGTTGCTGGGGGTGGTGGGAGGCAATAGGGTTTTGCACATTCCTGAACATGCTTGTATATAATTGTACATTTTTTTTCTTTTATCATTAGTGTTTAATTAAAGCTGTCTAGTTTAGTTCTCAATCCAGAAAGTCTCTCTTCTTAATTCTCTCTCTCCTTCCCTAGCTGGGTGGGAGGGGGAGGGGATTGAGAGCATTGTTGTCTCTGGTTTAATTGCCAATCCTGAGTCAAACTATGACATATATGTAACAGTCTTCAAATGTCGGGATGTTTACAGTTCTACTAGCATGGTAGTTCTTAAAAAAAATGAATGGGAAAATCAGAGTACAGAATATGTAAGCCAAACATACTGACTTTTAGTAAATCCCCTGCACTTTTTGTGTTTCATATTCAACACACTTCCACTCTTCAGCTTGTTGTTTTAGGACACAATCTTGTTTTCAAATGCATGGCACAAACCAGAGCTGAGAGATTACAGAGAAACAAAGCAATGCTACAAAGTTGATTTTGAAGAGCTGTTTTATATGAGGGAGTTCCACAAAGCACTTCATGTGTTTGTTTTACCTTAGTGGCTTGGTTAGAAGATGGTCTTTGCTGGGTAGGCATTGAAAAATTGGTTGCATCTATGTATTGTACAGGGAAATAGACCACACAGCTGGTGAAATATTCTGCTGTTCTGGAATTCTGCAGATGCCTTGTATGGCAATTACAATTAAAATTATACATCTGTACCATGGTCCTGTGGATGGGATGAGCTCGTTTCATCTTTATAGGAGACTTTTTCTTTAATTGAGAAACTAAAATGGCATTACAGTTTCATCTAAATTTATAATAACTTGTAATTTTACAGTGTTTTCTTCACCATGCAGAGGAAAAGTTTATATTAAATTGTAGTAAGAGTAGAATTTATTGATTGTACATAGATTTTGTTTCAGAATAAAATACTTTGATGTATTGGTTTCCGTGGGAGACTGCACCCTTCTTCCCAGAGAACAGGATGGCTCTATGGGAGCAGTGAGCTGAACATTAAAGGACTTAAAATGGCTGCTCCCTGTTCCCTCATGCCTCTGCCTGCTGTCTTTGAAGGACTGAGCTTCAAGGACAAGCTTAGAAAGTGATGAACAGCTGATGAGGCGGAAAGCAAGAAACATTGTTTTGAAGCACACCTGCTGTGCAGAAACCATGAGCCTTTGCTACAAAAACTAGCCACTGTATTGGACAGCAACCCTGCTGTATATGCAGATTAAGCACTCACCCTGACTGTACCCGAACTGCCTGACCTATAAAAGGCGGGCACAGACAAATCATTTTGCTGGTTGTTTGTGGGTGGACTAGAATTCGGAGACGGAGCTGCTGGCTGGACGTTTGGTTGCTGGTTACTGGTTGTTCATGAGTGGAGTCAGTATCAGAGGGAGAGTTGCAGCCTGGTGGAGAAGAAGGAGGAAGTGCAGCGTGTCGGAGCTGTCACTGAGAGCATGTCACTGGAAGCTGCTAGTTTCCCTTTGGATTACTGCTACAAGAGCGGGAAAACCAACAACTCATTGTGAGCAGGAAGGGAGAGGCCATCCCAGGATTCATCAGCTGCGGAGCATCTCTACTACTGCATGTGGATAAAGAGTCCATGCTAGTGGAGAGAGTCGTCTGTGGAAAGTAACAAATCTCTGGACCGTCTCAAGGATGATCAGGTCTAAATCCCCATTTATTTTTCTCCCTGCTCCCAGCCCCAAACACTCACACACATTGCGACCCTCTTAAGGGAAAAGCGTCGGGCTCAGAATATTCTTCTCCCCCTCTCTTCCTTCCTCAGTTGCTTATTTTAGAGCATCCTAAATATTTCGTTGTTCATAGTGTTGGTGGTCCCATATTCCCATATTCCCTATTACTCCTCCTGAAGCCTTGTCCCCAAACTGTAATTGGTACCCCCAATAAACAGTTCAATTCGTAATTTTAAACTTTGTCTGAATTGCAGTTCTTGTGGGCGTGGTAAGGGGTGGATTCTGTCATTCACTCCACGATTTGGTGCAGCAGTTTCACCGAACCCCTGTGAGAGGCGATCGCTGCGTGCGCCCTCAGTCCCTTTAAATTTAAAATCTCCCAGAAAAGGAGGCGTGACGTATTTATCTCCTGACAAGGTGGAGGGGCGGCTTGCCACTTAGACTTCCGGATCATCACAGTTTCCTTCTTTATTTACCACTTAAGATAGTCAGCTTCTTGCCGTTTTCTGACCCAGAATGTGATCTTGTGGATCTTCTGAAGAAACCTAGACAGATAATGCAGTGCATTTCATCCCTTATCATCTTGCAATATGTGACTATATTTGCATATTTGCAGTTCTTCTCTTGGGGAATATGTAGTCATGGATATGATGGTAAAAATCCTTCTTAAAGCATTTTTACAAAGTACATATATTTTTACATTGAAGTTTCATCTAGTTTTCGATGAACATTTAGTTTCATCTAATCCAAGTGTTGTTAAATTGGATGTGCTTTTCTTAAGTTAACCAAAACAACTGGGTTGTGGTATACTTCCATTCTTAATCACAGAAATCAGAAGTAGAGGGGACATGCTAGTAATGAGTCATTTTCACAAATATTCTTAAATACTTCGTGATATTTCATCAAACTGTAGAATTTAGGAATGCAAAACTCTTTGATTATTCAATTCACTGGAGAGTATTTGAATGGACATAGGTTAATATTTTTGTATCTTCTTTGGCTAACTGTGAAATTTTGTATTGATTTAAAAGATTTGCATACTTTGGTCTCAAAACTGAAATTGAGTGAAAGTTTCCATTTTTCCAGTACTATGAGACACACTTTGAACTCAAGAGTCTGAATTAAGCTGATCTTTTTTCAAAGATACTCAGTCTAAAAAAGCCCAAGGAAAGGGGAAGTGAAATCACACAAAAAAGCACAAGCAGAATGAAAAGCTGAAATTATGACCCCTGATTCTTACTCATAGTCATGTTCCTTTTGCATGAAGAAAGCTAAAATACTTGCAAAAAACAAACAAACAAAAAAATTATGTGATTTTGGCCTTTATTTAATACTGGGTGCCAAAGACGATTTTAAGAAGAGAATATTCTACATGGATTACAACACTCTTTATGATTGTAGTATGGTTAGTGGGTTTGGTTTTTTTTTCCTTATACCACTTTTGTGTTATTCTAGAGGATTTTGTTGATTTTAAATGGGATTAAATTTTATTTTCTCAACAGTTAATATGTACAATAAGGTTAAGATCAAATGAGCAGGGCAAATTTCCTCACTTTTTTTTTTGTGTGTGTGTGTACATCCACATCTCTTATGTGCCTCTTAGTCTTTAACCCATGAACATGTTCCAAGTGCTCTGTTTAGTAGATTTTTATGTTCATTTGGGAAGGCCATTTAGATCATACATGTATCAGATAGTGCCAAGTACTGTGAATTAAAATGTAATGGAATTACTCAGAGGTCAACTGTAGGCAGTAATGACAGAAAAAAATGTGTGTTTTGCTGACAGGCACTGCTGGTTTTCCCCCTCCTTATTGATTCTTGGAGAGGTTGGTTTAAAACTGAAAAGGAGAAACAAGGAAATAAAACTGAGCTTCAAGTCCAAATTTGCATTTTTTGTATATGATTTTTGTGTGCATCTAACTGCCACTAAGGCAGCACAAATCCTTCACAGCTCTAAGATACTAATTTGCTACATCTCTTGAAAAATTCACAATACAATATCCTCTTTCCTGCCTCTCTGGCTGCCTCACTCTAGTTCTAGGGACCACGTCATCCACATTCCACCAGCATAAAATTCTTGCGTTTTGTGGACCTAAATTCACTAGGAGTAGAACAACCAGCAGTTCAGGTAGAAACCCCACTAAATTCTATTGCTCCTTTGAATACCTTAAAATCAGTCACTTGTGTTTCTGTCTTAGCGTGACTTTCTCTGAATCTTTCAGACTGCTATTTCGTATGTCCTCTGTACAAGTTTTCACACTTTTCTCTCCAAAGCTTTGCTTACAAAAATAATTCCATCTGCCTCCTCAGTTTCTGTTCCTGCTTATTGCTTCCCTCTGGTTATTATTCCCCTCACTGATTTCTGTATTGTAAGCAGACCCTAATGAGGCCAGCTCCTCATTTGCATCTCTGATCTGGCTTGGATGACTATGTCTGTATTATCCCTTATATACAACTTACACACCATAAACAAAATTTGGGAGAGAGGAGACAGTAGAGACTTGACTACATGTACCTACTTTTTCCTGCAGACTAACTTAAGCTAAAGCACAAACAACTGTGATTTGACCTTGTAAAAGGAGTTTCTTGGGCACTTCAGCATATCCCAAGTTCTCATGTCTGTCCAGTGTCAGACATAAAACCACCATGTGCAGTTGGAGGCTGTTCAGCCAGGCTTTGGGAGCAAGTGCTATTTGCACTTCAGGTAAGTATATGACTAAATGGACTTCAAAGCACATGCAGCACATGCAGACAAATGTGGAGTTTTGCTTAGGGCCTAGTGGCTGAGTCACTGCAAAGCAAGCCCTGTTTGTGTCTTACAAGTCAGCACTCTGTACCTGCTGAATTTAGCCTTTACCCCATATTTAAGTATAGACATACCCTCCCTACTGACCAGACCTACAACATCAGGTTACCTCAAGTCTCAGTGCATTTGCCCTTGTGTCAAAGAAGGCAAATGGTGTCCTGGGTTGCATTAAATGAAGCATTGTCAGCAGGTCAAGGGAGGTGATCCCGCTGCTCTACTCAGCACTGGTGAGGCCGTGCCAGGAGTGCTGGGTTCAGTTCTGGACTTCCCAGTGCAAGACACATGGACATACTGTCTCCTCCAGCAAGGGACCATTTTGATGGTGAAGGGACTGGAGCACCTTTCCTGTGCAGAAAGGCTGTGAAAGCTGTGACTGTTCAGCTTGGAGAACAGAAAACTCAGTCTCATCAATGTCTCGAAATGCCTGAAGGGAGGGTACAAAGACAACAGAGCCAGACTCTGTTCAGTGGGGCCCTGTGACAGAACCAGAGGCAATGGGCACACATTGAAACACAGGAGGTTCTCTCTGAACATCAGGAAACACTGTTTCACTGTTAGAGTGACCAAGCACTGGCACGGATTGCCCAGAGAAGTTGTGGAGTCTCCATCCTTGGGTATAGTCAAAAGACATCTGGACATAGTCCTGGGCAGCCGGCTCTGGGTGTCCCTGCTTGAGCAGAGGGGTTGGACTAGATGATCTCCAAAGGTCCCTCCCACCTCAACCATTCTGTGATTGTGCAATTCATTCCAAACTTAGAAGTTCAGCACAGCTCCTGGCAGAATCTCAACATCCCCTTTTGCTAGTATTTCCATGTTTCCATAAGGCCTTCACTGAAATCTCAAATGCCATTTCCATCCGCTGATGTCTTTAAACATCCATTATCTTAATCACTCATCTTTTGTATATTTTATCCTCTAGTTGTGTGTATGTCAGTTCAGTTAATATGCTTGATGCATAAACATCTGGTAATTGCAAAGAAAACTATTATTTTTGCCATGAACAGAAACAAAAATTAGAAAAAAATGCTGCCACTGACATTTTTTAAGGTATTTTTTTTTCTTGCCAATGATATGCAATTACAGTGTAGCTATTTTTGTCTATAACAGATTTCTCGGTACTAGTAGAAGGGCTGAGGTTTCTGTTTCATATCTATGGAGATGCAGACCAGCATGAAGTATTCTACTTGATACAGTAATTTAAAGGAGCTCTGCATCATTCCTAGTTGCACTGTGAATTTAGATACCAATGCTTGCTATCAAAATAGCATGTGCACACCCTGCAAGGCCAATTCTCCCCTACTTTGTTTGCTTAAGGGAATGTATTTCTTTCCAAGTCCCATAACAAGGTTTATGTTCTCAGTTCTAAAACTCCTGTCATTTCCAGTTGGAGGAAAAAAACATTTTAATGGAATATGAAACACCTGCATTATTCTACTAAAATACTATGAAAACAGCAGAGAGGCTGAATTTGTATGCTGGTGTGCTACAGATGAGTGATGTCCTTATGCTGCTATCAGTAGTTCTTTGGGAAATGATACTGACATAACAAGGCTTTCTAGGGGTGTAGGAAACCATGCAAGAGGATCTGGTTGTAGGAGTTGGCAAGGAAACTATTTTGGCTCAATTTTCATAAGGACAGATTCTTCCTTTTCCAGTACTCATTTTTAGCTACAATTCTTTTAAATGACCAGTGGAAAGCATTTTTTGAGAATAGGAGCACTTCCTCAACCAGCTGGATGCTAAATAATAAAAACTGAAAAGTACTGTCCAACCATGAAGCAATACTAGGTGATTCAGTATGAGTACACACTGTCATTGAATACCAGAACAATAAAACAAGCTTATTTTGCATTTTTCTCAGAGCAGCTCTATAACATCAGGAATATTAATAGTAAGAGGGTGTAGATTTTTTTCTCCATGTTTGAGAGTAGGTGAGAAATACCAGTTTAGTAGGTTTTGATTATTCTGTTTATGGCTATTCATCTATCTGCTATGAACGGCAGAAAAACAGACTGAGATTTTTTTTTTTTTCATAAAGTTAGCTCTCTTTTTTAATGGTGTTATGTAAATTGGAGGACCCAGGCTTGTGCCCTTGTGCCCCTCAGCCCCACAGGGAAGTAAAAATCTTGTGTGTCAGCTCACTGTTCCCACGTAGTCTAATGGTTTCAATTAGAAGGAAATTGCATCTGCTGGCCTAAATAACCTTTGTTTTGGACAATGAGAAAGTCAGATATACTGAAGACAGCATTTAACCTCAGTACATATAGGTGGTAAGTTCCAAAAATCATATTTCAGGTAAAGAGGATTTAGCATATGAGACCTTCCCCTTTCCTCTCACAGTAAAAAAGGGGAGGTAGAGAGGTGGCATCACCCACGTCAGTCACCAGGGTGGATATGTCCTAAGGATAAAACTTGGAGGCATGTAGAAGATGTCTGTTGCTGATCCACACAAGTATGTTGAATTAATTACTTGCCATGTAGTGTATATATATAAATGCAGCGGTTATTTTTTTACCCTTACATGGATGACACCATGTTTCTATTTGGGTGACTGTTTTGTGGGGAAGTTTTGCAGAGTCAAGCTATGATGAAAAAAATGAACTCAGTATTTTATTTTTATACTTCTGTATTACTATTATTATCACTATTGTTGTTGATGGTGATGATGATGATGATGATAATAATATTCCCTCCTCATGACTCCTCAAAGTCTCAAAGCTCAATGGTATATAAATATCATAGAATCATAGAATAGTTTGGGTTGGAAGGGACCTTTAAGGTTCATCTACTCCAACCCCCCTGCAATGAGCAGGGACATCTTCAACTAGATCAGGTTGCTCAGAGCATCATCCAACAAGATCTTGAATGTTTCCAGGGATGGGACAACCTGTTCCAGTGTTTCACCACTCTCATCGTAAAAAACTTCATCCTTATATCTAGTCTAAATCTATACTCTTTCAGTTTGAAACCATTACCCCTTGTCCTATCACTACAATCCCTGCTAAAAAGTTTGTCCTCGTCTTTCTTACAAGTTCCCTTTAAGTACTAAAAGGCTGCAATAAGGTCTCCCCAGAACCTTATCCAGGCTGAACAGCCCCAACTCTCCCAGCCTTTTTTCACAGGAGAGGTGTTCCATCTCTCTGATAATTTTTGTGGCCCTTCTCTGGACCTGGTCCAACAGGTCCATGTCTTTCCTGTGCTGAGGGCTCCAGAGGTGGACACAGTACTCCAGGTGGAGTCTCAGCAGAGCAGAGTAGAGGGACAGAATCACCTCCCTCAACCTTCTGGGCCCACTTCTTTTGATGCAACCCAGGATATGGTTTGCTCTCTGGACTGCAAATGCACATTTTTGGCTCATGTTGAGTTTCTCATCTAGAAGTAACCCTAAGGTCCTCTCCACAGGGCTCCTCTCAATCCCTTCCTCCTCCAGCCTGTATTTATACTGGGGGTTGCCTGACCCAGGTGCAGGACCTTGCACTTGGCCTTGTTGAACCTCATGATGTTCACATGGGCCTCCTTCTTGAGCTTATCCAGGTCCCTCTGGATGGCATCCTGTCCCTTATGCATGTCAGCTGCACCACTCAGCTTGGTGTCATCTGTAAACATCCCAAACTGAGGGTGCCCTCCATCCCACTGTCTATATTGTTGATGTAGATATTAAACAGCACTGGTCCCAGCACGGACCCCTGAGGGCCACCACTCGTCACTGATCTTCATCTGGACATTGAGCCATTGACTACTACCTTCTGGATGCAGACTTTCAACCAATTCCTCATCCACTGAACAGCCCACCCATCAAATCCATATCTTTCCAATTTAGAGAGAAGGATGTTGTGGGGGAGCATGTCAAAGTCCTTGCAGACGTCCAGATGACATCCATAGCTTTTCCATTGTATGCTGATGTAGTGACTCCATCATAAAAAGCCACTAGGTTGGTCAGGCAGGACTTGCCCTAGGTGAAGCCACGCTGGCTGTCTTGAATCATCTTCCCGTCCTCCATGTGCCTTAGCCTAGCTTCCAGGAGGATCTGTTCCATAATCTTCCCAGGCACAGAGGTGAGGCTCACAGGTCAGCAGTTCCCAGGATCCTCCTTTCTACCATTTTTAAAAATGGGTGCAATGTTTCCCTTTTTCCTGTCACTGAAGACTTCACCTGACCTCCATGACTTTTCAGATACCATGGAGAGTGGCTTGGCAGCTGCATCAGCCAGTTCCCTCAGGACTCTGGGATATCAGGTCCCACAGACTTATGTATGTTCAAGTTCCCCAGGTGGTTATGAACCTCATCTCCTTTCAGACAGAGGAACTTTTCTCCCCCACTCCCTGCCTTCAGGTTCATGCACTCAAGAGGTGTGGCAAGAGAGGTTGTCAGTTAAGACAGTGGCAAAAAGGGTTATTGAGTATCTCAGCCTTCTCCTCATCCATTGTTACCAGTTTGCAAGTCTTGCTTATCAGGGGGGTACGCTTTCTTTGACCTTCCTTTTCTGGCTGACATACCTGTAGAAGTGTATTATTCTTTGTATCCCAAACTTCAGCTCCATCTGTGCCTTGGCATTCCTTATCCCATCCCCACTCAACCAAGCAGTGTCCCTATACTCTTCCCAGGAAACCTGTCCCTGCTCCCACTGCCTGTGCATTTCCTTCTTGCCCTTTAGTTTGACCAGCAGATCTCGACTCAGCCATGCTTGTCTCTTGCCTTCCTTGGCTGATTTCTTAGATCTGGGGTCTGAGAGCTCTTGCACTTTATGGAAAGCATCCTTAAAGATATGCCAGCTCTGTTCTGCTCCCTTGTCCCTTAGGGTAGTTTCCCAGGGGATCCTAATGACCAACTCCTTGAGGAGCTTGAATTTTGCTTTCCTAAAATTCAGGGTCCTGATGTTACTCTTTGCCTGACCCATATCCCTCCGGACTGTGAACTCTATCAGTGCATGACTGCTGCAGCCCAGGTTGCCTCCAGTCTTCATGTCACTGATGAGCTCACTTGCACGAGGGGAATAAAAATAATCAAGGTTTTGTCTGGAGGGTTGTTTTTTTGATTATGTTCCAAATTTATTATTTGGTCTTCTGAACTTTCCAATCAATATGCTGTTCTCAGACGCTGCCATGTGGCTCCAATGCCATAAACAGCAACAATGTTGTATTCATATGCTTGCGCGAAGAACTGAGCTCTGAAATATCTTTGCTGAATTCCACAGAGGATAATTTTTTAGGATAAAGACATTTTGCATAAAAGGAGCTCCAGTCCAATGCTTGAACCCCCTCAGTGGACCTGAAGTAGCAATTATGCAGCAAATACGCCCTATAAAGAAATACATCTATACAGAGATGTAAATCCTGCTAAAATTTGAAGCTTATTTCCAACATGGGCTTGATGGAGAAATTGTAGGGTACAGCTGATTCCTGCTCTCAAAGCCTATAAATAAGTGTAATGTTCACTTCAGCACTGTTACTCTAGATTTACATCATAGGCACTGAATTTGCCTCAGCAGTCTCACATCTACTTAGGAGCAATGTATTATAGAGAGATGGAATCAAGGGAAAATTTCCACTTGTAATTTCCTTTTTTCAGAGGACCACTCAGTTTCAATGTCTGACTTAATCAATTTCTCTAGTCATAGTTATAGATTTATGGTATACTTTTCTGTTATACGTTTCCTATTTCTATGCATATCAGATATACTTCTCTGTTTAACACAGCTGTATAAGCTCTATTGTTTTTTCTATTTGCCTGAAGTATATTTTCTTAGGAAAGAGTACGTATTTATTCATAAAAGTCATCAAAATATTTTTTTCAGAATAATGTAAAAGTAACTCCCTAGGTCAGGAAAGGACAGACTCCAGTGATTTTGTAGACTTTTTCTTCTTCTGCCCCCAAATTGTGTTAATCCAGTTGTATGTTTCTCTTGATAGAGGATATTTTTGGATTTTATTAACTAGCAGCATCATACATGAAAGAAACAGGTTGTATTATAAAGGCAAAGACCTTAGGATGGGAAGCAGTTGTTAACTGACAGCTTCAGAAGCAGCTGTTTATCACTAGCCTCTCCCAAAATCAGCCTGGAATATTAATTCCAGAATGAAATCTGCTCCTAAATGCTACAGATTGATTGAATAGTTATAGTTTAAGGAGGTTTTATTATTCCTGTTGTTGGAGAGAAAATGTTGGTTATATCTAGAATTCAGATCAGTCATGGTTTGTGATCTCTCTGGAGAGAACTGAGGTGGGTTAATAAATGTTGGACTGTGCTCATGAAGAGGATGCGACTATTGCAATTCTTTGTCCTCAGAGAATGCCCAGTCTGACTCTGAGTTATGGGCATAGAAATGTGATCTACAAAGTCATGTGCCTGTACACGAGCCTGTAAATAATAGCACATGGCAGTGTTTAAGACCTGCTTGTCAACGATGTAAATCTCTGCCTTTGGGCTTGGGGGTGCCCTTCTCTTCTTTACTTGACTGCTCTTACTAAGCATGCAAATCACTTTGAGTAGTTTCCTTTGAGAAAGAGTTTATCAATCCTACTCTTTTTCCTTAAAGAAACCAACCATTGTGGTTTTGGACCCGTTGTCATTGCCTGGGAGAAGGTAAGGTCTTTTAATTTATCTTTACACAGTGGGAAAATGCTTTACAAAGGAGGCTTGAGTGTCTCTGCACTAGAATACTTCCTTGCCTAGAAGGTAGATGGTGGAGTTTGAAAGCCTTAGACAAAGGATGGGACTTACTCTGAACGTTTGATGTCATGGATCAAAGCTTTAATCTTCAAACTGTTGAGGAAAGAGGCACAGTTGCTACATCCTTTGATAAAATGGTGTCCTAGGAAGACTGAATGTCAGATTAAGACACAGTGTACTGTCATGATCATCTGGCCCTTGTTTTGTTTCACATATGCTTTGGATACTTTCTTTAAATAATAAAATGCTCCAAAGCTTCTGTGGCTTTCAATAGGAAAGGGGGATAGATCTTGACTTCAACCACAAAGGGACACAGAATCTAGACCTTGAGCTATGTTTAGGTCACTTTTGAAGGCTCTGAGTTTAGACTTTAAAAGATCAGCTGGCAAAAGTGATGAATAGCTCTCTAAAAGTGGAGGAACCCAACTTTCTGGAAGAATGAAGGTTTTAGGAGGCAGTTCTGGTCTTGGTAGTCTCACACTCAGTGGCTGTCATATTCACAGACACTAAATTAGCTTAGTCAAAAGAGATCTCTGTGGGAGAACTTTTCCCCCCAACATTTATTTCAAGATTCTGGTAAGGATGAGTGAGCATATCAGCTTACAGCTAAAAGATAACTCAAAGAAAGGGCAAACCTTTTTAATGTGTGAAGCTTCAAGGTTATGTGCTGCACCTTCACTTTATGTACAGTGCATTTGTACTTCCTTGAGATGCAGCATGACAGACTGGTTCATAGAAATCACAGATTTCAAAGCCCAAGCTGTCAAACTACAGCATGAAAGCTTTTAAGAGAAAATTGCTTACTTTTCCTGTAATGTATCTGCACAGTATACTATCTTTACTGGAATATAAATGCTAATGTAACATTACATCTCCATAATGTACATGTGATCAAGCATACAGCTTTGAATTAAATAGCTCATCTATTTAAGCAAAGCCAAAAATAATCTCAGCCTGCCTGGATTAGTTGGGTATTATAATGTTCATGAAAACTGTGTTCTGCACTTCCTGTTGCTGAAACTGAAAAAATAATGACTGATTTGCCATGTGATTTTAGTTGGTGAGTCAGGCAGTTTTTCTGCTTGGAGAAATTGTATTCTACTCATTATAGAGCATAGAGATACACAATATATAATATCTTTCTCTAAATATATCTCCATATAGCTGTACCTAATCCCTATGTTTAGATATATAGGTATAAATACAGATATTTTATTGATGAACTGCATGGTTCAAGAAACAAGTAGCAAGAAAGGGATCCTTTCACTGGTCTTAACTCATTCAGATCTTAAGTGGGCAAAACCTCCTAGGTGAGTAGTGGAAGAGATTGATTTTCCTAGTTGGTATGCCTTCATATTATGAAAAAAACTCATCAGGCTCTTTCTGAAATCCTTCCTAATTGTTCTCTGTGCTGTAGACAGAACAGAAAAATAACAATATCTGAATTTTCACCTCAATGCTGTTAGCTAGAGTGCAAATGCTTCTCTGAAGCTGCAGGTTTCTTATGTAAAAATGTTTGAAAAACCTTTTCATGTTACTCAAAGAGGCCAAAATAGGCTAATTTTTACAGTATTAAAAGTAGATATTCCAGGCTCAAACAAGCAGTGTATTCAGTCTTCAGAAAGTGTCAAAACCAAGTCTCAAGAGAAATGTCACTATATGGCACATAACCAGTAAAAAAGGAAATCAGTTTACTTATATGTATGAAACATGTATTGATAAAAAAGCAATAGATTATATGTGATCATATTGAACCCTCCCACTAAATACCATGTTCAGTTCCAGACATCACCAGACATTCATCTAATTTGTTACAATAGTTCTTATGTTATATTCCCTTTGCAGCACTTTTCATATCTTAAAATAGAAAAGAACATGGCAGGAAATAGAAAGGAAATATGTTTTAAGTTGACATAGATTTCCCTCCTCCTTCTATCATGTAAATGCAGAGAAATACGATAATATGAAATACCCTTTCATGTCCCTTCAAAATAAAATCACTGGCACAACCCAATAAAGAGCTTTTTAATATATGAAATCAACTTTCATTTTTTCATGTAAGAAAATTTTCAAATTTGTATCAAGTATCACTGAAGGTTTAAAAGTGGAGACTTGTAGCTGAAGGCACTTGTCAGTCATGCACTTGTATATGCAATACAGTTGCTAAAATGAACAAACTCCACATGCCTGTTACCAAGGTTTCTAACATCCTTTCTTTAGAACCTTACACAGATGGCCAAAGTAGTGTCTTTTGGGGTACTGCTTTGATTACCATTTCCAAGTTTTTTTTTCCAGCTCAATAGATTATTGTAAATTGAGTAGTAGCATCAGAGTTTACCAGCTGCCACTTCATTGTAAATAATCGTGTGTCTAAACCTGCAGAGCCTCATTCACCCAGGGAGCAAATACTGTAGCCCCGCTATAAATATTTTACAATTCAAGTGGTTCCTAAAACATGATCATGACTATAGTGAAACTGGAACACTTTGGATATGAGCCCTTGCTATTTCATTTCATGTGAAAGGACAAAACGGGTAGAAAATTAGGATGAAAAGACAGGCTTGTGAGTCTTGATTCTCCAGTGTGTATGTGTATGGAAATATTCATGCTAGAAACTGAAGGGAATTGTCTGTGTAACTAAGCCAGGTAGTCCCCCTAAACTCTTCATGGGGGGCATAGTCTCACTTGCCCTAAAGAAATAAAAACAGCAGAGAAAAAAAATCCATTTTAATATGAGAGATGAAAGTTTTGTGGCTTCACAACACATGAATAACAATGACTGAAGTGCTTTAGAGAAACAGAATACTGCTTCAGAGAACAGAGCCTGAAGAAACAGGGATTTTCATGAGAGACAGCAGGGGGGGACCAAAAAGAGGCTGTGAGCTCTTAGGAAGATGTTGACTGGCCTTGTGGGTAGCTGACATGAAAGCAGGTGTCCTGCAGGTCAAATGCTGGTAAGAATATTATGTTGCTGCATCTGCATCTGCACCAACAGAATTGATGGTAAAATCACGATGGCAGAATAAATAATTTGTCTTTTGAAACAAGTGTCTCCAGAGACATACAGTGACAACACAAGGAGCTGACATTACCATCAGATCTTTTATGGCCAAAATTTGGTAGAAGGATGCTATTTAGTAAAGGGTATGGATTTTTCTGTAATATTAAATAAGGGAACTTGTTTCGCCTTGACTTTCATAGGCCAGTAACTAGTACAAAACACAGCAAAGGAAGGAATGTCTGCCGATTTTTTCCAGTCCTTGAATATTCATATATATCAGGATTGTACATAGTTTTCATCAGGGATATTTAGCATTGTCAGCTTTCAAAAATATGGACGTTTTAGGGAAGAATGTGTTCCCAAAGAAAAGGAACATAATCTATAGGTTCACAGGTGGCTAGATACATTTCGGTATACCAGTAACTCTATTGGCAAAAGCTGTGCATGTGGCTAAACTGTGTTTGGAATAGTTGAATAGCAATTCCTATTGTTTAAGTGATACAAGCATAACATTTTTGCTGTGTTTGGGAGTACCATTGCACAAGAACTTACCATCACTGTCATAATTCATAATAATATACTTTGTGGACCCTTAATTTGTGAAAGCATAGATAGGCTACTTCAAAGGAATGTAATTTCTCTCTGTGGCTTTTTCTCACGCAGAACTGTTTCATAATCCTAAAAATTATTGGTCTAAAGATGTGATTTTGAAGAAGGAATATATGATAGATAGTATAATGAGAAATTTGTTGATATAAAATGGAACCCACTGCAGCACTAGGTCACTTCTCAGACATCAAGAAAGAAGGTAGAAACTAGATTTACTCACTAGAGCTGTGGCAATATTGAATATGTGTTATCATAAGCAAACATTATCTGGTTGAAGTGAATGGACAATCCTTTATTTTTGCAAGTATTGCCTTTAGAAAGGCTACTATTTTAGATTGTGGACTTTTATAGAGCTTCTAACACCTCCCAAACCTTCTTGAAATGAGTGGAATTAACACTGAAACAAAGAAAGAAGCAGTAACAGAGTATTATGGATTAAAAGTGATCCCCTAGAGAGCTGTTTTGGACTGGAGCCAGTTTGCAAAAACATGTTGACAAGTTGTATTTCTTTGAAGAAAGAAAAAACTAAAACCTAGATGTAAGACTGTCAGCAATAGGACACAATTTGACAGGTGAGGTGGATGAGATGGTAGGAATCCAATTGCTGCATGGTATTGTTAATCTTCAGAAAGTAAATTTTCTGAGACTTCCACATGTGTGTAGCACAGTAACACCCAAGTCTGTTTTACCAGCTTTTCACAGAATCACAGAATCACAGAACTACCAAGGCTAGAAAAGACCTTTAAGATCATCAAGTCCAGCCTATGACCAACACCACCACACCGTCTAGACCATGGCACTAAGTGCCACATCCAGCCTTTCCTTTCCTGGTGTCACACCTGGGATTAGCAATACAGTTTAGAAGCATATTTTGGCTTTTCATATCCTCCAACGCTAAGCCTCTCTATGAGGAAATGGCAGACAAGCTTGTTTAAAAGATTGCTAAAATGAAGTGGCTTCTCATCCACCATTCCATATGATCTCTTCTTTCCTACACTAAAAAGCTGCTCTCGTGTTTCTTTTCTCTTTGAAACATTTTGGGCTAGTTGTGGCAATAGCCACCAAATCCCTTCATTATTGGTCTCTTTTACATCTAGTTGCTTGGCCTTGATAATGAGATTAGCAACAGGAAAGAGAGGTCTATCATAAGCACCCCATAATGCTTCAGAAGATCCCTTCTTGTCCTTCTGAATTTGCCTTGATTATATTATTTTTGTTTTTTCAGGAATTCCAGTAAGCACAAACTTCAGAAGAGTATTACTTGGTTTTGCTATGATGACTTATCACTAATTTCAAGCCTATTTTATATATACTGACTATGTGGTCAGACTGGTGAATGCAGGCTGGGAATCTGCGGGCTGTCCTCTTAGTAATCAGAGTTTATATGAAGACAAGAGAATAATCAATTTTTTATTTCACTTTATCTACTGGAATCAGTTGCATGTTCTTCTTTAAAACCCCACTGTAATTCCAGCAGTTATGGAGATCTTATTTGTGAGGTACGGATGCAGATCCTGGGGAAGCTCTGAAAAATCACAGGTGTTCTATGAATTAAAGAATAAAAGCCAAGTCTTTAATTCAATCACGCAAAAAAAAGCATTTTCAATACTTTTCTCTTACGTTTTCCAAAGAATTTTCTCAACACCTTAATCATTCCAGATCCACCATGGCTCTGTGGACCTTTGTCCCTATAGGTTGGTTTCATTTCCAATCCTTTTTCTAAAATACTACCCAGTGCCACCAGGAGGTGTCTGTGTGCTATTTATGGGTTACTTTCCGGGGTGCATTTTTTTAAAAATTTTTTTTCATTTTTTTTGGGGGGAGGGCTCCATAACAATGCCTCAAAGGTAGCAGTTTCTATAGGATCACAACTATTAGATAGCATTCATGTTTGTACTTCCAAACGAATGAGGATGTTGTGTTTGTGTCCAAACAGAGTTCTTACTTCTTGCACTGAATGACAGATGAAAAAGACCTGTTATGTCATCCATCTTCTTCCCTTACAGCACGCCCTGTTCTCCGAAGTACACTGTTTAATGTATTGAGGATATCAGTCTGTTGCTAGGGCAATGATGACTGTAACGAGGTGTTACATAGCCTAGATTTTGACTGCATTGCAGGATCAAAGATGAAGCTGTGGAAACTAAGATCTTTTACTGAAACATGTTGTGTCCTATTTGCACTTGTCTGTAACTTCCAGGATTAGTAAAAAGAGCCTATACTACAAAAAACTAAATATCACACAGGATTTTTATCTTGCGTATTCCCATTTGGTCTGTGATATTTCATTGGAAAATATCCGTGTATTTTCAGTGTAAATATAGGCATAAAATATGTACAGATCCATAGGATATTACAAATGACTGCAAGACATCCTATTACACTATAGCCTGAAGTAGTGCCTGCCTATGTGGGTATTCAGAAGCATATATTGGAGTGAAAAGTAAATCTGGAAATTTGAACATCAGATAGGAAAAAATAATTAGTTGATGAAATATTATCAGCCTTCTCTGGTGACAGAATGTATGGTTCAGATGTATTCCACAGAGTCTCGTGAAGATTCTGTTCCAAGCAAATTAAAATTCAGCATGTTGTGACAGTCATAAACCCTGCCTGCAGATGCTGTATGTGAGGGAGGGCAGTGTGCAGGAGTCACACTTTCTTCATGGCTGTACAGTCAGATTTCTACTGTCTATTGCATCTTGCAATCACCGAGTGTTTTGATAAAATGCATGCCATCCTTGTTAAGGAGAAATCATCATCCTGAAAAAGATTTCCAAATACAATGGTGTGTTGTATGGGTTATGGCCATACTCCTTAAAGAGTTAAGAAGGTTTCAAAGTTTGCCACATCTAATTTAGTAGTCACATTTCACTGAGGATATGGTTTTTGGGCTACCTGTATAGAACTGCAAGCTTAACCTCCATGCTCCAAATTCCTCCCTCCCCAAATTCACCCATAGTCTTACTCTTTTATATTCATCTGTACTATAACACCATTCCACCAAAAAACTAGCATGGCCTCTTCAAAGAGTACTTATTGGATTCCCACCAGTGATGGCAGTCCCAATGTTTCTGAGTAGTTCCTGGCCCCAATGTCTCATATATGCCCTGTTCTATTGATAAAGAGAAATACTAAAGCAGCAGATGACATCATTACTGTACACGAGTTTTTAACTTACACACTATGTGTTCTTACATATATAGTCACCTAAATCACTGAACTGAAAAGAATATGAACAGCAGAAATAATTTTACAGGTGAGTTGACTGAACTAGTGTGAAACACGAGACTCCACTGAAAATGAATAATAAAACATTTCTGCATCAAAGATATGGCTAATACATTGGCTAGATACCTGCCATTCAAGGTCCCAAGTAACAAGAAAACTCAATATACTGAGACAAATGCACGGTATAGCTGATGCGCACGCTGCAACACTGAACCTCATGGCATAATCACACCTGGATTTTTTTAGTGAAAAAAGGGACATACAAATGGAAGCCTGCTAGTAATGAAACACATCTGTCAGCATGCTACATGGCAAAAAAAATCTTGTTTTTTGCTTTGATGGCTTGGAAGCCATCATTCATGTGTTCATACTTAAAAACTGCTTCTGTTTGCAACGTTCACGTTTGATGAACACAGACCTAATTTACATGCTAATGCAATGAAACATATGCAGAATAGGACTCACCTGCTAACACATGCATTATTTGGGCCACACTAGTACAGACTGAATGACAGGTAGCTTTAATCCCCTGATAGTGGTTTGCAGAGCTGCTCCAGATTTCACCTCCCTACAAATATCTCTCATCCATCTCTCACATGATGTCAATATTTCCTTTAAGTTATTGCTGAGTTACTTTTTAATTTCATCTTTCATCCTTTTGTATATTAACCACTGATTAATTTTTCAGGATCAGGTGTTTGTTTTTCATGAAAGTTGATTTAAGCATTACCTCATTAACCACTGATGCAATAGTTTTATTATTTAACAAATACAAACAGCTATCATCTGTCCTGTGAGTGCAAGAGGGCAGTGTGGATTTTCTGCAAACATTTTAATCTCAAGACATTTTGGCAGCACCCAAGAGGATCTGCCTTGATCAAGCCTGGATCAGGCAATCACGCATTACACTACAGTCATGGATCAGCACCAAAGCACATTCATAGCAAACGGGATTGGAAATGCATACTGATGGCTAAGTTGCTAAAAGCTTAATTAAGAACTCATAAGCAATTAACCACTAGCATTACTCTTTTTATAAATGCTTGGTTTCAGGGTACTGCAGCATAATGTGTTGCCTTAAAATACTGAGAGATCATCTGTATGCAGACATCATGAGTTAATAGGTCTGTTTTGCCCTCCATCCTGAAACAGCAGCAGCTCCAAGCCATAATGTGAGAATCTATGCAAAAGGTAGAGTGTGAAGTCCTGCTGCTTTGAAAAGATGGGCATGGTTCTGGCACACATGCTTCTGTATTTGTTTTTAGCTTTACTCTCTCAAGATTTGTTCATGTTTTGCTAAGTCACCATTAGATTTATTAGTGACATACAATAGAAACTGAATCAGTCCTGATATCCTATTTGTCTAGACCATTGTTTGACCATTATTTTACATGAGAGAGATAGTGGCCATACATTACATAAATATTAGTGGAAATGTACCAAACACCCATATTGACCATCTCTGTCCTTCTCTTGCATTCAGTATAGTATGCCTGATCATGATAAAAAAAGGCACAAAGAATAGAGTTCAGCCTGAGCCTGCTGAGAACAGTGAAGAGGTTCCTGATACTACCTTGATTTCTGTCATTTTCCTAGCTGTTAAGTTTCTGCTTTTCAGAAAGTATTCTGTATTCTAACTTATCTAAGAAATCTTTCTTTTATTAGAACTTGGTGATTCTCATTTGTTTTAAGGTTAAGGGCCACAGATCTGTGCATGCTTCTCTTCTACTGCTGAAAACCTGAAGTTGGTTCTGAGGTCAAAATATCACCTACATTGAACAATTTATCTCCTTTTTAGCTAGAACCAACACATCCTGACTGTCCATCATATAATGGAGGAAACTGTTTTCTGCACTGGGCTCCACCTGTCTTACTATTAAGAAAAGACCTCCTTATATTGCTGGCTTATCTCCTTGAACCCACACTTCCTGGCTCTATTGCTTCTCTTGTGCAAAGAACTTTGAAGCAGATTCCCCTTTGTGCATTGATCAAAAAGATGAAGGGAAACAACCTTTCCACTAAAAGACTTTAGTCAGTTAAATATAAAATGAATCCACTACACCACTCAATTACCCATCTTTTTTTAGGGTATTATTTTACACGAGGGAAGCGCAGGACAAAAAATAAAGCAGCCAGGTAGAGAGGCAGAGCAAAACAAATAAACAAGTCAGGGCAAAAACACAGCAGTTTAACACAGAAATACTGAATTTACATATCAAATTACATCACAGTTACATTAATGTGCTCAGTTTCAACTGCAGCTCTCAGTCTTTCCTTTGTAAAAAAATCATTGTTTTTGAAACATAAAATACAAACATTAAGCCCATCTGGATTTCTTCACTGTTTAGCTGAAGAAAGCATTAATACTGTAGAAGTTCCAGCTTAACCACTTCAGTAGTTGTTCCTTTCTTCTGGACACCAGATAATTTCATTGTCCATTTGCATGAGATTTAACTCCTCAGGACCTGTCACTCATATCAGGATGCACTCCAAAATTGTGGCCAAACCACAACAAATGAAATAGCAGGGACAAGCAGCAGGTATATTGACTTTTTTCATATTTACTTAATTTTGTATGGAAGGTCATGGTGAACATTGGGTTTAAAATGATAGTTGGATGAAATAATGGTATGTGCATCCTTGGTGCTATCTTTTAATAGGAGCTCTTTGAAGCACTTGGAAAACATTAATGGAAATAAGCAGAATAAAGAAATACCAGTATCTCTGTCCAATTCTAGTTCTGTATTCTTGGTGTTTCAAGTGAATGGAGAATCTAAATCCTGCAAGTGCAGTGCTTGTGAACATAGTCATAGACTTGATCATGGGCAACAAGAACATGGGTACAGAAACTATTTTTCAAGCGATGGGGCTGGCAGGGTGAAGGAATCACTGAAAACATACAACCACAGAGACAGTAAAACAAAAACCCACGACCACCACTAAAAAATCCAACACCAAAACAAAACTTTTAAGGAGTATTCTATTAAGCTGATAGTCCAGATCTAACTTTGTTGAGTGTATATAGCTTTTGAAATTTTTTTTCGAAGATAATCCTGGATTAAATGAACTTTTAAACATTTTACCTATAATGAGAACAATAAAATATAAAGAAGATACTGGAATAGATGCCAGAATGGCAGGCTTACTGAAAAAGATAACTAGCAAAGGGAAAAGATAACCCAGTTAAAGTCTGATTCTGCCACTGGTGTTCCTGTCATATGATGCAATTACACAGAAACAAAGGTGTGACTATACTTGAACCAGCTCTTCTGTAATTGCTTGGGCAATAATGGTACTCAAGATACAGTGCTGTGATTTGGCACAGAGTAACCACATGTTAACAGAAAGTGAGGCCTGTTTATAGGGGCTACAGAAATACCTTAAATAAAGAGAGTTAACAGAGTTCAAGTGATAAAGCAAGTACTGATGCACTTCCAGGGGACAGGGAACATCAACAGTTCTTTACTCTATTGAAGCTAACAGTGCTATTTTCCATCACAAAGATATGTGTTTCAAAAACCAGCAAAGGCCTCCATAATTGTTTTAAAACCAAAAGAAAACGAGGAGAAACGGAAGAAACAGGTACAAAATAGAGAAGAAAGGCCAAAATTAATTTTATTTCACAACACAGAATTCAAAAGGAAAGTGTACTGAAATAAAAGCATTGAAAGAAAATAAGGAAATCCAACACTTCAGTGTACTTCAATTACTCATTCCACTATTGCCTTTTTCCATGACATTTTATTGATGATGTTTAATGGATCATCAATAAAGTAACACTATAAAAAGCCCTAGATTTTTATTTCCTTCTGGTGTTTGTGCTAGGTGGACAGTACCTAGTCCATGTTAAAGGGGAAACAGTTCAGCTTGAAGACGATGCAAGAGCAAAGGGGAAAACAATTAAAAGATTAATAATAATGTGTTAACTTCGAAAGAAACACCCAGTGAAACAAATGAATAAATAATTAGTTTAAGGATAATAGTATTTTTCAAATAGTATTTAAAAGCAAATGGACTACTTCTGTTACCAAGAAGATTGGGCATTTGACAGCAAATAAGACAGCGAGGCATTCAGCTTCCAAACAATAAAAGGTGACGGTTAATACTACACTAATGAGCCACAGGCATACTGCTGGCTTTTTTTTTAATTAACACTAATAAATGAGCTCATAATACTGATCAAAAGTGGGGTTTTTTTCTCCACATATCTCACAAAAGAATTTCTGGTGACAAATACTATGATACATATGGTAGAAACAACCAGCTGTGGCCATAGAGATGTTTTCTTAACTGATGACTAGTATATTCAGGAAGCAATCACACTATTCATTAGTAAAAGTTTACAAACATTAAAAAGTGCATAACATTTGAAACCAACAACAACACAAAAATATATATTATATATATATATATACTATATATAAAGAAAGTGACATCACCTCCAGTTAATAAAAGAGAACAAATCTTCTGACTTTGTGATTGGTGCTTCTTTGATTGCCATGGTTTACTACTCAGTCACTACTCACCTTAATCATACAGAGGTGTGGCTGCTCCATTTTGCAGTATTCAGCCTCATATATGGCCTTGTCTATTGGGGTGGGATGGGGGAAGGAAATTAGTCAGCATAGCTACTGCAGAATAGGTTATTAATTTGAGGATATTTTAAGTAATCCCCTGGATGGACAACCTATCATGGTATTTCAATGAATGTCCAGTTTGGACTGTCATTTTGGAACAGCTGAAATGAGAAAAATCCAGTCTTTTGGGTGCTAGATGCCAAGTGTCCCACTTCCCTCTCCATATCCCAGCCAAAAGGCTGCTGTACCAGCTTTTAGCACTTGGCTGTACCTGGTGCATCAGTAACAGGGTACTACTGACTGTGCAAACCCAACAGACTGATCAACTGAGGCAAAGGCAAGGAATAGAATAAAATAGTCTCCCTGGCTGGATCCAGCCCATGATCCACTAGTTGGTCTATTCTGCAATCTAAAACTCATTTCAGAATACATAATTGGCAATAACCTATGCCAGTTATTATCCCACGTGTAAACAAGGCCCATCTTTAACAATGTGAAGCAGGAAAATCTCTAGCACCATGGAATTTTTTTAAATTTTAACCTATATAAGGTTATAAATGTATTCTTAAAACTACCATAATGATAAAATACTTGGACTAACATTTAAAAAAAAATATCAGAGAAAGATTAAGAAATTGGGAGTAAAATTAGAAAAACGGGGAAGAAGAACACAGAAGATTAAATTTGAGTCTCTGATATGCAACTAACTACAGGCACATGGCAAAACTGTACCAAGGACACAAAAAACACTGAAGTATTCACATTAACAAATCGTTTTGAAGGCTCATCTAATAACAAATTGGTGTTGCTGAGTAATTTAGGTTTAGGCATGATCAATTTAGCAGTTGATGTTTTAAATCTATCATGTGCATATCACCACATTATGCAAAAAAACAGCCCTTTCAAAACGCGTGGTAGAAAAATTCACAGTAACAGAAATATTCTTCATAAGCAGTTGAGAAGGGGCAGTGTGGAGCATTTAAGTTGTACGATACAAAAAACATTGTAAATAACAGCTGTAAAACAGACTCAAAGTTCTAAAAACAGTGCTTTCTTTACAGTTCTTTTAATGGGTGAACACTTTGGCCAGAGAATTTTAAACTCTGAGGATCACACAAGCCTTTGCTTAAGATACACAATTAGATCCTCTAACGTTTCAAAGGCCATTTGCTACAAGATTTACCTGTTCTACTTTCTAAAAGTGTTCCCATCAAGTAGTCGTTATGAAGGGATCCCATCTGATGACACTATCCCAAAAAATCAATACATGTTCAACCATTGCTAATGACAGAGGTAGAGAAAAATCTGTCTTCTGCCACAGCTTGTACCCCCATTTTTAGCATTGTGTTGACTGGGTTCCAGCAGTGAAGACACATGCACTTTCTTTTCCACCAGCTTGCTCATGGAAACAAATTTGTTCCAGCACGCTCTTGTAGTCTGAAAACATCCAGCAGCTGTTCTGGTTGGTCAAAGTCGGATGTCAGCTTTCTTGCTTTGCTGCCTCCCCTTGAGCCTCTCCGGTTTGCTCACTTGGATTTCGTTGTGCATCTCCTTCTCCTTCTATAACACACAAAGAAAAGTCATGTGATTCATCCTAATAAAAAGAGGTCTTGCTCCCAGAACCCCAACTGTTCATCCACCGCTCTCAAAAACAAAGTAAGAAGAAACTGAAACTGAAATCTTTAAATATTAAGTCATTAAATATGAAACCTTGTACGACTGAGACAGCCATACTTCACATTTCAAGAGACCCCTTCTAAAACAAATTCCTAGCTGCAACCCCCACTATAATTTTAAATACAGACATAAAGTAGCTAGAAATGTAGAATTTAACAAAAATAGCAGGGTTCTTTTGACAATTTATTCACTACAATACTATATTACTGTAAGATAAAAAAACCTCATTACACCAAGTCTAAGCAGAGTTTACTATAAAGAGATGCAGCTTCAATAAAAGCAATAGTGTGTTAAAGCTGTATTCGTTCTTTGCATACATTTTCAGTACCATGCCCCATGGCTTTCAGCCCAGCTGTCTCACTGCAAACCACAGAATGATCTCAGGAATAGAAAACATCTTACAGTGGCACAGTGGGCAGACAGCTTATAAAGCCTGTTGAAAGCAGGCTAAGTGCATCAAGAATGGTCTATTAGTATCTATATGCAAAGTATTGTATTTCACCTAACAATTTAAGTCCTAGCAGGTTCAGATAGCTCAAAGCTAAGCGCAAGTAAGACAGAAGACCCTGAACACTGGACTAATCACCTATGGGTACATAATAAGGGATAATGTTAGGAAAGGAATAATGTTAAGGTGTAAGTCGTCTCTTGTATCTTGCAAGACTTCTGAGTAATTTGTACTGAACTGGCTTGATACAGTAGTTAGAAAAAAATTCCATGGACTAAGCTGTAACGAGGTCGAAGTAGAGGTAGTAGTGTCTCTTTAATCTATAGATTTTTACAATAAAGGTGGGATTCTCGATTCATATATTTATTGTTTCCCCATTTAAAATCACACTGTACATTTGCAGCTTTATTTCTGTTCATGAAAATAAGCACCATAAACACCTTCTCTTTTCTATACAGAAAAAAACCCCCACATATTACTAATAGAAAAAGTTCTTTGCATTGCAAAGAACATTGCAAAAAGCTCAGACATGATAGCTGTGTTTTGTGCACACACAGTGTATTTAGGCAGCAAAATACCTCTGAGGGTATTGGTTATTATCAAATTGAACCTGATGGAAAGCTGTATATAAGGTTGATTAACCCACTAAACAGTGAGGTTTGTTCTATTGATTATGGGTCGAGTAAGAAATAAAAATTTGTTTTGCAAGGCACTTGCTCAGAAGATTATTGGTTTTATTTCCCACATTATAAAGCATTGCATCAGAATGGATCTACATGCAATTATTTCCTACTGGACAGGAATCCTTTTTACCCAAGTTGTCCAAACACTTTCTACAAAGCCTCCTCCATTTGGTCTGATACTGCAGAAGGCCAGATGAGCAGAATCTGATTTTTTCATTCCTTTTTTGCCTGCTTCATACTCTATTCATTTTGAGTATTAGGAAGCCTTTGATATCCCTCATACTGTCTGATCTAGTCAAGCTTTCCTGAAAGAATTCAAGACCAGGCTGGATGAGCAGCTTGATCTAGTGGGAGGTGTTCCTGCCCATGCAGTGGGGTTGGAACTAGATGATCTTTAAGGTCCCTTCCAATTCAAACCATTCTATGATTCTATGATTAAAAAAACGCAACAAAACCAAAGAAAAAACAAAACAGAATATTCAACAAAGACAACAACAAAAACAAATGAAAAAGCCCAACAAATCAGTAAAATGAAGAGAGAAAAAACCTTGCAAGGTATTTGTGTTTAAAAGAAAAATCATCCCGGACACAAAGCCCAAACATATTACCACCTGATTCAGAGAAAGAGCACTGAGGTTCTAACAATAAAATTCTTAAAAGATTTTCTCAACTCAGTGAAAAAACTCACTAGTCTGAGTCCATTTAATCTGTAATACACTGTCTTGGTACTACAGACTTTGTCTTTCTGCTGGCAGAGCTCTCCTACCAAAGGCCTTAAAATATGTTTACAGAAATAATTTTGCTTCTAGGTTCTGAGAATCTCAAAATTGCCTAAGTACACTCTTTAACTATTCTTCCTACAAAACACGATGGCTACACACTCTTAGGAGTTGCAATTCTTACACAGTGATTTGTAATCAACAGGAAGTATTAATAAATCCCCAAAATATGATACTGTAAACCATAATACAGTTGTGTGAGTTAGTAAGCTAGAAACAGTTATTAGTTCCACTAACGTGCAGGTTTTAACTGATTTTCTTCCTCTAATATTAAGGGCTGTTTAGTTCTCTCAGTGTTCCCAGTGCTTACACCTGAAACATTTCTACTGTGAACTAAAATAACTTTTCATCAAAAATTTCTACAAATCAGTCCTTCATTTCAGTGCTGTATGACTTTTAAATGGGGGGTTGTAGATGGTTGGGCCATTACAACTTTTACAAGGAAGTCTCCTTCCCACTTCTGCACTCAAACTGTGTTCTGTGGCATGTCTTCAGACACCAAGAAAATCAGTAGCTTATTTTCGAGATTAGACTTGCAGACACTGGTTGTCATTCTTTATTGTACTTTTTCCTTACTATGTTATTTAGCTATGAATACCTGTAAGATTAACTAAAAATAAAATTTCTTGGAATTGCAGTGGTTCCCGTGAGAGAGGGTTGAGCAGTTGAGCTACCTGCTGATTCCCTACTAAAGACTTTTGCCTTCTGTTGGATGATTTCTGTTGCAGTGTTCTACTTATCAGAGGTACACAGTGTTGCTTTTACTAAATTTAGATACAATGTGTTGCCAAAGAGTATTTGGAACCTGTATTTTGAAGTTGGGTAAACATGTCAATTCCATAACCATTAGCAGGTTGTTAGCTTATCATGGACAAAGAACACTGGAACAGTTGTTTAGAAGGGAGAGTATTATACAGTAAATATATGTATTATGCAGTAAACTCTTGATTATCTGTCACTGGCTCATCAATCAGAGGACTAATCAGCATTCAGGCATCAATAGTGTGGTCTTTTAACAATGCCTCACTGCCCAGTATTGTTCAAAGCTGTTCCTGTTCTTTACAGGAAACGTATATGCAGGCTTTTCAAAGGGAACATACTAAATATACTTCGGTAGCTTAATTTACATATGTTTTATAATAACCCCTTTTTTTTTTAAATCAGCATTTATTCTGCCATTACTTTATACAGTTGAAAGCAAATGGTACTTGAACTTTTGCAAGAAAATGCACATTGCTGTAATAACAACAAAAGAAAAAATAAAAGAAAACTTGATGTCTATATTGGTATAATTAGTAGTACTTAGCATAAATTGTTTGACATGCACCTTGAAAGAAGAAAGATATAACCACCAAAATGTGTGTTTTCCTCTTAAACCTGTCTCGTGTGATGCTTGATGCCTCTGCTTTAGGAACATCTGAACTGCTGCAAACCTGCAGGAGCATGGGGTAGAAGTTCTGGGGCAGTTTTTCTGTGCTGGAGTATGCCCAAAGAAGGGCAACAGAGCTGGTGAAAGGTCTAGAGCACAACTCTTAGGAGGATCAGCTGAGGGAACTGGGGCTGTTTAGACTGGAAAAAAGGAGGTTGAAACATTATCAATCTCTACAACTACCTGAAAGGAGGCTGTAGCAAGGTAGGGTCAGTCTCTTCTCCCAAGTAACAAGTGATAGAAAAAGAGGAAATGGCATCAAGTTTGCCAGGGGAGGTTTAAATTGGCTATTAGGAAAAATTTCATCCCTGAAAGGCTTGTCAAGCATAGGAACAGGTTACCCATGGAAGTGGCTGAGTCACCATCCCTGGAGGTATCTAAAAGACATGTAGATGTGGTGCTTAAGGACACAGTTTAACGGTGTTAGGTTAATGGTTGGACTCCATGATCTTAAATGTCTTTTCTAATAAAAATGATTCTGTTCTACTCTATGATGCTACATATGCATCCCACAAGCACTAGTATATTCTGAACTGGAATTTGGGATGCAAAGTATTTTTTAGCCTCTCTTTTGTTTGGAAAGACATGATGGGATAATTCACAAATACCTGTACAAATGATAGTGCAATGCATTTTCTACCATTTGTGGTTTGGAGGCTTTAATCTGGCACCTAACTTTACTACTAATGCAAAATTCAAATATGTTTTAAATGTATCTCATTCAAACTGCATAACCTCCTGAAGAAGCATGCAGGGATTTTTGTGTATCTACTACATAAGGTGATTTTATTAGCAACTGTGCACACCTGTGCAATGACGAAGTTACCCAGGCTGCAAAAGAGGTCTCCAAGAAAAACTAAACTCCTATGTGTTAAAAACTATGCTAACAGTTATCTGAACCATTCTCATCACTACAGAGCTAACTGCGTGTACACAATGCATACCAACATATATTACAGGCAAAAAGTCACATTCTTTCTGTAGCTCACAAAAGAACACAGTTCTGGCTTACAATCACTCCAACAGATTAACTTAAAAATAGGGATTGTTTCTTTCTTCTAAATGGACAAGATCGAAGACAATGTTGATAAGTGTAAATTTGAGACTTAAGAAAATTATAGCAATAAGGAAGGTTGGCATTATGCATTTCAAATGCCACCTACTTTATATTTTTTCAACATTTTACTCATATTCACACATTACAATAAATAGACGCACCTACGCACATACTAATAAAGCTTTTCTTTTTAAGTAGAAGTAAAACTAAAGGCCTTGCCCAGCTAGAATTGCATGCACCTAGAAGATACAGGCTCCAAACTGGTAACTGCAGAAGGGACTGACTTAGGATGTACACCAGTCCGAAAGCCAAAAAGAATCCCCCTCTCCAAACAGCCTTACAACCACCCAAACCTCATGCTGCCCACATCTGACTGTCCAGTGATGAGACTGCCTCTCAGAACTCTTGATGTTGTGTCTGAGAAAAATATGTGCACAAACAGGGCAGCTGCTGATCAACAATTTTTTCTTTGCTGCATTTGTTTTCTTCTACTGTTATTAAAATAAGCAAAAGACCTCTTCCCTAAAATGTGAAAAGGGCTTTCAAATATCTCTAAGATCCATTCATTAACCTCCACCCACATAATATGAAAATAATTAAACAGCCATATTCCTATTTTTAGTTAATGTAAGGCTCTTCACTACACACTGTCCCTCCTTTTTTTCAACTGAAGGTGCACAACCAGCTAAAATTTTTTGTAATATTGGAGGTGAAGTAAGATTTAGGATTGCATTAGTGCTAATGACCTAAAAGAAGGACAAAGTACCAGGGGAAAGGGTAGAGAGACCATTTATCCAGAAACAAAGACCCAAGTAAAACAAACAACAATGCATTGCTATTGCCCTGTCCTCTTCCAGTTGAAAACAAAATTAATCTCCACAATCACCTTTTCAAGCAGACACATGGCTTCTCCTACAGGCTTCAAACCAAAAACCTTCTACTTAAAGGATATTACGAAGAGTTGGGTTTTACGAAATACTTCCTATTTTCTTCCTTGTATTTGATTTTCCATAAAATTTATCCTGATGGGGACCCTGCCACTAGGCACTCACTTCAGAATGACCTTTCTTTTTTCAGTAATACGTTCTACTTGCAAATAACCACCCTTCTTATTTATGAAATCTGGGCTTCTTATTGCAGGCAACCCCTGCTGATCTTTCATTATAAGAAAAAAATATATCTGCTGCTGAGGGACATGGGAATAACGCATGCACATGAACTATGTTTTGAGTACTACTCTTTTCATTTTACTTTTAAATAAATATAAGACCAAAATGTACTCACCTGATTTGTTTATGTCAAGCTCTGATAACTTTAAGGCTAGTTCACTAGAGTTCCCACCTGGAGAGGACACAAGTATGTCATGTAACGCATTTCTTCTACCTGTTCTTCCTGAAGCAATAAAGTCTGCATATGTAGATTCCACATCAGTCATTGCTAACAAGTATCCACATAGCAGTACCTGGATGGGAGAAAATAAAACAACTTAGAACACCAGAAAAACAGATGACATTAGGGAACAGGAAACAAAAAATTAGAGGGTCCTCATTGTGGAGTAGATTGGCTATACAGTAAGCAGCAAAACATTATTGCCTCAGTCTCAAAATTTGGAGAAATTGGAGAAGAAACAGTAGAAAGCAAAAAATCTGTGCGGATTTTATGCAATCTGTATTCAACAATATCTTAAACAACTTCATTTTCCACACTTCATAAAGTGCTAGTGAGTACTTCATAAAAGCAATGACTTCAGCAACATAATTTCTTTAGAGAGCTGTCTCTTCTTTTAATATTAGCTGGGAAGTAGGAGGTAGGTAGGGGGTGGAAGAAAGTTCTTTTCCGCACAAAATGCAGCGCATAAGGAGTAAGAAAGTACAAATCGATAATGCTTTTGAATGCAGAACACCGTGCTCATACACAGGCACAGCTATGTTTTGTGTATTTTCCTTTCTGTTAGTAGGATCGGTTTTGGCATTGTATATAGACCTCGTCAGACTCAACAAATTTATTTTGGTGTAGTAGTTGCACCAAAGTGAATGCATAACGTGAAGTCACTATAATGAGTGGAGACATGCGAACAGAGCAAGCTGAAGATATAAACAGTAACGCAGAGATTAGGAAGTTATGCTCTGTAAGCAAGCTATAAACTCAGAACTTTTATTTCAAAACAATTATTTCTCATGTTCTTACGCAATACCGTGATGATGTGAATTAACATAAGATCTGCCAAAGAAACAAGCAAACTCTTCTTTCTTATAGAACTGTAACCATACCTCAGGGAGGCAGGTGGAAAAGGCACCTTCTCTTGCTGATCACTCTGCTTTTACTGTAGTTCCACTTTACTCTCAAAGGTTTCCTGCAAAAAACTAGGCTACTGTGCTTCAAATGTAGCTTCCCTCATGTTTTATGTTTGGATGTAGCAGGGGAATTTTCTTCTTTCCAAAGAAAAGAACCACTAAACAAAAACAGCACTCCCAAGCTGCATGGTTCCTTCACTTCTCAGCAGTATTTCTATGGTTTTGCATATTGCAGAGAGAGGTCACACCCGTAAGTGCAACATTGCACAGTTGCATACAGTGCTTTAGCTGTTGTTACTGAAGTAGCTGAAACTTCACATTTACATAGAGTGTACCAATCTTTTTAATCATTTCCTACTGCTGTTGCTGGACACTGAAGAAAACCCCTGAAGTCATCACAAACACTAACGGCAGCAAAAGATTCAGCTTTCTCTTTTTAACTAAAACGCCCTCATTTTTATAAACACTTTTAATTTTAAAAATAGATACATGAAAGACAACAACCAACCCTTCACCATCCTCAACTCTGAGTAACTTCATAAATCCTGTCCATTCTTTATCTTCATTCTAGTCCTCACATCCCCAACTTCAGTCAGCCGTATGAGGGCGTATATATGATGTGTCTGAGAATCCAAGAAAAGGGTTCTACACCATTTAGTCTAAATATAACTATATCAAGTATCATTGCAAGACTGACTGACTTAAAAAGTTCATTGCTATCGAGCTTTGGTGTCCCATGCCAAATGCTGAATGGCTCACAAGATAATTTTACTCCTAAGAACAACCACTATGAAACAGGAAACTGCTTTTAAAAAACCCTAAACACCACCAACAAAAAACCCCGAACAACCCAAAAAAACAACTCTCAAAACCTAACAACAAACACCTAGGGAATGGAAAGAGGTCAGCATTGACTGAAAGCCTGCATGCCACACGTAACATAGTGTAGTGCCTCTCAATCAACAAATACTTTTATGAGCATAAGAGCATGTGCATTTCTTCCCATTAAGTGCCCTCTTATTAAAACATTATAAGAATATTTAAAGAAATTAGAGGTCTACCACTTGTTCCTTGCCCGATGTGCAGCCATCTCAATGCCAAACAGATCATAGAATCATAGAATGGTTTGAGTGAGAAGAGACCTTAAAGATCATCTAGTTCTAACAACACTGCATGGGCAGGGACACCTCCCACTAGGTCAGGTTGCTCATGGCCCCATCCAAACTGGTCTTGAAGACTGCCAGGGATGGGGCTTCCATTAACTTCCCTGGGCAACCTGTTCCAGTGTCTCACCACCCTCACACTAAAGAATTTCCTCCTAATGTGTAACCTAAATCTCTCCCCTTCCATTTTTGATCCATTACCCCTTGTCCTCTCACTAAAAGCCCTCATAAAAAGCCTCTCCCCAGCTTTCCTGTAGGCTCCCTTCAGGGACTGGAAGGCCACTATAAGGTCTCCTCAGAACCTCCTCTTCTCTCAGCTGAATAGCCCAAATTCTCTCATCCTGTCTGTCTGTCACACTGTCTTCAGCCCTCAGATCACTTTTGTGGCCCTTCTCTGGACTTCCTCCATGAGCTCCATGTCCTCCTTATGTTGGGGGCTATGTAGTAATGAAGCATATAACTTGCAAAGGTGAAGGTGAACAGTAAGGACAGTTGTGATAATGTAAGAAAACGGCATAAATTTTCACCTATCTGACCTGTTCATTGAAGAATATAATCCAACAAGATCAGAAGGTATTTCAAGTGAAAGATTAGTTATATTTGTTCATGCCTGTTATTGCTACTGGGCTTCAGAAAAGGAAGTGCAAAACCTGAAACTTATCAATGTACAGGCTTGGATTTTGTCATTAATGTAGCACCAGCCCAAAGTCATCACAGCTATAACTCCCATCAAGACATTAATTTCAGTTTAGCACAGAAAAAACACCCGATAACCCAGACAGAAGAATACTCTTTTGCTACTTTGTAAGCTGCGTATCAGTGCATCAGAAACAGAAGAGAAGACTTAACTAGGACTGAGGTGGAACAAGCTACAAGGCTGTAAGGGTGGCAAAACAAAGCAGTATTGTACCCCATGAGCAATACCCTGGACTGTACAAACTGCATTCCACAGAATACTCTTCTGTGCAATTATATTCTTCATTAAACATTCCATAAAACATGGAAAGCACCGAGGGAAATCTCAAGTTTATTTTATTTTAGCTATGAAACAAGCTATTAAGCTATAGGAAAATGCTCTTGTGGATAACTGCATTTTAAAAGTTCATTTTCTATAGGCTCAATATGGCATTGCTAACAACATTCGGATCAAAAAAGAATGTTACCAAACATACATTTATTAACACTTCCAAGTTTTCCTGTCTGCGTCTTCTCCTAAATGTCAAACACCATTCTGTTTTGTATTGGCATTATCTTTAGGCATTACTGCATAAATATGGAATTACACTGACATCGCCCAAGAGCTCCCCTTCCAGTGAATGGCTCAATGCCCAGGAGTCTGTAATTATTCACTGAACCAGTGATTAAGGAATTACCATTGACTCCAAAAAAAACTTTTTTTCCTTCAGTCTCTGTGGAAAGAGTGGAATTTGCTACTAATTCTGTGAAACATAATTTGAATTTCCTAGCTAATTGCATTTACAGATATCTCTGCATTAAATCTTGCAGTTGCAGTCCCACTAGTTCTAGTAATTTAAGTGGGTTTTTTTTTAAATTGCAAAAACTGTACTCTGCTACATGCTACTGAGCTACACAAGAAGGCTGCAAACCTTACTGCTTCTGCCAACTGAACCAGCAAACTAAACAAAGCAGTTCTGTGAGCATTAAGGACCAATGAAACCTGCTATCACAGGATTGGATTCCTTGCTCAGTGGTAAGATACTACCCCATCTGAAAGTCTCCCACAGCTGTGGTTTGTCTTTCTAGTCGTGTAGGGTCCCTTTGCCTGATAATGGGTTAGAGTTTGCAATATAGCCCTGGGGGTGGCATCTTTGCTTTCCTCAGCTTCTTATTTTCATAAAATTACTAGGTATGTGGGTATCTTAGACTTTTGTCTCTTTCTCCTCACAACTGCTTTCTCCCGAAGTTGTGCTGAAAATCAGCTGAAATGACTTAAGAGTTATGGAGCATAAGGAAGGCAGATAGGCATAGTTACTATCTTGGATTTTAGCCAGTGTAACAAGACATCTCTGTATTATTACCAAATATCCTGGATAACATATACTGCTATACCTACAAAAGGCCTGTGTTTTCAGAAAGTTCCCAAAATAGCCCTTGAACTCTACAATCCAATTTCTGTGTTAAAATTTCTATTTTCATCCTATGTATAGAAAATCATATCCCCTGAGTTTCTGAAGGTAACTTCCAAATTGCTACAACTGTTTTCCTTCTTCTATGTACTTTGGTTTTATTGAAAGAACTCTTCTAAAAACCTAAACAGTGATGGCTTCAAAAATGAAATCCCAACTTGACTGCATTCCATAATCATTCGGTGAAAGCAAGTGTTACACAGTGCCATTGCTCTCAAGAGTTTGGAAGTGCAAGTACAGAAATTATGCAGCATACCAATATGAATTAAAAATCAGTGTTAGTACAGTTTATGGGCTAGAAGTACCTAGGGTTATTTAATTTAGCCTGTTTAAGGGACTAGCTACCTACAAGAAGCCCAAAGACATTTAAAATACCTTCACTAATTGGTATTTATTATAATTTTAAAAGGAAGACAAAATAAGAACAGGCACTTGACACATGACTTGCCTATGGGATTTGGCATGTGTTGTTGCTGTTTAGCACAGGAGAGCTGCCATTTTCTAGGCAAACCTGCAGTGTAAGACTAAGAGGTACGATCCTTCAACATTTACTCCCCCTCTTTCTCCATATATGCTTAATGATGGCATTGAATAAGAAATTTTCAAATAAAACTCTCCCAGGCTTTGGCTGCTAAACGTTGTATCACGATCAGCACATTATTTAAATATAATTATCTATATTCAGCTTTCATAAAGGAACAAAAAAATAAAAAGAGAACTTGTCATTTAATAGCATGTCTGTTTGAGAGAAGGTGTATAATTATGCTTTTAAAATAAATTTTGGTTCTAAATCTAGCCTTAGCTTAAAGACAGGGCTCCTTCCAGTGAGGAGATTGCTCTATTCCACAGCAACCTATACCTAAATTCCCGCCTCATGTATGGTCTGCTACATTGAAAACAGAGGAACAATTTAACCAAAGTATAGTTTGGTTTAACTGTTATAACTGATTTTAACTGTTGTGCTAGACAATAGACACAGATGAGCAAGAAAACAGCACTAATTCTTGAAAGCAAATTAAAGGAAATATAAATGTCTATGACAGCTAGCAAGCTGGACAGTATTTTAATCTGCACTTTGAAAATCCCTTATGTAGTTTTGTCTATGTGATAATAAAATTTTAACAGAAATTAGTGGGCAATTCAATTGGTTAAACAATTAAACAGAACAAATAAAAGAAATACCTGAGTTTTTTTTAACCAGAAAAAAAGAATTAAGAAGTTTTTTTTACATCTGTATTATAAAGCACCATGAAGTTAGATAACTCTCAGCTCATAACCTATACAAAGAGATCATTCACTAAGACAGTTAATAGCTTTTCTTTCTGCATTATCTAAGTTATATTTTATCTAACGAGATCTACAGAACTAAAAGCCAAATAGTTAAAATTCTTACTATGTCGCTGCTCAGGCAAATTTCATGATGCCCATGACCATAAGGATTTGGTCTCTCATCTACCACTTAATTTCAGTTCATAAATGCAGTTTTATCTTCACTATACCATAAAAATTGGCAGTGAAATAACAGCAGCAAATAAAAAAACCCCCTAACATAATAAATGAAGCAATACTAGAGAGACCTTGGTTCTTTGGAAAGATACAGTACATAAGTTGTAATTCCCAGAACTATTGAGGTTTTTTGGAAATAATTATAAAAGCAATAAATGTTTTGATATTTTGAAATTAACACCATATGCAGGAGACAAATCACAACATTTAAGTATCCAGATGAGGACTCTGTGTTAGGGAATGGAAGAAGGTGAGCCACCGTCTACCACGACTAGTCACTGCTCAGCCTTAAGAGAATACTAAACGGCAAACAAGACATGTTTGAGAAGGCATCTATCTATCTATAGGCATCTATTGCTGTGTGACTTTTTTACTTGCAGTTGGTGAATGGACCTCTTGGCTTCTGAAGGGAAAGAGGGAGTTAAAGCATCACTTTGCAGGATGCTCTGATACTGTGAATAACTAAATCCATTGCTATAGCACCTCATAACCAAAAAGATGGATAAGGGCCTCAAGCAAGATGGAAGCTGTCAAGCTTCTCATGTGACACACATCTGGCAGCCCTGCTGAGTATCCCCATGTCCATCTGAGCTGTGGGAAGGTTGATGTTATAGGGGTCTGGGAGGATGAGGTCAGGTATGCAGCACTGCAATTTGTTTGTTTAGAATGGTGTGGGGCTCTGAACCAAGGAACAAGGTTAAGAAAATACTGAACAAATACAATGTTTTGTTCAAAAGGAATGGCTTCAGCCTTTGGAGAAAGACTGTCCACTGGGACCTCTGTATGGCAAATCTAGCAGCACTCCTTTCAGAACAGAGAGATGACACAAGATACAATCCCACAGATGAGTATGAAGACACAAAATACACTCCTCAACAGGAAAGAGGAGCTCTTCCTCGATTGCTAGATTACTGGAAAAGCCTAGCCTATTACGGATTCACAACAGATTGGCAGCTTGGAAATACTCTGCATAAAAAAGAAAACACTTTCTGCAGAAATGTAGAGTATAGGTCTGCTTACAATCATGACATTTAGTAGGGGGGAGCAGGGAAGTTGTGTGGGCTTTGCTCATGAAGCATCTCTGTATCTTCATAACCTTGCCCTTAAGTCAGGATTCATGCTATAAGCAAGTTCTTTCAGACACTTGCATTAAAAAGTGCGAGCCTGCATTACCAGTGCTTTAAAGGTATCTATCAACACAATTCTCATTAGAAAACATAGCTGATGTCTGTTCTTTACATAACTTGTTATAAGCACTATAGTGACTGTTTTTGTAACAGCCACATCTCCTCTATTCACTGCTATATAAACCAGCATGTAGATGGCTTTACGGGGGGAAAAAAAGAACAAAAGACTAAACAGTCATGATCAATAGTCTGCAAATGTTTTGGGGCAAACTGCTGCGAGTCACTGTAATCATAGAATCATAGAATGGTTTGAATTGGAAGGGACCTTTAAAGATCATCTAGTTCCAACCCCACTGCATGGGCAGGAACACCTCCCACTAGATCAAGCTGCTCATCCAACCTGGTCTTGAATTCTTTCAGGAAAGTTTGACTAGATCAGACAGTATGAGGGATATCAAAGGCTTCCTAATACTCAAAATGAATAGAGTATGAAGCAGGCAAAAAAGGAATGAAAAAATCAGATTCTGCTCATCTGGCCTTCTGCAGTATCAGACCAACTGCAGGAGGCTTTGTAGAAAGTGTTTGGACAACTTGGGTAAAAAGGATTCCTGTCCAGTAGGAAATAATTGCATGTAGATCCATTCTGATGCAATGCTTTATAATGTGGGAAATAAAACCAATAATCTTCTGAGCAAGTGCCTTGCAAAACAAATTTTTATTTCTTACTTGACCCATAATGAATAGAACAAACCTCACTGTTTAGTGGGTTAATCAACCTTATATACAGTTTTTCATCAGGTTCAATTTGATAATAACCAATACCCTCAGAGGTATTTTGCTGCCTAAATACACTGTGTGTGCACAAAACATAGCTATCATGTCTGAGCTTTTTGCAATGTTCAGTTCCACGGAGGGGGAATCTACAACTCCTCTTGGCAACCTGTTCCATTGTCTCATCACCCTCACAGTAAAGAATTCTGTCTTAATATCCAATCTAAAACTACCCTCTTTCAGCTTGAAACCCTTCCCCCTCGTCCTATCACTACATGCTCTTGTAAAATTAGGGGTTTAGGCAACTTTTAAATTAAGGTCTGATAGCAAAATAGTTCTGTGAATCACCTGCAGAACAGTATGAGCCTTCCAAACAATCAGTAGTACAAAGGCAAAAATGTGGAAGCCACTCAGATAACAGGTTTTGTATGCAAACATATTTTCACATTTTGGCAGAAGCTTAATGCTGTGGAAGGCGCTAAAATGAGAATCATTGGACTAAACTTAAACGCCTGTGTACACATAAATACATATGTACCTATATGAGGTGATTAATCTGATCCATATTAAGGATTTGTTTCATAATGAATGCAATTAGCAACTTAAATGTGCTTATCTCTTCCTAGATATCTTCCTGAATAGAAAATAGCCTAGAAGGTGAGAAGAGATCTTTATTATACGTGCTTCAAGTTATGTGACATTAATCCAGCTCTAGTGACCCAGAAGATTCTAGTCCACTGAATTTTTAAATTCAGCATATATAAAATTCTTATCCACACAAGAGCTATCCCCCTGAATATCTTCCTCCACCTTGCAGATATACATCTTGCTAGATGTTACTTCACTAGTACTAATGCTTTCAGGGTCAAAGCAAAAAAAGATACTTAATTCTCATTTAAAAAAAATCAAACATGAAATGGCACACAAAGTATGCAGCACTTTTTTTGTGTACCTTTCCAGTTAAATGGGAACCAGCTGTTTTTAAGAAATAGCTCCATGGTGCAAGGCAACCTCCACTAATTTATAACGGCTGAAATGTTCAGCTGAACTATAGCTTTGAATGATTAAACATCCCTAAGTAATTTATTATAGTTGCTGCAATTCTTAACAGCCAACCATGAAAGTAACAAGAAGATTTATGATCTTTAGCTAGTTACAAGCCAAGAGACTTAGGCCATCCCTTCCATGTTAATATATGTCCAATCTGATAAAATACATGGCTTTGTTATACTAGGGTAAGAACTAATGTGAGATTGCTCTTCATTGTTTTAAAATGTCAGTAAAGATAATGGTTAGCAAGAAGGTATTAGCTAGCACTGCCAAGACTTATTTATGCATGTGCTAGGTTGGGAGGTTATGATGAAGTACAAAACCATAACACGGGCCTGAAAAATCAGATTTTCGGTGGGGAGATACCATCCAAAACGGTACTCTGCCTGGAGGACTATCAGAAATAATAGCAGATGGAGATGGTGAAGAAGCAGTAATTGCATTAGAGAATTCACAGTTCAGTTAGAGAGACCAGTTTGGCCTGCAAAACCAGAAAGATAGCTTCAACTGTGGTGGACCCCTTCAGCTGTTCTACCAAGTGGTACCTGGTGGGCTAACTTGGCTCAAGGACTTCACACAGAGGCACTGATTTCACAGAATCACAGAATTGTTCTGGTTGGAAAAGACATTTAAGATCATGGAGTCCAACCATAACCTGACTCTAACAACCATTAACCTAACTCCAACAACCATTAACCTAACTCCATTGGACCTAAGTCCAATGGTTAACCACGTTCCTAAGCACCACATCTACACGCCTCTTAAATACTTCCAGGGATGGTGATTCAACCACCTCCCTGGGAAGCCTATTCCAGTGTTTAATTACCCTTTCCATGAAGATTTTTTTCCTAATATCTAATCTAAACCTCCTGTGACACAACTTGAGCCCATTTCCCCTTGTCCTACTGCTTGTTACTTGGGAGAAGAGACGAACCCCTACCTCTGTACCACCTCCTTTCAGGTAGTTCTACAGAGCAATAAGGTCTCTTCTCAGCCTCCTTTTCTCCAGACTAAACAACCCCACTTCCTTCAGACACATCTCATAAGGCTTGCACTCTAGACCCTTCGCCAGCTTTGTTGCCCTTCTCTGTACTCCCTCCAGCACCTCTATGTCCTTCTTGTAGTGGGGGGCGCAAAACTGAACATAGTACTTGAGGTGGGGCCTCACCAGTGCTAAATACTTCCCTAGTCCTGCTGGCTACACTATTTCTGACACAAGCCAGGATGCTGTAGGCCTTCTTGGCCACTTGGGCACACTGCTGGCTCATATTCAGCCGGCTGTTGATCAACACCCCCAGGTCTTTTTCTTCTGGGCAGCTCTCCAGCCATTCTTCCCCAAGCCTGTCATGTTGCATGGGGTTGTTGTGACTGAAGTGCAGGACCCGACACTTAGCTTTGTTGACCCTCATACAATTGGCCTTGGCACATCAATCCAGGCTGTCCAGGTCCCTCTGCAGAGCCTTCCTACCCTCAGGCAGATCAGCACTTCCTCCCAACTTAGTATCATCTGCAAATTTACTGAGGGTACTTGATCCCCTCATCCAGATAATTGGTAAAGATATTAAACTGAACTGGCCCAAACACTGAGCCCTGGGGAACACCACTCATGAGCAGCTGCCAGCTGCATTTAACTCCATTCACTACAACTCTTTGGGCCTGACCATCCAGTTTTTTACCCAGCCAAGTGTACACCGCTCTAAGCCATATTTGACCAGTTTCTCCAGGAGAATGCTGCAGAAAACAGGGCCAAAGGCCGTACTAGGTCCAGGTAAATTACATCCACAGCCCTTCCCTCCTCCACTAAATGGGTCACCTTGTCATACAAGGAGATCAGGTTCATCAAGCAGGACCTGCCTTTTATGAACCCATGCTGACTGGCCCTTATCACCTGGTTGTCCTGTATGTGCTGCATAATGGAACTCAAGGTCATCTGCTCCATAACCCTTCCCAGCACCGAGGTCAGACTGACAGGCCTGTAGTTCCTTGGATCCTCCTTTCAGACCTTCTTGTAGATGGGGGTCACATTTGCCAGTCTAATCTACTGGGACCTTCCAGGTTACCCAGGACTGCTGGTAAATGATAGAAAGTGGCTTGACGAGCACTTCTTGATTTGAATTAAGGTTTTGGCTCACTGAAAAGACATTGTATAAAGAGGTGGAGGGGGTAGCCTCAAACATCTTACAATGCACAGATAAGCTGGTCAGGTGTCTAACAATATTTTATACTATTTCTTTTTATAGCATCCTTGTATTTACTAGTCACCAGAAAGACTGTTTTTAATACTGTGAAGCCTATTAAAAAAAAAAAAAAAAGGACATAATTTTTCTCTTCCTGGAGTATTCCACCTTAAATATTTTAATTTTCCATCCTTGGCACACAGGTATTTCCACCGTTTACTGCTGGACCAAGATCTAACACAATTATGGTGCATACTTTATTTCCAGGCAATACTCATTACACCACCTCTGAAATTGCAATGGATGACGTTATCTTAGAAGACCTTTCTTCTTACCTCGCTGCAAGAGATTTGTATTAACAGAGTTACCCTTCCTATTACACTGCTTCCATTCTCAAGTTAACTGAAGTCTGTGTTTTGTGACATTCGGCATTCTGACAATCAGATTGATGTGTTTACAGCATCTTCATCAGCAGTTTGCAGGTAGCAAAAACATTTCAAAGGGAAAGTACGCAGTTAGAACAGCAAAAAGAAAATGTTCTGTCTTTGGGAACTACTGAGAAGAGCCTGTCCCCATCTTCCTTGCACTCACCCTTTATATACTTGTATACATTGATAAGGTCTCCCCTCAGCCTTTGCATCTCCAGGCTAAAGAGTCCCAGCTCTCTCAGCCTTTCCTCATCAGAGAGATGCTCCAATCCCCCAGTCATCTTTGTCACCCTCCTCTGGACTCTCTCCAGCAGTTCCCTGTCTCTCTTGAACTAGGGAGCTCAGAACTGGATGTAGTATTCCAGCTGTGGCCTCACCAGGGCAGAGTAGAGGGGGAGAATGACCTCCCTCGACCTACTGGCCATGCTCTTTATGCAACCCTGGATTCCACTGGCCTTCTCGGCAACAAGGGCACACTGCTGGCTCATGGATAATTTACTGTCTATCAGGACTCCCAGATCCTTCTCCTCCAAACTACTTTCCAGCAGGTCCACCCCTAACCTATATTAGTGCTTGGGGTTCTTCCTTCCCAGGTGCAGGACCCTACACTTGCTCTTATTGAACCTCATGAGGTTCTTCTCTGCCCAGCTCTCCAGCCTGTCCAGGTCATGCTGAATGGCAGCACAGGCCTCTGGAGTGTCAGCAACCCCTCCCAGTTTGGTATCATCAGCAAACTTGCTGAGGATACACTCTGTCCTCTTGTACAGGTCATTGATTAATATGTTGAACAAGACCAGATAGAGTATTGACCGCTGGGGGACACCACTGGTTACTGGCCTCCAACTCGACCCTGATCCATTGATCATCACCCTCTGTATTGTGTCACTCAGCCAGCTCTCAATCCACCTCACTGCCTACTCATCAAGCCCACTCTTCCTGAATTTCCTAATAAGGATGTTACAGGAGACAGTATCAAAAGCCTTGCTGAAGTCAAGGTAGATAACATCCACTGCTCTCCCCTCATCTAGCCAGCTAGTAATGACGTCATAGAAGGCAATCAGGTTGGTCAAGCCTGATTTCCCTTGGGTGAATCCATGCTGACTTCTCCCATTGACGTTCTTTGCTTTCACATGTTTTCTGATGATGTCCAGAATAATTTTTTCTAATACCTTACCAGGGACAGAGGTGAGACTAACCGGCCTGCAGTTCCCTGGGTTCTCCTTCTTGCCCTTTTTGAAGACTGGAGTGACATTAGCCCTCCTCCAGTCCTCAGGCACCTCTCCTGTTCTCCATGACCTCTCAAAGATGATGGAGAGTGGCCTAGCAATAACATCTGCCAGTTCTCTCAGAACAAGTGGATGCATCCCATCAGGGCCCATGGATTTACGGATGTTGAGTTTGGCTAAGTGGCCTCTAACCTAGTCCTCCTCTACCAAGGGAAAGTCTTCTTTTCTCCAGACCTTATCTCTTATCTCTGACAGCATTTAAAACTTGGGCTATACATTGTCTGTGTGGACAGAAGGATGCACCAGCATTTTCATAAGGTTCTTCCAGACCTATTTGCTGGGATTCTTCAATGTTTCAGTACAACATGTAGTCTAGCTGTCAAGTATTCAAGATACCTATATGTTCCACAGTTTACTTACCCGTAACCTCTCCCTTAGTATCTAAAAATCAACTGTCCCCTTCCAGGACACTTTCCTCAAATCTTGAAGACATTATCAACTACAAGACAGATGAACATTTGTTGTATCACATATCTTTTCAGCAGGTTCTGGTGCAATAGCTCAACTGTCTGCATGTGACTACCTTTTTTTAAATCATGCAGTCATGACTCATCGTGGAAGTACGTGTTGCAGCATCCAGAAGAGATGAGCTTGAGCTTACTACTGTTTCTTCTTGGGCAGTGGCAAAAACAGTACTGGAAGGAAGGGATTTACCTTTTCTGATAGCAAGATCATCCACAACTGTATGTTACCAAATACCAAATATTGGTTCCTACATTTGCTTTTAATTTAATTATTACCTCTTGCAAAAACAAAGCTGCTATAGTATAAAATCTGCTTCTACTAAGATCTCACATTTCACATGCAAGTTTGGAGTTTTGCCAGCAATACACTCAATGACACCATACTTTTCAGTATTTCCACAGATAAATACCACTGGGCCAGCCTGGAAACCCATGAACATGAGACAAGCAGTTTTTAATATAAACATTAGAACCTTTGTGCCAAAATACATTTATCTGTATTTCATTCACAGTATATTTGGTCACCTTTTTGGCTCATCAAGAATAAATTAACTTGTCCATGTCAATTTTTTCCTGTGGCAGTTATTTAACATCTACTTCGCATTTGAATTAGTTTTTCCAGCCACCAGACATTCTGCCTTTTGTTTAATTACTATACAGAAGCTACAAAAACCCACGCAATCTGGCTGACAACATTTCAGTTTTTGTAACTTAAAAAGAGTTAAATTTATTGTATCTCACATGATAAATTCCTATTTGATATTGCATGTCATTTTACTTGAGTTTCCTCTTAGCCTGAGCCTTTCATTTTTCAAGGTTTCCATAATCTTTGCATTCTGTTCCCATGTGTACACTGACTACTTTAGCGTCTAAGGACTGCCTGGGTCTGTTGCTATGCAACAGCATAGCCTACTTAGGGCTTCCTGAAATAATCTTCTAAAATGTGCTTTTTTTAGACTCTTTCCAGCAGTAATACTTCACCCTTTCTTTACTACAGACCACTGATATTATTACCACAATATTAGGCAGTGGTCACCTGGGAAATTTTGGTAGCTACCCAAGATGACAAAAAACAATATTATTGCTTGCAAAAATCAGGACATATCTCCTGTGCTAGCACAGGGAGGTAAATATCTCACTATCTCACATATTGGTTTATGTTTGCCAGCTGTTTTCGAGGTATATGAGAGCCATATATTTGTATAGAAAAAACAATAATCTTAATTGGTGTTTGTCTTACTCCATTTCATTCAAGAAGCCACCAGTCAGAAAAACAATAAACCCTCTTTTTATTAAGTCTATTTTAAATGTAATCAGCTCAACAGCAGTAACGTATATTCAAATATTCCATGTTGCAAATCATTATAAAATAGGTTGATTTTGAAAGTCTTTAGGACAAGGTTCCAAATTTGTGAAATAACATTACAGATACCACAAACTGGGGGTGCATTTGCTTTTAGAGGTACCTTTGAGCAGTACTTGAGAAACTGCCCTGTGAAGCATTCAATCTTTCCAGCCTCACACAACATTTGTCTTGTTACAGCCTTCTAGTGCTTCTGGTGCAAGGGTGGACCAAATTGTTTTGTTTTCTTATTGCTGGCTTATTAGGAATCTTAAGTGAATTAATTTCTGTAACAGTATCTAGAGCAATATAAACACAGAGCTCTTGTTAAAGCATCAATCAACCCTAGAGGGCCAAATGCCTTACTATGGGCCATACTGATGGATCAAAGGAAGGAGGTCTAACAGTGCAAAAGATATTTTAATGAAAGGAAGGAAATATTTTACCTCATGTTCTTTTCTTGGCCTTGTCCGCCTTAACATGCTCAGCAGCAGTTATGTCTATGAAGAGCTATGTGTCAGTCCAGAATTGAGGTAGAGAGAGGAAGGATGTTTCCCAGATCCAGAGAAAATAAGAACAAGGCCCTTGCAGAGGGCAAGTTCACCTGCAGTTTTTAAAGAAGGAGGTGGAAGAGAGGAGCAATTCCATATTGTTTGAAAGAAACTAAGTCTTAAAGATTACTTTTTCTTAAAAAGAGTAGAATGTGGTAGGTGCAAGAATGAGCTTCTCAAAAAACCCCCAAAACGACATGTGAAGTGGTATAAAGGGGTGGTTTTTCATATCCATAGGCATAGCCACATACATAAATAGCAGCCAAGCTATCCAAGAATATGATTCAGCAAGGTTTAGTGAGTGTGACTCCCCCAGAGTGATGCATTTCAAGTCTCTGTTCTTTAAAACCACATAAAAAAGTACAGCTCAGACTCAAGTTGGTATCAATACTGTTTTGAAAGCAAAGAGGTCAAGACCTGAAGAGCAGCAATCTGAAAATGATGCATGATCAGCTGGAGGAGAGAAAAACATTAATCAGGAAATCTTTTATAATGGAGAAATCCTTTAGTATGCTCAGATTGCATTTTACACTTTGCAGTATTTGTGGGCATTTAAAAAAAAAGACAAATAATTTCTATCATAGACAAAAAGAAAGCCCTTTACATTTGCCATGGTAAGTTTGAACATAGGAACCTCACCAACCTCTTTTGCATGTGAATGTTTTAAAAAAAATCTAATTAAGTACAGACCAAAAAAGAAAAACAAACAACAAACCTTCTTCCTTATTAATACTTCGTGACCTAGGATCATGTCGGGACACTTGAGACCAAAAAATCTGCACTTAGCCAGTTGTCCTTTACAACGCTGACAAGTTTCCATGTGCTTACCTGATGGAATTAAAAAATGGCTTGCATATACTAATATTTAATTAGCAATTGTGCTGCATTACACAATCTGTCCATGACACTCAGATTTAAGATGCACTTCTAGATGCAAACCTGGGTACGCTGACAAATATAACCAACACGAGTTGAGGAAGATTCAGGCTCTGCATACCGCAGCTACTTAAAATCAGTGCTGTTTACAGCTTTGAATCTGAGGGTCAAATATTGCTTTTGTCCCATATTTCAAGCCCAACTAAAGCTCAAATACTTAATTCTTATCCCTCTAATGTCCCAGTTCTTCATCTAAAAGAAGAAAGGGCCAAATGGAGGAAGATAATAAGGCAGGCAACTTACAAGGGGAGGTGGTGGAAGCATATAAAAAAAGTAGAATTTTCTTGACATTCACAGAGCTTATCCATTTCAGCCAACTATAACTAATTGCTTGATCACTTTAAGAGATGGCCTATTAAAAAGCATACAATAGACATTTTATACTCATGCCAATAAAGTTATCCAGCTAAACTAACACATTTTCTGCAGCCCAAGTTCTTAACTCTAGCTTGCAACTCTTTCACAGCAGTTGCTGAGTACTAAGAGATGTTAAAAGAGCCTAAGAAGAATCTGAACATACAGTTCTTTCTACATGCCCATAAACAACAAAGTCCAATAAAATTCAAGCCATGTTTTCTCGATATGAGGATAAACTCGTAAGTATGAGCAGAAACTGAAGAACTTACAGAAACCCTTACGAAGATCCTGAGAGGAATTATTGTCAGATCTAATGAGTACTTCCATACTTGGCCTGAATAGCTTACCTAACACTTTAGAGGCTGTGCAGAGCATAGAATCCCTCCTTTTATCTATCTGCTGATGTACTGTAAATAATGAAAGGAAGTACCATCTGTCTGCTTACGGTAAGAATTCATATGTGCACAGAATATTTCCTAAGACTCTCAATTCTGAAACCCTGGGAAAGGGAAAAACCCTCCTAAGAATAACAATCACCTGCAGATTTGAGTTTCTGGATACCATTTTTTCCATAAAAGGCAAGCTGCAGGTAAAACCTCCAACAGGAAGAAGGTAACTAAATAAAACATGTTGCTCCAAATCTAAACAGAAAATGAGACACAGATCTCTTCCAGCCACTATAGAAATGCCTTGTTCAAGTAAAAACTAAACTTTAGAAGATAATAAAATAAGTGAGAACCAATGAAAAGACACACAGGAAGGCCATGTAAGAATGTGCATAAAAATAAACCCAACTGGACCTTAAGACTGAGCAGGAAATCGACTCCAAGTGCCTCCTCACAAAGAAGAGAAAGAAACCTCCTTTAAAACCATTATTCCTCCTCTACCCCATCCCAGCTAAAACTGTCCACCTCTGGACCTAGATGAACATGAGAAGGACCATACCAAGAAGATTTCCTATACAACAGTTTGAGTGTTCAGGGAACTTTGAAAATGAAGGCATACGTAGATATACCGTTAAATACTCACTTCATCTGCATAACTACTTGTATCTGGATGTACTTACAAGTAGAGTCTGTGAACTTAGCACACTTTCTACAAGGTGTATAAGAACTGCCTCATATTCCAAATGTTTATCTTTTTAAAATATAATTTGGTACCTAAAATAATTAGCTTTAAAGGACCATCTGTGGTGGATTGACCTTGGCTAGCTGCCAGATGCCCACAGAGCTGGTCTCTCACTCCCCATCCTCAAGAAGAGAGGAAGAAAAAAGGATCAGACAGCCAGTGGGTCAAGATAAAGTCGGAGATATGTTACCAATTACCAGCACTAGCAAAACAGACTTGACTTGGAGAAAATTCATTTAATGCCCATTATATTAGGTTTGGATAGTGAGAAACAAAGACAACTTAAAACAACACCTTACCTCCACCTTCCTCTTTTTCCCAGGCCCAGCTTCACTCTTTCCGTTCCTGACTGCTCTACCTCCTCCCCAGCTTCCTGGCAGCCCAGGGGGATGGGGAAGGGGAGGCTGCAGTCAGGTCAGTCTATAACAGCTCCTCTCTGCTGCTTTTTCCTCCTCACACTTTTTCCCTGCTCCTGCATGGGTCCTTCCCACAGGCTCCAGCGTGGGCTCTCCTCACACTGCAGCTCTTTCAGGAAATATCAGGCAGCTCTGGTGTGGTACATACTGGCAGACAAATACCAGCTCCACTGTGGTCTCCTCCACAGGCTGCAGGGGAATCTCTGCTCTGGTGCCTGGAACATCACCTCCTTTTCCTCCTCCCCCTCTTTCTTCGTGTTCCCTCTACTGTTTCTTACTCTTTTTGTCTCCTCCTTCTCTACCTGTGTGGCTTTTTTTTTTTGCCCCTTCTTAAATATGTTTGCTGTGCCCTGCAGTGGGTCCCATGGAACTAACTGGAACAGTAAGGGCTCACCATGGGGCAGCCCTGGCCCCTCCTCACAGAGGCCAACCCTGCAGTCACCTCACTGCCAACATCTGGGCACTGATACCCAGTATAACCACCAATAAAATTAATATTCTTCCCAAGATACTAAGTAGATTTAAGTGCCCACGAGAAGCACTTAGTATGCTTTCTAGTGTCTTCGTTAAACTTCCCCAACTGCTATCCTTCTGTCACTTTCTTTCACTTCAGATTGGGAAATCACAGGCATGAAATGATCTCATCTGTTACACATACCTGGTATTTCACAGCTGATATGAGGCAGTTTCTTTCCAAGCTAAGGGTGTGTGGCAACTATGTTAATACATGAGAGACAGACAGCAAGTACACTCTACTTGCCAGTCTTACAATGACAGACTAAGAAAATCTCAGTGTTCTCAAAGATGATGATCATTGTAGCCATGACTTTATTATAGACACCAGAAGCAATATTTTTTCCCCAAGACTGAAGCCCTTGTTTTACATGACAGAAGATGAGGAGTATTTTCTGTCTTATTTTAAATAACTTAAACATGAGATAAGCTTTGACATTTTTAGGTTTTTGTAGCAAGAAACCATTCACTATAGAAACAAAATTATGAGATTTTTCAAGATCACACCACATTACTGTGTTGAATTAATGCTTCTCAGAATAGCAAGAGTGTCAAGAATGCTTGCAGGATGGTGCACGAGGTGACCTGTTTGCTTGTGGGATAACTCTAAGCATTGATTGCTTTGCTTAAAAAGTAAATACTCCACAAGAACATCAGGTAAAAAGAAGACACTTGCCCATATACCAGTAACATGTTAAGTTTGGGTGAATGAACACAGTGTGTAAAGACTCATATTTTCAGTTTCAGGTGGCCAATGTGAGATACCTCATGCTTCAGAAATTAGTAAGAACCAACATTTTTAAAAAAGTAGTTTGGGATAAGTAGTAAAAGAACTAGCAAACCCAAGCCTCTTACCACTTCCGAAAATTTGACTTAATGGGATGTTGAAATGTAGGACACCACCCATGAAATTTGAAGATGCAGTGCAAACTTCCAACACCTGAAGTTGATGAAAAAAACACTTTGATTTTAGCCAAGTCAGAAATTCATCCATAACTGTAAAAAACATCACAAGAAGAAAGAGGTGGAGAGTAGAAGACAAAGACATTTTTCTCTCTACTACTAGGCATTGGATGCCCACATTTCTAACATGACTATTTACACTGGATTAAAAGCTTCACTGAACATATGCTTCATAGGCAACCTTTCAGTAAGTAAATTTTAACTTTTATTGCAATGTCTTTGATATTTGCTATCACAAACACTAAAAATAATTTTTTCTACCCTTCCCTTGAACAAAATTTTCCATTTACATCATACCTTATACCTACAGCCTCCTCATGATCCAATAGAAACAGCACCAGTATTTTCAAACAAATAGTACTGATGTTTTGCATAACAGATAATATTGCATATTTGTTTTCATCATAGACTTCAATGAAATCAGAGCTGAACTAAAAATGGAAAGACAAGATGTATCTGCATTTCAGACAAGCTTTTCAGCACAGTCTGAGTGAAAGAACATTTAGATGAGGGAGATGTAAAACTACACTCTGTCTGTTATAAATCTTTCTTTCTAACATGCTCCTCCTCCTCCTAAGCAATTTGCTTGTTAACCCTTTGTAAGGAAATCCTAGTGAGGGAACTGGGATTGTTTAGTTTGAAGAAGAGGAGGCGGAGGGGTGACATCATTGCTCTCTACAATTACCTGAAAGGAGGTTGTAGGGAGGTGGGAGTTGGCCTCTTCTCTCAAGTGAATAATGACAGAATGAGGGGAAATGGCCAGAAGTTGCGCCAGGGGAGGTTTAGACTAGATTTTGGAAAGAATTTCTTTATTGAAAGAGTGGTTGGACACTGGAACAGGCTGCCCAGGGAGGTGGAGGAGTCACCACCCCTGGAAGTATTTAAAAGAAATATAGATAAAGTGCTTAGCAACAGGATTTAAGCACTGAACGGGTAGATTACATTATGGTAGGTGGATTCAGGTTATGGTTGGACTTGATTATCTTCAAGGTCCTTTCCAACCAGGATAATTCTATGATTCTATTAATATATTTAAGTATGACTTTCAGGATCAGCCAGTATTTTCCCCCTTTCATATTTTGCGACTCTTCTTCCTCAAGTCCCTACAGGGATTATTCATACATTAATACACAAATATTAAAATCAATGAAAAATGTTAAATACTTAATTATACTATTAATTATTAAAAGCTTAAACATGCAAAACACTGAAATGAAAAACAAAACCAAAACCAACAAGAATTTGGAAGGCTAACCGAAATAGAAAACTATTTCCCCAGAGCTGACCTTTGGATGAAGACTGGCACACTCTGGACACTCCACTTCTGTGTAGAGCATTGCTGAATCCACATGTCTTGACATGCGTTCCCTCATTTCCACATGGCTATTTTGTATTATGTCATTACTAGAATAAGACATTTGTATGCGGACAGCAGTGATCTACATATGCCAAGATGTTTGGAAATCGATACAAATCTTTTAGCCGTTTGACTTGCATGCCAAACGAGGCAAATTTATCTGTAAAGTCAAAGGGAATTTGGCTATTTACCTGAAATCCCATATATATCACATTACATAATGTAATGATCCTTAGGTCCATTAAAGCTATTTTAAAGTAAATTATTCTCCTGTTTGGCATACCTTGGTCTACCATTTAGGAGACTACCAATGCTAATGGGTTCAACAAGAAGTAACACCAAACAATCAAATTTTCCCAACAAAAAATATATGCAGAAGGATTTTTTTTTCTTTTCTTAAAAAAACATACAACTGGACTGCAGAGCGTGTGCAAAGCTGTACATATTCTCTGAGTCTGACAATTGAAAAAGGATATTATTTGAATAATTAAAATGAATCCTTCTGGGCCCCTCACTACAAGAAGGATGTCGAGTTGCTGGAGCGTGTCCAGAGAAGAGCTACAAAGTTGGTGAAAGGTCTGGAGAATAAGTTCTATGAGGAGAGGCTGAGGGAACTGGGATTGTTTAGTTTGAAGAAGAGGAGGCTGAGGGGAAACCTCATTACTCTCTACAACTACCTGAAAGGAGGTTGTAGGGAAGCGGGAGTTGGCCTCTTCTCCGAAATGAATAATGACAGGACAAGAGGAAATGGCCTGAAGTTGTGCCAGGTGAGGTTTAGACTGGATATTAGAAAGAATTTCTTTACCGAGAGACTGGTTAGACACTGGAACGGGCTGCCCAGGGAGGTGGTGGAGTCACCATCCCTGGAAGCATTTAAAAGAAATACAGATAAAGTGCTTAGGGACATGATTTAAGCACTCAACGGGTAGATTAGGTTATGGTAGGTGGATTTAGGTTATGGTTGGACTTAATGATCTTCAAGGTCCTTTCCAACTGGGATGGTTCTATGATTCTATGAAAAGCTATGCCATTCTCATAACAAAAACAGTAGCACAGAAAAAGGCAGACACCATATTCACCTTTTGAATATAAGCAGAAAGAAGGGAGTTTGCTTATTTTTAAAAAACAAACAAAATCCCCACACTCTCAGGAGAAAACCAACCACACCTCTGCCACTCATCACACACAACCCCAAACAAATGCTTCTTACCCAATGAAGATTACTTGAAACGTTTTCAGTTAACTTTCCAGTTAAATGATAACTCAAAGAAAAAACAAAACAAAAAAGACCACCATATAGCAACAAAAAAACCCCAAACCAGATAAGCTAAATGAAACAAACCACTACCTCTAACTTGATTAAACTCAGATGGTGATTAAGTTACCAACAAAGGCAAAATGTTTTAGTCTGATTATTAAGCATGTAATCAAGTACTGCAGTGAGCTCTGATGTTACTGTATAAAGCTTTTATGAAGCTGCATAGCATTATGTCTTTCAGATGCTACAACAGCAGTCATCAGGTATTTCAGAGCTAAACCTTATGATTTAGACAATTTTTGCTCTGTTCGGCTTCATATTAGGTGATTTTTTTCTACATTCTTTGTATTAATTTTGGGCACTCTAAAACAACAATAATAGGGCAGAGGAGCTTCAGTGACCGAATCATGCCTAATTTTAGATGAAAAGAAGGTTCTTTCTTAGAAACAAAAGGCTGATTAGGTACATCTAGAAGAGTAAGTAGCTTTAAGTCAGATCACATACTTCATTTGAAAAAATTACTCTCAGTATACTATTATAAGGCTGAATATGTTTTCCTTACACACAGAGACAAAGGTATGCTAAGTTGCAAGGCTATTTCAATTTGCTGTGAAGAAATCTCAAAAATATTGCGCTGATCTTGGTTAATACTAAACAGAGTAGCATAGAATTTAGTAGCTATCATCCTATGCTAGTTTAGTTATAAGAAAACAAGAATTATAAATAGGTAAAGTATAAAATATAATTGTGCAGGATGATTAGACAAAAAACCTGTGCTCTATATAAAGTGATTATGTTATGACACTAGGACCAATGCTGGCAAATACACCTTCTTTTTCTGATTCTCAGGAAAAAAAAAAAAAAAGATGCTTTCTTGGTCCAGAACAAGTATTTTTCACTAGCTTTCCTTAACAAGCCTGTGCAGAAAGCTTTTGGCAGTTGTTGAAAGTGAATACACTTCGGAGAGGAAGTTACAGGGTCTCCTAGATCAGTTTTGGTAACATTCACATCCTGGGGGAAGCACAGACAAGTTGGCAAGAGAAGCGAGGCATTGAGTAAGGAAGGCCGAAGTACACATAGAGTTGGACCTGGCCACGGGTATTAAGAATAACAAGAAAGGTTTCTCCAGGTATATCAGCAATAAGAGGAAGACGAGGGAAACTGTGGGGCTGCTTCAGAAGGAAACTGGACACCTGGCCATGCAGGACGTAGAGAAGGCTGAGGTACTCCATGACTATTTTGCCTCAGTCTTCACTGGCAAAGGCTCTGGTCACACCATCCAAGTCAGAGAAGTCAAAGGTATGGACTGTGAAGAGGAAGATCTCCCCACTGCAGGAGAGGAGCAGGTTCATGACCATCTGAAGGGACCTGAAGGTGCACGTCTATGGGAACCTGATGGGATTAATCCGCGGCTCCTGAAGGAAATGGCTGATAAAGTTTAAAATATGTCCATCATATTTGAAAAATCTTGGCAGTCTAGAGAAATTTCCACTTACTGGAAAAGGGGAAACATAACTCCTGTTTTCAAGAAGGGAAAAAAGGAAGACCCAGGGAACTATAGACCAGTCAGTCTCACCACTGTTTCCAGCAAGATCATGGAACAGATCCTACTGAAGGCTCTGCTAAGGCACATGGAAAGCAAAGGGGTGACTAATGAAAGCCCATATAGCTTCACCAAGGGCAAGTCCTGACTGACTAATGGTGGCTTTCTACAATGGGGTTACTGCATCGGTGGACAAAGGAAGAGTAACCAACATCATCTACCTGGACCTGTGTAAAGCCTTCAACACTGTCCCACATCACATCCTAGTAGCAACAGTATGGATTTGATGGATGGACCACGTGTTGGGTAAGGAACTGGCTGGATGGTCACACTCAAAGAGTGGTGATCAATGGCTCGATGTCCAGATGAAGACGTGTGATGAGTGGTGTTCCCAAAGGGTTGGTACTTGGACTGGTGCTGTTTAACATCTTTGTCAGTGATGTGGACAGTGGGATTGAGTGCACCCTCAGCAAATTCGCCAATGACACCAAACTATGTGGTGATCTTGACACACTGCAGTGAAGGGAGGCCATCCAGAGGGACCTTGACAAGCTTGAGAGGTGGAAACTGCATGAAGTTCAACAAGGCCAAGTGCAAGGTCCCACAGCTAGGTCGGGGCAATCCCAAGCACAAATACAGGCTGGGCGGAGAATGGATTGAAAACAGTCCAGAGAAGAAGGACTTACAGGTGATGGCGGACAAGAAGCTCAACATGAGCAAGCAATGTGCGCTTGCAGCTCAGAAAGCCAACCGTGTCCTAGGCAGCATCAAAAGAAGCATAGCTAGCAGGTCAAGGGAGGTGATTCTTCCCCTTTACTTGTCTCTCGTGAGACCCCACCTGGAGTACTGTGTCCAGTTCTGGAGCCCCCACATAAGAAGGACATGGAGCTCATGGACAAAGTCCAGAGGAGGGCCACAAAGATGAACTGAGGGCGGGAGCACCTCTCCTACAAGGACAGGCTGAGAGAGTTAGGGCTGTTCAGCCTGGAGAAGAGAAGGCTCCAGGGGGACCTTTTAGCAGCCTTCCAGTATCTGAAGGGAGCCTACAGGAAAGCTGGGGAGGGGCTTTTTTTCAAGGGCTTGTAGTGAGAGGACAAGGGGTAATGGATCAAAACTGGAAGGGGAGAGATTTAGGTTACACATTAGGAGGAAATTATTTAGTGTGGAGATAGTGAGACACTGGAACAGGTTGCCCAGGGAAGTTGTGGAAGCCCCATCCCTGGATGTATCCAAGGCCAGGTTGGATAGGGCCCTGAGCAACCTGATCTAGTGGGAGGTATCCCTGCCCATGCAGGAAGGTTGGAACTAGATGATCTTTTAAGTCCCTTCCACCTCAAACCATTCTACAATTCTATGACTTTTTACGGCCTTTGCTTGATTTCTGTTGTTTCTTGTCTCACACCAGTACAATCTGAATGATATACAGTTGTTAAATTAATTTACTTCCCAGCATTACTTTAGATTTCACAGACTTCAGCATGTAATGGAGCTTTTCTTGAGTATCTTCTACATGGGTCGATTTGATAGAAGGATAAGTTTTGTTTGTAATGCCTGTTGTCACATATTTGTGTTTTTCTGCCCCAGAGTACATTAAACAATGATAAACTCATTAACACCTAAATACAGAATTGCTTATTTGGTTTGTGTCTTATGGTCTTAGTGAGGATTTCACTTCATGCAGCAGCATAAGGAAGACAGAAGCAATCTCTTCACAAAGAACACTATGGTCATGTCCAATGCGTTCAGAAGAATATAGCCTTGCCGCAGTTCTGTTCCTCATGAAGTTTCTTGAGATTGAGGACAGTCTGGAGTCAAAGTCTCCTCCTTCCTTGACATGAGGCTATTATATGGAAGATGAGCAATGAGATTCTCTTCTTCCCTATCTCCACGCTGAAGGTATTAAGTTAGCTCAGACCCTGAGTCAGGAGTGATGGGTCTGTATAAGCACACCTAGTAAATCAACAGATCTCTTTGAATCATAGAAAAACTGGTTGGAAGGGTATCTGGAAGCCACCGAGTACAACAACTGCTTGCTCGAAGCCAAGCTAATTTCAAACTTTGGTCTGGTTGCTCAGGGGCTCCAGATGAATTTTGAGTATCTCCAAAGGATGAAGGCTCCCCAGGCACTTTGGACGACATGTACCAGTACTAAACCACTCTTGCAGTGAAATATTTCCCTTTCATGTAGCTGGAATGTCTCTCATTGCAACTTGCTATCATTGCCATATATGCTTTTGCAGTATACCAACATCGCCTCCACTAACTCCTCCTTGGGTAGTGCAGTTAAATTTCCTTGTAGTGACTTCTCCACACTGAAAACATCTAGTTCCCTCAGCTTCTGCTTGCATATCCTGCGCTCCAGCCTCATAATGTCTTTGGTAGCCTCCACTAAACTTGAGTTGTTATGTCAACATCCCTTTTGTACCAAGTGGTCCAAATGACTGTAATAACACACTGTTGCCTCATTCTTAGTGAGTTTAGGATCAGAGAGTTCCAGTTACCAGATCATAAACAGTCTTGTGTGAGAGACAGATGGCATGCACATAGAAAGAGTCTGGCCAACAGTTCTAGATGCTTATAGTTTTTAAGTAAGAAAGATTATAGTCTTGAATTCAGTCTCCTAAAAGGTACATATAGTTCCAAGATATATTCTTGGCTCAAGAGCCCAGTCTCATTAAAAGTACTGTAGAAGCAAAGGGTACTTGTTGACAGAAACATTGTTTAATTCATGATTAATTTAAAAAGTTGTCACTATCACCATATCTTAGGTGAAATACAGTCCTCAACTTACACACACACCTGAGTCTTGGCAAGATGATTCCCTGACATTAGTTCCTTGCTCCTGATTTATAATACAAGTAACTAGGTATTTTCCTCTTAATCACACATCTGCATATAATCCAACATGATCCAACTGTGAAATCAAGACAGCATGTTTTAAACTACAGTTTGTGTAATTAGGGTCAGTAAAAGCCACCTTCTCTTCAGGAGAAAGACCTGTTAATTACTCCACAGACTGCCTTCTGCTGCCACTTCTTGCCCTGAAGGACAAGCTGCCCTTTATCTCTTTGTCTTCCCTCAGACTTAAGATTTCATTTCCCCTTTCGAATAGGGGATCAATACCTAGTCCTCCCCTTCCCAGATTTGACTATTCAATTAGGAACATGCCCCTTGATATTTTTTAAGCCCAAAACAGTGCTACAGACTGAGTAACCATTAAGACTTGATTAATTAAGGTTGCAGAAAGTAGAAGTATAATCTGATACAAAATCAATGCAAAGCATTCTCAGGACACTAGCTTTAATTAACTTTACTGGAGAATTTTCACTGCTTGAATACTCATCAAATTCTACCCATACAGTCAAAAATATTTAATTTTTCAAGAGAAGATGAATAGTTGCATATTTCACTCCTGAATCTGCAAGAACACACATTCTTTGGCCTTTAGCTTGATGATAGCTGAAAGAGAAACACTGATACATTTTCTGCATACACGTATTCTGTCTCATAAAGTCTTACATGTACATATTCTCTACAAGGTGGGTAGCATCCTACAGGAGGCAGAACAATAATCTCCATTATAAACTGGCACACAAGAGAAACACACAGGGCAAGAAGGCATTGAAATAAGATCTTATTTTAAAATCGATTTTTGAAGTAGTAAAACAAAAAAGTAGTAAGGAAGTCCATCTGAACAGAGTCAGCTGGAACTGGCCAAGGCTGAAGACAAAGGATTCTACAAAGGCAATTCTCATATGGAGTTCTGGCCACAACCCTGAAAAACAAATTGTCTATAAATCAGGATGGGGTTTTTGTTGTTTTATATTTTTAAAAGCTGCTTCTCAGAGACTACTCAAAATACCTTACTCATTAAAATTGGTGACTTTTTTTGTATTTCTCCATTTTGTGTTTTTTGTGCCATTTTCAATAATTAATTTGAAAGACACAGTCATCATCCTTTGACTGCAACTTACACAAGAGGTTCACTTCATGCTATTGGATAACATGTATATGGCACAGCTGGCAGTCTTCTGTTTTCACAGCAGTCAAGTCTTCATTGTATCTATGACATGAGAAGTAGGGAAGGTAACATGACATTACAACCCCCTCGTGATTTTTAGGCAACATGCTGATGTCTGGAAGAATTTTATCCTGTTGTAGATGGAACAAGGAGCTGTAATGGAGAACAGCCTGTACCAAAGTTCACAATGCAAAAAGACAAATAAAACAAAGTTCATATTGTTCAGTACAAACAAAGTAGAAAGAACCAAGACACACAATGTAATCACAAGGAATTAATGAGGTGTAAAACATTTAAAAGGAGGCAAAGCATTGAGTCATATGGAACTAAACAGAAATGACCAGTTTCAGCCTTTCAACAGTTTCATATTTTTACAGCAAGACAGTGATCATTTTGGTGGATATAATACAGAAATTTGCAATGAACATGAAAGCAGATGCATTACATATTAACACCCAAAAAAGCACAAGTCATACAGGTCTTCAAGATGTCCTGGGAGAACTCCTAATGCTCTTTGTTTTGTCTTTGAATTAATCTAACAAACAAGCTTTGGGAGCCTTATGAAGAGGCGTTTTAGGGTACTGTTGACAAATTTGCTACATTTAAAAAAAACATTCTGACTACCAACACTTTTGAACAAGTAAACTTAATTTGTATTTTTTTGGTTCCAAAGTTTTATTTTAAGATAAAGTTTGAATGCTTGTGTGTTAACGTAAGTTATCAACAGGAAAGCAAATACCACCATTGGTAAAATATGGAAGCTGTACAAAATCATGTAGTTCTCCAGACATTCACAGCTCTTTAGAGCACTTCTGAATTCTGTTTGTACTTCCTACCACAGGAAAAACTTCTCCCTTGCTTTTCTTTCTTGGTGTGGGGGGAGGTCAAGGAAGAGACAGAAAGGTAAGGGAACACCCACAAATATTGCAGACCATTGCAGAGACAGCAAGGAAAAGAGAGAGAAAGTGAAACCCAGATACTTGTCTTAAATACTCGTCATCAGATAGATACTAGTTATTTTCTGAGCAGATAATACTCTCCTAACTACTCCATCTTTTAGAAATCTTTTCACAGTGAACACAGAAGCAGCTGCTTACAGCCTGGTCCAGTACTGATCTAAACGCCACCACTAACTTGTTGGGAAGACATTCATCATACCTCTATGACAGGTACAAAAAAGTTCCAGTGGGTAAAACATAGGTATGAACACACCGTATCTTCTGTTGTAACTATCTACTATAGTGTTCCCAGGCATCTGGTGATGATCTGGAACTAACTAACTAGTTCCAGATAGTGATCTGGAACTAACTAGCAAATGTGGCAGTTAACGTACAAGAGGTGTTCGAGTTGGCAGATACGAAACAGCATTAACTTCAGTCTTCACTGAGTAAAATACACTATAAAGCCTATTTCCTTTAGCCAAATTTGTAACCTCTAAAATATATAAAGCCAGCATGTCAGGGACTGTTTAATAGGATCCTTTTCTCATTAACCATCAGTGATTTGCATTAATTATAATCCTGTCCTTCAAAGCTATAAGTGAAAAGTGTATCGCTTTTTCTACTGTTTTTTTTTTTTCTACTGGGATTCATACCAGATCAATAGACCTCAGTAACTAGTCACTACATTTATCCATTTTTAATAAAAGACCCATTATATTAACTTGCTTTTGACTCCTGTACTTTCCTTGCTATTGCAAAATATTCCAGTGAAGAGTACAGAAGCCTGAAGAAAAAATGGTGAAGAGTGTAATTTAAATTTGGGTGGCACTGGTGGCTTTTTTTTTTTTTTTGAGCAAGTCGTACCCACCAATGTGGGAAAAAAATTCCACTATTTTTGGTAGCTTACATAAGCATAGTAACAGAAACAGACTAGCAAATTGGTCACAGATGTCATTAGAAGATGAGAAAGATGTCATTAGAAGATGAGAAAAATGTCATTAGAAGTTCCACAGAAAAAAAATGGACTTCATGAAAGACTGGTAGAAAAGTCTCCCTTGGAGATAAAATTCTTTCTTGACTATGTCTTCCCCTAAGAAGCTTGAGGAAGGAGTCAAAATCCTTTCAGCTATTATAGAACATATCTTGTCAGAAAGGCACTTCCAATAGCAAAGACTACAAACTACAAGTTCATAAACTACTATCCTTCTGAAGTCAGCTATTTGAAGTAAAGCCATTTTAGCTCCCTCAAAGCACCCGGCAGAACGTTTGCATGTTGAGACAAGCCTCGCATGTGTATGTACTTTGCTTTCTGCTTCAGACAGCTGAGAAAGCACCAAGCACATCCTCTTCCAAGCAATTGTGGAAATAGAAATTACTAGCCAAAACAGGTCTTTCATCAGAATGCTAGGGCTAAGCCATACTGTCTGATAGATCCTGCTGGAGCCGGTCCAGCAAATAAAAGGGCTGGAGCACTGCTCAGTGCAGGCAGGGGAGTAGCTTCTGTCATTTTGAGATGAGAAAAAACTAAAAAAATCTTGACTGTAAAAAAAGCAGCAACACATGCCAGTCACTGAGACAAAAAAAAGAGATCCCAGTTACATTAAAGTTGCATGTTTCATGAGTAGTTTGCAGATTTGCAAATGCCAGGATAAGGCCTAGGCATTCCCATTCTCTGCATTACGATTCCAGTTTCCATGGAAAGGACATATACTTGTGCAAAGTCCAAGTTGGTGTGCTGTGGATGATGCAAGTGTAGATGGTGAGGCACTCAGCTTGGCATTTTACAGCTTATTCCAGTCTTGGTTTATTCTTCTTGAGGCCAAAGACAAAAGGATTTTCAGAGGACAACAAAGGATTCTTCAGGAGTAACTGGCTACTGTCAAATATAGTTGCGGGCAGATTTCCCAGGTGAACCCAAGCAAATGACTACCAAAGCCAGAATGTGTTTTCTTGAAGTCCTACATGAAGGTCCTGAAGCAGTCAGTAAATAGGGAAGAAGAGCCACAAACAGAAAGTGACCTATGGTCTGCTTTGGTTAGATTTTGAACAATAAAGCACTTGAAGGAAGAAGATTTGAATTTAACTTGTGATATTTAACCCCTTCAGTGAACAGACAAACCAGCATTCATCAAGACCTTGCATGCAATCCTCTTTGTTTATAGAAACACACGGATACTGATTTCATCTGTGTCTCACCCTCATGTGTCATCCATGCCACCTTAAATAACCAAAAATCCTGGTCAAATATTTCTAAAAGCATGCTCAAGGGCAGCAGAGAAGAGACCCTTTTCACAGACAGCTGACTATGGGTAGGTACATAACAGTGACTTCAATAATTTTCCTTTATCCTTAACATGCTTCTTCTCTCTCTCTTTATACTTGATCACCTACACTAGTAAACTGAAGACCTCTGATTCGAGAAGCTAAAAGGATTTGAATAATCCTCTCTTTTGATACCCATTTTACATGCTAACTTCCCACAATTAACGCCTCTTTCTTTAGCTTGCTTTTAGCTTTCAAAGGCTGCTCCTGCATGGAATAAACCCTTATGCTTTGCTATTTAATCCTACTGAATCTTTTCATGCTTCCCTGAATACTTTTTCTTTCATGATACATCAGCTGGGTTGAATATGAACAGCCTCTGTGTCAAATATAAGATTTTAGCTTTAAAAGAGCTAGCTAGTTGGAGAGTTAATCAGGAACCTAAAAGAAAACCAAAACCAAACAAATAATCCAACAGAGAAGCTTTTGCTCCACAATTTGTAAGAAGTCTTTATGCCCAAATGGTAAGACAGAAGCACCTACCACCCAAATACATACACATGCAGAAAAGAAAAAGGAGAGGGCAAGTTCAGAGTAAGATTACAGCTACCCTTACTTTCAGTTACTCAAATTTTTCTATTACTAATATTTATAAAAGGAACTATTTCCCTCCTATTGGTCTCACTCATTCGTTCCACAGAGGAGGTACTTTGTGTGGAAGAGGAGGGAAAAACTCACCCACTGGACAAAAAATTGACATACCGACATTAGTATGCAAACACAAATAAGATTTAAAGTTCTATATTTGATTTATCCAGAAATACCCTCCCTAGATTCACCTTCCCATTCTTCTGGTGACAATGAACTCCTATTTATGTTATCCTGTCAAACCTGTTCACATCTATGTCCTTACCTACACAAGAATCTCTTAAGAGAGAAAACCCTTGGTGAAAATAAAAGTCTAGTATTTTGGCCACTGTTATCAGAATGTTAATTACTTTCATAAATTATGCCTACCTTGGGAGAATCAACAAAATTAGAGGTGCCAAATTATGACTTCTATTGGATTTTCACATCAGACCTTAACACCAAATAAACCCATGCAGAGAGTAAAACTATTGAAAGACTCTACAACTGTTACTATGAAAGCCATGATACTCTAAATTATATCTGTATACCTGCCTTGTTGACAAGGCCTTCAAATGTGCTCAGCTAATAGACATAAATTAGAACACTTCACTGGAATTGCTGATCTCTGAGCAGAACAGGAATACTTCAGGAAGCGGGATGGGAAGTTGAAATTTCTTCAAAAGAACAAACAGCAGATACAATTAAGTGTTCAAAAAGAGTGCCACAGTACGAACATCAGTTGAAAGACGGGTATCATAGGAGGCATAGAAGGGTTTGACTGTTTTCATCAGTTTCAACAGAGAAAAGCCAGACAAATTAGCTGAAAATCCAGCCTGCCTCAACAGCAACCACATCAAGGAAAATTCAGGTAAACTAAAAGGCTTCTAATAGGAGAATTTATTTTCTAAATGACATTCAAATTGCCTACTGGGAAATGGCACGTAATATACACTGATTCCCAGACCAAGATTTGGACTTGTTTGGAAGAACAAGCTGACATAAGCCAAAAATGTACTAAAATCCGTGGCAACAATTTAACAGTCATATACTAAACTGTTCTAAAACTCAGCAGTATTCAGACACTGTTTAACTTAAAGCAAAGGCTGCAATTCTGATTCTACTAATACCAGCTCCACACCAACAAAAAAACCCTCAAAACCCCCATACTTGTCACCAAAATTCATACAATAATAGAATTATGAAGGATGATGCTGAAGAGCAGACCTGAGTGTGATGAATCACTAAGCGCAGAGATACAGACAACTGCTCCTCTCAGGAGGAGCTGGACAGGAGAACCTATTTGCTAAGAGCATGCCTAGACACCAAAATGAGGTGCTCAGGTGCTGCCTAAGGCTCGAAGAACACATGACATTCAGTAATTGGCTCAAATCACACAGCCTGGAAAGCAGGGAAAACTTGGATTGTGTTTGGCACTTTTTCCTCCCACTGCAGTAGGACATTAATGCAACATACCACCATAGGAAGACAGGTAGTCATTTGGATCATGACTCCAAAACAGTGCCAAAATTTTCCTCTTTTTAGAATTCTGCTTTGTAGTTTGCTTAAGAAATCACATGGATTTGTTTAAGGTATGCAATCTGTTAGTGTCCAAATAAATGTATGTGAGAGTAGTTAAGAACACATAATTATAAAATACTGTGCTACCAAGGGCGACCCAACTATAAACTCAAAACCCTTACTTTCTGACAAAATTAAGTAAAAGAAAATACTTCTAAAACCTGCAAAAGGATTACCAGTGTCTGACTTAGCAGATCTTGAAGGCTAGAGGAGGTACAGAAGCGGAAGCTAGAAGAAGAACAGAAGCACTAACAAAGAGTGGGCTTGGAGGATCTAGTACACTTACACAAAATACATTTTGCATAATATGTTGTCCCACTAGAAACACTGTTTAAGAAGCAGAGCTACACTCTGTAGTGGATGAATGGCTTTCAAAAATTGCTTCTATGAGGCACAAAAGTGATAGGGAAGAATCTTCTGCTTGGAAGGAAACAGCATGGTTCAGAGTGCTGCAGCAGTCATCAGAAATCCTATCTTTTTCTGGTGATTAGCATAATCCCTGATTTGCAGTCTTATCAGCTACAACTGTGAGAAAACAATGTTTAAATAACAGCTTTCATCCCATACTTGCAAATGTTGTCAATGAAAATGGAAGTGTATTTTGAGGTCTTTCATGATGAAAGGTGGTACATAAATAATGTATTTGCCCCGTACCTGAGAAAAGAGGATAACCAAAATGCTTCTAGCTCTTTGGTCCAATTGCATAGAAGTGTAAAGTGAACAACTGAAAAGTACCTTCTTCTAAAGTTACAATTAGCTAATGCATCATACCCTGCAAAATATCTTTGTGCAATTCCCTCCTTATTGGCTAATTAAATCATTCCCCATTATTAGCTTTCTGTATATACAAAGCCTATTGTTACATGAACATATAATTAATACTTAGGTATCGGTGAAGAAGTAATATTACATACTTAAATTTCTTATATAGTATCTGTGTTCCTTGGGGTGCATGGCTATCATGTTCATTTTCTATAAATACCCATTCAAACTCTGTTTGTTCTGAAGTTGCTCTGTGCACGTGTTGGGGATGGGAGTGAAGGCTTTGCACCTGTTTTTCACAATTTATCAGTGTTTTTGCTGTTACAAAACAAAGATAATGTTGTCATTGCCGCAGTCAGGCTCCAGTAGTACCAAACACTCTGAAAGGACACGCAGTGGTGGTGGCATCATTTTTGCACATGGCCACTCGGAGTAAATGTCATTAGCATTATACAATTCTTTACCACCTTATGATGTTACAGCTGCCGTTTAACAGATCAACACCTGAACTCCCTGCAAGCAAAAAAATGCATTTTAAAAATATATAAATGTGACCAACACGTCCTTTAGCTATTCAAGATAACTTAGAGGACTTCCTATTCCGGATAAATAATCTGCTTGGAAAATGTTTTGGTGTTCATCTAAGAACTGAACGTAAACATTAGAAGCCTGTATATAAACAAATACATGATAAAAAGTGCTTAGTTCACTGACAAAAGTCTGTGATTTCCTTAGGCTTTTAAGGCATCCTGTAATAAATTTTGATAAGCTATGTCTCTTTCTCAAGTCATACAGTTTCTAAATTCATGTGTACTCCACTCACATCTCTTTATCATGCTTTGACTTCATGAGACCCTACAAATAACAGTTACTTAAAATGCAGCAGTCTGTTTTCAGTTTGTTTGTTTTTTTAAAATAGTGTTTCACATTATGCCTGTGTTTTAGAGTCTGAACTTCTATCACATGCTCCAATTCTTCTATGCATTAACAAATCCTATTCTCTTTTATTTTCTACTTGCCATGCTTGGTGTCACAAACATTAGCCCAAATCAGTAAAGGTGCCATCATCCTAGTACTTCAATACAGGAGTAACACAAAACAAACGAAGGTTTAGGACTGTATCTCTCTTGCTCTATATGGCTACATGCTACACTTTGTTCTTTCTTAAGTTTAAAACACACTTTTTTGATATCAAGCTATTAACTTCTACATCTCCTGCTGATTGTACTGGTTCCTTCTAGTCACAGACACATATATACTGATCCTACAGTGAAAATGAACCTAATAGGGACAAAAGAGATCAGCACAAATGAAAAATGTAATTAGCAACTGGAAAAAATATGCATAATAAAAAAACTGAAAGGAATGGAACAGAAATAGAATTTATCATGCTGCTAAACAGACTTCCTAATTTCTGACTATTGCAAATCAGAAATAAATTTGCAGGAAGTATATTAAGAAGTGGCAAAGAATGAATCAGATATGGAACAGAGTCTATATATGCAGAAAGACTAAATAGACCAAGATAACCCTGTTCTTGAGAAAAAAGATAATGTGATAAGATATGTGAAATTATGGCTTATGAGAAACTGAAAACAATTGTTTAACATTTCTCACATTATGACAATTAAAAGGGCACCAAATTAAATCATTAGGCAAAAAAAAAAAATAAAGGCAAAACAAAGACTTATTTCCTTACATTCCACATTCCATGATTCCACTGAATCATGTAACTGCCAAAGGATGCTGTGGAGGCTGAGAATATAAATCAGGTCAATCAAACACATTCAGTGAGGACGCAATACCCCTGCGATTAAGCGTAATAGTGCAAACATTACTTCATGCTCACAGAACTCCTAATCAATGCTGAGCACCAAACACTGGAAGACTGGATCACAAAATGATTTCTCCATTTAACTTATGCATTACTTCTCTAAGCACCCTTTACTGGAATTTTGCCAGTGGTCTTATTTTAACAGCAGATTAATATTCTTACAGGCTATGTCTATAATGATGTGCTACACAGCTATCTGAATAAGAAGGGGTTTTTGTCTATCCTATACAGTTTGAAAAGCCATTTGACAGTCACCATTCTAGTGTGAACAACTTTTTTAAAATTTACTAGCTTTACTAAACCAAATGTCATGCACAACAGTGTTCATATGTTTTTCATTAAAAAGAAAAAAATCACAAAAAAACCCACTTCCTAACTAATTTCTAAGAGCTTTTGCAAAACTTAAGTAAGACACATCATTAATTCCTTTTTTTTATATATATATATATATTTTGCAGTGTCTAATAGTGTTTTCTTGGAATTCACTAGCAACATGCAGATATCAAGAACTTTCTGTGCCTCAAGCAAGTACATTGGGAAGTTTGAAAGCAGCAGAGTCCGTTTATCCTGATTGCCCTTTTAAATTTGCATCTTAGTGAAGTGAGAGTGGTAGTCAACTGCAAGTTAATATCAGTATTTTTTTCTTTATCCACTTGTGGATGGATAATTTTAAAGTAGAAATACATTTTTTATTTCACTTTGACTAGGTTAGACAAAAAAAAATTACTCAAAGACAAATTTAGACAGTTACATACCAGATTAGGCAGAACTCTAGAAATTCTTTCAAAGCAAGTCACTCATTAGATTGGACAAAGAAAACAGAGAACTGATGAAAAAATTGTTTACCTAAATTTAGTTTAGTCACTTTAGAATTAACTTTTCCATGAAAAAAAAATACTAGGAGACACTCTTGATCAAAAGTCAAGTTTTGCTGTTATTTACTTTCCCTTGCTTTGAAATGCGAAAACTGCTTTTGAGCCTTGGCCTGCAGAAGCTCACATCAACTGAACTCAAGATTTCTGAGTGTAGAGAATCTGTGTACTCCTACTTTTTTGCAGATCTTTGGGTTGATCAGCTACCCAAACAGCAGAAGTCATCTTCACAAAACACCTTGCACAGGATTCACTGACAGTTTTCTTCTTAAGCATCACAGCTTTGACTCTCCTATGAAGTTTACCCCTCTCCTACCTACAAGCAATCAACAAATTAAATAGAGATGTTAAACAGGAACCAATTTAAGGCTGCTGCTCAAGTAATAATATCCTTTACCAATATGATCCACAGTATTTTAAGTGAGGCTTAACGTGTACTATAAACAGTATCACGGAAGGACCATTAATAAGCATCTGTTCTATTTTAAAACAACAGGTGGTGAGATCATTTCACCACAGTTATGTGCTCACCATATGTGTAAGTGGAAATTCTGTAGGAGGTAGAAGGCAAATGAGTGAATAGTTAGCAAATATATTTATTTTATATAATATATATATTATATAGATACATTAAGATGTATATGATCTCATTAAAGCTGCAGCACATTTTACAGGCTAGCTAACAGCTGCAGAGATAACTCTGATATACCTTTGCTAGAAAAAAGACATGACCAAACAATCAGTCAAAATAAGAGAAACGAAAATTGCATGTTGGAGTTAGACCTATTTGCCTATCGCATCTGATGTATCACTGGGACATTAGTGCAGAAAAAGATGCGTAACTGCAAAGACCAGCCAGTTGTTTAAAGTAATTCTGAACACAGGCCAGGTTAAATTATCCATGAGTCCTGTAAAGGCAAAGAACAGCAATGCAGCTAATTTTTAAATTCCTTTTAATGAAGGTTAGAAAACAAGACAAATTCTACCAGAGAGAACTACACCCTGGCTGACACAGAAATTCTTCCACTGCAGCTCTTCTGCAGAGTTTATGTTTTTATACTTAGTTCACCTAGGCAAGAAGGGAAGATAGACCCTGGAATCATTTTACCACTGCAGAAATGCAACCAGTTCAGAGAAGTACAGCGTATCTTCAGTATGTTAGGAGGACAAAAACCACTATCATATCTTATTGATTCTAGTGGAAGAATTAAAGGAAGAAAAAAGAAATAATTTTATCTGGCATTTGGCTGGGACATCTGAAACCAGCTCTCTCATGAGGGAGTCCATTTTGTGTTACTTTCTCCTTTGATACATTTAAATTTAAAAAGACAGGGATGTATACTGGAAGCATACAGATCTTGTACAATCAGATCCTTTCCTTTATAATATTTTAATAAGCATTATTTTGTAAGAGTATACAATATGAAGACTTTCTTGAAACTAATCTCCCATTGCATCAGGAAAATAATACGTATAAATGGATTCATGTTTGTGTTGCTGCTGCATTTGTTCCCCAAGAGCGAGGCTTAAATCCACTTGCTGTTGCAAGAAGCATAAATGAACTCTGCACGTCCATCTCCCTATTTCAGATATTAAACTCAGGGTCTCATAACCTGGGTTGTGAAGTGCTGACTTACTTGATTAGGCTGAATTAAAGATAAAGAGATACTCAATGCCTGTCTTGTTCCCTCAATGTATATATTATAAATTGCTAAAACTCTTAGTTCTCCTTAACAATTACTACCTTTGCAGTTGACTGGCCACTCACATAGAGTTCTTCAAATGATAATAATTAAAGTCCAACATGAAATCTATTTGCATATTAGGAGATGAAGCTTAAGTGTATGCCTGGCATTTATTTCTCAGGCAGAAATGTTTTTCTTCACCTAGAAATGTTAGCTACAGCACATAAAGGGCATGCATTTGGAAAACATCAATACATTTGTTCTTCAGAAGACAAAATGGTATCACTACTGTTAAAATACTCTTAATTGCTTGCACGTGCTGCAGTACACAGTCTTAAGCTCACTGTATCATATCTGTCTACTCAGACTGCTCAAGCCTTCCTTTAAGGAATTCTTAATTTGAGGAAGATAATCCAACTCAATGCCTAACAATAATATAACTGAAAAATTACACACTCATTCTGGAATGTGGTTATTTCAGTTAGTTCAAACAGCACTTACAAACATCATCTTCAAGCATTCTCACAGTAACAGAATATATATAAACTGAACTGTTCCATTTCAGCCCTTGGAAAGAACCACAAGTGAAATTAAACCTCTACAACTTCAAGCACACTCAAGGTTACTGGGTTTTCCAGTTTGTCCTCCTAAGGAAACAAGCCTTATGCAAATATACCCATCTGGCCCACAGTCATAAATTTGGTCAAATGAACCTGCTGGTCCAAAGGCTGACTGTGGCCTAGAAATCTCAAAGATAATTACGGTCTTACAAATTTGAAGAACTAACCCAGACGAAGAGTTCCAAAATAGCGGACACTCTGAGGTAAAGGCAGCTAAATCTAAGCAGCTACCTAGCCTTGTCAGGCATCAACCAGCTGGCCAACTAGGCTGCTTCTCCAGTCAGCAGGGATGCTGCCCCAGTTTAACCACAATGAAGATGCTTTTCTTTGCTTGGCAGAGGTATGGAAGTAACTGTAACAGGAGGAAGAGGAGTTCTGTGAGAGAAGTCTGTAGGAAGTGGATTTACATCAGTTACACCATTGAACTACATTAACACTGATAATTAGAGATACATTTTTTTTCTCTGGACATGTCCACATGCACTCTCGCATTTTACGTGATTATACCATCTGTCTTTGGAGTACACGTAAGATAAAAACAAAAGCAATCTAAGTTTTCAGTGTCAAACCAATCAGATGTACATTCACATCTATGACAATGTATGGCTTTTGGTCAAGGACTCCCTCATCCCTGCCACCAAATTGTTTTAAGAAATGTTAACTAACAGTCTTTTGAAACATTACTTCTGTTTGCTAGGAAATACGAACAGCTATATTTACTATGCTAATGTGTCAACATTAGTACTCATACTACCCCATATTTACAACAACAGAAAGAGAGACCATTATTTGATGCTATTTTCAGTGAAGAAATTGACTTCATATAGAACAGGTGGACTAATATGAGAAGCATCTGAACTGAGTACAACATTACAACTACTGCCGTAGACAGCCATGCTCTTTCTTGAAAGGAAAAAACAGTAGAGATGCCGTAACTCAGATTCCCCAGTGTTTTATGGGAACAAAGTAAATGTTTGGTAGATGAAAAATATAGGTTTGATGGAATAAGAACTTTCTTCTAGCTTGAAATGCATACATGGGATGTGCCATGGAGTGCTTAAAAGGAGCACGCTTATACGGGGTCATAGTTAATGACTATTCTTCAGAGCAAAGATTTGTCTATTGAACCAATTTCTGACACTGCAATTCAACAGTCACTCTTTGTTTCAGCCTTGTAAAGCTTCAACTGTCTTTTATACATATTTCCCGTCTCTGGCTTTCTGTGTACCCAGAGACAGTACTGATGCAAATCTATGTATTTAAACATCTTCCCAGAAATAATTACAACAGATCAAATAACTGCCTGTTACCTTCCTAAGTATTAGTTTTACCATTCTAGGACCATGCCAAGAGGCTTCAACCACAACTGGGAATCCCACACACCTGTGTGAGCTGCTCTGTGAACACACTGGTCAGCAAGAACCTTTAAGATGAACATACAAGCAAATAGACATCGAATAAAATAACCTTCGGCTTCTAATATCCTATTCCCTTTTATAATTAAGAACAGATTAATACCCTATCCTTTTCTTCTCAGAACATAATCACTGTTTATGCTTCCAAACGAAACCACATCGAACCTTTAACCACCACTACATGTAGATAGTGTGCATTCTAATGATCTGTCTCTGCTTGCCAGACTAGCCTCCTGTACTGACATGCCTGCTTTACAGCAACCTTTTTTAGAGCAAAACAAAGAAAAAACAAAAACAAAAATCACCAACATATCAGACAGAGACGTAGGCTAGGAAGATTTTTCTTTTCTACTCAATTCCAAGTAACCATTCATCTAATGTTAAGACCTGTGTACATACCACAAACAACATGCAATGTCAATGGCCAAGCTACAGTGCTGCACGTACTCTTGTTTTCCACTTCTACAGGTGATGTGATGGAAGAGCAACTCAATAATTCTTCCATTTAGCAAACAAAGGCATTTGAATTTTGCTGCTATTTTATCCCAAACCTTGTGCAAGATGATAAAAACGGAAAAAAAACAACAAAACCAAATACACATACACAGAAGTCCCCGAAAAAGTCAACAGAATCCATTTTGGTATGAGGGCTGGTTCTCCAACTTCTACACTCCCTTCAGTTTCCTGTGAAGCGACTTCCAAATCCAAGAATGTAACTGAGACAACATCTTTTTTCACTTCTGTTCCCCTGAAATCCTTCTGCTCTAAGATGTCTTCCCCGCCACTTGAGGAACGCACATCCGTCTGCAGAGAGCAAGAGGAACCCCAAAACGCAGTCTTGCACCTGTCGCAGTGCTCCACAGTCCTTCCTGCTTTAGCGCCCGTCCTATGTCAAGCCACAGACAAAATGCCCCCTTCACCCCAGTGGATCCCTTCTGACAAGGGCAAAGAAAGCAGCCCGGGCTGCTGAGCAGCGAGCTGGCACGCAGCCACTGCACACTCTGGCAATAGAAGATAAAATGCAACACCGTGGCGCTTCTGAGAGGGCAGGCTTTCTGCTTTTGGAGGGAACGACAGGAGAAGGCAGGAGAAGAGAGCTACATGGCTGAGCACAGCTGCAGACCATGCCTGCGTGCACGCAGCACGGCGGCTGTTCCGCAGGCCGCCAGCCCGGCCTTCCCCGGCTTGGAGTAGCGGCAGCGTCGCGGCTCCCCAGCCGGGCAGCGCTGCAGCGCTCGCCGTCTGCCCCCGCACACGCCCGAGGCAGCTCCCGCTCACCTTTCTAGCGACCAGCTCAGCGCATCTTCCTCCCTGCCTGCCTCCTGCAGCGGCTGCTCGTGGCGGTCCAGAGCCCCTGGGCTTGGCGGAGCGGGGTGCCCGGCGCTGCCTCTCCCTCAACCGGCAGCAGCTCCCGCTGTCACTTCACCCCCACATCCCGCCGGCGGCGCCGGCGGCAGCTGCTGCTCCTAAATTCACGGCGCTCCGGCGGCATGAAGTCATCCTCCCCGCCCCCTCCCCGGGCCGCCGCACTCCGCTACCGCCGCGGAGGGGGAAACGACCCCTCCGCCCGAGCCCCGCGAGACCCTGACGCTCCCCTTCCCACCCGAGTGGCCGGCACTCTCGCGGTACTACACGCACCCCGCTGTCCGGCTGTCAGCGAACGGCCGCGGGGTCCCCCGGCGGTGTAGCTGCGGTTCGCGGGGTCCCTCCCCGGGCACGGCGGCAGGATGGGCCGCTCCGCCCCGCGCCTGCCTTCCCCTCTCGGGTGTCCCCTCAGGGGGCTGTGGGGCGCGCGGCGTTCCCGCCCAACGGCTGGTGGCGCGCGCCTCTCCAACCGCTCTTCCCCCGCCCCCCGCGCCCGGCAGTACCGGGCGAAGAGGCAAGGAACAGAGGAGGGCAGGCGCCTGCAGTGCTGCGAGGCCGGAGCCACGGAGAGCCGAACGCCGGGAGAGCTATGTGTGTGCGCCTCTGTTTTGAATAAAAATCCGCTGTAATCCCTCGTGCTTGTGTGTGGGCGCCCCGCTCTTTCGCTCCCTTCCCGGCCTCGGGCCACGCAAGCGCTCTGCAACTTGTGCCCCCCAAAATGCAGCTGTTTCTGGGGTGGAGGGGAGTTGGCCGGTGGCTCTTGTTATGTGCCTGGGCGGGACAGCAGAGGAAAGGCACTGCGTTCAAGGTCACCAGGACACAATTCTGCCTTACCAGGGGCATCCTGATATTTTTAAGATCCACCCATAGGCAGCATGTCTATTTTTGCTACTTAACAGAGTTCAGTGCACATACTGGGTAACCGACAGGCTCATGAAGAAGGCTGGATTCCTGTCACAGTTTATAATCCCATGAACCCATCTCATGTGCGGGACAAGCATGGCTGTGTTGCTGCATCAATAACACCAGGCAGCCTGGTTCAGATAGGTATGCTTGTCACTGAATCATCATAGTCTTGAGAGCTCTTCGTATTTCAAGAGCAAAGCAGGGTTGAGTCCTGCTGGACTAACTCCCAGGATAACACAAACGTTGTGAGCACAGGTGTTTCCATGGCATTGTGCCTGCTCTGCTGACCAGGTAGCCAAATGGTGCCTCAGCGAGGTTTTGGAGTAGACCCCAGGTGGAAATGTTCATGTTTTCCATGGTGGTGAGAGATGAAAGAAAAGAGCTGCTTCAGCGGCCTGGGTATAGATAGGATAGGGTGTCTGTAGTGGTAGAGAAAAGCAGAAAAGGGGAGTGGAATCTCATTAAGGTAAAAGATTTTAATCTGTCACTCAAATGAAGTATAAAAATTATGAATCTGAGTTCCCCTTTGGAAATTAATCCTGTTTATTTTTATAGTGGTTATGATAAGGCTTTTAATGGTGCCAGTGTCTTTGTTTTGATTCCCCATGCTTGTGCAGTCCTACAGTTGCACTAATTTTGGGCTGCTCCTGTTTACTCCCTGCCTTGAACCTCTCCTATTGATTGGCATGGCAGACCTGAATGTGCAGCACTGGCAGCATTTCAACACTGATATTTAATCTCTGTTTACAGTGTGTTAGGTTAGGTGATTAAAGGCTCATCTCACAGAGGAGCCCAGAGACACGTGGGCCGGCAGGGGAGCCCCAATAACCGGGTCTGAAAAAGAGAGCCCCTGCCCAGCTTCTCCGAGGGCTGTTCCAGGGGAGCCCCAGCCCCCTAGGGCTAGGGGGGACACATACAAGCAGTCAACCAAAAAACTGTATGTGTTGCCTCACAGATTAAGGGGTTACTACTTAGGGATACAGGGCACATAATGGGATGCATAACGGGAAAAGCATTTTGGGATTGTACAAGGGTTATTATGGGATGTTTAGGGAAAGAACCAAAGGCAGGGAAAGGAAGGGATCAAGGTGATCTGGAAATGAGCAAGTGTGGGAAAGCAGTGGGATGAAGAGCTAGATAGGGATAGGCCTGTATAACAGGCTGCTAGTCCGTACGCTTGTTTGGCTATGCCCTGCACCTGATCAGTGCAGTCTTTCCTGTTTTCTCACTAAACTCTTATTTCTAACTCTTTTACTGGGTGAGAAACTCCGCATTCTGTGTGTCTGTGTGTGTGTATGGGGTGTACATGCCAGCAGCAAGGGGACATCTCAGGTCACAGGGACCCATGCCAGAGGGTAGGACAGGATTACACCATTCATGTCATCTGTGTTTGCTTGAGTGTTTGTGTTGATCTTTATGGTTGTTTATGTGTGCGTATATATATATTTGAATACATACATGGTGTATCTGTGTGCCTATTAGGAATGTGTGCTACCTCATATCACCCTGTTTATGTGGCAGTTGGCCTATGTTAGGTTCTTTTAGTATGTTCCAAAATTCTAACGCATTTGGAGTCTGTGCCGTGCAAGCCACTGTGTTGTTTCTTGGAGAGCAGTAGTTAATTATATAATAACCAGTTTGTTTATCATAGTTTGGCATAAGCTTTTTTCTTTTAATGTTAAACTAAGTATTGATGTACACTTTAATAACACGAGTTTTTCCGATTTCTTCAAACTGCATTTAAATTAAAGCAAAACAATGAAGAAACACTTCTTATGAAATTTTACTAGTTTTTATAACAGATCTGTGCAAAATTTTTACACAGTAATTTAAAAAATGACAAAAAACCACAATTGCCACATGTCACCACCAGTGAAATATAAGATAGTGAACATTATTTTAGAATCCCCGTGGAGCATATAGTAAGTGCATAATAAAACAGTCTTGCTGATGTTGAAACGCAGTGTAAGAATGCATTATAAGAACCCTTAGTTATCCCATTTAATAAGTTAATGTCCATCTGATCCCTCCAACACTTTAGATGAAAAATATCAGGTACCACAAATAAAATTATGCACAAAATGAAGACTGCTATAGGCTTTCTACTAAGAAGAAATGGTACTTTAAAGATGTTTGAGATAGAAGTGTTGTTTCAGGAGCTATTTTTTAAAAGCAAGTAGACTAAGCTGTCTCTCCATGACCACAATTTCACTTCCTTACTCTTTCTCTTTTTTTCTTTCATTGCCATCATAGCTTGTTAGGTATAGATATACCTCTGAGTAAATTAAGTAAATGAACACATTTTATTCAATTGGTTGTATTTATCAGGTGTAAAGTAGTGATATATATCTGCAATAATTTCCAAAGCATTTGGGAGGGAATAATTATTTTAATAAGTTCTGATTGATCACTTGATACCTCTATCAAAATATTATGAATAAAAAGCAAACAAGTCATGCTGCATTCAGCACATTAGTTTCTAATCTTCAGCAACAGGAATTTTCAAGTAATCTGGCTATAAACATTTTACAATAACCAAACTCTGCATGCAGTCTCTGCCAGTGTTTCTCAATATCCTTCTCTTAATGCGGGTTGCATATTTTCTTAGACTAGTATACTCAAATGTTAAAAGCTGGGACTGTCAGTGTTTCAGTTTGTAAAACATTATTGGGTACTTGCAAAATGCACTGATAATAATTTATGGCACTTGTGTCTCTAATAGAATGTTTTGACTTCTATGCACAAGACCCTAAGTTACAAGTTGTTTCAGCGGGAGGTAACCAGAGTTGTGCATGTAGCAGGGGTAGAGCCTGACCCTTAGCCTCCTGACGTCAATAGGAACAGAAGCGTTCTCCTTTTTTTCCCATTGGGATTTCCAGCATTGTCTTAGTACAAAGGAGTCTTATTTGCTTAATGCTTTAACAGCAACATGCTTGGGTTTTCTTGTTTTTTACTGTCACATTCATTGATTGCTTGTATATTTTCTAAACTTTGTAAAAGTAATAGTCCCATAGTAGCATTTTCTGTGCTTAAAAATACATTCCTAGCATTGTAATATGAAGTATCCTTCCATGTGGGAAAAATAGCTTATAATAATATAATGCTGTTACAATGCATAAAGGGAGAATTTAAGATGGTACTAGCATTCTCGATTCTGGCATTAGCCATCATGTTTTCTGAGCACTCCACTTGTCAGCCTTAGATTTTTCACATTTTTACATGTAGTATGTAGAATCTGTTTTTTTTAAAGAAAAAAAAAAATACTGTCATATGACAATTCTGATACCTACATAGCTCTTTGCTATGTTTATTTATGTGAATAGATATCTGGTGTTCTAGTGAAAGTTGTCTCTGCTCATGGCAGGGGCTTTGAAGTAGATGTTCTATAAAGAGCCATTCGAACCCAAACCAATCTATGACCCTACTTACCTCTGGATTGCACAACTATTTGTCAAAAGTGAAAAGCAAAAATTGGAGAATCTTGACATATGTTTTTAATGTCCTCTTCTAACTCCATCTTTTCATCCTATTGGATCACAGAATCATAGAATTATCAGGGTTGGAAGAGACCTTTAAGATCATCTAGTTCCAATCCCCCTGCCATGGGCAGGGACACCTCCCGCTAGATCAGGTTACTCAGAGCCCAGCCTGGCCTTAAATACATCTAAGGATGGGGCTTCCACCACCTCTCTGGGCAGCCTGTTCCAGTGTCTCACCATTCTCATGGTGAAGAACTTCTTCCTAACGTCCAATCTAAATCTACCCTCCTCTAGCTTGGAGTCATTCCACCTAGTCCTATCACTACCTGGTATCTTAAAAAGTCCCTATATTGATATATCCTATATTGAACCTAATTCCCATCTTCAGATTTCTTATTACCAGACCCCCCAGATGTTAGTCAGTAGGAATCTTCATCTCAACCTGCTCACCTAGTAATCGTTGCTTTGTCTACGTTGTCTTTACCCAGATTCCCCAACCCACTGCTAGACCCTTTTAGTAAGTTATGTCCTGCTTAACTTTGTCCTGGATTCTCTTTCTTTTGTACACCCCAGTCTTTCCAGTTTTTTTTTCTTCTTGAATTCCATTTTTCCTTCCTTCTTCTTTGTCTCTTTTATAATGTAACTTGTTCTGAATTTTTTCTACTAATATTCAACATAGCTTCTCTCCAGGTAGAATGAGTCAAGAGCCCGTCCAAAGCTCTGCTGAGGATCCATGCATGAAATTATTTCCTTGGCAGAGGGCTGGAGAGAAGAGAGAGCCTGCGGAAACTTTTTGGGCATAGAACTGGCAGAATGAAGCCTCACAGAAAGTGGCTGAGGAGCTGCAGGCCCAAGTGGCTGCAGACGACAAGGACTCATATTGTGTGAGCAGCCTCAGCCAAAGGTGTGAGGAGTTAGAGGTGCAGCTTCTGGAGATGACAGATGAAAAGGCCAGACTGGCTGAAGAAAATTCTCATCTCTGCAGATGTGCTGGGCAGAAAAAGTTCAAGCTGAAAATGGTAACCTGAAGGGGCAACTGATGCAAGTGTCAGAGAAGCAAGATTCTGGCATTCAAGCCATCAGCTGTCTCCGGGAATAAAAGCAAAAAGCACAAACTGAAAGCCATGAAAGAAATGACAGAAACCGCTCAGAGAGAAGTCAGAAGGGACCACAGAGAAGACACGCAACTGTTTTGAGCACTAGTGAGTGAGCCAGCGAATAGATTTCAAAGCCCCTGAGAGTCAACTTGGGCAGAGGACAGTCCTGGGTCCTGCCTTCTGTCAGAGTAGGACCCCACAAGGGGGTCTCCAAGGTAGCTTCTTAGCTCTGCCGCTGCAGGGGCTACCGGGGCAAAAGAGTCGTATCTGTAACTAGATGGACAGCAAAATTGGCCAGAGATATTCAGTACATACATCTATGTAAGCTCCAAGGAAGGTCAGAGATCACAGAAGACAACTTCCTTCCTGCTTCTTCTTCCCTTCTCTTCCATCCATGGCCGGCGTCTGGGGAGGACTCCATCTATCCATCACTGTCAACTCCCAAGTTTGTGCAACCCTGACACTCATAATTCCACCCTCAGCTCCTGTCTGCTCTGCTGCTCTCTCCGGCAGTGGTTCAGGACTTTTTGGGACTGTTCACAGCTCAGGAGAGTGCTGTGGGAGTTGCTGGCAGTGGGGGGAGGCAAGAGGCTTTTGCACATTCCTGAACATACTTGTATATAATTGTACATATAATTAAAGCTGTCTAGTTTAGTTTTCAATCCAGAAAAGTCTCTCTCTCCCTAATTCTCTCTCTCCTTCCCTACCTGGGGGAGGGGATCGAGAGCATTGTTGTCTCTGGTTTAATTGCCACACCCTGGAAGTACGCTGAAGGAATGGGCTGGGCTTGGCCAGGGCTTTCCGGGGTGTCCTCACTCCCTTTCCCCAGCCCAAACTGGCTCCACTCTGGAGGTCTTTAGACTCAGAGATGCTTCTGCTGGCTTCCTGTGAATGTTGCCCATTAAAGCACTTCTGAGTGTGAAGCCTCGTGCCTGGCTGTATGACTGCCAACAGAGCAAACCTTGTGTGCAGGTCTGTGCGTGTGCAATTGCTGTTCACACACAAATCACCCTCAGGAGCATGTGCTTGAGGACATTCCCTGTGCTCATTGCTTGTCCTCCTTGGGAGCATTTCACTGACTGCTGCTTCCACAGTCTGCTTTTTCCCCAACAAAAGAAAGCACCCTGGTCTGCCCCTGTTGCTCCTTCTAGAAAATAAAGAGCACCCATGCTTTCCTCCTTCCTGGACCATTGCACATCATACTCCTGTGTGGCCTTCTTCCATGACTTGCTAGGCTTGCCAGATTCACCTCTAGCCTTGGGGAGGTAATGCAGCAGCAGATCCTGGAAACAACTTCCGACTTGTCCTGTGAAGGACAAGAAGGTGGTGAGGAGCAGTCAATGTGCATTTATCATCTATAGCAATTCTGCCTTACACTGTATCTCATACGAGGCAGGAAGTTCAGCTTATTCATATCAAATTAATCTTCCAGGGGCCAGGGCTTGATGGGTGTCCCCTCCCAAGTTCCAGTGGGCCACTCATCGTGGTAGAGAACTGCAGTTCAAGCTTTACTGAGCCCTGAAGAGCCCTCAATTTCCATCTGGTTTCCCAGAATTTCCACCAGTGGCAAACCCTATTTTACCTTACCTGTTAAACCCCCTGTGACTGATGCTACCCCCAGTTTTAGTACCTTCCCAGGGAATGTGGCTCCTGCAAGGACAATCAGGTGCACTAAGCTGTGTCCTACATGGTAGTCATACTCCACAGGTTGGAACCCTGCCTGGGTTGCCACGTTGTCACCAAAATGAATCTACATGCATTTTTGGTTTCTTCTAGTTTGTGTGCAGGTACTGGACAGAGGGCAGCAGGCATATGCCTTAGCTGAAACCCCTTTTTATTGCCATCAATAAAGGTGGCTCTTGGCTGTGAAATGGGACAATTCTCCGCAGCCAGCTCTACACAGGACAACTCTACATAGCCAGTGGGGCGAGTGCCAATGAGCTCGTTCCAGCCGTGCCTGCAGTATTCATTACATTAGGGGGAGTAGGAGTGTCCAAGTGTCATTTTGGCTTCTCACCATATCCCTTCATCTCCTTCTGAAAAGCCTGAGACACTGTACACCTTTTACCAGAACCCTTTCCTTGCTCACGTCTCCTTTGCATTTGAACTTTGCATCTTCCTCTTCCATAATGTCTGGTCCCAGATAGAGCTGGCTGTCAGAGAGCAAAAGAGGTGAAAACATCAGGTTTCCAGAGCTGGCACCAGGTAAGTAGTTAATGAAGAATCCTACTGACACTGTTCTGCAGTATGCTTTGTGAGAGTGGGAGCTTAGAAGTGATTGTTGCTAAAACTCCCCAGTTCTCTCTGAGCATGTGTAATTTTCAGAATTTTAAGACTTTGGATATGTTTTAATCTGAGTAGTTATTTCAGTTCCTCATCCAAAGCATGTGGACTAAAGCGAGCTCATCAGTTTCATTTTTATTCTGGTTGGAGTTACCCTGACAATTTCTGGAAAGAATAATATTTCTTATGACATTAAAGTACATTTGAAGCTTGCACAATTCTGAAATTTATAGGTTAAATGGTTAAAATTGGTAAAGTTATAATCAAAAGAGTCCAGTCCAAAGTGGTGAGTAACTCCTAGAATAGATAGGCTATTCTCAGCATATATCTGTGAGAGATGTGACCACATGTAATTTTGTAGTTTGATGCCTTTCTATCTGACTAATGCTCCCAGGTATTCAATCTGCAGTCATATTTAGCATTTAATGTACAACCTGTATTTCTTTGACATTAATTGATAAAGATTTAAAATTTTGTAATGTTTTAATCCTGATTTTCTTTCAGATTTCTTCCCTTACACCTGTTCATTTTAGTGGAGGAACCCCAAGACTGGAGTCAGTGAGTCCAGGTGCTTATTGTTATATACTGGCCTTTAAAAAGCGATCTGTTCACAAAGATCGTTCCCTGCACTCTTCATTTTGCAATGCAGCAGAGTATATCTTGCAAAGCAGATAAGATCTTTAATTAAAACAAAACAAAACTGCCAAAAGTTGCAGTGCATAAGAGGGAAGAGAGAAGCAAAGACTGTGAGAGTTGCCAAAATCTGGTGCCTTTGGAGATGCAGAGAATTTCGCAGCAAAAATGTGCCACAGTGATCTTGTATACTTTAAGTTCTCATTCACTGCCAAAATGGTTAAAACCAGCCAAGAAACATGAGAACACTCTCTCTGACCAGAGAAAATACAACTTTTCCTAATCCCAAATGTAGCACAACTCATGAGTCAGGTGTTAGGTAGATTTCTCAGTGACATGCCAGCACCTCTAAAACTTGGTCTAAAGCAATTTCTAAAACAGGAATCCCTGTTGGGATTCCATATATTAGCTTTGCTTCCTGTTTCCCTTTCTGTATCCCTTTCTGTTCAGTATTCTTGGACCAAAAATTTTCAGTTTTATATTAAAAAAAAAAAAGTCAATTTTGGATGGTAGCTAATCTTAGTTTTCTAAATAACAGAAGCTTGTGGGTTGCTTGTAGTTTTTAAATGTTGGTGAGTAGGTGGCAGTTAAACATATGCAGATCTCCTGGTTTTCAAGGCATTTGCCATTTTCAGTTGTTTCTTTGGGTACCATCTACTGAAACTTTGGTTTAGGTCCCTCTTCCTGCCTTTTCTTGTACAAGTATAATTCTTCTTTACTTTAGTGCAGTCAGGACAACACTGGACATGTGGAATTTGAGTTTGTTGGTAATTCTCTCTAGGAATATTTGAATATTTTTGCATTGGTTAAGACATCTGCCTGTTTCCTGAGAAATCTTTTCATTGTTGTACGGATGTGTATGTTTCATTATTTTTTGCCCGACAGAGTAAAAGAAGCAAATTCATTACTGATTAAGTGCTGTGCTTAAAGCTGGTCAGTGGTTTCGATCAATGCAGTTGAAGTGTTGGAGCTTTCTGCTTAAAAATAATTATTTCCCAAACCAAGTACTTAAATGGTTCTGTATGAGTGCCAGTTAATCTTTTCCTCCAAACCATTTACAAAAAGTAATTGTCTTGTACTTTTTTTTTAATTATTTTTATTATTGCTGTTTCATTTCTGAGTGTATATTGGAAAATTCCATACCTACTCCTTATAGGCTAAGTGCCTCCATATAAATCTCACTTTCAAGTCAATCTTCTGTTGTGACTGTGGATTTCTTTGAGTCTGTTTAGGTTCCTAGAGCAAACTGTGTCAGTCATGAAACAGAAAAAAATACTCTTTTGGAGATTATTTTATCAGAAATAGGTTAATGGTTTATTTGTTTTGTATAATGGGGACAAAAAGAAGACTGGAAAAATAGCATAAATTTTAGTAAGAGCTGAATTGAAGGTGCAACTTTCAAAAAATCCTTCTGCAAACATTTTTTCTCCAGTCAAAAAAGGAAGGATTACCAGGGAAGACTGTCTAAGAGATTTAGTTGCTGTTTGAATGAGCTCAGATATTATTGGCATAAACAGAGGAATAAAATGATACAATAGGTTGAAGATTGACATTTTATGATGTGTGGAATTTCATTGTACTTGTAGAGATATGAACATTCAGACAGATACAATTATATGAGTCTAGAATATCCACACAGGCAGTATCTTCCAGAGGTAATACCAAATTATGTGACAGTGGAGCAGCAGTGCATGCTCCATCTCAAAAGAGCCTTTGGAGAGGCAATAAAAGAATAATTAAGTGGGTAAGTGGCTAAATAGCACAGACTTGTAACTTGGTATTTGTAGGCCAAATGTATCTTACTTCTGGTTTCTCTAACTCAGACTTCTGAAGCTGATGCCCAAAGTTACAATTTTATTCACTTCAGTTTCATAAACAGCTACAGTTTTCATCATTCTTTGAACAGAATATAATCAATACATATAGTCCAAACTACCTCAGTTTTGAAATTGGGATTTTACTAGAAATGTCAATGAAAAATGTTATTTGAATTACCATAGCATGAAAAACCTTTGATCCTACATCAGGATCTGATTAGACCAGGCACAGTATAAAAACAGCCACAGGATCACAGAATCACACAGAATGTTAGGGGTTTAGAACAGACCTCGGGAGGTCATCTAGTCCAACCCCCCTGCTAAAGCAGGTTCATCTAGAGCAGGTGGCACAGCATCGTGTCCAGGCAGGTTTTGTGTATCTTCAGAGAAGGAGACTCCATAACCTCTCTGGGCAGCCTGTTCCAGTGCTTTGTCATCCTCAAAGTAAAGACGTTTTTCCTCATGTTTAGATGGAACTTCCTATGTTCCAGTTTGTGCCCATTGCTCCTTGTCCTGGGCACCACTGAGAAGAGTCTGACCCCATCCTCCTGACACCCACCCTGTAGATATTTATAAGCATTATTAAGATCCCCTCTCCATCTTCTCTTCTACAGGCTAAACAGACCCAGGCCTCTCAGCCTTTCCTCATAAGAGAGATTCTCCCATCCCCTAATCATCATTGTTGCCCACTGCTGGACTCTTTCCAGTAGATCCTTGTCTTTCTTGAACTGAGGAGCTCAGAAGAGGACACAGTACTCCAGATGTAGCCTCACTTGGGCAGAGTAGAGGAGGAGGATGACCTCCCTTGACCTGCTGCCCACACTCTTCTTAAGGCACTCCAGGATACCACAAAACAACATGTTTTCTTGTGTAGCTTACATTCAAAAGATCACTGGATTGTAGAGCAATTCACTCCTGGTCTTCCCCAATAGGCAAGAATCATAACACAGGACCAGCCTAAGTAATAATTTTTAAAAGATGTAGTAAAAAGAAAGGGAATAGGGATGGTGATGAGATGTCTTATGAAGATGTCCCATCTCAGGTCTAGAAGCTTTGTATGTGAAACCACATATGTACTTGTGCTGAAAATATAACAAGTATCCTGCAATATGGGCCAAGCAGGAGTGAGAGTGGACCTCATGATGTTGACTATGACTAAAGAACAGTGCTTGATGAGGATAATTCTGAAAGTGGGTAAAGCAGTTTGATGTAAAGAAAGGAGATGCAGGAATGCACAGAAATAAATGCTGCAATCAAAGGGACAGGACAGAAAGTTGATTGTTGTAGCAATGCTCTGACTTTTTAGAAGCAGAGCGTTGCCAAAGCCAAAAATTACATTGTAGTAATTCATAAGACCTTAAATGAGATTTTTTGATTGAATGGCTAAATAGAAAAAACAAAACAAAACCAAACAAAAACAAACAAACAAACAAAAAAACACTAAAAAGCCACATATTCTAGAAATGTTTTGAAGACAATGGTTGAAATAAGGTATAAAAGGACAACAGAAGGAGAGTAAGGACAGAACTCTAGGAAGCTAAAGACATGAGTTAAGAAAGCTACTTTAAACGCCACCCTAAAAGAAGTGGGAAGAGACCAAGAACTCTGCTTCCCAAGAATAAAGGATGAGATTGTGCCTTCAGCAGGTTGAAAGTCAGTGGGAAGTAGGAAGTACTCCTGGTTCTGAGATTTTGGTAGAGTGGTGGGAGGACAGAGCAGAAGCTTGATCTTTCTCAGTGTGTTTGTTTTTTTCCCCTTAAAATTCCCTTCCTTTGGTTTCTTAAGACAGCTACTGCATACATTGATAATACCATTAATTTTTACCTTTCTCTAGAATATGAGTTTTCAAGAATTTAGCTGATAGATTGCCACTACATTGCAGGATTTTTCCCCTGAAAGTTGTCCTTAGATGGGGAAATTATAAATTTCTACACTTACTTTATTTCAAGTGTCTTTAAGAGACTTTCAGCTGTTACCTTCTGTTTAATTATTGTAGAAAAATTTTTCTAAACTAAAACTACATCCAAAATGGAGCAAATCTTCATAGTATGGGCTTTGCAATGCTTAATTATGAAATATCAAATCAATATATTAGAAAATAAGACATTAAAGGAAATCCCTTTACAAATTTCTGCAGTTTAAGTGTTTAATGCTGGTTACCTAGGAATGTTTTGCATGGATAAATGTCCTTTTGTTATTTTGCAACTACAACAATATTCATTAAGGTAGCTAGTTAGTTGAACTTTTAATCTTAAAAGAGGCAAAACTGATAGGCCAAGAGATTTGTCATTATTGCTGCAATCTTCATTGAGAGAGAACTCTGTTGAGCAGACTTTGAGATATTGTTTAAAACTCCGAATAGTATTGAATCTATAGAACCAAAACTATATATTTCATTTCCTGGTGTGCAATAAAAAACCCCCATGTATTCATGATGAGGGTTAAAATATATACCAGACAGTAAAGGCAGATAATCTTCGGTAGTGAAAATTATTAACTTATTGCAGCATGAGGACTTCTCAAGTCTGAACCCCTCACTGTCCTAGATGTACATAAACATAGTAACAGAACCAAGTTCCATGTGACCTAGATTCTGCCTTACCTTGACCCTCAATAGCAAAATTTTGCTCAAGTCTGAGCTGGAGTTGCTCTCCAGACACTACTTATCTTCCTTGACGGGCCTTAGAATTCCTTGTGTACCTAAAATTAGGGCCTGGGAGTACTCAGGGAAAACCCTGACTGAGCATATAGATCCTTGGCTTTTGCCTAAGCCCTACGCAGTCTAGAGGTTGCATCTGCTTGCTTAAGCCAGAAAGCAAGCCCGTCTTACAGCCTGGAGAACAGCTAACTGGTGCTGACAGCACTGGCATCACTAAAAAGCTTATCACAGTACTCACCTCATGCAGCTATACAATGTGATCAGTGCTTTACAAATGGAGAACTGGAGCATACTCAAATTTGTGCAAGGCCAAACAAGAAGTCTGTGACAAAGCTGGAAATGGAACTGAGAATTTTGAGTGCCTTAACCACTCTATTTTCTGTTAAGTGCATGGTGGTTTTCCCCAATCTAATGATTATCAGAAAATAGCTCAGTTTTTTTCCTGCACCCTAAATTCTATTTGCATTACTGTTTAAATTTTAATCTTTCAAGAACTGCTCTTTTTGCAGCAATGAAGGACAATATTGTGTAGCTGATCTCCATTTCCAGATGAAGAGCAGTTATCAGAAGGTTTTTTAATCCTTGTTCCTTGTGACATACAAAACTGTTCAAACAGTGTTCTGAGAGGTGATATCTTTTGGAAGGTGGTTTTTACAGAGGAAATTTGTCATGTATTGAACCACTCTCATATCAAATTTCTAACGATTCACCAAAAGAAGAATAAAGTTTTCTCAAAGCTTCACCAAATAAAAGAATGACAGGGCAAAAATTTAACTTTGTGTGTCAGTCCCTGTCAGACCATTATTGACTCTTCATTATTCCAGTTCTAAATTGAATGCAGCCTCAGGGAAGAAAACATTTATATAAGAGGGTTACAGTGGAAGGATCTCTGTATTAGCCCTACATAGGAAAAACAGGCCTTGGAACAAGCATGTTTTAGGCTAATTCTTCTTCTTGTTTTAGCCATTCTTCCTCTTGCAGAAAAGATGGTTGTCCATGCAAGTTACTAGGGACCTTGTGGTGGTGTCCTCCCCACGCCCTTGGGCCACCTTGCAAAGCCAGCACCAGAAAACATTGTTCTTGCTTTAATGACAAGTGCAGTGGGCTCAATATTTTTCTTGTTTTAGTTGCAATTGCAGTGGGGTGGGACCATCTGTCACTTTCTGACTTTGCCTACTGGGGCAGTGAGTTGAGACAATCTGGAAACTTCTTGTCCTGTTACAACCATGGTGATTTGGGGCAATTAGCACTCCCTAACAGTACCTGGAACTCCTGTTGCCTGGGAAACATACTCGAAACCCCTCCTACCCAGACCACAGCTGACTCTGAGACTTGGCAACGTCACCTGACAAGAACTGTGGCCACAATGGAAAAATAACTGACCAAAGTCAATCGACTTGTGACCCTCTAAGTATCAATTCTAAAGTGAGGCCCTTTGGAGCTCTCTGGGACTGCTACCCTGTATTTCATGATGAAAGATCGATTCCATCGAAAGAAAAGAGTAAGTCACTGCTTTTTGTATTTCATGAAAGAATGAGTAATTCACTATGATTCAATTTTTGTTGGCTATGGTCTATCAGAGAAGTGAATAATTTACTTTAAGTCAATCTGGTGATGTCTAAAGATTATTAGATACTAAAATTTTCCAACATCTTAACTGTACATTAACCTCTATGTCTGCATGTGTGTGTATGTAATTTAATTTAGAAACTTTGTTGAATCTTTAACTAAATTGCTGTGTTTTGTAATAATGATTTATTGCTTATTGGCTGATTAAGTGTTGCTAGAAAACCATATAATCTAATTTTTTGATTTGTTATAACAGCGTTAATGACCCTCAAATTACTGGTATTCCAAAGTGACACAAGACCCATAATGATATATTGAGGCACCACACTGAAATCCCGATATCTAATCCCTTTAGACATAAACAGCTGACCAAGTTTGGGAGTAGAAGTGGGTTTGGTTGATCTGAGAAGGAGTTTAGAAAGTAAGGGGGTCCACTCTGAACCCCTTGACTCAATGGGAGGGCTTCCTTCATGCTCTTTACCTGATGTTTCTGTAAATTATTTCTGCTGATCCCTGTGTAAATCACTCCAACTTGCTTCCAACCTTTATATGTTCCTTCCACATAGCAATAGAGTGGATCTTGACATTGAACTCTGTTAAGTCACACTTTTACAAATTATATTAAAATCACCTTTTCCTAATACGTTTGACTGTAATTCTTTAAGCAGCCTTAAGTCCTTTCACTCCCATCCATGACAGAGCTTTATGGTGTTCTTTCTTTCCTTTGCCAGAAAATACATTCAACTGTGGTAACTAAAACTGAGCAAGTATGAAAATAGTCTTGATAGAATAATTAATACTATGCAACATTTGTGTACATGTGTATGTGAAGTTATTTGTAATTGCCATTTGTGTAGGGAACATTCCTTGACAATGTTATTTCTCCTCTCTAGCCAGGTCTGTCTTTTTACATTCCTCTGTTTATTTACTGTTCAGAGAAACAGTCCTTTGGGAATGGCTGTTTCTGCTGATTTTACAGGAAAGTCCTAGCCTATTTTGGTAATTCCAGTAACATGTAATAAAGAGACTCAGAATGCTGGTTGTTTGTTTGGTTTTTTTTGCTGTTTAATGATGTGTCATATCACATGAACATAATTTCAGTGATGTCTGATATCTCAAATTATGTTGATTTTAAGCAGCCTAACATAAAAAAACCTCCCAGTTGTTCTAGAATAGGTAGCTGCTGTCTGTGGCTATTCTAATCTATATTATGCAAGAGAACAACATGGAAGAATTAAGGCAAATGTTACTGAAAATCATCCAGTTGACTGTTAAAATTCGGAAATACAGCTGGTGCACTTGATCACACAAAAGCTAAGTTCATCCCTTATTAAGCATTCTTTGTCTCTAACAATGTCATGGGAAAACAATAGCATGTTTTTTCTCTTAGAATGGACTGGGCAGCTCTATTTCTTTCCCCCCTTGTTTGATTTACAATATATTTATTGTCTGAACACTTTGCATGAATATTTTTACAGTGGATGCCTTGTCTGTCTTGAACTCTGTAGATCCAGTACTTTATTATTTTAAGGTTTTACTTGCATCAGAATCTATATTTTATTGCTAACCTTTGTGTGTAAGCCTCAGGAAAAGGAGCAAATAATAATGAAAATGAGACCTTGCTGTCTGGTAGCAACATGCACTATAAATTAGTATTTTGGCTAAAGATTTTTTTTTTTCCTGGAACATCTAGTAAAGTCAGAAAAGCTGAATTATCAGTCTGTTCCAAAAAAATGTCTACCTGTTACAGAGGAATGATTAACAGAAGTCATCATTATGGGGTTGACTAAAAAGGTTTTATTAATGATTGAATGATGACCAACTGGTAGTTAATCTATGATTGAATTAATATCAAATAGTAATCAAATGATGATTCAGCTATAATAGATTGTTAAATAAACAGTGATTTAACAATGATTTGAGAATGATTTGACAATGATTTAAGTTTTAAATGATAATTTAAACAGTGATGAGGCAATGATTTAGACAATAACTTTGGTGTCAAACACTCTACTACTTACTTCACTTCTATTAATTAAGCTATAGCTGGATATATAAATATTTCATTAGCATACAACATAATTTTATGCCTACTGTAAAATGTCACTTACCTTGTTTTAGATACCAGATGCTGGATAAGGGGTTTCTCAGCTTTGAGGACTAACCCTGAGAGGCAGTCCTCCTCAAGGAGATTGCCACCTTGCAGCCTGCTGTCCTACAGGAGAGCTCAACGGGCTCAGCGGGTATGTTGAGATATCAACAGCGTAAAGTGGTTGACTCATAGTCACCCCACCACCACCTTTGGTGTAAGCAGAGGTGTGCAACTGTAGCAGTTTTAGTTTTCTCTAGGCCCAGCTCAGGTTGATAGTGTTAGCTCCTGGTAAGAAATGGCCTAGACTCCTTAGCTCCTGAGAAGATGGGGGTCAGCAGAGTCCTCCCAGTTTGCACAGCAGGGCTGGTTTCCCTCAGGCCCACTTATTGGGGATGCCTGGACCTGCTGTTCACTCATGCCGAGTGGGTGCAGCCATCACACCAACTTACAGTGTAAAGGTGCACCGTGAGCAGGCAGCAGCAAAGTCGGGAGGTATAGCAGTGATATTTGTGCCATTTTTTACTCAAAGCTGCTGTACTCTGAGTCAATGTGGGAATGCCATATATGAGCATGACAAAATGGGTTATATGCACTTGGGTTTTGCTTTGGTTTTTTTCCGGTAAATTGAAAAGCTAGAATGGTATACATAAAAGTGAACCTTTTTAAAGACTGTATAAAAGCAAGAGAGAAAAAGAGGACACAGCTGACCTAATAGTGCAAGAATGCTGGGGGTTTTATGAAAGATCAGGTTGTGACTTGCTCCAGATCTCAAACACAAAGAACTAATTTTTGTTGAAGTAATTAAAATTTGCCCAGCAAAGGAAATTTGTCAACCCACATGAAAAATTACTGAAGAAAGTTAAGTTCTTGGATAGCATGTGAGAATACAAAAAAGAAAAAGAAGAAAAAAAGCAATCCCAAAACAGAAAAGAGAAAACAAAACAAAAAGGGGAAGCAAAGCTCAAATTTGAGGTCCATGAATATGATGTTGCCAAAATCACACCAATTACCAGATCAGCCAACTCTGATGTCTGTAAAATGGTAGCATAACTGCAAAGGATTGTGCCAACTGCAAGAGTCAGCAGAATGTGTTTAGCATAGACAAAAGAGAATCTTCCAGCTCAGAAGAGACCTTGGGAGGAACACCAACAGTGCAGCACAGGACAATTAGAAAACTAGCATTAAAAAAAAAGAATATTTAAGAATGGGACCGTGTTGTTAGAAGAATCCCTTTCGCCTCAGAAATATTTAATGTGTGCCGTAAAAGAAAAAAAAAAAAACAAAACACAACCCAGATACATGTTTAGTTTGCTGTGGTGAAGTTATGCCTGTTACTGTGTTGGTTACACCTATTATTGGAGCATGTAAATTAAATATAGGGATAAATATAATAGCCAAAATATAAGGAAAAATAATGATGAAGTTCTGTGTTGGGGAGAAGCAGAGAAACCCAACTTTTAGAATTAAAATATGGCAACCTCTTTTTGGTTGCATTAACAGGACACATTTTAGAAGGCTAAATAAAGACAGCCTGGAGACAGGTTAACTGCCTCAGTAGAAAATTTGCTAAGATTTGCTTGCACTCTAACATAAAAAAATGTAAAATACTATGTTTTACTATTGTTCTAAAATTAACTTTCTAACAAAACAAAAGCCTTAACAGTTCTATCAAAAGATTTTTCTCTGAAGGGTTCAGTGTATGCCAAAATGCCCCTTTTTAAACCACTTTCTTCCCTGACTATGCCTTTAAAATATCTAATTATCCCCAGGTAAATAATTTAGGGATAAAGTTGTAAACTAAAAACACTGGTTATGTATCTTACACCATGATTTAGTAATCCTTATTCTGTTGATAAACTTCAGTCCTGTCTCTCCTTTGTCTATATGCATGTGGTGTTTTAAAACATGTACCACAGAGAAATTATAGAAAATACAGCCAAACTTCATTAATATAGAAAACTGATGCTAAAATATTCTTTGTGGTTTGATGACATAGTGTATTTTGCTCTGTAGGAAATGGACAATTAACTGGAAGGGAACATTTGTTTTTATTCTCCATTGATTTGTAGATAGAGTAATATCTTCACAGAGTGATGTTAACACAATCAGCTGAAGATGATAGTTCTCTGTCAGAGTGCAGACCAGTTGAATGCAGTATGCTTTTTTTTTTAGTTTTTAAAAATTTCAGCAGCAGTTTCATTGCTACCAGCAAAGGAAAGACAGATGATCTCTTGAAATAAGGATGAGTCCTTCAAATAAACAGTAGAAGGTTATAGCACTTTCCAGGCCATGCTGTATCACACAGCATTTAAGTTCACCTAACAGTATAAACATTTGTTACTTGGTTTTATTAATTAAGTGAATTTGAATATGCAATTTAGGAAAGCTGGGAGGAACCATAATTTAAGTATCTGTGCCATAAGCCAATTAAAATATTGTTGTTACTCTTTGCTGAAGCACGTTAATTAAAGCATATCATTTGAAATGTGGACAATGGGTGGAGCAGAGCTCTTGGCTGCTCCAGCTTGTTCTGACTGCTGAGCAACACAAATTAGGTAGAAGCATGAGAAAAAATAATGATGTTGCAAAAAAATCTAGAGATTTAAAAAAGCTTTAGGATTTGGAGTATTTGTATTATTTCTCATACCATCAGAACAACTTGCAGAAGCATCAATTAGTAATTAAGAAATGGTTCAGTCAAATTACACTCAATTTAGTTTGCAGTAATCTAAACACTGAAACAAGGCAAACAGCTTTAGCATGCAAACAGCACTATATATGTATGTTTGTGGGGGAAATAAAATTAAAGAGATAAGATTACAATCACAGTCTTTTGTCCTTAAGCACTCAAAAGCTGTTATTATGCACCAGCTGTCGGGCCCAAGAGGCTTGATATATCATTATGCTAGTTTATGTCAGGTTATATGATAGACATTCATTTGCACACCTGCAGAGGAGCACTAAGACCATGGTAGGTTGGAGCAGCCCAGATAGTACTCTTCTGGGCTGCTCCCAGACCCATTGCAGGAGCCATCAGCCTATCAAAGAGGGCTGGCTCCACTTCAGAGCCAGAAAAAGGCTGTAGGCTAATAGGACATGGCAGAAGAAAAAGCTCTGGGATGAAAGGATAAACAGAATTATTTTCCATGAGGGAAGAGGTAAAATAACATTTACCTTTACGATGGCAAAGCCCAGGATGACAAGCATAGCATAGCTGATAACACTCTGCAGCCCAGACTCCAGCTCATCAGCACAGCCCTGCCATGAATTAAGGACTCTGGAGGAGGAAATACTGTGTCAGGACCCATCCCAAGACTGCCCTAGGAGCCCTTCAGCCCCAGCATCTAGGCATGAAACCCATCACCATGAGTCATTGGGAGCAGCTCTCCAGATCACCTTTCAGATAAGGAGGGTTGCTGCCTGGGGGGTGGGACACAGGATGGGATTCAGGGAAAAAGCATCTTGAGATCATACAGGAGTCCTCATGCAATGTTTTAGGGAGGAACCAAAGGTGATAAAATGAAGGGATTTAGGTGACTTGGGGAGGAACAGGAAATAGGCAGATAAGGGAATAAAATAGGATACTAAAATGTAAATAATTGTCTAGTTGGTGCACTTGTCCCGCCATGCCCTGTGCCTCATCAGAGCAGTCTGTCCAGTCTTATTAAATGCCTTGTGTGTGAGTGCAGCAAGTAGAGTCCAACTATGGGGTGGAGGTCCCGTGTGTCTATGGTGCAGTGACTGGAGGGAGTGTGGGTGTGTGATTGCAGATGAGCTGGTGAGTAGGTGAAGTGGTCTGGGAGCAAGGGGGGTGAGTGGATCTGTAAGGGCCAGCTCTGGGAGTGAGGGTGCCCGTGTCTCTCTAGGTGTGGGAGCACAGGGGGTCAGCTATGGGACCGGGGGAAGTCCAGGTAGCTCTGCATGGGTGTGAGAGAGTGATGGTCTGTACCAGTGACTGGAGCTGGACTGCAGCCTCAGGGGCTTTTATGCCCAGGTGCTAGCAACTGGATAGCCTGTGATCCACGGGCAGGTCCTGGACAGACTGAGCCTAGTTGCTGCAGGGATCCACCTTGTTCATTTGCACATACCTATTTTCACTAATGGACCTCTGTCCTGCTCAGCCAGAAATGGGGTGGCCATACATACATGGCCAGTCAGATCTGTGTGGCTGGCCATGTATGTATCTCTGTGTGTGTGCTTATGTGGTGTATGTGGTATATGTGTGTGTGCCTACTGGGAATACATCTTCAGCATCCCTCTTTGTTGGACTTGGGGACATGGAGATGCAGGAGCCTCCCCTCTCCTGGGCTGTTGGAGTTGGCATGATGTAGTTTCCTCTAACAGTTTCTGTGCAAACATGTACATAACTCTTCATGCAGTCCATATAAACAATTGTTCTTGCCAAGATAGGTTAAAATTCATAACAAAAAATGATGTGAAGCAAAATTTTGTTTCAAATTTAGAAAAAAAAATGTTTCGAAGTGGTGAAAAAATGTTAAAATTTTCTCTTTTTAAGCTCTTTCTTTTTTAAATACCTACAAGATGGGAGTGACAGAAAAAAATCTGTATTCCATCTGCTACTTTTGAACTCTGAAGTTTAGGTATAGCTCACAATGAGAGTGACGGTATTGGTTTGGATGTGTTTTTATTTTGCATATTCTGTGTTAATTTATTTTTATTATTATTTGATTTCATCAAGAAAATGCCTACTTTTAGTTTTAAAATAAGGAAAAGATTCTGTCAAATTTTAATTTTTTTTTTTTCCTTTTTTTTTCTCTGGAGTTGGAAGAAGCAAGACTGAAAGAATCCAGTTGGTTATGTCTGTAGTAACAACAAAATCAAGTCAGGGCTTTGAAGCTTGTTCACTGCACATTGCTCTGTATGGCTGAGCTCTCCCTCCTCTTCTCCCACAAGCAGGGTAGTGTTATCCAGTCTGCCAGCTTAGCTCATGCTGTCCCCTAAACTAAGTGTGGGCGCTGTCAGGGAGAAAGCTAGTTGGTTCCAGCCAAATTCAAGCCAGGGAGCATGGGAGCAGCCAGGCACTGTGTGCTGTGGCAGAACAGCATCAAAGCTGTGTCTCAGTGATGCTGAGTTTTCGGTAGCCAGGTTGACCTCGAATGGGCTATCTTCTTGCCCAAAATGTTTACCAATCTGAATAATCAAGGCAGGCAAATGCTGAGTAAAGAAAATGGTGTAGAGCCCACTGTACAGCTGTGCATCTGAAGCATCAAAGGCAATGAAACTTGTCTCACTAGCAGTTGACAGAAGCACTCTGAGCTCAAAGATGTTTCATGGGACAGTGTGTAGCAGCAGCATGTGGTGTTTCTGATTTAGCACCAGTGAAGGTCTCGGGTGGACAGGGAGAATGAGGTAGATTTCACAACTAAGACTATCCTTTCCTACTTAGAGTTGGGGCAAGTCTGCAAAAACTGTCCTTTGGTGGCAAAAATTAAGACTGGTATCTGCCTGTATCCAGTCTCATTCTTCACAAGGGTAAAAGTCACTTATATGTATTTTGTTTAACATTTTATGTTAGTTAAGGTGAAGACAAAAATAAGTATTATAAAGCCTGAGATACTGGTAGATGTGACAGGAGTTTAATTTTCAGGTATGAAAAATCCAGCTGCTGATTCCTCTTTCAAAACTCTTCTACTCAAGACTGTTTCACTGCTGATAACACTTGCCACAACACAGTGGTTACCCCTTACCATCTCCCTCACCACCTCCCTTAGTCCACAGTAAAGGGACAACAGATGTTGTGGCAAGATGATGTGTTCCAAATAGCATGAATTTCACTGTGCAGGGGTCATGCACTTCTAAATATGATCAGATTTAGTATGTTCAAATGTAAAAGAGAATTATTTATAAATCTGAAGCTAATGGGTTTTTGTGTTCTTTCATCGAATTATGCTTTTATCCAAAACCCACTAGTTCTTCACTAAAGCACATTTTAAACCCAAGAATTGATGTCTCTTGAAGTATATAATGACCTATAATTTTCCTCCCACTTCAGCATGAGTCCAATAATTTATTTCATCTTTTATTAATTATTTTGTATGGAGTTCTTAATTATTGAATTATTAGACTTATTAGTAATGCAAATATTTTTTTCTTTCTGAAATTTGTGTTTTGATTGATTTTGCATAAGGAGCATGTGGTCTTATTCAGGTAGCATAAACCACACTTTTCTTTGAGCAATGTCTAATTTGCCCACATTTACTTGATATTAGATCATGCATGCCTCCACTTATTAAATTAGTGAATGCCATCCTAGGATAGTATAGGTTTACATTACCTAATGATCTAAACAAATCACACAGTATTTCTTGAAATATCCTGGAGAGGAAAGAATGCTTTCAAATTATTAATGCTAATATATCCATTTTACTTAAAACAGTTATACATTTCTATCAAACAACATAGACCTAGCTCTATTTCTTCTGAATAGATAGACCAGAATATGCATGCTGCTAATATACATAACTAATGCTAATATACATAACTCGAAATATAGTAAGAAATTGTCATTAATTATTTGATGACATTCCTTTAAGATGTCAAAAAGCATCATAATTTGCATCAAAATAACTGTCATTATTTCATTTGCAGTTATTTTGATGCAAATAATTAACTCCAAACTTTGTCTTACTCCAACTATTCCTTTTATTTTTATTTTTTTTTTAGTTTAATGAGATATTATGCTTTGTGAGTTAATGTTTCACAGACTACATGGAATGAAATCTAGTCACTCAGTAGATTAAACCAGTCCTGAAATGTGCTTCAGCATGTTACAAAGGACCATTTGAGCAAGTCCCAGAGAATCAGATTTGTAAGTTATAAGAGAAAGTGTGTTTTGGAGTGTTTTTGTAATGTAGAGTTTCAAGAATAATTATATCTTAGTGAGTACTTGTTTTTCTTGCAGCAGTAGTTAGCTACACCATTGCTGTGGATGAACTCCAGAGTATCTAAAGGACATAGAGTACACTAGAGCCAAACTGACTATCTCCGTTCAAAAACCTTTCCCACCTCTTTTCAGGGCCTTCAGAAGGCCTGTTCCTAAGTTTAGCAGTCACTCTCCATCTCAAGGAAGATTGTAAACTGTATTTAAAAACTTTGAACAAGTGAACTCTTCTTTTAGCAATGAAACAGTACAACTGGGTCAGCTCAAAAAGTATAATTCTTTAAAATCACAGGTCTGAATTGTTTCCTGGGTGTTTTGGTTTGAGCCAGGGTGAAGCTCTTTGCTGATTTTTTTTTTTTCTTTCAGTGAACTTTTTAGCAGCACCAGTGGACTGATAATAACCAAGGTCACTTCTGAGTGTCTGCAGCCTCCCCCCCTACAGGGGAGCAGATTAGACCAAAGGCAGGATCAGCAAATCAGAATATTCCCTTCTCATAATATTTTCTTTATTTGGCTTTCAGTATAGGTTAAGACATCACGGAAGTCAAGCCTTTTGTTTCCTTTTCCTCTCACTCTTTTCTGCTTACTGTCGCTTCTATCCCCCTCTCTTTGGCTCTCTCTCTTTTCCATTTTTCTTCCCAGCCGACACCCGAGGGCCCCGTCCGTGCGCCCGGACACTCCCCCCTTCAGCTGGAGTCACCAGGGAGAAGAGTTGCTGTGAGAGTCGCTGGGGGAGGAGAGAGGGGATCGGGTGTTGCACATCCCTTTACAAATATATATATATTCCCTTATCACTAATAATTAAAATCAATCTGTTTCATTTTTCAACCCAGAAAGCCTCTCCTTCTCATTTTTCTCCCTCTTTCCCCTACCTTAGGGGAGGAGGGGGAGTGGGGTGAATCGAGAGACTGCCAACTCCGTGCCAAACCGTGACACTGGGTAAGGCAATAATGTGCGGTCTTTGCTGGGCTGGTTTGCCTGTCCAGTGTCCTGCTAAAACGGTGTAGGCCCTCGGTCTTGTGACTAGATTACCTGAAATTATTTTGCAGTTCATTTTGGTGTGGGGTAAGAACACAAAAAGCAAACAATTCATCTCTCTCCATTCCCTGCCCATATTCTGGGTAACCTTGATAGTCTAGCATTGCAAATACAATACAGATTTGAATAATATCCCTACTTCATATTAAATGGCAGCTCTAAATACAATATAAAACCTTATCAACCTGACCAACACTTCATGTCCCTGAATCCTTTTAAACAGTAGATATCTGCAGTGTCAATAAATGTGATGCTTCCTTCAATCAAGAGCTGCTTAGCCTTCCAGAGACTTACAGTGCTTACACTGTTACAAGCTTTCCTTTCAAGAAAAAAGAGATCTCCTACGTGGATTGTCTGCAGGTCATTTAAGGAACTATAAAAGTAAAACACCTGAACATCTTCTCTATCTTCTGTTGCTTCATATTGTACAATCAGGTATCCCTGAAGGAAGAAAAACATGTTTGGTCTTTTCAAGACAAAATTAGTGTTTTTGTAAAATTTATTACTATTTTTCATTCAAAATAATAATATTTCCAAGGTTATTTCCAGTAGTTGACCCGAATTAATACTTGTTAACCTGTAGTATTGGATCAAAGTTCATCGTATATGCATAGTTCAGATTTATCACAGAGTGCGTGCAAGTGTTTCCCACTCATGGCATGAAGACGTATGAACAAGGAGAGTAGTCCTTTAATTGCTTCAAAACTTAGATTTGAAGGAAAAATTACTATGGCTATATTGTAAATTAATGTATATTTCTACTGAAAATGTTGAATAATTAAGATTCAGAAAGAAACCTTGCAATTAAAATAACAATCTCAGCGTATAAGCGTACAATGGTTAAAATAATCAACATGGGTTCATAGCAAATGACATTTGTTCTAGTCAGCATCAAGATATGCAAGAAGATTTGTGGGGATTGTAAAACAGAGGCAGCAGGAGTGGCTAGGGGAAAAGGAGAGTTTTTCTCTGTGAATGAGTCAAGCAGTAAAACAGAAATGGATTTTGAAAACCAAGATGGAAGTGTAGAGAGTGGGCCTTGCAGAATAATTCAGGAACATCATGTGGTTGAATTAACACTGTGAGGCAGTTGACTGTAGGGGACTTCGAGAGCGGAGCAGGAGTGTTGGTTGAATGGAGTGAGAGAGTCAATGGGAAATCCAAAATGCAAAGTTTATTACAGAAGAAAAGTTGTATAATGTGTTTTGAATGAACCTCTGACTGCAATACACAAACACTTCACCTCTCTTAAGCCTCATATCCCCTGTGGATTTAATAAGGCCTACGGTTCTGAAGTGAGTTGGCTAATCCATCATACTTTGGCTTCTAATTTTACCTTGCTTTCCAGATCTTCTATGGGGTTTTCAATTTTCTCCTGGTTTTTAGGAACATCACCCATGCTCTATTCATTTTGTTCAACTACATCTGACTACTAACAATGCTGAGGTTGCTTCAGCAACATACTTCAGGGCAAATCTTTCAGGCCTAGCTGACTGAAAGCATCTAATTTTTGTTAGTATCCTTTAAGCTGTTCTTTTTGAATTCTCATGTAAACACTCATTTGTTGGTGGCTGATTTTGTCACAGCTTATTGGCTTTCTCTCACAAAGGCTGACTGAGATGAATTTCAGATCAGATTGGCTATTTAGAATAGATACCTTGTGATTGTTTTCTGTTTCTGTATATCAATGACACAGTTTGGCTCAGAATAGGCAAACTGCTAACCTGAGAATTTGCTACTGAGTATTGTAATTTTATTAGAGGACAAGAAATGACTGCCCTCAAGTGGCAAAATGCAAGTAATACCACCTGTGGTATGTCTAAAGATTCATCTGCTCCAAACAAGTTTTTATTAATAGCAAAGATCCGAGGATTTAAATTACAGCACTAGTCAGGGACTGACAGCTAAGCTTCTCTTTTGAAGAGAGCTGGAGGAGCATGCATTTCTGAATGCGTGGATTCTCTGTAAAAGCTGCCGTTTCTCACTCAGGCAAGGTTCGTTACCATTTTTCTGTGCTATTTTGTTTCCTTTTATACCGTTTATTGAGGCATTTTAAAATTGGTGATGGACGAAATTATTAAGAACTGTAAAAACCCTCTAAGACTGATTAAGAAATTAATACGAAGCTGAAAAAGGTATTTTTAAAATTAAAATGTGTGAATTTGGATTCTCCTACGTACTGCTTTTTATCGCTGGAAATTCAGAGCAGGGGTCCAATGTTAAAATCTTTTTCTCTTCTCAATCAGATTTTTTTCTACAATAGCAAAGACTTTATGCTGCTGAAGAAAAATAATCTTCCAACTGTACCTGTACTTCAGCCCTATTCTCAGAACTGTAGTACTTCATCCAGGCAGATTTGAAACACTGAAAAGCAAGCAAACAAAAACCCACTGAGAAACTTATTAAATGTATCGCTCTATGACTTCTTCATCCCCTCACTTTAGAGCTGCTGTGACTCACTGTTAAGCTGTGATCCGTAGTTAATAACACAGAGAACAGAAAATTCAGGCAGAGCACAATGGGATTTGGGGTTTACACTGGTGCTGAGTAGTTTGGGGAGTAGAGCATTTGTGGTGTGTCCTTGTGAGGAAAGATATAAATAATGCATGCTGATGGGCAACTGAACTTTTAATTGCCTTTCTTCTTGTCATTTGGAATGAGGTGTTTTGTCTATGTGTGTGGGGAGTGAGGCTGGGCGGTAAAGTCACAAGTTTTTTTGTTGTCAGTGGTTGTTCCAGGATGAGGACTGTATGTGACTAAATATTCCTTATTTAAAGAAATAATGTATCCGAGGTAATATTAGGAATGTAGAGGCAAAGTGAGATCTGCTTTAGCCGTACCATTTGAGAATTTTCTCTAGTGGGAACATCTGAACAATATGTTGACCAGATGTATAATGCATGAGATACATTTTTCTTTTCTGCCTGTTCAAATGTCAAGGTACAAGTGAAAATAGTATTTTCCAGTAACTTCAGTTTTCCCTTGTAACTCTATAATCTAAGCAGGCAAATATTGTTCGGTTACTGAAGTTGCTAACACTATCTTATTTTTCTTGGCCACAAATGGTTTTTGGGCAAAAAATGGTTTTGTATAGTAGTTCCTTTTTCTTTCTCCTTTTGCAACAATTATATTCTCCACTAGATCTTCACCCACATCTTTTCAGGCTAGAGGACTTACCGCATTCTAGAGACCTAAGCTGCCTGGAGTTATTTCGCATGAGATCATGGAAGGGTACTTCCCAGGGGGAGGTGAATGAAGTGTGACCCTGGTTTGCCTGTAAGAACTTGAACACGTCTGAGTTAGCAAGTCCTAATTGGTGGTTTGTCTGCATACTGTCTACCCACAGTCAGCCTGAGGTAGCTTTTTTACTGATTAGGGGCCTGCTTCAAAGTAAATTAAAGTGATAAAGGGAAGACACCATACATAGACAGAAAACCTAAAGTAACTGATGCATGGTTAGTTACCTCCAGTATCTTCCTAGTTAGTGAATTAAAGGCAGTACTTGGATCCTTGGTCCCTGAAAGACCATGCCATACTAATGCAAAATTAGACAAGAGCTGGAAAATGCAACGTGCAGTCATCCCAAATGAATGAAAAATCAATTTAGGATCATCTTATACCATTGTGCTCAGGAAAATGCTATAACTAATTTTAACTTTTGAAGATAATAACTTTTGCCTCTTAGATAAGTCTATTTGGATGCTAAGGGTCTAGCAATAACTAGGCATGGAGGACAAAAAGAGGAATTCATAGTTACTAGAGACATCTAAAAATTACTCTAACAGCCCTTCATAATGAGTAATGTTAATATTAGTCACATTCGTAATTAATATTAATGGCTATATATTGATTTGGACTTCAAACCTTTGTTTTCTCCCTGGGAACGGAAAAAAAAAAATTCTGGTAATTCTCATTTCTACCCTTTGCAAGACATAAAAATATTTGATTTTTTATTTGTTGTAAAGTCAGGGCTAAATGCTGTCCATTCTGGATGATGGTGAACATAATTTTGGGACAGAAATTCCATGTATGGGAATGAGGCAGAAAACCACACCTTCCATTTTGATTTGAAGGAAAAAACTAAAAGTTTGTTAAAGTCTTCTGAATTTTAGAATGGTTGAAGTAGCCTTGGCTACTTCAGAATAGAGATGGACTATTTGCATGCTCCTGCTGGGGCAATTCCACACAATGACGCAAGAAGTTTTTCATAATGCTAATTATTGTTTCATTATTTTGAGTGTTTGTCCATTTCTGCATGTATCATTATATAGAATATGATGCTGTAATGGTAAAGTGTAGGCTGTGTAGACTTGACCCCACAGGATGTGAAAGTTGGGATGATCTAGCCATAGAAGTACTGGTTTCCAAAGAGCCTCTCTTCTACTGAGTCAAATCTTAAAAAGGAACAGAAAGTCAAAATAAACTGTACTACATCTAACTGGCTATCTCTAAATTGCCTAGAGACAATCATTGTGCCTGAAATTTGATATATGTGGAAAATAATATCTTTATAAAGAAGCTGAAGATGCATTTAAGTGTCTGTATCATTTTCTCACAACAGTCTGTTCAGAAACACACTGGGCCAAATCCATTTCCCTTTCTCTCTTGAGAATTTCAATTACTTTCAATGAAACTAAGTGCAAAAATGAACGGAACGATCTGGGGCCTAGTATATCTTTCTACTGGCGTCAAAATGAAAACAAAAAAGCTTTTTAGTCTTTTTTTTTACTTGCATTTCCTGACTTTGCATAGCTTCATTTCTGAATGTTCATGCTCAATTAATGACAGCCTATTTCATGGTATGTCCTTGGAAAGAAAGACTATAAAACGTTAATAACCTTCTAACATACCAGAACAGGAAAGTACCTTCATACACATCACAAAGTTGCATCAGTCTGCTGCATCCATTTCTGTCTGCTGCATGAGAAAAAGTACCCTTTACTGAAAAATAGACCATAGCTGTAATGTATAGGAAAGGTTTTCCTGATCTGTCTTTCCCAAATTCTGACAAATGTATCTTCTTTTAATCATGAAAGCTGCCAAGATCAATAAAAAATAAACTATGTCCACACAAGGTCTTGTGCATTATTCAGTAATGCAGATAATGTAGTGTATTAAAATGAGGCAGTGATCTCAAATAATGGTACTTTTTTGAGGCAGTCTGAAGAACAGAAGGAATATTCAAATAAACTGGGGGGAAAAAAAATCGTGTAACACAAGCTCTGATAGAATTCCACAGGGGTGCATGGGTACACATGGATTCCCTGCAACTATTGTTTTCTAAAAAATAATTTTGGTTTTATATGTAGGTCTGAGGATAAGATTTACCTTTACTTCTCCTCCATTAGAATAGCTAGCTATTGCTTTTCATAATGCTGTGCTGTGTTTGCTATCCCTATTAAACCTTGGTGTTCAGAATTAACAGCTAAATGGGTCAAACTAGATCTTTTGGGCCATTTTTGTTTTTTTAAAAAAGGAAAAGCCTATTTTTGACTCCTGTCTTTAGTGATGTAATTGTCATGATTTAACCCCAGCTGACAGCTAAGCCCCACGTAGCTGCTGGCTCACTTCCCTCTAGTGGGATGAAGGAGAGAATCGGAAGGACTCTCAATTGGTAGTGAGATACAGACAGTTTAATAGGTAACGGAAAAGCCGCATGTGTAAGCAAAGCAGAATCAGGAATTCATTCACTATTTCCATGGGCAGGGAGGTGTTCAGCCATTTCTAGGAAGGCAGGGCTCCATCATGAGTAATGGTTACTTGGGGAGACAAATGCCATTTCTCTGAACGTCCCCGTCCTTCCTTCTTCCCCCAGCATTTTTTACTGCGCGTGGCATCATATGGTATTGAGCAGCCCTTTGGTCAGTTGGGGTAAGCTGTCCCATCTGTGTCCCCTCCCAGCTTCTTGTGCACCCTCAGCTTACTCACTGGTAGGGTGGGGTGAGAAGCAGAAAAGGCCTTGGCTCTGTGTAAGCATTGCTCAGCAGTAACTAAAATATCCCAGTGTTATTAACTCAAGTTTTTAGCACAGATCCAGAACACAGCCCCATACCAGCTACTATGAGGAAAATTGATTCTATTGAAGCCAAAATCAGCACAGTAATAAAGATGATCTTTTCTCAGGATCTTTTTGTGAAAAAAGAAAAAATGTGGGCCACTTTATTTTCTTGTCCATTCTCCAGTGGTAACATATTGTCCTGGTTTGAGCCAGGATGTGGTCAGTTTTCTTTTTACTGATTTTTTTTTTTCTTCAGTGAACTCTTTTTTAAGCAGCACACAAGTTTTCCAGCTAGTGAACTGATAACACCAAAATGTGATACTGCCGAGAGATTAAGGACACTTTGCTCTACTTGTCGGATTTGCTCCTTCGGAAATTTCTAAAGCAGAAGACTCCTATCTACAACCCTCCCATAGAGAGGAGCAGACTAGACAGACAACAAAGTTGGCAAACCAAAGTATTCCATTCCATAGAGCTACGTAGCTCTCAGTATAAATTCAGGGATCACGGAAGTCATGCCATTCTTCGTCTTTTTTTTTTTGCGTCCGTTCATGGCCAGCACCCGGGGAGGACTCTGTCTGTCTATCTCCTTTGATCCCCAGGCCCGTGCGTTCCTGACCCTCCTAACACTCCCCTCAGCTCCTGTCTGCTCTGCCGCTCTCTCCGGCAGCGCTCCGGGACATTGCAGAACTGCTCACAGCTCAGGAGACGCCGTGGGAGCTGCTGGGGGTGAAGGGAGGTGATAGGGTTTTGCACATTCCTGAACATATTTGTATATATTTGTACGTATTTTCTTTTATCATTAGTATTTAATTAAAGCTGTCTAGTTTATTTTCAATCTGGAAAGTCTCTCTCCTTATTCTCTCTCACCTTTCCCTACTTGGGTGGGAGGGGGAAGGGATCGAAAGCATTATTGTTGCTGGTTTAATTGCTGATCCTGAGTCAAACTGTGACGCATACCAAAATCTCAATCCACAATCTCCCCACATCTTGGTGTGCAGCACAGAAGGGCATGTTACTGCACCACACTTACTGTCAAGTTGCTGCCAGGATGGTGCATGGTGTCCTGCTGCTCTCCTGGCTTCTGCCTTCTCAGCACTTGGGCTTTATCTTTTGAGATTCCATGCAAAAGGATGTACTTAAAGTCTAGCAAAAGAAGAGAGATCCTGAGATACGCTGAAAATTGTGAAGCAATGGAGGACTGAGAGGCAGGAGCCCATCTGTAAGCAGAATCTGAGAAGTTTGAAGATACAGGCTCCGATATTTAAAGTAGAACATCCAAACAGAGGCCTTGTGTGTGTGTACATGTTTGTGAGTATTGTGTGTTAGTTGCTAAAAAGTACATGAAAAAACAATGACTAATTAAATTAGCAACTTCTTTGAACACAATTTAAAATGCTACCCTACTTTAAAAAAAAACGGCTGGATTTCCTAGACCAACATGGACAATGACAGTGAGTGATCTTGTTTTTTTTTTAACTGATTGTCCTTTCTTGTGATCTGTCTGAAGTGGATTCCTTATATGGAGTTTTTAGTGCCTGTGCTTTTAAAAATAGGTATGGGATTTTAAGTAGGAGTAGAGTAACTCTTGCTGTATCACTTCTCACCTCACTCCTTGCTGATACTCTGGAGGTTTTGGTAGGTGGGGCTAACAGCAGCCACAGGGTCTGGCCCAGCTTTAAGGCTGTAGCATGTCAGTGTACCCAGTGCTGCAGGGGGAGATAGCCCTACAAGCCACACTTCCAGCCCCTGAGTCTGCGTTCTGCCTTCCTCATCTTCCTACTCATTTTCACCTTAATCCCAGGGGGGCAGGCTCCACTGTAAAGTTTTATGTCTTTTTTTGAATTGAAAGTGCTCAAGTCTATGTTCCATGAGAGATTACCCTGCACAACAGGGAATCCTCTTAGCTGGGGGTGAAAGAACCACTCTTTTGTTGAACTTGAGCAGCATGGCTCCTTAACATGGTGATGAAACCAGCTGGATGGGAGGGGAAGACCTGAGTTCTGATCTCTGCTCCCTACTCTCTACGCCTTTTTGTTAAACAGGCCCGAGACACAGTATGAAAACAATCTTTAACCTTCTTTCTTGTTTGCCATTCCCCTTTTATTCCTCTCTGCACAGTCCATACCCTAACATCACTACGTGCCACTATGTGGTGGGAGAGATGTGCTCCTGGACAGTGGTTCTGGATCCCTTCATGGATGGAGAAAGCTGAGGACCCTTATTTCTCTTTGTGGGAGAAACTGCTCAGTTATATGGAAGTTGAGACCTCTATCTTTACTCTTGTCCTCTCATGCAAGAAGCTGTGGCTGCTGCTGTGCTTTGTCCTTGTCTTAATACTATCACTTTGTATCAAATGTTATCTGTGAGTTTCCATTTGAGATCCTCATATAGTATAATGTGTAGTTTCTGGGCCCCACATGACACTGATATATGTAATAGGTGCTGAAGCTACATAGGTTTAAATTGCAAGAACTGGAAAGAAATTCACATGAAGGCAGCTATCCTTAATTCATACAGTCCTCAGTACCTTTATTCTTATCCCTCACTTTGTAATTTCTTAAACTGTGATACATAGCACTAAATACAAAGGTAACTAAAGAAAAGCAAAGTTTGTGTTCATTCTAACTTATTCTTTGTCAAAACATTTGTAATGAATTTGGAATAAAAATAGTGCTTCTTTCCTGTTGGTTTTATGAATACTTATAGTTTGAAAATTCTAAATTTCTGAAACAAGCGTTTCTAAGATACATGCTTATGAAGGCTCTTAATTTAAAAAACCATGCGGTACCAAAGCCAAGTTCTTGTGTGTTTTTAGTGCGTTGGTGTACTCTGGCCTCATGGTGGCACAGTCGGTTAAGGAATCACTCGTGTCCCTGTAATCCCGTGTCGTTCCCTAAATTCTCAGAAGAGACAGGGATGTACACGGGAAAGCAATCCTGCCTGCTTCTTCCTTTACAGAGAAAATAAAGTTTTTCTCAGGCAGACACTATTTGTTTATAAGAAGGCTGTGAAACGTTAGCTTTGAAAAAGAAGTGCCATGCCAGCCTAAGAAAGCAATGGAAACCCACCTACTTTTGCAGCTTTCTTCAAGGACACTGAAGATACCTTGGTGAATAAATTAGAGACAGCTAATATTTGCACTGGCTTATGGACCTGAATTTGAATCTATTGTTGTTTGTAGGATTTTCAAAACAATAGGTATGCAGACCCTTAATAAGCACCTAAAATGCTCTGTTAGCTGCCAAGTACTGCATAACAGATTGACTTTGGCAAAAACTTGAGTTTAGGTCTGCCCTGGAAAAACACAGGTCAAAGCCATGTTTTGTTACAGCCAAAGCCAGACTCTCCACTATTTTTATGTGACTAATATATTATCTTAAATTATTTTCTGTATGTTGCGAAACTTAATTCTTTGGGACATCGGTCTCAAATTACTAAATAACATCTAAACTACTTTTTTGAAAGTTTTTCAAGGTACCACAGTTAATATGGACTTTAATAACATTTGTCTTATTTTTTTTTAACTCTGAATCCTGCTGTTTGCGCAGATAAATGCTGACACAGTTATTCAAGTTTTCTTCATTCCTGTCTGTATTGATGGAAGTTTTTCCAGAATGAATAATATTAAGGTCCCAATCTTGAGGCCAAAGTGAGGCCAGCTATTCCTCACTGGCATTGTGAGGGAGCAGCTATTCTTCAGCGAACATTCTTTCGTATGATTAGGATTTTAGTCTAAAAAATATTAAGCAAATGAGCTATGTTATATCAGACTAGGCCTTCAACTGAGGGGTGACTAGATTTCATTTTTAAAAAAATTTTATTTTCAGCTGCATTAATTTGCTAATTATCTTGTACCATGCATCTATACAAATTCCAGTGCAGCAGAAAGGAAGAAATGCAAACAGCTTGCAGAGAGGAACTGAGGACTATCCCTTTTTTATGGGCAGCTCTGAATGATCTTAAACTGACTAAACTGATCTCATAGAGTTTCATAGAATCTTTTTTTTTCCTTTTTTTTGAGTCGCTTAAAAGATTTTTGCTTGCTTGCTGCCAGAGAGACAGTTTTACTTGGGAAACTAACAAGAAAAGCTGGTATGCTTCTATCTCTGAGGAGAGAAAGAGTTAGTGGAAAGGGAGAAGAGGAAGGAGTTTTTCTTGAAAAGACCTTAATTTTCAAAAGAGGGAAGCAATCTGATGTTTTTGTAGTACATGGGAAAGCTGAGATTTGGATTGAGACTGCTTCAGTGTTTTGTTTTTCAGCAGTTTAATGAGAATATCTTTTTGTTTCTTTTCACCATAAATGCACAAGTAAATTATTTTTTTTGCTAAACCAGATTCTCTAATTTAAATCCATATGAAGGTAGACACGTAAAAATACACGGTTTTGAGAAAAATCCTTTTCCTACATGCTACTCATGACAGTGTGCACAGACTTGGAGTTATTTCACAAAGATATATTTTTCTCTTATCAAAACATTTTTCTTTTCAAAGCAAATGACTGCTAAACTGTCTTTTGTTTATTCTTCCTTTTCTCTTGGGCCAAGGGAAGTCTTTATTTTCCACTGGAAATCTATACTACAGGAACAATAAATTTGGCTAAGGAATGTCTCCATGCCCAGCTGTGCCCCATTGTTATGTGTCACACCCCCACTTAAGGGATCACATTTTGCTCCTACACGGGACCTCCACCTCCTTAGATCAAGTTCAAGGGCACTGAAATCTGTAGAAAGATCCTCACTTACTTCAGTGGGCTCATCATCAGCCTGTCCTGGTACCTGCTAAACAACAAACAAGGCTGAGAACAATGAATTGTGCCAGAGTGCCTGGAGAAGGGCTTTAGTAGTGTTTAAGAAATAAAATATATGGGTAAAATAGAGCATCAATCATCTTGTGTTCCCTGAGCACAATAGATCCTGGGCAGTGAGTGAGAAGGCAAGAGGCTTTTGTTTTAATAAGAACAGTAGGTAGCTATGTATTGAGAAAGGCAGTGCTCACATACAGGAAGGGCAGAGTTAAGGTTATGTGGTATATTTCTTGCGGGTGCTTTTTGTGGTCTTAATGCTCTTTAAATTTCTTTGCCATTTGAAAGCTTTGTTAAGGCCTTCTTTGTCATGTTACCAAAAGCTATTGTGACCTCATTTAAAATAAACTGAGCATCTTGGGTAGATAGCTTAGAGCACCTTGATTCGTGATAGGGGATGAGCTTTATAAGTAAAAGAGGAAATTATTAATGCTGTGTCATATGAGTCTAAACAATGGCGTGTGAGTAGGTCACTGTCATAAAAAGAAAACTTTATCAGAATTAGAACATCTGGGGATCACAGTGGCTATGTTTCTGAGCTCCATTCCTGAGTGGGAGAGAAGCATACTGTCTGCTCTGTTAAGTATTAAATTGTTGGTCTGTGGATATTTTTCCAGCCATTTAAAGTATCTGGAAGAACCACCTTCTGTAGTATAACTAAAATTGGAAAATTGTAGAACTGTAAAGTGATGAGTGTCTTAATAACTCAGCTTTTCCTGGCAACCTATAATTAAGATTTCCACTGGGAATAATGGGAACGAACCCTTATTCCCACAGAATGTTATACAATCTTTAATGAGATTATTCCCAAGCAAGAGATACTAAATTTCAGTGAGATAAACAGAAAAGCAATTTTTTTCCCAGGAAAAATACCACCAAATATGGATGTATGAGGACTGTCATCCAATATAGCATATGGGGAATTGGTTTGTTTATGGTTTTCTGTTGAAAGGTGGTAAAAAAAAAAAAAAAGAGCCCTATCTCATTTTGTTGTAAAATGAGTATTTTTATATACAGCAGGTATTCAGTTCCATTAAATCCCTAGGCATTGTGCACAAATGACAGCAAAGGTGTGGCTATTGGTTCATTTCCAGATGAATCTTGTATTGGCTGATATCCGCTCAACTAGTATAAAGCCTTTAAAAATAGGATGCACATTGTAAAATGTTCAATCAAAACATGTATAGAATACTTTTCCTAATGCTCACAACTGTCATTACATCTCAGCTATTTGGATTTGCAAACAGGAGGGATAATCTGAAAGAAAGACATTTCAGCACCAGAAACTGAAGGGAAATAAAGACAAAATAATAACAACAATAATGATAATAATAAGCTCAAAGTTTTGGAAAAAGCATCTTTAAATCCATTCTATTTTAGTTTTATTTTCATGTCTTGTCTTAACAAAATTAATTTCTACATGCTGTTGCAGAGAAATAATGTCACTGAAATCCAGGCAGTCCTTCCTTATCAGTCAACAGCTGTCCCCAGATGCAGCGTTTTAATTTTGAAAGGAATATAAGAGCAATACATTTTCACTGACAACCATGCAGCAAACAGCCCTCATTCTATAATAACTTGTCTGAGGTGTTTCTATTCATAGTTGCTTTCTGCCTGTTTCATGTAACTTAATTTTATATTCACCTTTTTACATTGTTTAAAGAGAAGGTTGTCCATTTCTGTTTATAATTTAAAAGCTCATTATTTTTGCTGGCTTCTTTTCTTTTTAGTACTGCTTCTTGTTTGATGTGTTCCTGTTGTCCTACCAGCAGGAATTCTATTGTAACCAGACTGCTGTGCTCAGTGCTCCTGCTGCTTTCCATTTTAATTGCTATTATTATGTTTGCCCCTCTAGTAGAAGACTTGGTAAATAAAGCAGTAACTGTACACCTTAATCTTTGCAAATATATAAACCGTAGTAAAAATTCTGCTTATAAACTCTTTCACAGGTTCATAAGATCTCTTCAGAACAAACTGTATGTCCTTTAAAACCAAGAATAATACAACATATTGGCGCTGTTCCTAAGAACGTACATCTCTTCTAACTAACTACCATAACTCAATTAAATGTATATGAGTGCTTTCCAAAGGAAGGTATTGTGATTATAATGAGAGAATCTTCAACTGTCATTATTTGTCGTTCACGCACTGATCTCAACGCAATTGGTGTTTCTAATCCTTTTCTGTATCAAACTCTCAGGAAGCTGTTTCATTAGGAGAAATAATACTGCTAGCTATGCCTTGGGTGTGTACTATAAAGAATTTGAGTTAACTAAGATGCAATTTGGTAAGATATTATCTCTGATGTTCCTTCATGTTAAAATGTACTTGGAAGAGAAAGACTTTTCTGCATGGTTCTGGCTAAATTTAGTCCTGTTTGGGTGGGCCTGAAATAGAGAAATCATTGAAAACTGGAACCCTCAACCCATAAATAATATATCCTAAGCTACAAGATGTATTAGGGGTGAGCCAGAACTGTCACTGTAAAAGCCAGCTGGGAATTTGCCCAAACTTCGGGTCATGATTTGACTCAGTCCAGCGTAGGTTCGGACCAGACACAAAATGCAAATTTTCTTCAAGGGCCTGATGTGTTTTCAGTCAGGCTTTCCTATTTACATTACAGTCACTTCTCTGAGTCTGATAGTGAAATCCATAGCAAGCATAACACTAGGAATACAGACTGCTGGATTATTTATGTGTCTGGAATTTGGGAATTCCAACTATCAAGTCACTATGACACTACTGGATTGATTTAGTATAATTAATCTGATCACAGATTTCGTGTTTCAAAGCAATTGTATTCAGGATTTGAAGGAAAGAGAGTGTGCCAGAGAGGATTTCTTGTAGATGCAGCTGTCTCATTCTAGAAAACTGAGTCAGGGCTGCAAAAGCAGTCTGAGAATCAGGGGCTGATTCATCTAGTTTTTTTCTAGGTACTGAATCTGTGCTGAAGTATTCGTAAGACTGCAGTTAAGGTTTTCATGGAGATTTCCAGTTTCACAGCATAAGGATTTATTTGTGCATTCCAAATTGTTTGAGAATATTGAAGCCCTGTATATAAGGTTTATTATTTTGAAAGTGCTCCAATTTCTGTGCTTGATTTTTTTTTCCCCTTCTGTTTACAGCCCAGGCAGGCGATGATAGATATTTGTGAACTCTTTTGCTGAAAACGTCATGAAAAATTTGAGGCCCAAAGTACTCGGCTAATCAGATACTGCTTCCACTGTTCCCTGTAATTAAATACACTAGAATGATGCAGTCCTGAAATGCTATTTTTATGTTTAAAGCAGTTTTTCTTTATCTCTTATCGCATTTTAAACCTGCTTTTTTTTTTTTTTTTTTTCAGATTTTTTTAGTTATGCAATTGTATGTGCAAAATGCTTGAATACAGAGACAGCTGATTCAAGTGAGCAGAGATGCAGGCACTGAATTTAAGCATTTTATGCATAAATATGTCTGATCAGTCATTTGTGTGAATGGTTACCCCATTTATTTACAAATTGGCAGTAATTCTATGTGAAGATTAAACATATAGTTTGCATATAACAGGCAATGAATAATACAGATGGGCTGCAACTGAATGGAGGTTTACTCAGTTACTCATTGCTTTGATCCATGCTCTGCTTGGTATGTATATTATTTTATCAGACCAAGATATGGAAGTGGCTGTGTATGGGTGAGTAAGATTGTTAATGAATCTGTGGGTAGTCCCTGAGTGAGCAACCATCATATATAACCAATATTTTTAGGATAGGTGATCCCTTTATATTACAATATACACAGTTGTACTGGCCAGAAAGAAATCTCTCATTCAGATTAGAAAGTGTAAATGTTTTCTACTTTATAATTCACTGGGGAGCTATGAAATCCAGAAGGAGTCACCTGTCTAGTTTATGATTATTTGTTCTCATACAATATATCACCTATTGTTTATTCTTTTTGTAAAATAGTTTTTTGCTCATTCTGATGAGGAAGTTGAGCTGGAGGATCAATGGCATAATTAGATCTAATCAGTAAATGCAACCTTTCATTAGGCTTCCACATGATTCTGCTCCAAGTAGAGGACCTCTCTAATAGACCTGGATGCTTCCCAGGAAAAAATGCTTTACTGCATGTTTAAGGCTCCATTATCTCTGGAAGTCAAGTAGCACTTCTGAAATGGAATTCCAATAGGAAAAAGTGAACCTAATGTGAAAAAGATTTTTACACATTCGTCCAAAGAAAATTTGAGCAAATGGGTATTTCTTGGATACTGAGTGGCAAAGAGTCCAGATAAGTTAGTAATAATTCAGAATCATGCTAGATGTATAGTGGCTGTGGTCAAGATCTTTTGTTTCACATCTGTAAGAGAAGAGTAGAGATATATAGCAAATTCTTGTACTTAGAGACAAATAGTGTATGCTAGGTACATGCACATATACGTAGCAAATTATGGCTCAGTTCAACTTCATCCTTCTCTACAGTCTATTCTGGTAATCTATTTCTTTTTCTGCCTTTTTTTCAGGACAAGCATGGTCCCAGAGCATCTCCAAATGTCTGTGTGGTGTCAAGTTTAGTCTTCTATCACCCAGAAATAAAAATGCTAGCTGCAAGCTGTAATCTGACTGGATGGAGCTAAATGATCTTTAAAACAGAATAGACTCACAGACCTTAAATAATTCCTTTTATTCTTTGTCAGCATCCACACAAAACACTTAATACAAGTAATGACATCAAATATGTACAGCGTGCTCTGAGTACAGTCACATGCTATAACCATGTCATGATTGTGTTCATTTTTATTGTTTTAACAAAGGCAATTGCCCGTCTATTCATTTTATACCTGGCTGCATCTTCTCATTTAGTCAAGGGGAGGTTGTGGCCTGAATCCTTTTTAAAGTATGTATTCATGCTTTTAGTCAGTTACCTTGGATTTTGCCAGCTGTCTATAGTAGCATGCAAGGTATAGCAGCTCAGGAGCTTGTGGTGTCTTTATTATACTTGAAAATATTCCCAAGCATATTTGGTAGAATGGACTGAATATTAATGCATCTCCTGAGTCAGTACAATTCCTCACTGTTCTGTTGTTACAGCTTTCTTTGAAATTCAGTCAACAGTCTGCAATACCAAAACAAGAAAAATATGTGCACTTATCTTCAGGCCATTAAAATCCTACAGCTGTGTTTACCTTCCTTTCTGTGTAAGGAATGAGTAAAAAGCTTTCAATCAAGTACATTTTAAAAAGAGGAAGGACAGGGGAACTCCCTAGCAGGGATTAGACACTGCAGCCTTCCTGGCACTTGCTGCGGAACAGACGTGTCCTGTATAATGTTAGCTACCCTTTTTATTTCTGTTGAAGCAGTGGCAGAGTTTCTGGCACTCCCTGCTTAATGGGTAAGGGGCCCATGGGTACAAATCTGCAATCTAATCATTCCAGGTAATTTGCTGTATGGATGACTGGGTTAAGGTAAAGTGGTCCCAGAGACTTGAATGCATTTCAACCTAGACTCATCATCAAAACTGGAATGAGATTGACGTTGTAATCTTAAATTTTTGTCCATATATATTAATGATTCTTGTCTCTTACCTACTACTCTACGTGCAAAGGCAAATTATGTACATTTGTTGTTTTAATTTCAATTTGGTTGGTGAAAGGAGGCAGAGAGTCTAATGTATGAATGAGAAATGAGAAAGACATCTTTAGTATGATCTGCTCTTTTAATACCTGTGTAATCCAGCAAAAGTCTCTGCATCCCATACTTGTATTTTTTAAGAGCTGTGACTATCTCCTGCAGTCACCTTACATGCTCCTTTTGGTACATGAATTATTTTGATCTAGACATGGATTTTTTTTATTACCTTCCCTTTACTCAAACAAAGCAAACTGGCTCAAACGTACATTTTGAAAACTCAAACAAAGAAATGATATGACTTCCCCCATCTTGCTTACTAGTGTAATCCAGTACAGGGAAATTTTAGTTATAGAAAATTATTCACTCTTTCCCCCTCTCTCACTTCCCTCAGAAAAAAATAGAAAGGCCTAACTCCTCACTGAGCAATTTTTGGAAGGTAAAAAAGGTCACTCATTTCTCTTTTCATTTTTAAATCCCAAAAGGAGATTTTCGAGGATACTAAGGGCTGTTAAGCACCCAATTCCCACTGAGAATCAGAGAGAATTGGACGACTGACTGCCCTTTGTGTCTTTGATTTATTTCCCTCTTTGGTCTTTACTAACAACAATTTTTTCTCATTTGGAACATACTGATTGAAAACATCCAAGGTCAAATTCATTTTGCGGAATTCTACTGAAGTCAACAAAGACACACACCAAGATGGAGTGGAGTCCATAGCTGTACTTCTAGCCTCTTATTAGTACCAAATCTTTGGTTTTTATCTGCATTGGAGCAACCTGGAGAAAAAGAGGAAAAGACAACTTAATAAGTGGTTTAAACCAAAGTGAGATGAAAAATACAGTGAAATATTTTTTACAAAGTTCATTTTAAATGAACTGATCATTAAAAATATTTTGCTATTTGGGGTTTATGTTTTTGTCAAGTGTTTCCTCTGAAAACTTTGCAAGAAAAAATTATGGGCTTCTTGCTTAACTAGTTTTTTCTTTTTATTCCCTTTTTCTGCGTAACTTCTGTTCGGTTGTTAGGAGTGGAATCCATCTCACATCACTTTAGAAGTCTTCAGTTTAGCTGTCTACGTATGTCTACTTTTCCTAGGCTCTATTTACAGTCTAAAGAATAGACAAAGGCACTGCAGGACATAATTAATCTGACCTATCATAAATAAGATGTGAGGAATAACACCCTATGTGTACTTGTTTTTCTCCACTAGCAAGAAGGGTAATCCAGCTGGCTAGATCAGATTTGCACCATAGGAGTCTACATTTGATCAGATGAATTCTCCCCTGCTGTCATACATTTCTTCTTCTTTCCAAGGCTAACCTTGTTCAATCTGGTGTGATTGCAGTTTGTTTGTATAAATTACATTTGTGATCTTCATATGTTCCACTGTTTTTGGTGTTTGTGCATTAAAAATGACAGATTCCAAATTAATGAATGTTATGAATATGATGGTGTAAAATTTGATACGTTTATCTGTCTAACATATTATATTGGCCTCTGTCAGAATAATATATGAGCACTTTAGCCATCCTTATTCATTTATATACTTTGTTAAAAATCACTGCTCTTTATTAAAGTGTGGTAGCATTGTTCAGATGTAGTATAGAGTTATCTAGGTCAAACCAAAATACATTTTCATTCCTAACAAGAATATAAGGAAAGCTAAGTAGAAGGATTATGGTTCAGAGACTTTTAGCATCTGTCATGGTGATGAGTACAGGTTTCAAGTGACTGGCGACTGGTGGTTCACATCAGACTCCTGAGATCTCCCTGAATATTTCCTTCAGATATGCTGTTATTTGGGGTTTGTTACTTCCTGGGGTAGTTTCCAAATTTCCCAGTGATGTTCCTGAAGGTGCTCTTCAGCATTAACAGCTACTTCAGACAAGGTTTTGTACTTTCCAGTAGCATATCAGAATGAAATCACACTGCATCCAATGTTGTAATTTCAGTTTAATTCTCTGTGTTCTACTGTTGCTGTGGTACCTTACTGATGTTAATGGTTTTATACTTAATGCTTGCCTCAGTATTTTAAAATACGGTTTTATTCAGTAAGAGCCAATCTCCCTTGATTGTAATAGTAAGTGCAGATGAGTTAGGGAAATTGGTTTGTCTGGAGCTCTGACACAAACAAATACAGTTTAGAAAGCTTGATTTTAATTACTGGGGCCTCACTTAAATAAGAACTGAAGATACGTTCTGTGTTCATTGACCACAGTATATGAATTCTGGCTGAAAATGACAACTACCTATCTGGTTCGTTTACTTATCTGGGGAATGTTGCTGCATGGCAGGAAAAATGGAAGATGTACATGTTTACTCCACTGTTTACCTAATGTCTCTGTCAACTCTGCACTTTCTCTTGAGCCAGAATTGAATAGTCTGATTGGGTCTACAAAGCCACAAGGATAATTGAGAAGGACTTAATTTTTTTTATGGACCAAAAATATATATCTCAAACAATTTTGTTTTAGGTACTGTTTCAATCATCTATTAAAAATATTTCCTAAGTAGAATGGTGGGAATTAAAAGTTGTTTCACAGAACTGTTGTCCTAGATCTCCTCATCTATTATTCAAGCATAATCAATTTTAATTAACAACCTTTCTGATGATTCCTTGTTTATGCAGTATTAAAGACCTCCAATTAGGAAGATTCCACACCTTCCTTGGCCAATCTTTTGCAAAGCTGCATTTTATTTTACTATTATAATGGCTTTTTTTCTTGTTATCTAACCCAAGTCTTCTTTTCTGCCATTTAAACACAATCCACCATAAATTTAGAAAACAGGATTCTCATCTTTATGTGTTTTTGGGACTATGTCACCACACTCTCACTCTGATCTCTTCTCAGTGTAAACAGCTAAGTGTGTTCAGTCATTTCTCACAGGTACTATTTTCTAGATACCTGCTGATTGATTCTTTGCATTCTCTTCTGGTTTCTAATTGATCCCCACCTTCATTGAAGTGCATAACTGGACAAGAGCTAACAATTACTGGTGCTGAATGGAGTTAAAGGACTGATACTTCAAGTTTTTTGCAGGTGGCAATTATAGTTATATATCCCAGTGTGGTGCTTCTCTTTTTCTTTTTTTTTTTTTTTTCTTTTTTTTTTTTTCTTTTTCTTTTTCTTTTTCTTTTTCTTTTTCTTTTTCTTTTTCTTTTCTTTTTCTTTTTCTTTTTCTTTCTTTCTTTCTTTTTCTTTTTTCTTTTTCTTTTTCTTTTTCTTTTTTCTTTTTCTTTTTCTTTTTCTTTTTCTTTTTCTTTTTTCTTTTTTTTTTCTTTTTTTCTTTTCTTTTTTTTCTTTTTCTTTTTCTTTTCTTTTTCTTTTTCTTTTTCTTTTTCTTTTCTTTTTCTTTTTCTTTTCTTTTTCTTTTTCTTTTTCTTTTTCTTTTTTCTTTTTTTTTCTTTTTTTTTTTTCTTTTCTTTTTCTTTTTTTCTTTTTCTTTTTTTTTTTTCTTTTTTTTTCTTCCTTTTTTTCTTTTCCTTTTCTTTTTCAGCAGGATGACATTGTTAGCACATGTTGAATGTGTTACCCACTGTAAAGCCACCAATGCTTCTTTTTTTTTTAAGCATGGGCCAAAAGCCAGCATACAGAATGTATGGACATGTAACATTTGCTTGGAGTCTACCTGATGTACAAGACAGATATTTTGTATATTATCTCATAGTGCCAGGGCTTTTAGTATTCTTATGGTTGCCCTAAAACTTGTATTCTTTTGCCACAGAGGTTTTGATTAGACATCATTCTAGTATCATGAACAGTGTGTGAAGCTGATTCTTTTTAGTACTGTTGTTATTGGCACAGTGTTTTTCAGACCGTACCTCCAGTTTCTTAAGTTTTAATTCTTACCCTGTACTCCAAAGTCGTTACTGTCCTTTCTATCTTGTTATTATCTTAAACATTTAATAAGTATACTCTTTATTCTTTCATCCAGGTCAATGGATAGCAGAACTGGAGCAGACCCCTATGGATAATCAAACAGTATGTTCTTCTTTTTTGACAATGAACCATTGTTAACTAGTTTGAGTATAGAGACAGTAGTGAGTACAAAGCGATTCATTATGAGACCAATGGAGTAGAAAAAATTACTACTTAATATTTTGGCAGCTTCTGTTGCAAGTTAGCTTCTTATCTTAATTCTTAGTGTAATTTTTTTCTTTTTTTCTTTTTTCTTTCTGTGGTTTTCTGGTTTTTTGTTTGTTTGCTTGTTTGGTTTTTTTTGTTTTTGTTTGTTTTGTTTAAAGAAAAGACAAAACAAATGAACTAAACCTCTTCCTCCCTAAAAAGGGACATTATTAAGAGAAGATTATGTTATGATACGTGATATTTCTTGAAACTTCTAAAGTTTGCTTATGGCAAACTGCCAGCTTCAAGTAAGCTCATTTATGTATTGATTAGCAGAGGATTTGAGGAAGAGCATGTTCCTTGATAGTGATATAAAGCAAAGGACTCTCAGAAACTCAGAATTAAGAATGGAATGGTGTATAATGAAGAGTGGTATCTTGAGACTATGGGGCTTGAGACAGAGATCTTACGAGACTTTATCTTCATGGAAGCACAATGTTACTGAGAGTATCTCTGGGATACTCCTGGGCATCATTGCCCAAATATAAGACACAGTATTTATGATCCTCTTTGACTTGCATTATTTGCTTCATGGTTTTTAATGCTTGACATTCTGGTTCAGTTCATTTTTTAGATAAGGATTTTCCCGTGTGTTGATACACAGACTCAGAAAGCAGCACACACACACACACACACACATAGAGTTCTTCCCAGGACCCAAATTCTGCCTGTTATTGTACGGATAAAACCCCATTCAAATCTTCGTAGGGTTATGCAATTGTAAAATTGAAGCTTAAGTTTACCTTTCAGTCTATAAATAAATATGTTAGTCTACAAATAAATAAAATAGAAAGTAAAATCTATGAAGAACTGTCAGATGAAGCTGAGCAAAGAACCCTGTCTCTTCCATTGCTTCTAGAAACCAGAGTGCAGATGTTCAGCCCTGACTGCTTATTTGCAATGTTACTGTTCAGGTCATGGGTGACCATCTGTTTCCTTTCACTTTATGACACAGCACTTGCCCTCCATGAATCTTTCCTAGTTCCCTTCTGATATGATGGCAAAAGAGGAATGAAAGAAACACTTATTTGGACAAGAGGCAGAGAAGCTTGAATGAATAATATTATTGTAGCAAAACAGTGTGATTCTTCTCTTTAGTTTCCAAGCATCCCTAACAATGCTGTTAACTACTCTTCAAACAGGGAAAGGAGAGAGATACGCAGCCCTAATAGTTGACTTTAGCCCTTGTAGGGCTCTGTTTCTTCCCATTGACTAGACTGGCTGCCTTTGGAAACTGATAAACAGAGTACCTAAATCAGCTGCCATCGTATGAGAACTCCTCTAAATATCCAGACTAATGCTTAGAGGGCGCAAATGTTTGTCTAAACTTTGTCACAGTAAAACATTAGCTCTTTCAGAAGGCTGCACTGGCATGCAGTATGGTTTCATGAATCAGAAGTCTTTTCTGTAACACAGATGGACATTTTTTTAAGATTAATTCTAACCCTATACTATGAATAGTTCTCTTCATGAGTGGGCCTTGGTTTATTTCTACAGGGAAATAGTATCTTTTCTTTTTTGAACAAGATACTTCTAACCATAAGGGGAGTGAACAATGAGACAATGTTGAAAAGAAAAAATAAAATGCAAAGTTAACCACAAATTTCCATAATGAGGAAACAAACCACAATGTATTCTGAGATGGTGCCAGTCAGTCCCTCATTGGTTTTCAATATAAAATAGAGGGCAAAAGAAAAAAATTTAAGGAGCTTTCAATGATCTAGGTATCTAGTTGATTCTCCCTAAGACCCAACTTCTCTTGTGAAAGATATGTATGCAACACATATGCATGCAATCCTGTTCACTTGAGGAAAATGGCAACAAAATTATGTTCCATGTATGCAGTATGCAGGGAAGCAACCTCTTATGCCAGTATTCTGACTTTCAAAAGCCTGCTTTAAAACCCAAACACTGCGATGGACGGGAAAGATGGATTTTATTTTTTTGCATCTCCAGTAATTGTATTGCAAAATGTTAAGGTTTAGCATAGTCATTGTGCTTAAAAGCTTAGCGTTTTTAATGTTTTGAGTCAGATTTATATCACTAGAACTGCTTTTATTCTGGCTGCAAGTACAGGACAAGTATTTAACTTATTCTTTCCTACAAATACTCGTTCTAGCTAAAAATGGTTCAGATATGAAATACGCAATTTAAGTAAGTGGCTGCAAACTCTCAGAGATCTTGTAGCTAAGCCACAAGCACTCTTGGGTCATTATTTGACTACACCCACTGTCAACTGAGTGAATGCACTAAGATTGGAAACCATTTCATTTCTAACCATGTCTTACTGATTTTAAGTCTTACCATTTTTGAGTCAACTCCTGAACCTACAGACTTAAGCAAAATGAAGTCTTTGAGTTGATTTTGCCAATCTGCACAAACAGTAGATGTAGGTAAATACAAAAATGGACTGTAAATATCAGAATGCTCTATAAGCATTCAGTGGGACTTGATATACATACATGAGGATTTCTAATGTATACTGATGCAAGAGAGAAGTCCAGCAGGGGCTTCTGAATTTCTGCACTCAGACTTTGACTACTGTACATCACATTTCTTTTAAATAAACAGTGGAGAGGAACAAACAATTCTTTTGCTTTTAAAAAGACTTAAATATTCCTTTAATGGAAAAATCTTTTATCTCAAATAATCCCTGAATGTGCAGGAAATATTCTTTTCAGTCAAGATCTGAATCTCATAGGATCTGCAACTGACAAACCAAAACATGTTGATAAATATTTAGCCACAACAGGATTGGTTGTTGATCAATGTTTTTATTGGAAGCTGATATTTGCTGGACACTTCCACAATTTTCTGTGGTTGTCTAGATCTGACAGAACCTTATCAAATTCTTTATTAATAGCCCTGAATGCCACTGATTCTGTTCTATTTTGGCACTTTGTTCCTTAGCAAGTTGTTTTCTCATTTGCAGAAAACTGTAGGAAACATGCTATCTGCTAATTAAGTAGGGTCCCTAATAGAGAGCTGGCCTTGACTTGAGCATCACTGGTAGTATTTCCATATCATTTTTGCAATCACTGAGCCAGGACCTAAATATTATCATTATATAACTGTGCCTTAACCACCCTTGAATCCTAAGTACAATAAAGAACAGAAACTTCCGTATTTTTGCAATCTATGTGTACAAACTTAGAGCTGGGGATGAGAGTCTCAGCACCTTGCAAAAATAATATACTACACCTTCTAAAGTCAATGGATTTCCTACAGATTTCTGTCACTATAAATAAGTTAAGTGAGTTGAGATATTACTCAAAACACTGAAACAGAAATAGATACATACATGGAAAAGAAGTAGTATAATCTCTTTTTTAATTTAGGAACATTTAATACAGAACATTTGTATTTCACTGGACTTCTTATAAAAATACAACATAATACCTACTGTTTTCCACTGAAAAATTTTCAGCATTCTAATAGTTCTAATGCTCAGGGTGCCTTTTCTCTTTTTTTTTTTTTTCTTTCTTTTTTTATTTTTTATTTTTTATTTTTTAATTTCATTCTATTAATTGTCATTGCACAGGTACTGTATACAATCAGTCTTGAATTACTTTGATATATAATGCCACTGAAATTAATGCTGCTATGTTTTTAACTCTCTAGCCTACAGAACAGAAGCATCACATTACAGTCCTCTTTGGCAGTAGAAGAGACAAGTGTTCAAAAGTTAAAAATGCCCGTAAGGCCGCATATGCCAATTTTAGTTATCCACAGTGTAGGTAGGATAGAGCACTTACTGACATGATCACATGTATCTTTTCTAAATGTTCATTCACACCAACAGGGTCAATTTAAACATGTGACAAGGAAACTTTTTAGCGATAATCTCAAATTCTAGTTTAGGAAAATCTCTTATTCTCGTGTCCTAGGGTGTATGAGATATCCACGTTGTTAGGCAGAAACGTGTTGGACCCTGGAGATGAGCAGCTAATTAGAATCAATGTGATCATATTTGACTGCATGAGTGCAGGGGGAAGTTGATGCTGCTGGCTGCATTTGCATGATAACCTTATAATTCAACTTTTTGCCAAAGGACCTCCTTGATCCAGCTCCTCAATTTAAAAGGATTTCACATCCAGGTTTTGTCTTCTAGGAGGGCATCTGTACCAACAGACCCCGGAGTGATCTTACCTTCTTGACTTACCTTCTCTTCCTATTACCGCTGAGATGTATTACAACCAGAAAAGGAAAGCTGATCATACCAGATAGTAGGAGCCTTGCCATGTAAATACTTGTTTGGGCATTTGGCCGGAAAGGGTAGTCTGGGTTCTAGTCCTGGACAGTTTTCTTTTTTGTCATTTTAGTCAAAGGCCAAATACTTAAATTACCCTGAGAGCAAACCTGCAGAATGCAGGAAAGTGATTTCAGGCACTTGGAACCTGAAACACTGAACTGTGAGCATGAAGCAGGTGTTTGAATTGTGTCAAGACATTTAGGCACAGTGAAGGTGTCTGATAGAGTGGGATCATGCATCTTCATGTTCCACATACTGTCTGCTTTGAATCACAGTCTAGGGACTTAATTTTTCCTCCAGAGGATGTAGGACAAAGTTGGATGTCTGACTCAGCTCTGTGATTTATTTTTTTTTGTGCTGAATGCAAAACTTTTTTTAAGCATTCCAGTGCCAAACATTATTATGTCAAAAGCCTTTTGTTGAAAAATTACCACAGTGAGCAACACCCTAAAATTATGCTTCTAGAATGATAGAAAAGTATTTTAATTATTTGGCTTAAGGCATAGATCCAAGTCTCTAATTTTCTGCTCAGCTATTTGCACCTTTTACATAAAGGAACTCTGTGGTATAGGCAGAGATAGTAGATAGTTTCCCAGGTTATAGTCTCCAATATCCCAGTTACCCATGCCCATCTTGTGTCTCATCATCCATTTTTTCCCAGTTTCCTTGTTAAATAATTTCTAGTTCATTCCAGTACCTAACTCTCTGTTCTCCTTTGCCCTGATTCCTCCTTTATTTTATTTTACCATTTCCTGTTGTAAACTTGTAAACCACTCTACTTGCTCAGTCAGTCCCAGAGTACTTTACCAGGCCTGGCACACTAATCCTGATGCAATATTACTGCTAGTTTCCCACTCCCATAACCATCTAGCCTCAAGCAGCAGTCCACTCTTCAACCCTCCAAAACCTGTTCTAATCTATGACAGCTACTTCTCCTCTCTTTCCCATGTCTTTGTTACACTGGGAGCTCATGGCTTCTTTCTCTATGTTGCCAAGGATGGGGAAAAAACTGATTTTGTGCTCAGGAGGAAAACACATACTAGAGCAGTGAACTGACATGGCCTGCAACTGGCTACAGGCTACAGCATTTGAGTTTCATCCCTGGAGGAAGTGTGTGCAATGCAGAGGAAGTTTTCAGGGAATTTATTCTCAAAATCAAAGCACTATGAATCTAATAGCTATGAACAGTAAATTTTTCAGTGGATTTCAAGGTTAGAAATCAAGTCTCCAAAACACCATTCTATGGCTTAATGATAAGACCTTACTTAGTCTCTTACTTTACTCTTCTTCCAGCTTTTGCAACCATTAGATTATGGACGTCCTGTACCAAGAACATCTGGTTTTCTGATGGTTGGCTATAATTCATAAGAACAATTCAGGTCCTTTTATTCAAACATTTCACAACTCTTCCATTCTTCTGGATGTACATTCAAGCATTATCAAAAAGCAACTGTTCCCTCCTCTGTCTTAACCATAACATGAGCAACATCCGATCATGAGATCTGGTGTGTGACCCTCCTCCCTCCTGTCTCCCTGACATTACAAAATATGTTGTGGTCACACACAAAAAAAATCTTTTCATTTTGTTTGGGGGATCTAATGTGGAGAGAAGGCATATGGCATATGAAGCATCTTGAGTATCTCTAAGAGTCCATGTGTCCCCTCCACTTCCAAAAGGCTGGGTATGACTGCTGTGCTTACTGCTGATGGTTCCCCTGGGAATGATTGTCCTCACCTTGTAATCAGAAGTGGCTGATATCTTGTATTCCTACTGCTGTAAAAAAATACTAGCTTGAATGTGACCTGTGAAATTAAGTCCAAATGATTGAAATTCCTCCAAATTATAAATTTCTGAATCCAAATCATAGAATCATAGAATCACTAAGGTTGGAAGGAAGGGACCTTAAAGATCATCAAGTTCCAACTGCCCTGCCATGAGCAGGGAACCCTACCACTAGACCAGGTTGCACAAAACCTCGTCTAACCTGGCCTTAAAACCATCCAGGGATGGGGCATCAACAACCTCCCTGGGCAACCTGGGCAAAGACTTACACCATTAAGGTAGCTTTACTAGTGCATCAATATTAACTACAGTTTTGCTTTGTGGGCTTTCCTTTTAAATGAATTCCTCTAAACCCAACATAGAAAAAGGGAGCCCATTATTTCCTTGTTAAGAATATGACTACTATAAATATGCATACAAAATCTGTGCCAAAACATAATGCATGGTATTGTTCAACTGTTTATTGAAAAATTCTGCTGGAATATGTGTGTATATGTCTGAATACTTGAGAAGGTGTTTCTAAATAATTCAAGATTGATATGATACTTCCAGTGAAGTCTCTTTCGATTTTGATTCTATGAGCACAAGCAATGTGCTGGAGGAGAGCTTCTGACCAGGAAAAGGGTTTGCTTTGCCATTGTCCAGCATAGTTTGACAGCCCCTTGGAAATATTTTAAGGACTTGGAGAGCTGAATCAACCATTTAGTTTGCTTTGGGAGTCTGGGGTCTGGTCAGAGGTTCATAGATCACGAATTACACTGGTCTTCCACATTCCTTCAGCATTGTTTCCTAGATGTGCAGTGTTTCAAAAGTGAATATTTTTGCTCCAAACTGGAAAATGTGGTCTGCAGGTAACTAGGATATATTACACCTGTGGTCAATACTATATTCCAGAATTAAGGTTTTATTCTTTCTCACCAGCCAATTCTTCTTTGCATCTATATATGTGAAGAATATACTCATCCAAGCCTCCTTCTTTATTTTTTTTTTATTTCGTTTTCAAGTCTCACTGAGACTTCTCAATTTTTATTTCAAATGTCCTTACATTTTAGATAAGGCTGATGCAAATTCTGGATGCAAACTCTGAAGGCCTTGAAAAGCCTTCTGTAAATAATCTTTACATATACAATAAAATATACAATTTACAGAAGTCATTTTTGCTCTTCCCCAGCTCCAAAAGGCAGTATACTATCATGCAGGTGACTCTAGCACTGCTTATAGAACTAGTAAATGGGTCATCACAGCAGCCCAAAGCTCCAGTAGTTCCCACCTTACCATCTTCCTATCAGATTCATATTGGCTTTTCTTGTGGTGTCAACTTAGATGAAAGCAGCAACACACAGTTGTTCATGGTCAAGCTGAATTAATCTGTCCATTAAACTCAGTGGAATTATTCCTCAGGAGATACATGGGAAGCAGAATTACAGGCACTAGATGGCTCTAGAGCTCTGTAGACGTTACATATTTTATGTGAAAATTTAGTAGAAAACTTAATTCTTTCAGAAGGGAAATGCAGCTACCTTAGGTAGTAGGCAGAGGTAGGAAATTTTCTCTGGACTTCAGAGGAAACCATCCAATCCCTGCAGGAAAACAGGGATTACTTCATGGTAAGCAACTCCAATTTTTAGCCTTCTTAAAGCTATTCCAGCTCTTAAACAAATAAAAATGCAATTGTGTTGGAAATTCTGGAAAGTGGAAAAAAAAAATAAATCCCTCAAAAAGCTAGAAATAACCTTATGCACAAACTAGTGACCCACTTTTTCTTTCCAATCAGCTCCTTAAGTGAGATTTTATCATTTAAAACAGTTCACCTAAAAATAACAAAATAATAACAACCTTATTGAAAAGTCCGCCCACACACACCCTAACTTACAATTAGCTATTTATTTTCTTCCACTTGTATTATAAATTCCCATAGGAACGTAGATCCCTTTTTGATTTCAGGCAGGAAATATCATTCTGTCAATATGCTTGCCTAACATACACTAAGTCATTTTTTTCCAAATAGGTGACATTTTAACATCACATTGCATTTACACAAAGACTACAATATTAAAAAAAAACTTAATGTAATATTTCTTCTTGTATGAGTAAGAGCCCAGATACCAGTCTGGAATTATTTTTTTCCAGCAGTGTTAAAGGTAATAATGGTTAGCTTCCTAACTGCTGATGCTTCAGTTTTGTTTCAGCTTTTTCACTTGTGGTCGATTAGCTTCTGGAGTAGCTGTAAGTAGCTTTGTTTTACTACTTGATATTGTAAGTTTACTGAGGACTCAATCCAGCAAAGCTCGTAAGTAAAACTTAAAGCAGTAAAAGATCCAACAAACTATTTACTTTCACATATGCTTTGCCCTTTTTTTTGGCAGAGGGGCTGTGTCCTCTTTGGATATCTCATTTGTCAGCTTCATTTGTGGGTCCCAGTCTGTGAGAACTGTGTATTCAAGAAAAAAGACAAATGTTTAAGCTGTTCATAAGCAAAAGCTACACACAAAGAAGACATGCTATGGTAGTCTGTACAGTTTATGGGCGAAAAAATTGCTTGATTATCCTTCTTATCTGACTATGCTGCAGTCACCATTTCCCATGTGTTAAAAAGGCATTATTAGAAAATAAGGTGTTATGAAAACATATGACATTAATATATAGTATATCTGAGAGACAAATGATAGAAGAAATACAGTTTATCTGCATCGTAGCTAGAGACTGGCATAACCTTTTGCTAAGTAAAGAGAGCTGTTTCTGTGCTGTACTTTTGGGATTTGTCCATGTGGATGCCGCTTATGTGACACATATGTTTGCTTGGTCCTTTTTTATATATAGTGTCTTAATGGCCAAACTGCAATCATGTTTGCATTACAGAATATGTCTAGGGTCAACAGTGTATTTTCTTTGGGACAAAAAGCCACTACTTTTTTAACCCCACTTTCTAACTTTCCACCTTGAGATGGAAGTTAACTCAAAGTTAAGAATTCTACATATAAGTGCCTGTATGTCCAGTGAGTGTCTAAGCTGACACTATAATCGGTGGAGATTTAGCCAACATCACCAGCAGAGCCTGAAGGTTCTTTCAGCTGGCATTAAATCAGGTATCAGCATCCTGTCACCTGAATAGTGCTGTACACTTAATTGTTGAGGAGATCAATTCAGCAGGCCTCAGCCCCAGAGGAGAGACGCAGCATGCTCCCAGCTCAAGGATTTGGACTCCAGCCTGAAAAGTGTGAGCAATCTGGCTTGCTCCCAAACCACTGCTATACCTTCAACTTCCCTTTCAGAAATCTTTGGGTGTTAAATTAGTTGTTATTTCAAGAGGAATGGAAGGAGGATTTAATACAATTTTTGTAATGTGTATTTCAGGGCTACCAGCAGTGGCCAGGAAGGATTTTTTTTCCACTTTTCTGATGTTTAATATGGTTTGTGGGTTTTACGTTTCCCACTTTTTTTCTGGAGCACAAGGTGTTGCAATATGGGCAGGAAGAGTTTAAGGTCTTATTGGCATTTGAGAAACGCTAAGAGATCTGACTGATATGTGTTACTTCAGGCAAAACTAATCTCTAGATTTTTATTTAAGAGTATTTGCAAGGTCAAGTTCACACGGACCTATTGGATTTTGTCTCTCTCTTTAAATGTGGGCCAGAGTGCACTCAATGGAGTTGCCTGGCCGGTTTCACATAGCAGATTTTTTGTTATGAATCCAGTCACTCAGGACATCAGTGATGACTATGACCCATGAGGCTATGACAACAGCATATTTGCACTGTCTTAACTGTTGAAATGGTTTTTGTATGGATCATAGCATGTATTACCTAAACACGCTGCAATTAAAATATACTGCACAGCAGAGAGAGCTCTCAGTATCTTAGTTCCCTCTGTATTACAGCGATTTGAATCAACAAAATATCAAGTATTCAAAAATATTGTTTGCTTTTCAAACTCCTGGGTGATGAGTAGCTTCTATTTTCTATTTGATTCACTCTCTTCCCAACCAAAGTAGCAAACTCACAGAAAATGTACCTTTGAATACAATATTTTAAGGTACTGGTATAATGTTTTTAATACAGAATCATGTTTGTTACGGTCATAGATGTTTTTATTAAAACCCATCACCATATACACAATGTTCTCATACCCAGATGCATGGTGACGAATCTCTTAGAGATTTTTTTTGCACCAAAAGGTTTTGTGACAGAAAAATATACATATTGCAGCTTTAGATTTCAGTATTTATTTAAACTGAAAAATAGGCATGGAAAACAAAACCAAACCAAACTGATCTACGTAGAGAAGAAAACTTTATTTTTCTCCAGGGCTTGTCATTGAAGTCAGACCATGGCCAGTTTATACATCATGCTACCTTCAAGAGCAGTTAGCTTAAAAATATTTCATTTGTTAAGGAAGTTTCACAGCACTATGCTGTACTACATGATGCACCACATGAGCATTCATTTTGTGAATTGTAATATCATTTAAAAGCATTCCAAAAAGATCAACTGCCTGCTTTTGTTCTCTCTTGACTGGTAAATTTGTACTATCTGCTGAAATGGCAGCATTGGTGGCTGATTACAATGCCGATGTCAAAGAAAGAGATGTCAAAGAGATGCTGCATCCTGTTAAAAATGCTACCTTTATTGCTTATCTGTTTGGTCATGTATATTGCAAATTATTTCTGAGCATTAAATAAAACTGCATGGCATTGTCAAGAAATTGTGCTTTTTAATTTAGTGATTTTTTTTCCCAGTAATTTCTTCTCATACAGAATGACAGAAATATTTCCATGCTAATAACAACCATTTGATTCACAAAAACTTTGTTATTCCAATCACTCGACAGTAAGTGAGTTATCTTGATCTTTAGCTGGAAGCAACTACATTGATGTATCACTAGTAATCTCTTACCTCTCTTCTTAGAAAGCAACTATTGAAATGACCTCAGAACTGCAAGGGTCATATTTTTCATTTAACACAATATCAACCTTGAACGTTTTAAAACAATAGAAACATTGCAAAATGTTGCTTCCTTATCTAATGTGACTCTGCTGCACCCAGTAGTTCTGTGCTGGTTATGGCAGTTTAACTAAGCTCACCTGTCCTCCAGTGGTGAATAGTGTGAACAGCATCTGAATAAAGTGAAATCCTTGAAACAGTGGCAGATAATGTAAAGATGTTTTGGCAGAAAGAAAGAAAGAGTTCTTCAATATTTGTTCTGTATTTAATGTGTTAGATAATTCCTATATTTTGGACAAATAATTAAAAAAATTATTCTAACTATGGCCATACATCCTCTGGAGCTGCTTTATCCTACTCGTTGTGGAAGTGCTCAGAGATGGTCAGCCTACTCAGCCAAGACTTTCAAATATTTAAGGAAGTGCATGCAAGTGCAAGGGTGAGAATAAACAGACACTTAGAGAGGACAAGGCAGATCATTTGCACATGGTGCTGCAGCAGAGCTAAAACCTGTGTGCTGACTTGTTTTGTCTAATGAACTGTGCTGTGTCACTGATTTCATAATTAGGTGCTTAAGAAAGCTAACACTTTGCTTAGATGTGCTGAATGCCGTATTATAGGTAACTAATAGCTGATATGTTCCTCATGGTGATGCTTTCAATATTTTCTGTGGATGTCAGTGCTCACAAAACAAAACAAAAATGAAAACAAACAAAAAAACCCTGAAGCAGCTATAAGCCAAACCCACACATCTAATATAATTTTAAATTTTGTTTGGCAGTTTCATCAGAAACAGCCAATAGTGGAAAAACACGCGTAATTTTTTTAACCTTTTCACATTACAAATTATTTTTCTTAATTGGAAGTGAGGCAAAGTTGTGATACAACAGATGGAAAACAATAATTTCTCCATTCACGGACACCCAAAATGCCTTTGCCATAAGTGTACATTTATTTTATTGATACAAGAAACTTATTGAAGCAGGAAAAAAAAAAAAGAATAAAGAGGAGGTATGCCCATGCAAATACAGAAAAAAGAATGAGGGATAAGAAGTGCATCCTGCCCTATAATTCATATGCAAAGGTATTTTAGATAATAAGTAATAATTGCATTATTTTAAATTTATACAGGACAAAAGTAAAGGTAGTTTCTGTAGGTCTATATTTTTAAAGTTATATTGATCCATCTCTGAAATATGCATGATTCTCCTATGTGTAAATTTTGGTAAGAATGGAATTTCTACCTGTCTGTTGAAACCAATTGTAAAAACTACACTGACTGTATTGAGGCTAACTTTTCTATCATCAGCATTATTCTGACTGAAGCAAATGATGTCATCTTCTGTCATTGAAAAGAAAGAGCATATACAGTTGTGTCAAATGTGTTATTTGTTTTAAATTACTGGCTGCTGAAACTCTACTGAGGTCTAAACAGAAACGTTTATCCCTCCTTCCCCCATATGCACACACACAATTTCCTACACATCCTATTTACCACCCAGAGAGAAGGATCACATTTCCACTCCTCCCCTGCTCAGGCAGTATTTGAGAAGCTCTTTGAAAAACTCTTGACCTCACACATATGTACTATTACTGCAGAAAGCTCCTTTAGTTTTCCTCTGATACTTACTTCTAGGTAATCTCATATAGAACCATAATTAGGCTAAATAAAGAATACTGTCTCTAGAGAGCGATTTTTTTTTTCAGATACTCTTGTGAATTATTATTAACAAAAGGTTTAAGTAAAGTGCCCTCCCTCCATGCTTTGTAGGAGCTCTGACTTTCACTGCTACATCTGAAACATCTTGCATCTCCATAGTAGCCAGGCTGTTTTGGACAATGTAAGCTCTGTCTGAATGCACTGTATTGGGAGTGTAGTCAGTTTTATAAGTATGTGTGTGTTTTGGCGATACTCTTTTTATGAGTACTAGCTATTCCAGGAGATCATCTGGAGGAGGTAGTTGGTGGAAGGACCTCCAGCACTGCAAATAGCTGGTACTGCTGGAAATTTTCCTTATATTCAGGGTAAAAGGCATCCATAAGCCCAGGTAGACCACTAGTCTTGAGAGGCTGACGCACGCCAGTTTCTGCAGCAACAGCACACCGTTTGGTCAACCGTTTTCTGTCTTCAGAATGGCTGTAGCTTCTTATTCTTAGCAGGTCCAAGGATTCAGGCTGCCCTCAGAGAAGATGGTGACCCCTGTTTCAATATGGTCACCTCACTTCTTATCCTCAGTGCTCTCCATGGAGCCTGACAGCTCTGATCTAGGTGGAATTTCCACTAAGCTTCTCAAAGCCCGTTTACCTCCAGGATGCTGAAGGACTAAACACTCATCTGCCTACACAAAGAACTGAGGCATTACAGCATTGGACAACTCTGATTGATTGAATAGACCCCGAGGGCAGGACCCTATTACCAAGCCAATGCTCAGAACTGATTAACCCCTTAGCCAGTGTCAAATACAGTACATTGCTGTAAGAAGACTATAAATCATAGGATAACTGTAGGGTCAGGTCTACTGTGGCCCTCTTGCATGTCTTGCCTAAAGCCTACTGTTGATTTTTCTAAACAGAGTATGTTATTCTGGCAGAAAGAAAATGCTACAAGAGCTTCCCATCTAGATTTTTATAAATCAGAACATTTTGTAACTTGTTCACTTTTTCTCTTGTTTCTCTTGATCACGGAGGGGAATGCATTACACGTGAAACAAGGTGTATTTATGCCTTGGGATGTATGTAGGAGAGGTTTTAAATGGTTCCAATACTCTTGTACCTTTGAAAAGTCGTTATCTGCACTCCAGCAGTGGTAGCCATTTAGCTTGATTTCATTTCAGGGTTATCCTGAGAATTCATATTTCTTTGTCTGAGTCTGGTTGGTTTTGAGAAGGGCAGCTGTGTTACTTAATGTCTTGCAAATGAATCCAACGAGGGTTTTAAGTTTTTTAGAAGCTAAGGGTAATGCCTACTGTGCCATACCATAGAATGGAGATCAAGGTTCTATGTTTGGCGCTTGTGCACCTAGTGTAGGCTGCTGGTAGCATTCCCATTCCCTCAGAGGGGGAATCAAAAAGTTGACTAATTTAGCAAGGAGACACCTGAAGTTAGGAACACCTGGCAGTAGACAATGAAAAATATAATGTGAAAAGGATACATTTTTACCTGTCCTCAAGGGTTAGGAGCCTTACTCAGATCTCCTACTTGGAATTTATGGACTGTCATCCTCTCCTTAAAACAGGTGTTTTCAGAGAAACTGACTTTTTCAGAGAAAGAGCAGGACCTGCACAAGTGAAAAAAAGGAGCAGAGAAGGTCTCTCTGACTGTGACGGTGCCTGTGTTGGCAATAGTTCTCTTTTATAGCTCAGCCCAGTGGTTAGGGCACTACCCTTCTGGCTGAGGGCCACATCCACAGCTATATTTGCCATAATATATCAATAATATAGATGAGGAATGAACTCAAGCAAGGACCAGAATCCATCTGCCTCTTTCTTTGAGTGTGTACAATATTTCTGCTTGTCTTCTCTCTCTGGCCCAATGAATCTTGGAATCTCTTTTTTTTTCGTGATAGGGCAGCTGTGCAAAAGGCAGCGGATAATGCACCCTTTCCTGAATAGTGTAGAATAGAGCTTAGCATAGGGTGCTGCTTAGGGCATCCTCTTGGGAGGCAGATGATGTAACTAGAATATCCTCAGAGAGAGGAGAGGCCTGATTCCAACCATCCACTTCCTGGATGAATGCTGAAAGACAAGTGCCTGCATTATCACCTCCTTATGAGGGAAAATGAAAATGGCCCCTCATCTAACTGCACCTATCTTTATCAAGAGAGACATAAAGGGCAAATTTTTCAAAAATGGGTTAGGACCAGGTCTTCAAAGACATTTAAGCATTTGATTTTCTTTGATTGTAGGAGGAATTAGCTTCCAAAGTGCCTTTCAGGATCTGGACCTTTGAGATTTAAGATACTCAATGTCATTTATCAAATGTAGAATCAGTAGGAGTTGGGCATCTAATGAGAACCCCATAGTCTATATGTTTCCAAATTATGCATGCACTTTGAAAATGCTAGTCCTTTATCATGCAGGAAATCAGAATAGATGACTGATGATGCTTTCTCATCTTAACACCCCTTGTAAAGATGGCTGAGATCATGTGAACACTATGATGGACACATCACAGTCATGTATATGTCATGCATCCTGAGATATTTTATATCTATATACATTTCTGATGGACAGCCAGTTTCCTTCTAATATGGCATGTCTTATGATAGGCTGCTTTTTAATTATTTAACTTATTTCTGGATTTTCTGATGCATGGATTTTTCAATAATATATATATTTCATTTTAGAAAATTCTGTGCATCTTTACATTGATTGCCTATGTTTTCTAAAAGTGCAGTATTTCAGTGTTGATTTATCTTAGCAGAACCAATTCTGTGAATAGTGTCTATATAGTTAATTGAAAGAAAGGATTTGTGCTGTTTACCTTGAGTTGTAATTTCTTAAGGCTGATCATTAACATCCAGTTTCAGTTGGGGTGGCATTTTTTTGTTGTTGTTGTTTGTTTGTTTTTGTTTGTGTGGGGTTTTGTTTTTTGTTTTGTCTTGTTTTGTTTTTTCCCCAACTTTAATCTCCAACTTTTACAGCCTTTATGTTAATAATTTGTCTTCTCTCTCATGAAGTTTAGGCAGGAAGCTACTGACTGTATTTATGTGCTGAATATTTCCAGAGAGGTGAAGGCTGTTTGTTGGTTTGGTTTTTTTTTTGTAAGATTGTATTTTTGCTAAAATGCTCTTAGAATTTCAGGGTAACTTGGGACGTTTTTGAGATCCTTTGTTCCAAACATTGTCAATGTAACACTGATAACCTTCACCACCTGCTCAATGTTAGCCTATCTTTCAGTGATAATTAAAGGGAATTCAGCATCTTAGAAAGTCACATAGACTCCACATCTGATACCAAAAGCAAGATTATATCTTTGCTATTCTACTCATATTTTATCGTTCTTGTTCTTTCTTCTTCTTCTTCTTCTTCTTCTTCTTCTTCTTCTTCTTCTTCTTCTTCTTCTTCTTCTTCTTCTTCTTCTTCTTCTTTTTTTTTTTTTTTTTTAATATTGTTTCCTTCTCTTTAGTGATAAGGTGGTTCACCACCTTGAGGGCAAGACTGGGTAAGTTCCCTATTGTTAACATGTGATTCAACTTCTTGGTGAATCTTCACCTTTCAGACATAACAAGCAGTTTAAGCTGCCTTTATCTTGTTTCTCATCTCCAGACATTCTGAGATGAATTTTCTTCATGCAATTACTCTGTTCTTAAGTTTCAATAACCCATCCACTGCTTTGCAGTAAATCTACCTCACAACTTCATGTATGGCCTGGCATGTAATTTTAAAATTAAATAGAGGATAAAGTGTTTATGAAATAGAAAATTACTTGTAAGAGGAGAATTATTATCTTTAAATATCACCAGGAGTATAAAAGAAGCACAAGAACCCAAGAGTTGGGAATACAGAAGTGATAGAATTTATCTGTAGGTATTAGTATAGATAATGATGTGTTGTCTATAGTGTTCTTTATTAGTACTACTAGGACTAGCTGGTGCTTTGAAGAGTGGTTCTTGTAAAAGGAATATTATAACATATATTTAAACTTGTTACTCGAAGTCAAAAAGGACTCCAGAAATTTGAAGTTAGCTTAGGTATAAAGTTAGTGATTTACAACTGCATAATGGAGAACATTGTTGTGAAACTTATTAGATTTGTGAAAAAGTAAGGAAAAGCACAGACGTTGGGTTCAGGTTTCTCAGACTTATGGAGAAAAGGAAAAACACTTTGAGGACTATAGCTCACAGAAATTATTTGATTTTGAACATATTTGGAGGGAATGAGGATATCAAGCACTTTGCTAATAAAAATACATAAATTAAACAAAGGAGAATTACTCTTGCTGCTTTATGTCTTTTTTAAAGTAGAAAAAATGTAAGAATAGTACCAATTTTGAGTAATTATCTTCTCAATTCCAATTAGTATTAAGCCAGTGGAGTCTTATGAGATAAAGGGTAACGCACTTCAAGATTCACTTAAATTAAGAAATTTACATCCACATGTTGAAATTTTTGATAATAATTTACTCCCTCATAATCTATTCCTTCTCAGTAAGAATTTTCTGTGACCAGAACATGAATACATGAACAGGCCTGCCATTTTTTTTCTCTAGTAAAGGAAAAAGGAAAGAATTGCTCAACCAAAACCTGCAGGACTATATGCTGGGACTTGGTGTCTGATACAATGCCCTGCCATCTTTCAGAGCAGTTATTTTAATGTACACTTCAATTAAGGATCAGCATAATCTATATTTATATTTATGAAAGAAGAATGCAAGAAAGAAGAAATGGCCATATTTGTAATTTTTCAAAGAATCTGCCAATGGTATGAAATATTTTTTTTCCAGAATGCAAAACTGGAAAAGAGGAATGAGCACAAATTTAAGAGGAATGAAGGAAAAAAAAAAAAAAATTGTGGAAGGAAAACAGGGACAAGAAAAATTAATCTGTGTTAGCTCTGGTGTGCTGAAGTAGTTAAATAAATGAAAAGGGTTTAAAAAGGAAGAAAAAATCCTGGAAATAAAATATATAATTTTGAAAAAGGAGGGAGAAGGCACCTTCAGTAATGGTTGAAAATGATTGAAATTCAGTTATCCTCTGAAAGATCTTTGTTAATCAAGGGGTATGCAAAATGAAGCATATTTAACTAGAAAATGGTGTCTTTAGTAAATATACATTGATAAAGACCAGACAAAAGAATACTTGGAAAAACAGAACATTTATATACTGTTTAGGTCAACTGATAGGAAAGCAGTTAGGAAATTCATTTACTTTGCCACAGACAACTATTTTTGATGAGACAGAGAAATCTGGGTAGCAACCAAAACACTACAGAGAAAACAGATCAACTTCAAAAATGAGAAAAGAACAGTGGTTTTGGAAATTGTTTTCCTAAGATTCCCTCTGTGTACCAGAACAGTATTGGAAAAATATTGAGAGAAAACATAGAAATTAGGCTACTCAGACATTCCAGAAAGCAGGTCCTCTTTACTCCCTGAGTCAACCTCCTTCAAGTTATGTGAGCAGGCAGAAACAAGTGAATATAAATGAAATAATTTTCTGCATCTTCTTATAATCCACCACTTAGAAAAGTTGCTTCAGACTTCACAAATAGTTCATTTTTGGTCTGCTGTTGAAGCAGTACTTTTCTCACTGGAAACACAGAAGAGGTGTGGCATGATCCTCAGGAACCTGAAGATCTAGAGCAGAAAGGAGATTCTGAAGATGACATCTTGGTAGAGAAAGATGGTAACATTTTGCTGGATGTAAAATGAGTGGCCGAAAGAAAAGCAGTAGAAGTCTGAATCCTAGTTAAATCTCTGACACAATGTCTCATGAAATGTTTTTCTCCAAATTAATCCACAGTCTGAAATGTGACTGCAAGAAAAAACATAAACTGCCATAGACAGAAAAGGGAGGAGCTTAGTGAAGGATGACAGGAACTGCTTTTAAGTTCTGCTTCATTTACATCCTTCATATTGTTTTTGAAGTAGGTTAATAGGCATATTCATGCAACTCATTAATAGTACTGAGTTTTGAAAGTGTTGCAGTCACTGCTTAAAAAAAATGAAATTATGTAAGTGGAGCCAGAGGGGTTAAAATATGGACAGAGAAGAAGTAAATAAAATTCAATATAAAAATAAATAAAAAAAAAAGGAACATTTACCTTTCAGGAGGAACAGAATTCAAAACTCAAATTTTTGTGGAGACAGTGAAACCTGGAAAGCAATAACACTGCAGAAAGGGATCATGAATAGTAGTGGAGAGAAAAATAGGCACAAATTTGCAATGCAGCGTGACAGCAATAAGGTTCAACGCAACATGAGGAAAAATTTGCAGAAGTGTCAAATCACAAACCAAAAAAGATAATAACCCTTCTGTTTACAGTGCTGGTTCAGATTACTCTCAGAAAGAGGACAACTTGTTACTTGTAAAAAATTAAAGGGAGTCTAGAAAAAGCAGCAGAAGATGCTGTGGGCATATATAGAGTTCTGCTAAGTTTATATCTAAAAAGCCAATATATATACATATCTCTCATCTAAATATGCAAAACATGTTATGTAAATTATATTAAATACATTTAATATTTTAAGTATTTGACATAACCTTATGGTGCCACATGGCCACTCATGTATTACCTTTCTCTTATGCTCACTGTTTGCAGGATTGGCATGTGGAATAATGCAGCCTTTGCCATCTGGCACAACAGAAATGGACAATGAGGGTGGTTTCAGAATGTCTTGACCCTCAAGCTTTCCCAATTTCTACCATACTGGTCAGGCTCTACACCATTCATAGGAGAGAAAGGGAGAACCCACTGCTAGGTATCCCTTGGTGCAAGAGGATATCATGCATAGGTGAGAAAGTGTGTTTTTCATAAACAAACCAGCAGCTATTCTATGAAATCTTAAAAACATTAATAAGTGCTGAACACATAATTTATTTTAAGATTCAAAACACTGAGAGGAATTTAAAAACTGTGCAAAATAAGAAGGAACTAATTTAAAAATAATTTGAAACACATGTATATATGTGTGATAAATAATTGGTTTGTGTGAAATATGGAAAATATGTGCAATTGTAAGGAAATAACACTCATAACTCATGAGATTTCAACTGGCCAAAACAGTATTACAGGGCCAGCAAAACCGCTCACAAGGGGAAAGTGCAAAATTCCAGTAAAAGTTAAATGAACTATTTTATTCATTTATGATTCAAAAAACCCCTCTACTATAAATAACAAACTACATCCAGGTAGCAGAATAATTCAGTGTGCTTTGCAAAAAGAATATTATCCACCCAGTAAGTTAATTTTTTCTAAGCTTTTTCCCCCTCCAAAAGAAAGAAAGGAAGAGAGAGAGAAAAAAAGGAAAGAAAAGAAGCAGTTTAAAAGGGAAATGGAATATTCCTCATAGCAGACACTATATGATTTGTAAGCAAGTGCCCCAAAGTAACAAAAGCTATAGATTTGTTCATGCTACTACCTATTAGAAAATTTTATAAGCCTCTCAATAATGAGTGACCCAGAATTTGTGAATATAATTTTACTGCTGACAAAATAACTCTTTATATTTCATTCAGTACGTCTCTAAATTATGCAAATTACTGTCAATGTAGGTTTTCCATTTCCTTAAAAAAACAAGCACACATGGAGTAATCTTTAGACTGTGATTTGGGATGTATTCATTCCATAACCACCATTCTGAAAGTCTATTAACTGTGTTTGTAGGCAAAGCCTATGTTTCTGAGCGTGAGCTACAATTCTTGGCTTAACATTCTCACATAAGAAAGATCTTTGCCTACAGGCAAAAAAAAAATTAAAAAAAATAAATCTGTGTTTGTAGGCAAAGAGAGATCTGTTTGTGCACTGCAGAAGAAGAACATTCTCACATAAGCTTACTTTATTTATCTGAATATATATATGTCTGTACATATATATTTTATTCACTACTTAAGTGTGGGTTTAATACCAGAGACTGAGTTTACCCTCAGTGTTGACAGACAGCTCCACTTTAACTCTCAACATTGAAACATACAACTGAGAAAACTCTGAAAAAAAGGATCTTATATCTCAGATTTTTTGCCAGTTACTGTTTTAGCCAAAAATGTATCAGTTCAACATTTACTTTTTTCCAAAATCATCTCAGCAAATCAGCGACGCAAGCAATGTTTCCCAGTATTGATGGCATTTCCAAAAGTGCTGCCCTATATAAAAATGCTATGACACAAAAAATAATTAAAACCTCAATAAGTAAAAGAGTGGCTGAGGAAACAGCTGTCCTTCTAGATTAATGATCAGGTCAATGTTCTCAAGAAAATCCTGTTGTGTTTTACTTCGTGCCAATCTCAGGTTACTGTAGTTTTACTAAAGACGAGTATTATGGATAAATTGGGGCAAATGCATGAAAATCCCTGTTCGGGTAACATCAGGAATATTTTAGAATTTTTTTTGTTGTTAATCTGGGAGGAAGGATAAACCTGTATTTTGGACTGAAGTCTAGCAATTTGCAATGTTTTTATGTTACAAAATGTCTACACTAGAACAATCTTTTATTTTCGGCAGAAAATTCACATTCAAACATAGTGATTTTGTCCTGGGATAAGCATTCATACATTTTAAAAAGAACTGGAAAAAAGAATGGCTTCCTCCAATTATCTAGCTTGATCAATGTATGCATTAAAGACACATTTCCTAATGTATTATGAATTCAGATGGGTGAGAGAACAGCAGTCTTAAACAGCTTAGAAATAGCCCAGAATCCTCAGTAATTTCTCTGTACTCACCTCCTCTGCATGCCACTGTTAGCATAATCTAAAATACTTCTTCAGATGTCTACTACCAAAAGGCAGTCATAGAAGAGATAGTTTCATAAAAAATAATAATTCTAGCTCCAGTTTCATGGAAAATCCTAGAGAAAAAGTGTGTTTTAAGCAATGCTTATATTTCTGTTGTCTTCTGCAGCCAATTCTTTCACCCAGGTTTTGTGCAAAGACTAATTCCAGCAGTGGAGATGTAAAGAAAGGATTATTACTCGATCTTAGGGAATACTGAAATTGTTAAAGCAGAGCAGTCTCTAACTTGCAGGTCCCTGGATCTTCTGGAGTACAATTTGATGATTGATAACCTGACCTACACGCCTTGGATCACTTTGCAGATAGAAATATAGCAGCTGCTCTATTGTTAATGTAATAAATTAAAATTAAACCACTTTCAAACATTATTTCAATAAATTAAGGCCACAGATCTGTAGTAGTTTGCATAAACTATGTAAATAAGTGCTGTGACTTACATGTTGCTGCTTGGGTATAAATTCAGTCTACTTCTTTTAAAAGGCAGAAGTTGGGTCTGGATATTTAAGATGGCTTGTGCAATCATATTAATCTTTCTACTTCATATTTCACATTTTTATGAGAACTTTATTACTAAATAATATATCTCCATGTTCCCTTTTGTAGCTGTGCTGTCCATTACTTGCCTAAACTACTTGCTGTCATTAGTTATAGCAGTTTTATGCTTCATATACTATACAGCCTCTGATGGCTGTCTCCCTAATAAATTCTTCATCACCTTCAACATGACCATCTGCATTGCAGCTTCATTAATATCCTTTCATTCCAATTTCCAGGTGGGCAATGTCTTGCTTAGTTAAAGCTTTTTGTAAATTATTAATTATTGCAACCAAGAAACCTCCTCCCTGGGCTCTCACTGGTATCATGAAATAGTGATTTCATGGATATTACAGAAGTGTCGCTCATCGCTGCCTTTATCTGTTAGGTTAATGAGGATCATTCTGCTTGAACACAATGGATCAAAATCTGGCCTTTGGTGCACGCAGATATTTCCCATTGATTTCACTGAGCTCATTGCATCTGGAGCTTCAGGCTTAGCAGCCTATTAAAGTAGCATGGAGAGTGCAAAGTAGAGATAGAAAAGTTTGCCCTGGTAAAGCAGGTGAAGCAGAAATTGAAGAAGTCAGACTTGAAAGAATCTGGACCACTACAATCAAAAAGTGAGAAAACCTTAGGCCGCTGGGCAGGAGATCCTGGGTGTTCTCAATTTCCTCACTTCATAGAAGGTTAAACATAACTCTTCAACAGACAGACCCTATGTTATTCGATTCCTTAGGGAGACTTTCTGTTGACTATAATGTTGAGTCAATTCAAATATGAACACCAAAAACCACAACACATATGTTTAATAACAAACAACAAATGCTTATCATTAGATCTTGTAGCTTAAGGCTTTTGAGCATTCCTAGTACCGTATTCTGTAGCTATTTGAGTGAAACTGCTCTACTAGCTGTGTCAAGACAGCACAACTTCTTTTCTCCTGTTACTTTGGGGTCAGTTTCGTGGGCTCCACCAACAAAGGAAATGCACTTGTGCAGACTGAATGTGCCCTAGTCAGTATACACTGAATGAAATGGGTTATACAGTTTTTCACCATATTGTTAGGCTGAACCATGCAGTTACAAATGAGGTAGACACAATTTATCCTATATTCTTACACTGAGTCACTCTTTCTCATTCATTTAGCATGCATGTCTATGGGTTTCCCTATGTGCCAGTATACATGCATTTATTCTACAAACACAATTACATTTACTTTTCTTGTATAAATTTATTAGATGTATCAAATTGTATTTTACACATATTTAGTAAGGTAAAAAATTATAGATTAAAAAAAAAGATTTAAAGCTTTCTATAATTCCATCCTCCTTTCTTGTGTGTGTGCTTTGTAATATCACCTTTTAAATAAATATACAGTGATTTTTCTTTCTGGGTGTCTTCCTAATAATTCAGACCATGACCCAGTGCCTTATTCAACATACTTTATTCAAACCTCACCCCCTTGGCAGAATTTTTTCTCATATACTTTTTCACATCCTTGTGACTGTGATAATATTTGGAAGATTCATAAAAATTAATTTATCTTTGCAACATGCAGTCCAGTATCAAATAGATCAACTCTGCGAAATGGCAGAATATGCACTTTATCTCTAGAAAGTGTGAAAGTCTGAGGATGATCCATTGGGTTGAAATCTGTAGAAATTTTGGCTGATTAAAAGAATAAATTAATGTAGGTAGAGATTTTTCAGATGCTTGCCTATGTTTATGCAGGTGGTGCAATAGAAACCACACCCTTGTCCAAATGGTCCTGTCATGATGCTGAGTTTTATGTCTCCACTTCAGAGCCTTTGAGAGAAAGAAAAGGTCACCAGATTATTTTTTTATACTGATGAAACAAATCGTTCTTTTACCTTATTCATGAAAATAGTTGGCCTGATATGGCTGGATTTTTTTCCATGTAATCATTCATTTTCATACCGATACGGGAAATTGTTAAAGTTTGAGAAAGTTAAAAGCAGTACTGAGTTTTTAATACAAAGTGCCAGGGAGTCTTCTCAGGACATAGATGGTGCTATGAACCCTACATATATTATGTCTAAACTCCTACCTGTGCAGATTTGGAGGCTCTGCAATACAATTCTGCTGCAAATGTGTTTGAAAAAAAAATTGATACTCTGTAAAAAAATCTCCTTTGTTCTATGGCTTGCACTGGCCCTATTTTTAGTGCATTTGTACTTGATTTTTTCCTTCAAATTCTCTTCTTTTTATCCTCTTTGCTTCTGCAGTCATTGATTTTGTCTCTCCAACCTGAGAGAGAACCATTCAACCACCCATTTATATTCAAATTTCATACTCAGGCAGATGTCCAAACCAGACACTCTTTCTTGATTCCAAAGTGATGATGGCTGATGTGTGAGACCAGAGAGCAAAGCAGAGGTTATCCACAAGCTCCAAAACTGTCTTTTGAAACAAAGAACATAAGAAATGAAGAAAGTAGCTTGGTGAGCCAACAAGAAACCCTTCTTTTGCCTTAGAAAGGAAGAAGAAGAGGAAAAAGTTGGTTTAGTTTGAAGATAAGATGCTCTTGAGTTGATAAGAGGAACAGTTTTTTGTGTTAAGTGTGAACAATTCTTGCTGTAAACAAAAAATACCTTGTCCTTGGAACTGGTCACTGAACCATCATCAAAGGACAGAGGCAGCTTCTGAGTCAAGCATGCACCTGTCAAGGATTTGACTAGTTCTACTGTCAAAATCTCATATTATTCCTGAAGTAAAAAGTATAGTTACATTTGACCATCAATTAAAGACCATTTTAACTAGGTGGCTGGATCTTGCAGACCCAGAAAACAGCAGATTCATAGAAGTTTCACCATGCTGAATGTATTAATTTCCTTTGCTTGATTTACGTAATGCAGTAACCTGTTTCTGTACACACTCAAAACCAAACTGGCCTTTCCGAAGTGCTCTTTGTTTTTTTCCCTCTGTTATTTTTTCCCATAATGCTAATCCATGGTTTAGACAGACGGTGGGGCCCACCTACTGTGGAAACCTTTTCCCCAATAGAATCATTAATGGAGGCTCCAACAGTTTGAGAGAAATGAAAACAAAACCTTATTATCCAATAAAGGATCTTTAAAAATTCAGCAGCTAACAGTTTTTGGCTGACAAAATTGCTGAACACACCAAGAAGTAGAAAGCAAAATTGGCTATTTTCTGATCACAGGCCTAATTAGAAACAAACGGTTTAACTGTACCATTATGTGCCAATGACTGTGACCTGCATGGTATTTTCATTTCTGAATCTCTTTGTATAAATAATTTCCTGTGAGATTTTGTTACTCTCTAAATGCCTCTGTATGGTATTGACTACAACTGAGGGCCAGGTTTTGTTAATAAGAAAATGTTTGGGTTTAATGGTGTGGAAGTTGAATGTACATATATATTTTTTATTGGGTCAAGTTCTAAGACTGGATATGCAAAAGCACCAGTCTTGCGGGTTTTGGGTTGTTTTTTTACAAATTGACTTTTACAGCTTCGAGCAGCCAGTTGAAAATAAGACAATAAAGGTTATGTGAGAATTGCAGCACTCTAGGACTTCCTGCAGTCTACCTCAGGAACTGAAATGCTGCCCTGGCAGACGCAGTTGCCTCTCTGAGACCATACTCAGTGTAAAATAGAGCAGAATTGTGTTTTACAGGCTAGATTATTTCTTCTGTTAAATCCTCTGAAATCAACAGAATAGCTTTAGGAATAAATTTGAACCAGCCCGTTTAGTGCTTCTGCTCCAGAAGTCTACAATTACTGGAGTTTCATGATCAGTTGCCCCATTCCATTCCCTGTGTAAGCCTGAGACAAAGGTCTTGCTGAATAAAGCTTCATTATATCACATAGATATCATAAATAATTTAGCAGAGTTTATAATAATTGAAGGTTTCTTCTCACAAGGGGGTTAATCTGACCTGGGAACAGAATTAATTCCCACCTCTGGAGATAATCAACTGCCAGATCAAGTTTAAGGTCTTTGTAAAGTCCTTATTCTGGAAGTGCATCCTGCTGGACATTACAGTTTCACTCAGTGTCGAATCATGCCAAAAAGGAGGACTTGTACACATGGGAACTCAGGGTGTTAGGAAAACTGCCTTTTTAATGTAGTTTGGTCTGGTTTTCTGTTTCTGAAAAAAAACAGATGAAAAAATCTGTCTTAAATAGGCCCTCAGGTACATTGAAATTATTGTGAATAACTTATTTCACTATAGATGCTCCATAATTACGGAAATTACAGAATTAGAGCAAGCATAGCAAAAATTATTGAAGTTGTAAAAAGATAGAAAATGAGAAGTGTTCTTTCACCAGCTTTCAAAACTGAGAATAGTTGAGTTTCTTTACTGTAAGAGTGACAGAGCACTGGAGTAAGCTGCCCAGAGAGGTTGTGGAGTCTCCTTCGCTGGAGACATTCAAAACCCGCCTGGACGTGTTCCTGTGTGATGTACTCAAGGTGATCCTGCTCTGGCAGGGGGGTTGGACTAAATGATCTCCAGAGGTCCCTTCCAACCCCTAAGATTCTGTGATTCTGTGATTCTTCCTTTGTTCATTCAGGTGTAATCTCAGATTAAACCCTGTTAAAGTCTACATACCTGTTACGGATTCCTGTTACAAACAGAAATTACAGAATTTGATGATTCTGACCCAATAATGCAATACCTTTGTAGAATAGCCTGGTATTACACGTATATAACTAGAAAATGCCACCTTTTGCTATATTGTGGTGGCACCGAATCGTAACACAAGTGGCAAACCATGTATTTTTCTATATATCTGATACAGTACATAGTAAGGCCCAGTTTTGTAGCTGCTCTGATACATAAACAATCCAAACACTGAGTTAAACCCACTGTTTTCCATCAGACAATTCCCATCAGCAATGATGGTTATGGAAGTAAATGATGGTATGGAAGTATTTACAAATGTTCAAATCCCACGTACAGTTGTAATAGTCAGCAGTTAAGACACTATTTTTTTCACCGATGTCCACATGTAGCAGTTGCTGCTTCTTACTTTTTTTTTTTTTTTCTTGCCACAGTGCAAGATTCAAGCTTATTGTTAGATTATTCTCTGTAATATAACAGGAAAAAAAAAAAAAGAAACAGGTCAGATACCATTGTTCATGCATACTCAAGGTGACATGAAACTACACAACTTTGTTATCTCCTGTTTTATGAAGAGCCAGCTACTTCAGGTCTGTTATGACAAATTAAATTACAGTATAGTCTGACTTTGGCCAAGCTCTAGCAGAGATCTGATGGAAAAGTTATTTGTTTCCTTTAAACAACTAAACAGAAATTTTTCTTTTGACCCTATTCTAAAGAACTATGTTGCTAGAAAATGCGGGGTAAAGAGATGATAGAAATCTATGGGCTACAGAACGTGTATCACCAGCTCAGGTGGCTTGGATGTCACCCTTATGGTCTTCTGATGTTACTTCAGAAAGATTGTACTGTCAGCAGGAAAATGGGTCTTTTTGAAAAGATTTTCTCCTTTACCAAAGGCGTCTTATGAGATGTTAAGCTCATTAGGAAACCAGAAGAAAATCCAGCTGAACTTTTAAGTCTTTTTTTTTTCTTTTTTTTTTATTTCCCTTTTTTTTTTTTTTTAACTTTTGGTCATTAAGAATGTGAAAAGGGGTTTAGCTTTTTGAGCAGCTCCAGGGAAAGACAGGGAGGGGAAAAATGTTGAGATCTTATGACTACAGTTGTTAATATACAAAGATGATACTATTCAAGCTGCGATAGTTAAAGGCCTGTCCTCACTTCCATTTGAAACCCAGTCTTTTTAATGTTTATTTTTCCAAGAAGAAGTCCAGTGTTAGTTAAATTTTAGCATACAGGAATGCATCCTGGGAGAAAATTTGCTTTGTGCCATTTCAAATAGATGGTTTGCTTTGTACCTGTTAGCAATAATTCAAAGTGTCCCAGCCTGAGACATATTTTTGCATTTTTATCCAGCTGTCAGCCATTTATTTGTGTGTGTATTCATTTACAGAGATCTATGAGAATGTGTTTCTACATATATGTGTGAGTATATACTGTCTTACGACCTGCAGGACTACTACCCTTATGTTTAAATGTTAATATAGGTCCAATCTTTCTACAGGTTAACAGCATCTTGTAGGATGAAGCATTTACAGCTTCTCTGTCAACAGGATGGAGATCCAACTGTTCTTCTTCCAGGTCAAGCAAGCAGCCCATGTTTTGCACAGAAATAACAATTTTAACATTAAATTTTGTATTTTGTGGTATAAAGTGCACTATGCACATAGAGAAAGCAAGAATATTCTCCTTAAAAAACACATTGGTATGATAAAGGAGCAGAATTCCTTCAGGAAGATGGAAAGGAGTGGATCCATCCCTATATTCTCATGTGCAGGCAGCAAATGGGGAGAAGAATGCCTAGAATTGCTGCTGTTCTTAATTTTTGCAGAACAATTTAATTTACCAATCATTCATTTACTAAACGTTATGCTTAGATATGTAGAAACCTATTTTGCTATTTTTCCCATTTTGCAAAATAAAATACTGAGAGAGGGTAAAGATCACATTGGGTTAAAGAAAGTGCTAAAATCTTGTCACTCCTCATCTTATCCTCTTTCATACCTAGTAGGTGATTTCTACTGACCTTGCAAAGTTAAACTGTTGGTAATGATTTAGATTGGTGAAATATTGGAGAGTGTTCTTATTGCATTTTGAGAATGATGTGCCTTGTGTGGTTAAGACGTACTGTGATCCTGAAGAGATTTCACTAGCTTGTCAGGATCAAGACCCTTTGTGAAAGGCCTCATACTCCATCTACTATATTGATTTCTTGAAAAAGTTAGAGAAAATGCAAGTAAGTAGATCATACCTGCTACAGAAATCATGATTTTCTGCTTGTTCAAGGTAGCTAATTGTTGTCAGGGAGAAGTGCTGGTCATAGCTCTCTGGGTCTTTGCCATGTGGTTTGTTTTCTTTCAGATAAGTAGTTCCTGTTTTTCCTTTTGGTTTCTGAGGCAAGTGGAAAGTGAAGTCCATCTTGTGCGAGAATGACAGTGTAATTTATGAATTTGCCTTATCACTTATTACTGTCATTGGCAACTTCAAGAGAGTACATGCATCTGAGACCATGTGCCTCCAAACCAGATCTCCTGGGAATAGAAGCAAGTCTAAGTTTCCTGAGGTGTTTCCTCAGGAAACAGGTGGTTAAGAGGTTCTCTAGGGAAGTAGAGATCATATGCAGCAGTGATGGATACAGACACTTGGCAGAAAACAGTGCCTTTGAACCAAGAAAGGGACAAGACCACTGCCCACAACACTGGTGAGTGGTGACGCATGCAGGAACCACAACAGAAGCTTATAGCCCAGGGATTTGCAGATGTGGGACAAAAGTCATAGTGGCCCAAGGGTGAGGTAAGAAAGACTGTTTCCACCTGTCATGATGGAACTATGGAAACAGGGTCTGTACAAGGTAACCCTCTGGGATTTTCTTTTCCTGTTCAAGGCTTGGATTTTAATGTGTGTATGAATAACACAAATGCCACAGTCTGGAAATATAATGTACTGTGTGTTATTTTCATCAGAATTTAAATGATGAGAACTGAAAGATAGCTTCTTACCTCATTATGGGAGGTTAATTTTTATTTTCTTTGAGACTGTTCATTTTGAACCTTGTAAACATATCCTATTATCCATTTATTCATTTGTCCTTTTAAACGAATGTGAAAATGGATCTCTTCTGTTTTCCCTGGAAATTACACAAATCCATGCTCCTCTAGTTTGGATATCATATGCTTTTATCATAACATCATAGTCTCTAAAACCAAAAAATGCTGTAGATCATGGATCTGGTTGTATATAAATACTGCAGTTTACTCACTTTTCACTTTTCTCTACTGTCTGCAGTTTAAATTTAGATTTGGCCAAACTCATGTTTCAGAAAGCCATTGAAGCTTGAGCTGAGGAATTGGAGAAATTATCAATGTATTTATTTCCAAATTTGGTCTAACTGTTAATAACTCCCACAGTTAAACATTAGTGCCTAATGATAATTATTTTGTAATTCAGCTTTTCTGGGACCTGCTTGCAGACCTGGGAATATGGAGAGGAGCTCTTCTGTTCAGCATTTGTGACACTGGTCTCCAGATGAGTAATAAAAAATGCTCTGATATATTTGTATGGTGAGGGTACAGAATATTTGAGGTAGGCTGTGAAACAAGGGGAAAAAGGAAAGTCTCCTTAAAGTCTATTGTAACACAAAATATTGCAGCAGAAATAATCTGATGATAGAAAGGGCAGTGACTTTGTGCATATGGCCCTATGCAAAATCCTGTCTAATGCAGACTGTCTTATTTGCTCTGGTAATACTATTTAGCTTTTCTGCTTTTCTTGTTCACCTGATGGGGAATCTAAGTATGAGTGGTAAACAGATTGAAGGCACCATGCTATGTCAGTGCAGAAGTGAGGCAGCAAGAATAAAGCCAAGGTTTATGACTAAAACTAGTGTTCAACTCTTGAGAGGGAGCAAAGGCTTTAAATACATGGTAAAATCCTGATATCAGGGCTATATCAATGCCTTCAACAGCAGAGGTATAGCATGTAACTGTATTTCAGGCCTTCAGGTGAGATGAAAGGATGCAGGCCATTCACCTGAGTAATACAGTTTATCTTAAAATTTATACCAATCTTAAAATACAATATTTAGGCAACAGGTGTTTCTAGTTTACTCATTACTTGTTAGAATTCTTTTAGGGGTTATTCAATATAATAGTGGCATGGTATAAAAGCACATTATTTTAACTCTTGGCTAGGAGCTACAGGTACGAAACAGTTGCCTAAAATGGTGTTTTCCTGTCCTGAACAGGGATGGCCATTTTGCAAACTTTCAGTCTTGTTGCTGATGATCTTACTCTTCCCTTATATCCTCTTTCCTCCATTCCCTCTGTATAAAAGGAAAAAGAAGGTAAAGAGAGCTCTTTTACTCTCTGGAGATTTCACAGTACATCTTGTGGACAGAGAACAGGTGAAAACCCTTGAGAACCAGTGTTTTACATATAGCCCAAGCAGCAGTAATTGGGTCCTTTATTCTAACAGTTGGTGTTGCAGTAGAGGAAGGCATTGTCTGGCATTCCTATAGCAGCTTGAAATCTTGCTCCTCAGTCTGCAAGTGACCCATGGCGTCAGGTAATGGGAAAAGAGCCAAACTTTAAACAGTTTTTGTTTGGATTCAGTTGAATGCCCGGTGGAGATTCAGACTGGCTTTTTCTTTTTTTTTTTTTTTTTCTGTCCCAAATATTTCTCTCAGTCCAAGATGAGAAGCGAAGTCTCATACTCCATTGTTCCTTTTTCTTCCCCACAGCAGCATATTTTAAAGATGGAAATTCAGCTATCTGTATTTCCTTACTTTTGTCAGTTTGGGTCATAGCCTTAATGTTACTTAAACAGTTTCTTTAAAGTAATGGAGCCCTTAATATAGACTTAATAAAACCATGTAAGGCGGTATGGATTTCCTTCTGTCTAAGGTTCAGAGGCCTTTATCTGAATAATACATTAGATACTTTTATTCACTGGTGAGGCTTCGTAACAGGAAAAACTTTGAAGGGAACGTCTATCCTATCATTAAATTGATAATAGACATGTTCTTTACTTTTTATCGCTTTTGTAGCACATCTTTTACCTCTGACAGGTTTCTCTGGGAATTAAACAGTGACCATAGGATACTTTTACCAGCATATAACAATGTGGTCTCCTAACTTGTTGCAAGCATAAATAACTGTGGTGAGGAAAACCTTATCAAAAGGTTCTTTGATACTTGCATGTTACTTGCATTGTTATATACAGTGCTGTAATGTAAAATAGAATACTGTTTTAATAATTTTTTTCAATGTAAAGGGGGTACATAACAAATTCAGGTTCACTGATACCTACATAACTAATACATATTTTTTTCCTGAGTTGAATATCTGTGTGCCTTCATTTGAAAATAAAAGGCTTTTAAATGAGTTTTAATATGCCAAAATATGATCACTTTTCCAACTTGAGTATAAATAAGAAAACAATTGCAAATGTTTCACTCAGAATGCTATACTCTGTATCTTGTTTTCTTTGGTAGGCATATCTGTTACCAGGATTAAATATCTTGCAAAGGTCCACCAAACTGCCAATTAGCTGTTAACAACTCCTTGTCAGCTAGTTTATGCTGTTGAAGAAATGTGACAATGGTTTGGCTTTCTCTGTTTGTTTCCCTATTAAATCCATGTTCAGGTTTTCTACTTAGCAGTAAACCCTCTAGCAAAGGTGTTTCCAATGAAGAGCTGCCAGAAATGCTTGCAATTCTGGATGAAGTTGTAAATAGTGTTTTTGCTAAACATTTTGGACGAAATTCTCAGCTGTTGTAGACCAAAGCAACTTCAACTTCAGTAAGCTGTTTTGTGTTTGCCATAAAATCTGACCTAAAAGGCCTAACGAAAGTGAGTATCTGGTTCTTCTGGTTGGATCTTAGCACTCTCATGTGCATCAAAGTAAAAAGAACTCAATATGAAAAAAGAGTGCAAGAACTGGTCCAAATTCCTTGTCCAATAGAGGCAAAGAAGACATGAGAAGATATCTGGTTAGTTCCAGGTTCCACCTGCAACAGTAATAAGTTCTTGAACAGTTTACAGTGAGGAACAGAAATTTTGCAAGAACCTCTCTCTGTGAAATGTCTTTCTGATTATTTTTGTCATTCAAATGGTAAAATCTTCAGGGTTCATAATGTTAGTACAAACCCAGCATAGCTTGACAGAAATGTATGGAAATATACTTGATCTGCAGTAGGATAGGCAATTTTGAACAACACTTCATGTCATTTATAGATATATATTCTCATCCAAGCTGAATCAGGACTATGATAAGAAGTGTTTTGAGGTAAGCCATATACTACTGCAAATCCAAATTGAAGTGAATAATGTTTTGCAGAAACTGATGTTGCTATTTTTTGAAAAATAACAATTCTTACTCAGCTTTTGAAAAGAACGTAATTTACCATAACTTATGGTTAAAAATTAGCAAAAATACTACAGTTCTTTGCATGATGAACAGTAACTTCAGTTATTTGTAAAGTTAAGTTGAAAAAAATAAAGAACATTATTTCAAGTATGGTATATCAGCTGCCTAATTCTCTTCTATTGCAGCTATATCATGAAATTAATGACATCATAAACTGCAAGTGATCTTATTGAGTAGACCCCCACCATGCTAATTTTGGATTTTCTATTGTTTGCATTTATTTGTAGCTTTGCATAGTGGATTCAATAGTTTTCATCAATTGCAGCTCTGTACTGAAATACGTAAGACAGCCTTTGACTTAATAATGACATTAATGTGTCTTATTGCTTCTGGCTAAATCCTTTGCAAAATTTTGGCCCTTTATTTTGGTATTCCTGTAGATATCATATACTTCTTGTAAAAATATTCAATCAAAGGGATCCGTGAGAAAAGAGTAATGAAAATAACTGATACCTTCCCTTTCATAGTTCATCATGTAGAAAGAAGTGAAAATGTATCTCCCAAAAGCGAGGAATATACATTAGTCTGTTAGTGTCTCTCTTTCCATGTGTAAGGAATAATGGCCTTCTGCTTTTAAAAATTATCTTTGAACTTAAAATAAGATTATTTTATTTGATATATCATGTTAATGTAATTGAATCACTTCATATTTCAGTTTTGATCAGTTCCCTTCTTTTAACTCAATAAAACTTTTATAATTCAGACAGAAGTGTTTCTAGAAGTGATGTTGACACTATACTTACCAACTAACTTTTTTCCAAGGAAATTATTAGTGAAGGAAACTGGAGGTGAAATGGGTTATTATTGATTTCAAAGGTAATGAGCTTGATTATTTACTTTACTCTCAAGTTTGAGCCAGCTAACGTAATAAATAATGTTACTAATTTTACAAAGGATTCATAAACATATTGGGATGGGAAAGTTCACAGTCTGTTTTATGTTGCATGAATGGACTTCTCAGGTATTTAGAAAACATTATTAACCTTTAGTGTTTCAGCTGCAACCCTAAAGCTAACAAAAATATGGGACTGATTGCAAGAAAGCAGTTTTGAAATAAGTAATTAGCTAAGGCAGAAAGAGGACTGGGAATACAGGAAGCTATTCCCTTCTTGTAGATCTCCCTACTTTGTGAATCAGAGGAAGCTGAACTCATCTGAGAGATGAAAATGAGATACAAGAAAAACAACATGGCTGTACTGGAGCATATTGCTGAACTGTTCAGTATTTCCTGATGAATGAGACTATTATTCTGGGAGTTCATGACAAAAACCCCTTCCTTTGTTGACAAGGGGACTTTTTGTTGAAAATTCATATTCGGATATAAGAAAAAAATGTTGGCCAGCTGATGCTTGGCTTGTCAGTAGGGAATTACTTCTGATCACAGTGTGGATAAGATCTGGCTGACACCCAGTCCCTCTGGGAAAGAATATATTTATTCAAACAGAAGACTGAGCTTTCTGGAAGAATCATTTATATAAAGCTTTTTAAACATGCCACTCCAAGGGGTCCTGCTTTCTATCCCCTCAGCTTGCAGCACTGAAATCCTGGGTACTAGTAAACAGAGCAATGCACTGATAACATGTCAGAGAGGTTAATTTCGCAACCATACAGGGACAGGAGTTCTCAGTATAGTTGAACAGATAACCATGAAAATGCACATAGAGATAAAGTAGACACACTAAAATTCCACAATCCAGAACTGTACATTAGAATAGTGAAAGTGAAGAGAATATTAAAATACAGGGGAACCAGGTTCCCTCGTTCCCATGTCAAGGAATATATTTGACTTCCAGTGTGCTACTAAGCTTTCTGTCACCTGAATAATAAGCAAAAAGATGAGTCCATTATCAGGACAGTAACACCACTAAGCCTGGGTGGGAGTCTGGGGGAGAAAAAGAAGGGACTTTGCTGATGGGGGACTTTCCTCTATGATGTGACAAATGATTTACTTCAAGTATCTACAGTGTCTCATGGATCTAGTGGGAAATTTTAGATAGTTTAAATATAGCAGAAGTTAATGCCTGTTTCCACTATGTTTTTATGCTTCTAATGCATCATAAATATTAACTTTCACTCCACAGTGGAAGTTTCTGCAGTGTAAAGTCTCTTGTGACTGAAACTGCAAATTCAGTCTCAAACTAAACAACTGAGCACAGTTAGCTATTATACAGTGATATGAAGCATGTGGGCTCATTTAAACTTTGTGCTCATTTAAATGGCTGAAGATAGAAACTTGGCTTAGCTTTTCATTCTTGAAGGAAAAACAAATACAAATATGGAAAACATTGGTTGTTTCAAAAAATATGAGCTATCTGCATTTTTGTGTATTAATGTTAGCTTACTATACTTTTTCCAGTACATTTTAAAGCTTGCATTGAAGATACTTTTACACACACACACACACACACACACACACACACACCCACCCACACCCACACAGACACCTTTTTACAGTATTTCTATTTATGCAGGCATTTCTTAGAAACTCCCTTAATTGGAGAAGCAGTAGTTAACAATTTATGTTACTGACCCTTCAGTTAAAACTGACTCAGTTAACTACATCCACCTTACTAATAAGTCAAAATAGAGACCTTAGTACACCTTGTTATTTAAAGAACAAATCTTTCTGCTTTACTCTCGTGAAGACCACAGAGTTTCAGTTTGTGTGTCTTTCTGCCTCTCAAGGACATTTGAGATAGGGCACTGCAAAAACATAGTGGCACTTTAGGACAGATAATTGCTCTTTGCTGCAACTTTAGCAATATTTTTCCTCTTATTTGCATTTTAGAGAGGAAAATAGAAGTTTTTTCTTACCTTTTCCCCCCATTCTTCAGAGTTATTTAGTGATCACACTAAGTTTAAAATTTATTAGGAATGCAACATTACCTGTTAAGTCCATACTTAGGTGGGATATGAAGCCCTAGTTTTAAGAATTTCTTTGCTATTAAATACCTCATTATGTAATTGTAATGTATATGGCTTTTAGATCATACTCGCACATTGTTTTTACTTCCAGATTTTGCTCTGTGACCTGGGGCAAATCACTTAACCTCTCTGTGCTCCCACTTACTCATCTGCAAAATGGGCAAAATAGAATTAACCTAATAAAGATTCACATTTGTCTTGTGCATTATCGTTAATGGGGATGTGAATCATAATGGTGGAGTGCTTTGATGTCCCCAGATGATGCTGTAATCATGAAACGATTATTTTGTATTTGGGCAAAATAGCTGAAAATGGATCTGCATAAATTATGCAGGAACAAACTATACATCTAAATAATTGCATGCAGTTGTTAAGCTGCTAGTGGCCCATGGAGACATTTGTGAAGCTGTTCCTATGTGTAGATCCCTCACAGCTCAGCTCTTGCTGAGTTTGGCCGTTCCACCTAACTGTTTTACATTAATAGGGCCTAAATCAAGCCTAACTACTTTTGTTCCTCATCAGTGATTTTCTTTAGCAGCATTAAAAGGTTTTCAGTTGATCCCATCTGGAAATGGACATGCGGTGGGGTAAAGCACCAGAGGGAAAGGTCAGTGTGATTTGAGGAGGGGACAGCATCAAGAAGGATCGTGTGAACACCCTGAGAGATGCTTGGCACCTCGCTGAGGGGCTGGGAAGGACACAGTGACCTCCCACTGGCAACAGGCTGTTCCATTTCCCCTGTGCACACAGCTACAGCTGAAAGCCTTCCCCACCTCCGCTTTACTCCCATGTACATTCAGACACAAAGGAGGGAGGGATGGGAGAGAGGCAGGCTTTCAACTTACCCACTTGAGATGAGAAAGGGGGAGCAGCCAACCATCATTAAAAGGATCAGGGCTCAAGTATCGCTAACCTACAATCGTGCCATGACAACTGAGAGACATCCTTCTTTCTTTCCCCTACCAGGACAATAATTAATATTCTCATGTGTTTTTTAGACAGCTAACATTCTCCCATCTTGCCAAACAAATCAATCCGTAATATATAGACCAGAGGGTTAATATTTGTAAAACAATGAGGAATATCCAGATTATCTTGACGCCTTCACATCTCTACAGTTAATTGCTTTTGCTTTTACATGAGAAACTTGTTTTCTCTAACTGAACAAGACATTAACCAAGATGATGCTAATGGTAGGAAGTAAAAAATATGCAATTAGCTCCTTGGCTTGTGTAGTTCTGGTTTTGTGTGAGTTACCTGCAAACTGCTGGCAATAGAAAATTTCCAGTGGGTAGTTCTTATGGAATAGGTTGGTAGGGGATTATGGTGGTAAACACGGAAGTAAAAGTTATTATGTCCATCCTCTGGATTCAGGAGAGCAGCAGCAACAATTCTAGTCCTGAGCGATGCCTATCTGTTCCTAAATTTTCCAGTAGTGGAATCTCTTCAACTTCTCCAGGCAATCTGTTCTGTTATTTGCTACCCAATCCTTGGAAAAGTTGTATACAAGTATCTAAAGGGTGGATGCAAGTAAGATGGTGACAGGCTCTTCTCAGTAGTTCCCAGTGTCAGAACAAGGAGCAACAGGTGCAAGTTGGAACATAGGAAGTTCCATTTAAATATGAGAAAAAACTTCTTTACAGTGAGGGTGATGGAGCACTGGAACAGGCTGCCCAGAGAGGCTGTGGAGTCTCCATCTCTGGAGATATTCAAAACCCACTTGGATGCAGTCCTGTGTAAAGTGCTTTAGGTTATCTTGCTTCAGTGGGAGAGTCGGACTAGATGATCTCTAGAGGTCCCTTCCAACTTTGGCGACTCTGTGATTCTGTATTAATATTTAATATGTGATTATTTATTTTTTTGTTATGTCACTCATTATGTTTAAGTGCTGTCTGACATAGAAACATATTTCAACAGAAGCTTGAGCTCAGGCCATGTCCTATATCAAAGAAACATAAATACAACTACTCACCTGAATAGGAAGTAGGTGCTTATACACCACTGACTTCAGCAGGAGTTCAGTGCTTCAGCTTCCAAATATCTTTCTGAATTGGACCATAATTATTAAACTGAGTTGGTTGCTACTTGTCAGGATGTTAAAATCGTTTCAGTAGCTAGGGTACAGTGTTTGTAAAAAACTAATTTAAGAAATGTCCTTGACAGAAAGCTTTTCATTGAGCTATTGAAAGAGGAAAGGTGGCAGGGTGACATCATCCTAAGTACTTTTTTCCTTTGGAGTGAATCAATTAGCAAAACTTTGGAGCCTTTGCTTAATCCTATGAGTTTAAGAATATCAGTTCTTTTCAGAAGGACCCTTGATTCTAGAGTGAATTCTGAAGGAAATGAAGGATGCTTTGGTGGCATTAGCACTCGCTACAGGAAAGCACCTTAAAAGTGGTAAGCGAATAGTGGGAAATTATAAAAAAAGCCCCAAATATAATGAGGAGGCAAAATACAATTTCATGTGAACATTTTTTCCTTGTTTGAGAGAGACGAGAATAAGCTGCATTGACCTGGTGTCAAGATGTTTCACAGCTCATCTCTCACTATTAATTCAATAAATCCTCCTCCTACTTCTCCTCCTCCAATGACCTGAAAGTACCGCCTGGACAGGTTTCTGCACTTGTCATAGTTGCTCCATGCTGATGTTTTTAACTTTTGGACTCTGTAAAATCCTAAAGAGTTCTAGGTGTAGTGAAAGCACCTGACAGGAGCAACATCTGCTGCCTTCCATTTGTAAGTGAACAGCACCTCCAAACTTAGCTGTTACCCTTTCCCTTTTCTGTTTTTTAATGTCCTGACAGCAAGCAGTGAAGGAATTCCCTCCAATAGCAGAGTATCATGAGGTTATGTTATGTATTTGTAACCTATAATATACTTTGAAGAAGAAATCCTTGATGTGTAAGTTTGAGTCACTGTTAGTTGGGCCTGCTCCCAGGCCCTGCTTCAATGCTGATGAGTCTTGTGTTTCTCCTTCAAACCTGGGGCCTTTGCCACATGCTGAATTCCTCATAGTCCCAGCGACGCAGAGAATGCTTTTTCATATACATAGAAATGTTGTGAGACTTTATATTACCATTAGATTATAGGTTGGAGTAATTCTGGATCTCAGGAGTGTGAATCCACAACAGAGGAAGGAAAAGTTAAGGTTGTCCTCCAAAATAGGGGCTATAGCTGCGGATCAAAATGTCATTAACATAAGCAAGCTCTTATTGTTGTGTTCACTATTAGACAAAAAACATTTTTCCATGTTAACACCTTGTGTTACTTCATCAGAAACATTTTCTTTTGGGCATTTGTGAAGTCCTATGATACCAAAAAACAAAACATCTGTTCAGCCACTCAGTAATACAAAATCTGTTTCTGGAGTAGAGATGTCTAGGCCTCAGATACCAAAAGTGCATCCATTTACTTACCATGTACTTCCTTATTCTGCAATAAAAGCACATGTGCTTCTGCCACACATTTAATTACTGAATCTTTTGGGCTTATAAAAAAAAAATATCTTTGCAGGTCCTATTTGAAGTACAAAGTACCTAAGCCAAATCTGTAACTCTCAGAAAGGAAAATGTAATTGTTAATTGACACTGCCATATGGCTTGTCAATCTTAAATTTATTGTTACAGGTTTTTTTAACCAACTCTTTAAAATGTTGGAAGAGTGTGAGAGAGAGCATGAGAGAGAGGGTATCAGGTTAATAACAGTCATTCCACAATGAAAAATAACTCCTGTTAAAAAAAGTAACTGGTTTCCTAATCCCTCTGAATATATTTGTTAATATACTCCTAAAAGTACCTGAAATCTCAAGATACTTAAGTTTCTATAATTTGTCTCTGAAAGCACACTTTTGATGACAAATTTTCCAGTTGTCAGCTTCAAATCACATTAATTGCTGATGCCTCCCAGTTTACCTGTTACTTAAGGAAATCACAGGATCACAGAATCTTAGGGGTTGGAAGGGACCTCTGGAGATCATCTAGCCCAACCACCTTGCCAGAGCAGGATCACCTTGAGTACATCACACAGGAACACATCCAGGCAGGTTTTGAATGTCTCCAGCAAAGAAGACTCCACAACCTCTCTGGGCAGCCTCTTCCAGTGCTCTGTCACTCTCACAGGAAAGAAGTTTTTTTCTCATGTTTACATGGAACCTCCTATGCTCCAGTTTGCACCCATTGCCCCTTGTCCTATCACTGGATATCACTGAGAAGAGCCTGGCTCCATCCTCCTGACACTCACCCTTAACGTATTTATAAACATGGATGAGGTTGCCCCTCAGTCTCCTCTTCTCCAAGCTAAAGAGACCCACATCCCTCAGCCTTTCCTCATAAGGGAGAAAGGGAGATGTTCCACTCCCTTAATCATCTTAGTAGCTCTGCGCTGGACTCTTTCAAGCAGTTCCCTGTCCTTCTTGAACTGAAGGGCCCAGAACCGGACACAATATTCCAGATTCTGCCTCACCAAGGCAGAATAGAGGGGGAGGAGAACCTCTCTTGACCTACTAACCACACCCTTTCTAATGCACCTCAATGCCATTGGCCTTCTTGGCCACAAGGGCACATTGCTGACTCATGGTCATCCTTCTGTCCATAAGGACCCCCAGGTCCTTTTCCCCTACACGGCTCTCCAGCCGGCCAGTCCCCAACCTGTACTGGTACATGGGGTTCTTCTTTCCCAGATGCAAGACTCTATATTCGATCATGATGGAAAGACACATTTGGAAAAGAGAGACAATTAATCAACATGAGCCGGCAACGTGCGCTTGCAGCTCAGAAAGCCAACCGTGTCCTGGGCTGCATCAAAAGAAGTGTAGCCAGCAGGTCAAGGGAGGTGTTTCTCCCTCTTTACTCGTCTCTTATGAGACCCCACCTGGAGTACTGTGTCCAGTTCTGGAGCCCCCAACATAAGAAGGTCATGGAGCTCATGGACAAAGTCCAGGCAAGGGTCACAAAGATGATCTGAGGGCTGGAGCACCTATTCTATGAGGACAGGCAGAGAGAGTTGGGTCTGCTCAGCCTGGAGAAGAGAAGGCTCCAGGGAGACCTTACAGCAGCCTTCCAGTATCTGAAGGGCACCTACAGGAAAGCTGGGGAGGGGCTTTTTTCAAGGTCTTGTAGTGAGAGGACAAGAGGTAATGGATCAACACTGAAAGAGGGAAGATTTAGGATAGACATTAGGAAGAAATTCTTTAGTGTGAGGGTGGTGAGACACTGGAACAGGTTGCCCAGGGAAGTTGTGGAAGCCCCATCCCTGGATGCGTCCGAGGCCAGCTTGGATAGGGCCCTGAGCAACCTGACCTAGTGGGAGGTGTCCCTACCCATGCAGGGAGGTTGGAACTAGATGATTTTTAAGGTCACTTCCAACTCAAACGATTCTATGATTAAAACTTGTTCTTCTCTTTGTACCCTTTTGCATTTCTCCCCGCCTTGTTTCCCATTTCTCCCCACCTTGTTTCCCATTCAAAACTGCTTCTTTGTTTACCACTCCAAAAGGACACCTCTTTCTCAAATCTGTCTCACTGCCTCTTGAACAGAAAGCACATTTGCATGCATAAGCAATGGATTCTAGAATGTATCTCTGAAAATCAGCACACTATAATATCATAAAAGTCTCAGTAACTGCAATTCTGCCTTGACTGAGTCCTTGGCTATCCATGCTAGATTGTGCTGTAGCTAGTTGCAGTAATGTACTCTTTAAGGGAAAAACACAAAAAAATGTCTTTAGTAGTGAATTGAAAAAGGATCCTAATACAGTACCAACCAGACCTTTTCCTTTTCTAAACTGTGGCAGTTAGCAGAAGAAAAGTAGGCAGGTCACGGACACTCCTTCCATGTGCAATAAGCTAAAATCTCTCCTTGGATGCAAATTCCACTTTTTCACAATATTCTCAAGTGCTGGTTGGAAGTGAGTTGAACCAGAAATAAAAAGTAAAAATAGGAATCAGGTAGTCCATCTGCTGAAAATTATATCAATTCTCAGTGATGTAACTCAGACAAAAGAATTTGTTTCTTCTTTTTCTCTCACACATTTAACCTTTGACTCCTCTGTTCTGTTTGGTTGCATTCTGTTCTGTTCAAAGAATGCAAAAATCTTCTTTCTGGAAATAAGGACTTTATGAGGCTGCCCCATAGCAATGGTTATAATCTCTTTTTTCCAGTTATTACAGTTTTTGTGCAATGCTTTTATGTTTGATGTGTTCTGACCAGCATAGGTTAAAGCTTAAGCTGTATCCTTGCAATACTACCTGTAGAAATGTTTTTTATCGATGTATTACAGCTAAGCCTTTCAGAAAATGGTGTGACCTAACTTTTCTTAAGCAAAAATATACAATACACATAACATTCCTGAAAAAAAGAACCTTTTTTTTTCTTTTCCCCCCCAACACTGTAACATAAATGGTCTTCACGTTGTGATGATGTCTTTATCTCCCCCCTGTGTACATGAACAGCCCACTCCTCCAGGACTCTGCTTTGTGAACATAGGGCAAGGAAAATTGGGGCTTTTTAGCTGGGGAGCCCTGAAATGCTAGTAGGATTTCTATCCAAATTATTGAAATGGTCTGCTGGGAGATAGAGGCCTTTCACCTTATTCAGAAGAGGAGCTAGGGCTGCACATCCAGTGTTGTGGCTGATGATCTCTCCAGAAGCAATAGGTTCAAACAGGATTGCAGTACAGTTTGCCTAGGAAAGTCTGGGTTTGTTGAGATCCAAAGATTGGGAGCGCTGGTTTCTTCCCCTGTGGTGGGCATAAGAACTGTGTAAGTGATCATGTGTTGAGTTATGTGATTTGTTTTCAAGCACCTTAAATCAACTGTGGAAGGAGGGGCAAATCTTTACAGATACATTCCTCTAACTTATTTGAATGTATAAGTAAATATGCAAACCTTAGCAGTCTGAGAGAAGTTCTTTCATTAAATAAGTCCTATTAAATTTACCCCTCTTTCTTCCTTTCATTACTTTTCTGTGTTTTTTTTTTTTCTATCCCAAGGAGGTCTTGTGGAAACAGTGCTGCAGAGGACAGCAAAGATAAAAATGGCAGATGAGGTAATTAGTTCTGGAATAAAAAAGTGCATGTTTTGGGTATTACTCTAATGCTTTCATCAATTTTTCTCCTCTCCCTACTGAACTCAGACAAGCCACTGACATCTATGCTTGCTTAATTATAAAGCTTCATTATTTCCTATACCACAAAGTCTGCTTTTTGTTTTTATAAGGGCTTGTCATAATCCTTTTTTTTTTTTTTTTTTTTTTTTTTTTGTAAATGCCAGGGACAATGCCAATTAGCCTGTGGGTAATGGTGATCAATTGTATCAGAAAGAAGTCAAGTCTGAACTCATATGGCTGTTTGTGCACCTCCTGCTCTGTCTTGTGCAGATCTGTGCTGAGTTGTCCAATGCCTCCATCCTGATGAGCAGTAAGTGAAACTGACAAAAGGAGAACATCCAATTATCCTGCAGAATCAGAGGTATGATATATGCACGTATATATATACCCCACATTTTGCAGGCAGAGACACACAGAGTATGTATCATCAAATGGTTTTCTACCCTTTTCAGTACTGGCTGGCATTTTCTGAATGGAAAGTTTAAAATGCACACTCTTCCAAGCAGGACAACCACAAAGCAGCTTATTTCTGCAGCAAGTAATTTTGGAAATAGAGCCCTTCCCTTTCACATTCCTTATGCTAATCTTCTTTAAACACCACTTTAAATGCATATTGCCACTGGCTCCTTCTCTTAATTAAACTTTCAGCATTTCTAGACAATGTTCTACTCTTCCCTTACTGTGTGCAACACATTCTTGAATCAGATATTTGTACCCTTCCTGGAACAGTCTGCCCACTCCAGAATTATCTGGCAGTCCTGCATCAGTCTATTTATTCCATCACATGATTGTTTTAGTGTTGTTTGAAGCACTATTTTGGAGCCAGACATAATCATATTATACAGTTCCTCACCTTATTAACTGACAGAGAACTGTTCCCCATTAGACAATTGATCCTGGGCAGATGAAGCCATTAAAAACAGTACTAATTAGCTAAAGAGTGGAGACAGTAATACAGGCTGCATCACTTCCTTTCATGCTTAGGGAAGTTCATGTTCCAGACAAATAATAATTGATATGTAGTCTTCCTTAATTGTGGTTGTTAACAGCCAGTATTATAATGACAGGCTGACAATCTCTGTCTAGCCTATTGTATGTTTATTTCTGAATCCAAGAACCACCAAATAACATTTTTGGTTATACTTGAACTTCATAGAATATACTTTAAATGTCAATGTAATGGGAGTTGGGCAGCTAACCTTAACTTATGAGTTATTCCTTACATGTCTCCAGGTGTCAGCTGTTTGTCTTGGAAGACTGGGTGCCCATAATTACGTGGAATTATGGCATGATACATTAGAATAAAATAAACAGACGGTTTGAATGGGAATCCAAAAAATACTGCATTAGATCCATGAGCAAGAACTCTAGACATCTAACTTAATGTCAGTGTACTAACTGTAGCCTATAAGGTAAGAAAACCATATAGTCTTTAAACAAAAGAATGCTTTGATTCCCTCCTCAAAAAGTGTGTTCTGTTTTTAAAAACCTACATACATGTACATATATCTATATATGCATGCATTTGTATGCATATGCAATACATTTATTACAGGAAATTGGTAGTGCACTCTATCATTTAGTTTGTAAAAACATGTTCATTGTTGTTCTCTATCTTCACTCACAATAATCTGAAATATTTCCTTCTGAGCTAAAAATCCTAGACTCAGGGTGATTTTTTTTTCCTTCAGAAAATTAGGCCTTTCCTATGTTGGCCTACTCAGCTGGCCTAGAATTCAACAAGCTAGAAGAAAATTGTAGTAAAAGCAGAAAACTTAGTTTCAGCAAAAAGAATTAATATCTAAACCAGTAAGCATTAAACAGTTAATTTGATAAAATTGCCTTTGGTATTAAACAGCGTTATAGCCATTTTGAAACTGGGTTGAACTTCAAAACCTTTTTTTCCCATTCCAGCCAGTTTCCTTAAAAGAAAATGAACAAAAAAGCATTAACTCTACTCCAAGAAAATTAAATGCAATCAAAATAGTATCTGAGAAAGACTAAAATGAAGGAGGTATTGAAATTCTAAATATTATACCTCTAACAATAACTAAATATTTTTGGTTTCTCACCATTTCCTTTGCTGTCTCTTGACTTACTGCTCTCCTGTTATCAAAATGTCCGGTATATTTTAGTTTGGTGGAGGAAGTTTGTGGTTTCAGAATAGTGTTCTGAGTTAGTTGATTTGGTTTTGTTCCTGACTGTGAGATATTGCATAGGTCACTGACAGCTGAATCACACTGTATTTATTTGGATAGTCAGTCCAATTAAAGCCTGTTGATGCAATTCTGGCCACACTGAAATCAGTGACAAAACTCCAATTAAATTTAAGGGAATGAGGACTTCCTGGATAGATTCTAGTCTTCTATCTATCTATCTATCTATCTATCTATCTATCTATCTATCTATCTATGTAAATAAGCAGGTAAGTCCTGTCTTGCTCTTCAAGATGAAGTTTACCATTCACATTGCCAGTATTCAGCCACACAGAAAGTGACAAGCTCATCACGGTCTACAGATTTCAAGAAGGCGGGAAGAGCTTGGGCCTTAATAGCATCTTGGCTCTCATTCATTCTTGATAGTTCAGGCTCTTGAGGGAGGGATGCAAACTTTCTATTATATAGACACCAACATATGCCTGGATTTTAGCTTTTCTACAGCAATGTGAGTTTCTTACCTCTTTAGTTAGTTCAGCACCCCTTTAAGAATCTTAACACTTTCAATTTTTACCTCTCTATCATCACTTTTTCCTGCTGTTCATCTGATGCTACACGTTTTAATTCATGAGGGTCCTTTGTGAGTCTAAAAAGGCAAATTGGGCCCTTTAACTCAATAAAATGTCTGTGATTTTGCATCAAGTGTACAAACCCCATCAAAGTCACTTTGACTTCAGTGGATTTTGGATTAGATGCAATTGGCAGAAAGAGCTCAGCAGTGAACAGGGAGAAAGAACATGTGGGGACAAGAACAATAATTTATGATACTCTCCTACAAGACAGATGGTTGTGATTCATAGCATGAGCTGCATCCAGAGCCCTTTTGCCTTTTAGTACTGCAGTCATGCTCACTAAAATGGGCAAGCCACAGGGAGCTTTACTAATTTATTTTTTCTTTGGAGGATGCTGCATAGAAATATCTTGGAGAGAAAATGAGAAGGGTGCCTGTGCATGCATATAATCACACATACTTGGCTATAAGAAACAACTGGGCTGTGATGGGCTAAAAAATCTACATTGGTTTTGATATTATTTCAGAGTCATCTTTTGTCCTTCAAATGGGGAAGTGGCTTTAGAAAGATTGAGTTTGTGCACTGCATATATTTACATGTAATATACTTTTCTGTTTTTGCATGCTAAATTGAACTTTCTTAATGTCTACTTTTTCTGTTTTGCCTGCGCCATTTAAGTTACTCAAGTTAAACCAAATATTATATGGAAAACTGTTTGCTGGAATAAAATTAAAAGTTGCAATGATCTAGTGCACACTTCTCACAGACCGAAGCACAGGGACCTTGTGATTCATGGAAATGGAAGATAATTGAAATCTCACCTGATGTGTGTTCTAATTAGGGAGTGGTTCTGAATATTAATTAAACGGGAAATATGGTGTCAAATATTCAAAACCCTACATGACTAATGAGTTAAGGTGTATGAGATATGAAAGTCCCTTTTTACGAAAAGGACTCAAGAAAGATGCAGAAACAAGAGAAGATGATTACTGAAATACAGGTAGAAGAGCAGTGTGTCTACCATGCTAAGGGAACTCATACTACTGTTTTGCAATGGTCAAATTTTTTAAGGCCCATTAAGAAATTAATAAAACCCAGAAAAAATATTTGACTGTAGTAAGGTAATGCATAAATATCTTTTAATCTATATCTGTACCCATATCCATACATACAAGAGCAAAACCAGATGTACAATTTACTGTGAAATATTAATAGTAATAGTAGTAGCAATATTAAACAATAAAAGACTTTAATGAGCTTTCTAGATCAGCTACTGTAAGTCATGGTAGCATCATTAAGGTCACAGAAACAACACTGATTCATACCTGTAAAAACTGACCTATTGACAGCACTTCACCATTAGAAAAACCTTTGCTATGTTTTAATGTATATTGTTTTTCTAAAATTAATGTTTATTGTTTTTCTACCATCCCTTCCAATGACATTTTCTCTAATGGAAAGATCAGGGAAGAAAGAACACAGAGAACTCTGTGTTTTTACAACTTGAAAAAAATAGAGTAGAAATTACTCAGTGTAACTAAAATGTTTTCCCAATGACAAGGGTCACAAAACCCTTGGACTTTTGTCTGATATATGGTTTCACTGTCTGGGTCAAACTTGTAGGGCTAGTTATTTCTTTGGAGGAAGTTTTTTGATTTGACTTTCTCTCAAGATTTTCTCACATGTGGTTCTATGTTGTCTTTTTCTCCCTCTTTTGCAGTCGTAAGCTTTCTATTGTGTAATAGTCTCATTTCTGACCCAAATCAACTGAAATGTATGAACAAAGACAGTTCTGGGGGGGAAAAAAAGGAAATTTCCAAAAAAGGTTTTCACTGGATCCAGGCCTTTCACTATCCCTGTACTGTTGGGGTTGATGGTATTGATGGTGTTTTCAAGCTGTCTATCAGACTCATCCAAGTCTTTTTGCATGCCATTTCTCACTCTCTGTCCCTCACTATTGCTCCTAGTTGTCATTCAAATTGTTCCACTAAAAGAACAAATAAATGCATGCCATGAAAACTGGCAAGATGATATAATGAATGAGCTACAATAAATGCCCCCAGCATAAAACAATTATGTACCTGCTATTGTCAAAAACATTCAACATTCCCTTTGTTGAAAAGGAAACAGTTATAAATTATTCACTGGGGCACTGAAACTCTTTTCCTTTTTTCTTTCTTTTTTTCAGTTGCTTCCAATTAATTCTTCCCCGAACATCCCTAGGTATTTAGCTGAGGGTACAAATTTACATGTTTCTTGGGGTTGTCAGACTGAGTGTCCAAATAAAAAATAAAATACTAATAATTAAAAAAAAAAATTACCATATTTTCCTGTGTATAATCAGAGCTTAGTTATAAAAAAATGCCATTCAGAATCAGTATAGGTTATATGTGTGCAGGGGTAAATATAAGTGGTCTTTTAACCCAGAGCCTCCCTCATTCCCAATAACACCCCACTCTTCACTGCCCTCAAGTCTTGTTCTCATTTCAGAATTTGTTTCTTCCTGAAGTATGTACCCCAACCTCATACTATCCTTATTTCCTTAATGACATTTTTGTGGTTTATCAAACGGTATAGATTTCCCAAAGATTTTCAAGAAACAGTGTTTTTAAAGAGGCTTACTGAAGGTGCAGATTGTACAGTTGTGAAAACAAAAATGAGAGGGCTTTTTATATATGTATCAACCCAAGTAAGGAGCTTCCTGTCAAACTGTCTTAATGCAATGAGTCCCAAAGTAATGTCAAAATACAAAGTTGGTGTTCTGTCCTCACTCAAGAAGCTGTGGCATGAGGTCCAAATAGATTCCTTGTTCCTTTTGATTTTAAAAAACATGAATTGTCTCAGCAGGGCACCTGGAATAATTTTTTTTTTAAATGATAAAACATCTTATTTTATTCAGGAACAAAAGTGTGCTCATTTTACTTTTAGCAGTATTTCATTTTGTCCTAAAGGTGGACCAAATATATGCCTATTATTCTTGGTGGCAGGGAAACGTGCCAGCAAAAAGGTCTCTGGATTTCAGCTGCTGTTAAAGGTCTAGTCCTTGTGCATTGTGCTTGTGTCTAGAGAATAATTTGTCCATGCAGAAACAGTGATGCCTAGCTGAATTTGCAGATTTGTAGCTTTCTAGGTGTGAAGAGAATGTATTCAAGGTGGGCCATGCAAGCTGACACAAAGGCTGTGGGTCCCCTGGTTACCTCTCTAAGCCAAAGGACAATTCCTGTCTGCCATGTCAGGTGTATGTTTACAGCCCAAATATAATTGTTAGACTGGACTATCTGTGGTAACCTAAGGCTTAAATGAGGAATGGTCTAGGCGAAATGCCTCTGGAATTATTAAACCACACGATTAAGCTAAGAGCCCTGTAGTGACAGAGAAAAGCTGCAATTGCTTTCCAGCAGAGTCCAATCTGTTCAAAGTCATGATCTCCTGGTCCAAAGGCAGCATCTGAAGAAGTTATGAGATGCACTGGTCATGCAAGAGAAAAACAAAATGCTCTGATGCAATGTGAGAAACCCTACAGTCATTATGAGGTAGTAGTCCAAAATCCCGGGAAAGGGAAGCATAGAAAATGGGAAGGATTTTGTTTTCCTTTGTTTTTATGAGAAGTACACCTTTTTTATTCTATTAAAAATATATTGTTTATTTGATATATACTGGTTAGGTATATCTCTGTTTGTGGGGAATCAACATCACTAGTGGTTCACTAAAAGGAAATCCCATCCTTTAAACTAGTGAATGCCATTAGACATTATTCAGCAATATAAGCCTGGCTCAACAGTCACTTCTGTTGAAATTTCCTTTGTAATCTGGTGCTATTGTGTGTGAAACAGATGAAGTAAGAAGAGTACAATCAGGATATTATATATACAATATACAATATATACAATATAAGGATATTATATATATAAGGATATTATATACAATAATTATATACAATCCTTACATACAATATAAGGATATTATATACAATAAGGATATTATATATTCCAATACCTGCAGGGAGCCTACAAGAGAGTCCAGTCCTGAATGGCGTTTGCAAGAAAGCTGCAGAGGGACTTTTTACAAGGGCATGTAGTGGTAGGATGAGGGGAGATGGTTTCAAACTGAAAGAGAGTGGATTTACATTAGCTATTTTATGTTCATAAGCATATTTGACTTTACTTCACAGACAGAGTTTGAGTACAGGTATTTGGCACCTCAAATCATTGAATGGTTTGTGCTAAAAACAAAAGACATCTTAGGACCTCTATTTTTAAACACTCATTTATTAATTTATCTAACTATGAACTTGAAACAAGGAAAAAGGCTAGGTTAAAATGTGGCATAAAACCCCAATATTTCCAGAAATAAAATAGTGTTAAACTACAACTTGCTTAAGCCAATATCCAGTGCTTTTAAAATATTCATGGTAAGTGGTAAGTGGATTAATCAAGTCTGCTTTCTAAGACTCAGATTCCTTACTAGTTGTGCACAGTCTCAGTAAGAACAGAAAAATCAAAACTGGTGAAGCTTTCCTCAGCTTTTGAATGAGGTCGAACTGAACTTTTTGTGTATGCAAGGTAGCTCTGGCAGCTGTACACATACTAATTCATAAGCTGGTGCCCTCTTTAGTCATGTGTTGGCTCTTAGCCCTTAGCTTCTTTATTTCTTCATAAGAATGCCTACATGTGAGTTTTGTAAGCATTAAATGTAATTAATAGCAGAACATTGCTAGAAAGTCAGACATAATTGATTTTTTATTTTTTCTGTGCTAAAGATCAAGGGGCTATATCCTTCTTCTGCCATTATGCATGCAGAGCTACAGCAGAATGGACCCTCTGGGACAAGCCTAATATCCGGTGCACGGCTGTCAACCAGATCCTTATTATAAAAAGCTTTCTACTCTAGGCAAGCTGTGAAAAAGCTCATGCTGTAGTGGCTGCAAAATGAGCAACTTTGATTACGTAGTCCTCATCATGAGTAAGGTTATAAGTTAGCAAATTGAATTCCTGAACAAGACCTATTCATCAAATAAATCTGAATAGCAAGTGTTTTCAAGGAGATTATGACCCGTTTTGGGACAGTAAGAAAAGATGATGTGTTTGATGGAGAGTTTGCTCTTGACTGTATCTGTTACTTGTGAAAATTAGAGCTAAGTGAATTTTTCCATGAATATTAAATCAAGTGAATTTTAGAAGGACCACAAGTACTTAGGAACTCAAATGGGTGAACAGTTTGTGCTAGAAACAAATGTTTTATTTTAATGCTTTCAAACAGGCAAAGATTAAATGATTCATTTGCAAAAAGTCAGAACAAAGCCTATTTGCTTTCTCCATCAAAATGAACTTTTCTACTTTAGCTACAAGATGAAAGTAAATAAAGGGCCTCATTTTAGGTGACTCCAAGGTGCAGAAAAATCCTACTGCAGACAGTACTTTTATTAGATCTTTTTTCAAAATGTTGATTAATTAAAAAGGACTTTTAAATAACACATTATTATGACATTGATACATTTTGATCTGTTGATACTGCCTAATAACATTTTTAAATCTGCGTGTAATTAAGAAGAGGCCACTGTCTCTTTTGCACTAATCCATTTGAAATAACCTATTACTCCACAATTTTCTTCTGTGTCAAAATTTACAAGTTTTACTTTTGCTGATAGCAAAACAAAACAGATTCTGTTGGTCAGGGTAAGGATGAAGAAACAGTGATAGCAAAAGCCTTCCTTTTGGATTCTGTGTACATCAGTATCAATAACAGGATGGTATTACTTATAGCAAAGGATTTGTATGGAGTGGCTATACCCCAGACCAGATCTGTGATCTCTGGGGAAAAGAAGCTCACAGTATTTTTGGTTTGGCCCTACACTGTGATGCAGAATAGATGGGATGGTAGTGAACTTTCTCCTCTGCAACAGGTACTAGAAAGAAAGAGGAATTCTGGTATTGGGACAATGATGACACTTCAGAAGACACTTGGAATACGATAAAGAATCAATGAAGAGCTAAAAAGCTAAGATACACTAAAGAGTTTTTCCAAATGGTGGAAGAGCTGAAACCTTTTCTTAGTGAGAGCAGTTTTATGTAAGTTAACCTCCTATTTTCAGGGCTTTTATTTTATCAAGACAAATGTGAAATCCTCTCTGTGCTGAAACACATATGAGTGTGCCATTGTCTTAGGCAAGTGCAACATTGCCTTATTGTGAAGATCATACCCTATAAGAAGAGTTCACTGGTAGGACTTAAATTGAAAACTTAATGGTTACATTCCAAAAGGATGTAGATGCTACAGCATAGAGAATTACAACACTTCTGTGTAGGCCTTGCTCTGTTACATGTTGCCCTTTACAAAGTGTGTAGAAGATTAAATGATGTAGCAGGCAACGTATTGAAAAAAAGCACCAAAAGGCAAGGAAACCCAAAGAAGGGCCACAAAAAATTAGTTTACAAGAAAACACTGAAGACTCTGTTTTCTGCATATCTTCTTTAACTCCTAAGCAGCCCTTAGATAAGCCCCCATCAGTTCTCAGCATTTCCTAAAAACTAGACTATGCCTCTCTCTGTTTGATGCATGTATTCCCATTAATTCCACTTAGAGGGACAAAGGATGAAGAAAAGCCTCTTCAATGTGGGCACCTGCCATTACAGGCAGTATGCTTTATCATCCTTCAGAAATCTACAAAAATCCATTTTCGAAGACATACCACTATTCCAATGAGAAGACTGATAGTCCTAGTGTGTTTTGGAAACAACTTCTTTTTCACCTACGTCCATTCATTGTCAGTTTGAGTTAATTTCTTTTCTTGAGAACAGCAGCCTTCAGCTCAAATAGTAATTTCCTTTCTTTGATGTTTACTGCCATTGCATATTCATATACAGAAATCATATTGCCTCTCACTCCTGATTCTGGTGGGCCTAACAAGTCAAGTTTCCTTATTTTTTGCCAGAAAAAATAGAGTTGTACTCACTATTGTAATGCATTTACAGTGTTCCTTTTATTTTTTTTTTCAGTTGTAATTAACCATTTTAGACATTGATGTCCCAAATGGTAATCAGGATTCTGGATAGAATGCTTTTGAAAAAAGAAGCTATAAAATGAGAAATGCTAAACTTAAGATGGGGGGTTGTCCACCTCATCTTTGAAATGTCATTATCTAAAATGAGTCAAACTCACATAGTGTTACTAAAATGCTATGGTTGTCTTCTCTGGACAGAGCTTTAATCTTACACATCTTAAGGACAGATCTCCTCTCTGACACTGAAAAGGCTTTTTACAACCACTTTAGCCACTCTAAAAGCTCATTAAACTGTTGATTGAATCCAATTCATAATATAAAAATCCTCTGTTTTCACTTCGGTTTCAGTCAAACAGAACTTTTGCTTTTCCTGCTTTCATATTAAAAACTGCCTAGTCACTGAAGCATCACAGTGACAACATGGAGAGTACAGTTTTTCATTTTGTCCCATGGACTGTGCTGGAAGGAACAACAGCTTCAGATCCTAAAATCTTTCAACTACCTGTGGAGAGGTAAGTGCAGAAAGAACATCAAGCCAAGCTGTTCCTGAGGCAATGTAGCTATTTGTTTGTTGAAAGACTGAAATTATTTAATACAGCACACGATGCAGTAGAGCCTTAATTGATGTACAGAGGCAATGTAACTCAGTGCCACAATTCAGTTTCACCCTCTAATACAGGCTCATGTGTTTGTTTGTTTGTTTTGGTTTTTTCCCCTGTTATATATATAGTGAGCTTTCTGCCTTATCAGCTGTGGAGCATGATATTAAAACACAACTTTGAGAGCAAAAAGTTTAGGAGTAACTTTGGGAGTGAATTAAAAGGGACAAAACAAAATCTCTTGAAATTTTATTCAGCAGTGAATTGCTTATGAACAAGTTTAATGGTGCTGCCTGGCAACTCTTCATATTTTTTAATATATATCTGTGACTTTTTTATAGAACTTGTTCTTAAAGTTTTAACAGTGTGTTAGTGAATTTCTGTTTTGTTATTTACTTGCACAGAAGAAATCTCTTTGCATGGGAGATTTTGTTCTCCAGTTGGGAAGGCAGCCCATGATCCCAGGATAATGCTTCATATTTTTCTTTTACCTCATCTTTTCATCACAGAAAAGGAAAAAATACTATCTTACCATCTCTTGCATGACCTTTCTTTCTTCATATATTACATGTAAAGATTATTTTCCTTTCTTCTGCACGGTCTATGCCTGGATATTCAGCAAAAATTATTCACTTTAATCTAAAACAATTAACAGTTAGATAATACTACAGCTTTATTCATTATTCAGGTGGTTAACTGGGGGAACAGATGCTGACCATAACAAAGTATTTTTCATTTGCTTTGAAGGCAATATTTCTTCCAGTTTCAACTAAAGCATGAAAGAGAAAAACAGTTTACAAGCAGGAGAGAGAATTGTTTACAGTTTTAGCCCATCTTCAGCACTGCTGTCCTATTCATAGTAGGGATCTCCTCTAATTTTCAGAATAACAATGCAATATCAGGAGAGGTTGAGAACTAAAATCACTCTCTAATGTGTTTTTCTTCAAAACAAATCCATCTTCTCAAGGAAAAAGATGCCAGCAGGGCCAAAAAAATATGTATGGTTTCAGATTTCAGTACATTTCATAGGAAAATATATAGTGAATGTGAAATTTTTGTATGAAACTGCATATTTCAACAGATACTGTGTGACAACTGATGAATCTTACCATCATCCATCCTGTCCATTCTGCACTTGTTAGAGTAGGGTTAATAGTTGGACTCGATAATCTTGAAGGTCTTTTCCATCCTAAGTGATTCTGTGATTTTGTGATCAGAGGTGATTCGGTAGAAATGATCCAGCTGGCAAAGCTGGTGTCAGGAAACTGAGAAAATAAGGTCTAAGTTGTAATCTCTTCCTAATTATGTGACTGCAGAGGTATGTATGGACTAACAGTTTTGTCAGATTAAAATGCAACTAGATTGCAAATATTTTGATTTAGGCAAAACTGAAGGTTTTTATATGATCTCTCAAAATCTTCCCAGATATCATTTGCAGGATGAGAATAATATGTGCATTGGCTAATGACATCTACTGGCAGAGATATACTCTTGGGGAGTCAAAAGCCTGCCTTCCAGATTGTCACTGTACTATCTGTAAGTATGCTGATAGGTGAGAAACATTAAAAAAGAAAAAAACCTGTATTTTCATTTTACTTACTCAGACATTTCCACAATAAAATTATCTGCACTCTGAAAATAAACACATACACAATTCATTCGAGTTCTCATTTACATCCAGGTAGCTCTGCTGATGTTGAAAATAGAGTTTCCTGTTCTTACCAGAGAAAACATTTCTATAACACAGCAAAACATGTTGCATTAGAGGAAATAAAAGACAGATCTATTCACATTTTAAGTGCCTCATAATAGAAAAAAACACACTAAATTATTTTACATGTGTCCATGAAGATGTTGTGATCTGTCATACAACAAGACTTATTCTGCTGTGATTTGTTGGGCTATAAATGAAGTTAACAAAGTTAGACCAAAATAAAGACCGCAATTAAAAAAAAAAAAGTAATTGTAGGAAATAATGTTGCAATATTGCAGTAACAATGCAGGAAATCTCAACGAGAAACCATATAGAACCACCAGATTATTTTATTTTAAAATTAAATGAAAATAAAAATGTATGTGCTCGTAACAGTTCGCACCCATATTCATGTGTTCACAAACACCGAGATGTTGGTATCCAGGTCACCTGTCTAGGGGAACATCAGAGACACAAGATACCAGATTTTGGGTTCTCCTCTTTATGTTGCTTGGGTTCTTTTTTAGACTGATAACCATATACTTTCTTTCGATGGGGATTTTTTTCCCGTTTAGGAACTGAACACCATAACTCTCTCCCCCCTGTCCCACCTCTGTGAGCATCAGGATTTCTTTACTGTCCTTTGTGTCCCCACCTGTGTGCTCTGTGATGTGCAGTATAAACATGTGCTAAGTTCTTGATGACCTGTTAATGCTAATACATCTGCGCATGCTAAACATTCAGCCCTTTTCCTGTCTTTATTTTTCCAGTGTTTCCACAGCTGTGTTCTCAGTCATTGTCCTTTCATACTAATTTTAACATTTCTATTGTAATTCTCTACATAATTAAACTGTAACTCTACCACATGAACTGTCTCCTCTTTCTGATGTCTAAACTCCATAAATTCAAGTTCATGCAACTTGAATGCTAATTTAATTAGTTTTAGGCCTTTGTGATTCTTATTACATTAATATTTAGTATCTATATTCTTACCCAGTGGCTAATCTTCAGGCTGTATGGGTAGCAAGATGCATGCCAATAGTCAAACTGCACTGAAACTGTCCTACAAACTATCCTGTATCCAGGGAGACAAGGTTGATTTAATACAAACAAATAACAGAAGAAACTGGACATTTTATCAGGGCCTTTTTAATATATATATATATGTTCAGAGCCGACCCCCTTCTAGCATATTTTTGGATGTTTTGAGCTGTTTCTGTAACTGGGACTTTCACTTATAACATGACCAGTGTGCTGTAAAAGATGCTTATTATACATGAGAAATGGAACTCTATTTCTGTGTGGGAAAGTTCATTCAGAACAAGTCCCATACTCGGTTCATGTCCACCTTTAGCCTCTCTTAACATAATGTATAGAATGAAGATGAAAAGAGGAAATACTGAATCTTCAGGGTATCTCCTATCTGTCCTTAAATTCTTTGCCAAAGCCAGAAATCCAAAAAAGATAGAAAGCATGGCTGGCAAATTGTCTTTGTATAGATATTTGTATTTGGTATCAACGATAATGCTTGAATTGAGGTCCTTTTCTATGAAAGAGTAAGCAAATATATGGTACAAAAGGAGCTCTCTGGAGACCTCCTTACCTCTCCAGTTTACATCTCCTTTCTTGGTATCACTGCCAAATGTACTGATTTTCTGGACACACTGCAAAGCCTATTTCATCCCGTCCCCCAGATACATGAGAAATTGTTGCTAATGCATTATGAGTCCTACTGCATTTTGGGACTTTATTTGGTCCCAGGAACTCTGGGGGAATGAAATCTCATTGAAAGGATGAGAAATGTATTACTATTATGTTGAAGCATGCTTCTTAAAGAACTGTAAGTGCCCAGGCTGGACACTTATTGAACCACACACTCCTGTAAATCTAAATAGGTAAAATTAAAATCAAAAAAGTCCAACCATGTTACTGCAGTTTCAGAAAATCCATCAGGTATATTTTAGGTCTAACAATGCAAGGCAAAATACCTTTTTTTTGGTCACATGTCTATGCAAAAATAAAGAATGAAACATATGACTAAGGCTGTCATATTATAAATATATATACACACATTCATACATATATTATTTTGAAGTAATGCACTAAGAAATATGTTTTACTGTGCCTGCCTAGTGTATATGTGTGCATATATGTAATCTGCATATAGTCACATTAATCACTACAACTCTGAGTTGTGAATTACTGATTTAACTAAGTAATTATGAAATTGGAAGTAAATTAATCTTTTAAGAGGTAAACAGATTTTATACTTTTATCTTATAATGCAATTTCAGTGGCTGTGCCTAATTGTATACCAAAGTTTTTTTATTTATTGCTAAATTAATTGCTGTTGTTTTGTAGCTTGTCATGTAACATCTCTTGGAAATGTTTGAAAACAGTCAAGAGTAATTTAAAATCAATTATCTGAATAGGGAATAATTATCCCTTTTCCTGTCTAGAAAGTAAAGTTCTGGAACCATGGAAATGCATCATGTTTTGGAACTAAATCCGCTCTGAGAAAAAAAATGCTAGTCACACAGGCAGAGAAAAAGTCTCTGATCAAGGATAATTTTATAATATTAATTTATTGGATAACTCCTCTTAGATCTGTTGTGAAAAGCCAGATGACAAAACATAAACACAGTCCAATCTTATGCCTGGCATCTGATCTGTAAAAATGTGTGTTGCTTTAAGAGGAAACTCTTCTTTTACCATGCTCCCAAAGGTTGATGTTATTTCCACATGTGATGTAACCTAATACAGCTAGCTGATCATAAATTCTAAGTGGAAACTTTTATTTCTTTCATATCACCTGACTCATAAGGCAGTGACGTCTGAACATCTGCATTTTGGAGGGGCAGATATCTATGAGAAAAAAGTAACTTTTTTTCAATATCTCTGCATGCAGTTTCTAATTACAAATGTTTTTATTGAATGCACTTCCCTATAAAAATCATCCAGAATAAACTGAGAAATAGATATGTAGTACAAAGGGTAGACATAAATTCAGATTTAAACATGCAGTGAGGCTTCCCTTCTACCTCCTCCTTAAAAAAAAAAAAAAAAGTCCTAGTAAGTATGATTACACAAATAATCTCAAATACAGTATCTGAGCCATGATCTGGTCTTACTTATAGTAAGAAACCTTGAACCATAACTCCAGATTTTCCAGGGTTGTACCTGAGATCCAGCTCTATATTTGTGGTTCAGATTGTTAAATATGTAGGTGTTAAGGCACTACATTTTAAAAACACAGTTTTATTCATCCACTGGTCCACAGCAGGATGTGTGTGAAAAACAGAATGTGTATTTAATGGAATCTGCATACAGAAACCTTTCAAGTATAAATACGAAAAAAAAAATCTTTTGTCTATATTCCTAGATTGAATCTACATACAAATGGAATCAGTTTTGAGAGGATGTATCAGTAAGCGAAAGTGAAATGTATTACAGGAATGCTACAATTTCTCTGAAAAGAGAAAGGAAAAATTCTGAAAATTGAGATTCAAGGCAAATCTTAATAGAAATCTAAGCCTCAGAAGGACACAGCTAAAGCACTCGGATAACCTTAACTCTGCCCATTAGCAATCCTTTTAAACAATCAGGCAATTATTTTCCTGTAATTGTTTTGCACACTCCAATTAGATGAAACCATTCCTGTTAGATTGTTTTAATTTTTATTTTCTCTTACAGTGTCACTACAGTGTGAAATTAATGTTCTCTGGATCTCTCTGCATCTTAGGTCTTGTTTACACATGGGAAAGTTCTGAAAAAAAAATTTCTCTCTACTGATGACACCAATTCAACTGAACAAATGCTGGCAGCACTGACAAAAGTCTTAGACAGCTTGCTGACTGCCAGCATCATTTCAGTAATGCCTTAGTTAGGCTTGCTCCCAGCTGAGAGAGCTGGCATGGTGTTGAAAAGGGTGTTTATTGTCTAGATCAGAGCTCTCTACTCTGCTACATTTAATTGCTGCAAGATGTCCTTTTTAGATAAGTGTCTTCAAAGTTGTTGTCAGACTAGTGATAGACAGTGATGGGTCTGAGACAATTTGAATACTTTGGGCCACATAAGAAAGAAAAACCTTAGCCTGTCTGAGTCTTTTTGAGACCTCAGAGATATGTATACACTCTGGAAAGGAATATGATAATTTTCTGACCTCTCTTTTTTTCCTGCTATTACATTAAACTTTTAAGGAATCCATTAAGATTTCATGTTAAATGTGAGGGCATGTTTCCAACTGACTGTTACACACACTAATAATGCAAGGTTTTTGGCTTATATTTAGGCAGGATGCAAAGAATTTATTATATTTAGTAGTAATCACCTTAGAAATAACTAAACCATTTACTGGAAGCAGTTTGGCTGAACTGTTCCCTGTACTTCCTATTAAACCTGTTTCCGACCCACACTGCTTCCCACAGCTCACCATCCAGGAGTGGATTATTTTTCATAATTCCTCCATCCATCAAGTTTTCACCAGAAGTTTCTCTCTCTCCATATAAAAAGCCAACTCACCCTTTGCTCTGCCCCAAAACAGGTGATATGTAAAAGGACAGGAGGGTTTTGGTTAACCATCAGTATGTTGGCCCTTCCAAAGTGATTCTGTAATGATTCTGTAAATAGAGGAGAACTGATAACCCAAAGCTTTGTTGACTCTGCTAGAACTCAAGTAAAAATGCACTAGTGTATCTCTGCTTTCTGTACTTGCACTTGTGTATCTTTGCTCCCTGGGTTAGTGTGGCATGGGAGCACAGGTTTAAAACCCATTAAATGAATGCCAGATCTGGAAGTGTGAAAAGGAAAGTTTTCATTCTGGTATTTCCAGTGTTTATGCAAGTTTTCCTGTTGCTTGGGCTTTCCTAATTATTGTCCTTTTTATGGTGTGGATCAGGTTTTGATACCATTATCTACACCAAGAAACCTGCAATACCACTATTTATCCTATAAACTTTAATATAACTGTTCATGTAAGGATTTAAGTAAGCACGTCATAGTAAAACTAGCTATAAAAACTCTTTCAACTACTTTAAAGTTCACTTTCCTAAACAAAAGACTGGATACATTTATTTCCAGCATCTAGGATTAATGAGTACAATTTTAAAAAATTTTCCATTAATAATAGGTGTAATAAAGGGGATTTGTGTTCTTTGTACGCATAGTTTAAGCATACTTGTCTCAGTTTCTCCTCATGTCCTATATGACCTCAGTTTTATTTCCCAGTGAGAACCTCCAGTTTTCTTCCATGTTCCCAATAGTCCATCACAGGATCCTCATCTCCCTGGAGTGTTTCTGCCTATACAGGAGGGAGAACAATGCCAAGCTGATTTTGAAAAGCATTGTGTTGATTGCCCAGTTGAGGTGATTGGTCAAACACAGTGGAAAACTCTTAAGCTAGTACTGGTTTTAAACAATTTTCTCATGGTGAACTCATTAAGTCTCCCCCCAACACAGATACTGCTTTTCACAAATCTTGTATAAGCTTCACAACTTGGAAATTTCTAACCCCCTGTTAAGTCTAGCCAATTGAAATCAGCCAATTATTTGAAAAATTGGTGAGGGAATTGACAGACATACAGAAAGCTGAACAGCTAGGGTCCTGGAAATGTAATGGGATTCTCCTTAACCACCTGTGAGCACAGCTTCACACTGTGTGTGAGATGGGGCCATGCAGGTCATGGTCCTATACCAGCAACTAAGCTCAAGGTGACAGCAAAAGAGGGTGATGCCATTGCTAACCATTTGTTTTTGCTATGGCCCTGTGCCAGAACTTATGTCAGGTGGCAGGAAAGAGCTGATCCATCTGGAATGTGATCTTCAATACTGAAAGAAAAAAAAAAAAAAAGAAGAAAAATATTAGTAAACCTGTGATCTGCTATTTTCCTGGCCTTATACATTAAATCACATCTTGGTGTGACTGTGAAAGTGAGAGTGGAAGATGTGGATGCAAAGCCAGCAGCCACCAAGAGCTTTCCTTGCTTTTGCAAGGACTGTAGTCCCAAACCTTTCTGGAGCTCCCACAGAAGAGTCAGAAGTCACCAATCCTCAGGATATAGAACCATGGAATCACAGGATATAGAATCATAGAATCACTTAGGCTGGAAAAGACCTTTAAGATCATTGAATCCAACCGTTAACCCTACTCTACCAAGTCCAGTTCTAAGCCATATTCCCAAGCACCACATCTAGACAACTTTTAAATACATCCAGGGATGGTGACTCTACCACCTCCCTGGGAAGCGTGTTCCAAAGTCTGAGAACCCTTTCAGTGAAAAAGTTCTTCCTAATGTCTAGTCTAAACCTCCCCTGGTGCAGCTTGATGCTATTTCCTCTTGTTCTATCACCAGTTACTTGTGAGAAGAGACCTGACCTACCTCTTTACAACGTCCTTTCAGGTAGTTGTAGAGGGTGATGAGGTCTCCCCTCAGCCTCCTTTTCTTCAGACTGAATAGCTCCAGTTCCCTAAGCCACTCCTTGTAAGACTTGTTCTCAAGGCCCTTTAGCAGTTTCATTGCCCTTCTTTGGACATGCTCCAGCACCTCAATGTCCTTCTTGTATTGAGGTGCCCAAAACTGGACACAGTATTTGAGGTGTGTCCTCACCAATGCTGAGTACAGGGGGAGGATCATCTCCCTCGTCCTGCTTGCCACACTATTTCTAACACAGGCCAGGATGCCTTTGGACTTCTTGGCCACCTGGGCACACTGCTGGCTCATATTCAGCTGCCTGTCAATCAAAACCCCCAGGTCCCTTTCTGCTGGACAGCTTTCCAGCCACTCTTCCCCAAGTCTGTAGTGTTGCGTGGGGTTGTTGTGGTTCAAGTGCAAGACTCAGCACTTCGCCTTGTTGAACTCCATACAACTGACCTCGGCCCATGGATCTAGTCTGTCCAAGTCTCTCTGTAGAGCCTCCCTACCCTCAGGCAGATCAACACTCCCTCCCAAATTGGTGTCATCTGCAAACCTACTGAGGGTGCATTCTATCTCCTCATCAAGATCGTTGATAAGGATGTTAAAAAGAAGCGTCCCAATACCGAGCCCTGGGGAACACCACTTGTGGATTTTACTCCATTCACCACTACTTTCTGGGCCCAGCCGTCCAGACAGTGTTTTACCCAGCAGAGCATGCACCCATTCAAACCATGAGAAGCCATTTTTTTTCATCAGAATGCTGTGGGAAACAGTGTCAAAGGCTTTACAGAAGTCCAGGTAGGCAACATCCACAGCCTTTCCTTCATCCACCAGGCAGGTCATCTTGTCATAGAAAGATATCAGATTTGTCAAGCAGGACCTTTCTTTCATAAACCCATGCTGACTGGACCTGATCAAGTGGTTGTTCTGTATATGGTGTGTAATGGCACTCAAGATGATCTGCTCCATGACCTTCCCTGGCACCGAGGTCAGAATGACAGGTCTGTAGTTCCCTGGATCTTCCATTTGGCCTTTCTTGTGGATGGGTATCACATTTGCTACCCTCCAGTCCACTGGAACCTCCCCAGTTAGCCAGGACTGCTGGTAAATGATGGAAAGTGACCTGCTACACCACCTAAACATCCATGGGCCGGACTGGTTGCACCCAAGAGTACTGAAGGAATTGGCAGATGCACTCACCAAGTCTCTTTCCATCATTTACCAGCAGTCAAATGTGGTTTTTTACTACTATTAAGGTAAACTGATTGCTTAAAAATAGATGGACATAAATAAACCCTATATTTTGGTTTGGTAAATTTATCTTGAAAAGTTGTAATGGAAAAGCAACTGTCACTAGTTTTGAATACAGAATGGTGTTTGTTTCCAATATTTGGGATGCAGTATGCAAAAGAAAGAAAATCTCTCGTCTGGTTAGCTTTTTCAAAGCTCCTTGTTATGTAGGCTGGTAATACAGTGTGCCATGCCCTAGACATGTCCTTCTGCAGTGTCTGGTGACTGCACAGGATAGAGAATGCTCCAACATGATATACACTGTGTCTCATATTGGGTAGGGGTTATTCATGACTGCGCTAACCTTCCTGTGAAGTCTGACTGTAAACATAGTTTGGTTCTGTAAGGGAGTTTGGTATCTGTCTCTCTTTCTCTCTCTCTTTTTTTTTTTTAAGTAGTGTTTTTTTTTAAGACTTCGTGCCTCCTCCTCTCTATGGAAAGATTTGTGTTGGTTTATTTCATGATTCAGGGTTTCTTTAGCAGTGACAATCAAAAGGAAGAAAGAAAGGAAAGATAATACCGATCTCCCTTAGCTGTCCCTATTTCATATTTGAATGTGCTAAGAAATATTAAAATATATTCTTACTTTAAAAAAAAAAAGAAACAATTTTCCCTTGTACAAAGAGAACAAGCACTAAGTAATTGTGTTATAAATTATTAGACTATCCCCAGATTCTTCCTATTAAAAACCCCCTCTTCCCGCCTGCCCCCCAATCTAACAAGCTGCATAAAGTCTCTGGGGAATTTAATTGATCTTTTGAGGAATTTATGCATAATTTGAAAACACCTGCACCTTAAAAAGGTGTTCAGAAGTTCTTGAAAGCATTTGGAATAATGTTTTCAGAATGTGTAGTGCTTAGCAGGTGTCAGCTGAGGCAAGTTCTACAGGTATTAGTCTGAACAGTGTTCACCTTGTTTGTGCTTTAAGGTTACTCTTTATAAGCCAAGGTACGTGGACTGCATGCTGCTTAAATTGGAGTTAAGACCTAATGAATTATACACATGCATAAGACCCTAGAACATTTTCCTTTTCATCTGTGCTCAAACCAATGACTTGCAGATGTTTTATATGATCCTATCATATTTGGAAGCAAAAAGTAACTGCTTTGTTTTGATATAATTCCAGAGTCAGATGTTTCCCTTGCTTTCCGTATTATTAAATCTAAAAAGGGAGAGCATGCTAAAAGAATCGCTGAAAGTTATTTCATTGCAATTACTAAATACATTAAAAATACACTATATAAGTATGCATGTTTACATATGTAACTTACAGGGTAGAAATATGAAGACTTGTACCCAAGTTTACTAGCTTAAAACAGGACAAAAGTACTAATTTTCAAAGATAAAATGAATTATTAATGTTCACATATGCACCGTATGGTTGAGGTTGGAAGGGAGCCCCAGAGGTCATTTGGTCTAAGCCCCTTGCTCAAGCAGGGCCACCTAGAGCTGGTTGCCCAGAACTATGTCTAGTTTGCTTTTGAATATCCCTGAGGATGGCAACTCCACCACTTGAAACAGTTAGACATATTATTTTTTTTTTCTCACCCAGATGTGGAATTTGTAAAAGATAATTAACTGAAATTAAGAAAAAATTAATGTCAAGAGCCTTGGGTGTTTACCTGAGCTCAACCTCATGTTTGCTGTGTACCCTCTCCACATCCACTCATCTTTCTGTGCTTCTTCTGTTACTGGAGGACTGTACTTATTATTACTTAGATTGCAAACTCTTTGGGAAAGGGCTCTCTCTTCCATCTGTTTGTGTAGTGTTCAGCACAGTAGGCTGCATGATTTCAGTTCTTTAGCGTAATAGTGCAATTCTAATGGCCAGATCAGCTCCTGTAAGTGGCACCTCCATGGGAGTATTAAGCTGAAGGGCCCAGGCATAAGATACAGAATTTGCTTGAGTGCAGGTTAACTCCTTTTTAGGAGCTTCCTTGTAGCCACTGAATCTGTTGTACAAGTATAATAGGACTTAAATAAACCCCAAAGTGGTCCAAGGATTCATGCTTATTTCCCATTTGCCTTGTGGAGTGTGGATCCAAAGACTGCCTGATCCACATTCTATTCCTTGCTTTCCCTGGGTACTCACATACTGGGAAATGAGGAAGACCAGAGATTGCACCAAGGAACAATCTCTAGTCCTAAAATGAAGTGGTGCAGACTGAACTGTGGCCATACTTCTCAGAATTAGCTCCCACTGGAGTAAATTTACAATATCTGTTCTAGGTACTGAGGCTTATGTTTTGCCTAGGTGCACTGTATTGTTTCTCTCACCCTGAGAAATACGATTTTGTGTGGGGTGGTTATTTTAGTTCAGACTATCTGAAATAATGTAAGGTTGTATTAGCAGGCAAGATCAGATTCAGATGAAACTAAGGGTACATGCTGCACAACATGGAAGGTGGGGCTCTGTTGGGGTACAAATGCTGTTATGATGTTGCTGGAGGAGCTATCAGGGCATGGGAAAGAAATCCAGTAAAATCTCACACATGATAGCTTTTAGGAGGAATTAATGGTGTGAATTATTCTTGCAAAGAAGACAAATTTTCACCAGCTCTGATTGGTCAGATATGCTCAGAGATTGCTCAAATACCTTCTTGCACTAAGCACGTACATATTAAGCACGTGAACAGTGCAAAACAGAGTAGCCCCTGTTGCTTTTATCTGTTAGCCTGCCTATCAGTCTCCAGTACTTTATGCATTTACAAATAGTCCCTGAACTATTTGTTTACACCACCATCTTGCCACTCATTCTTTTTAGTGTTGGAAGGTTGTATTCTGCTGTATTGTGGTCCAGCTTTAGGCAGCATGTGTTTTCATGTCCATGAGTGCAAGCTGGAGGCCTCTCTGTTCCTTCTATCCCCTTTCTACTGAGACTATCCCAGATCCTGGAACCTGGGACAGTATCTTGGGAAGCAGGAGAGTGATGTTTGATTTCCTCTGGGTGAGGTGAACATGAAGCCCTGGTCTTATATGGTTATCTTAAATGTTGTTTTTTGAGAACAAAAGTAATAGAAATCTATGTCTTCTAAAACAGACATACAGATATATTCTTATGCCTACACACATATTTCCAGTTAATTATTTATTTTCATTTATTCGTTTCAGTTTTGATGATTGTGCAAATGCTTCAGTCTTATATGCAGTGTTATATGCATTTAATAACTAAAAGTTTTATTTTAAGCAAGACTGAAATCTCACTTATCTCATATCCAAAAATATACTTGAAAATAGGGACCAAGCCTTAAACACTGCATTCACTGTCATTCTCGGGATTTTATCCCAGGTTGTCAAGATACTCCAGAGATAAGTGTCCTAGAAATAATTAAGTTTTGAAGGCAATACATTAGTGTTTGAAACCCAGAACACTTCTTACAGTGAGGATAGTTTTTGAAGATGAAGGATAAGTATCTTAGTTCGTTATATACCTTCAATTGACTTGGAGGAAACTCTCATATAACTATACCACAATTTCTGTTATAAATGAAAGGATATCTAGATCTTAAAAATGAGAGGTATTTTGTGATAATTATTTTTCAGCTAACAAAGTAGTTATTTGAAAGAGAAATGTATTCTGCAATATAAATGTTTACTTATGTTGCTTACTGCTAAATACTCTGTGTATCTCTGCATATTTTTTGATGTGGAACATTTCTTCTTTAATATGTGATTTTGTTGCAAAATATAAAGAAATGTAATGTTGACTCTGAGCAAAAAGCCAGCTCTGATACTGTCAGCATTCATTCAACTCTTCACATTCACTTGTTCTCTTGCATCCAAATATTGTTCATCACGGCAGTGTTCATTCTACTGGGATTTCTTCTCACAACACCAACAAAAATTCAACTTGATACATATTAATCTTGCAGAAATTTTTGATAAGTACTAAAACTGCACATCTAAGTGACAGGATGACACACTGCTGGGTGCCAGTTGCTCAAAAGATGGCTTGGGACCTGGAAACATTATTACTATAAAGAAGTATATGAAATTTAGAGTGTCATATAACACTTTTCTTTAAAAACATACACTCATTATTAGTAAGAAAGCAGGATACCTGTTTTGCTGACACAAAGTTACCAACATGTGAATGTCCTGACCATATGAAATTGAAGCTTAATTGTAGGATATCAAGAAACACATTAACAAGGTATATGTATATTAATTTGCTTAGACCAAATAACAACTTCCCAAGATCTGAGGGTTAAGTTATTAAAGAGAAATTTATAAAGCAATGTTACAACAGCTTTCTATGCCTCTATGTGCCTCAGCTTCCCTTCCTGGAAAATTTAAACATGACATTTCATTTATTTCAAAGTAATTTGTGAACTACAGATTAGAAATGGAAGCTAAGGCATTGCTGTTCCTCGGGAGTTTGGGGGGTCCAACCTCTATCATAGAATATTACAATAAAGAAACTTAGCAAATGCATGAGTCTATTTGCTGTTCTGATTGGTCCTTGATTTTTTGGTGTCTGTTACGTTTTTCAGGGCCCTCACTAGTGTAGTGTGACATCCATTGCAGACAGTGGTAAGATGATTTGGAGTTACTCTGCACGAGGGTTGTTTTATGTTCTGAGCTAGGTTTTCACCAGCCTAATAAAGCTTTCAGTGGACTTTTATTGTCATTCATAGCTTTATTAGTCTTTTATCTGACTGTTGCTTTGGCCTTTTCCTTGATTGACTGTGCCTATAGCAGGAATGCTATGTCAGCTGAAATAGTCTTCACTCTTTAATTGTAATGCTCCTTTTCAGTGAATAGAGTTTCCAGAGAACAAGTCAGCTGCTGTTGTAGCTAAACTGAAAGTTTTGTTATAAACAGCTCCATGCCAAAAAAGTCTCAGATTATGTAGGATATTCTTGGTCAAAATAGTGCCCTTTTATTTGCTAATACAGATATTTAGAACTGTCTTGCAATATCTTTGCTTTACAGAAACATTGGGTTATAATGGTCCATGGCTTGGCAGAGACATGCTTATGCATACAGAGAGAAGTAACATGGAGTTTGCAGATATCTTGGGTCAGAATTGTAGGTGTGATATTTCTGGATTGTTTCTGTGGCCTGCCACACTGCAGGTATTTTCCCTCACCACGTGCTCCTAAACACTGGTATGACAGTGCCATCACCCAGGCAGCATGGCTGCTACCTTGTGTGTATTTGGGACAGAGAGATGTTTGAGATATGCCAGAGTTAATCGATTAGCAGTTAATCACATAATGTATTTGATGTAGGTTGGTTTACTAATCTTGAAATTGTATGTACAAATCTGGGTTAATCTTTACACGGAGGGTTACATGTGAGGTGCTTTATTCCACTAGGTAAAATCAACGGTTTAAACTGTTACAATTGGTTGATATTTGTGTCTCCAGCACCTCTTTTCACAGGTACTGAGTCCTCTGACAGGACTCCCTCCTCCTTCCATCAGCAGTTCCTGCTCTTCCTTCCCTCTCCCACCAGTCTCAGTCTCCAAGTCCCATGCCCATTTGGGAGAACAAAGCTCTTAATGCTCTTCTACTCATGGTACCAAACTGGATGAAGAGGCTGCTTTGCTTCCCCACATCCTTTCCAACAGGTCCACAAGTTCCCAAATGGCTCCCAAATTGGGCTCCCTTGTAGGTGCCTCTTCCAGACCTCCCCACTGAGACTCACAATTAGCTGACACAAACCCTGTTGTCTCTCCTGTCTTGGAAGAAATTGGTCTTGGCACTAGTAGTGTAATATATTGAGGTGCTGGAAAAAAGCCAGATAATTGTTATTCCATAGACACAGGCTGTATAATTTGGATTGAGGTACTAGGAGACTTTTCTTAGTATATTTTTATGGGATTGCTAAGTAGATCCAGTTAATGAGATAAATTATACTATTTTAGCTGTACTTTATAGAAATCCAGATGAAAAGCATTTTTTAATTGGAAATTTTAGGAACAGTTCTTGTCTTGCATGATCTAACACTCCCTAGTGGATGTTGCAGTGGAAGTGGTGAAGCAGGATGTCCATTTAGTCACAGGGTGGAAATATTCGTTGTCCCATGGTCTCAGGGACAGCCCCAGAAGAGACATGTAGTCCTTAATGCTGAGCTTCATACATGCGTTTTTTATTGTGAGAGCTAAATACTTAGGTCTGGCGTTCATATACCAAATACCAAACACGTTGATGAGGCAGGGCAGCTAAATCAGCCAGTGAGAAATACCAAAGTCAAGCAAGGATTTGAAACATCTTCTTGTGCCTCTAATCCCATGCCAGATTGAGGTTGTTTGCTTTTGCCAAATGTGCACTCGGGTACATATAATATATCTGCATATAAATGGTTGTATGCTCATAGAACTTGTATCTGCATTTCCAGGCTTTTTTTTAACAGCATATGAAGTCCAGTCACCTTTTGAATTAACGTAAACTTTGAGAGCTCTTTGCTTGCCACTGTTATCTAAGGCCAGCTGGATGGCTTTCACTTCTGTAAACTGACTCACGGACCGTGCCAAAGGCTTTTGTGTGAAAAACTACTTCCTTTGTATTTATTTTTACTTTTTGTATTGTTTTTTAATATTTTATTTGGAACCCATTACTTTGCACTGTCATTTGATCTCCCTTAGTTTTTTTCATTGAAATGAGACAATAAATAATATGTATTTGCATGGCAACAGCAGGCACAAACAGCCCTCAAGACAAGAATATACCATGACCACATGTATTATATGCCGGCAGAAGCTAGGGTTGGTCTTCTTAGAGGGTGTCACCTACTGGGAGACTGGGGTCAGCCTGGGCACCCTGTTGCTGCAAAGCAGTCCCAGTCCCAGTAATGGGAGCAGAGATGCAGCCTGTGATTGTGAGAAGCATGGGGTTTTACCTGGGGGTTGGGAAACTGCAGAGGGAATTGTCTTAGAGCTGAGATGTTTTTCAGACCTTGTTTCCCTTTCCTCCAACACGCTTGTGCAGTCCATGCTTTAAAGCCTTAAAGAAAGGGATTACTCTGGAAATGCGAAAACAGGATGACAAATAGTGGCATTTTGCAGACAGCGTGAGTGAAGACAATAAAATCTATATATCCTTTGTTCCTGATGGTTTGATACTTTATTTATATTCACATTACAATCACTGAGAAAAATTCAGAGCCACGCTGCTAACTTCAGTGCTAATTATACCACATCTGGATTTGGCTCAGCCAGTCCACAGGCACATCAGTGCAACAAGATGATATGGGCAGAAACCTGAAGCAAGGTGCAGCATTCACAGTTCATCAGTTTTCTGCCAGTGTCGTTAGACAATATCAATTTTTAGATTCTGCCCAACCCTAAGCTCATTTCTGTAATATTTACACTGTCAATTTATCCACAACACTGATGCACTAGAGCAGAACTCCCAGAACCAGTGGTTACTGGATACCAAAATTGCATATTTTTTTCATTCTGGCACTTAACAGGCAATGCTTTTACACAGAAAAACGTTTTAGTAAACAAGTGCCCTAAAATAAATTCTGTGCTAAGAGAGAGAGAGATGCTAACCAAATATTTATTTCAAAGGTGATTCTTTCTTTCCTTGGGGAATAAGGCAGCTAACAGGTGGAAGGTTATTAAAATCATAAGAAAGATAAGCAGGGCAAAAATTTGTCCTGGATATTGCATAGGATAATCAGAAAAATATTATAGGTCAAATTCTTACATTGTTTGACCTCAGGAATTAAGGTAGCTCCAAATAGAAGTAGTGCTAAGATTTCAGTGTTTAGCTCTGTTTGGTATAGGTCACTTTTTTCATTTAGCACGAACTATACTTTACTCAAAATTTGTGTGATTAATGCATTGGTTTAGCTTCCCAATGTGCACTGCTGCTAGGCAGATTCAGATATTATTTATTTTTATTAGTTTATAATATGTCAATTTTTCTTGCTTATCTGTCAGCTCCCACAAAAATACATAAATCAAAAATATAGCAATGTGGACACTAACAAGGCATAATTATTGTAGGGTCTGTCCCCTTTTAAAGAAAAATACAATTACCTACCAATATGTTGCTGGGATTAGGTCAGAATTTGCATAATACTGACTCATATTTTCTTAACAATTTTAACATCAGACAATAGGTTTTGCAAATCTATATTCCTTTCCTGTTTTTCAGTTTTATTTTTCAGGCTAAAATAATAAGAAGCTCAGTCAAAACAAGATAATTATTGCAGTCTATCCCCACAGAAAACTTTAATTACTCCATGGCATGTTTCTAGGATTAGGTCAGATTTTTATAAGGCTGATTTAAAAAAAAAATAACAATAGGCAATTAAGTCTGCCAAACTATAATTTATTACAGTTAAATTGATTCATTTTTCCATGGATAAATATTTAATAGAAAATAACTCAATCACTGCAGGAGATTAAAGAAGACTTTTTACCTCAATACAATCTTAGAAAAACAGCAGACAGTTTTCTGTTCTTGGCTGTAATACCAAATAGCATCAAGGTAAATGACAAGATGAAAATTGTTGAAAATTTTTAACTTCCGTGAAATAATAGCTGCTAATGTATAGGATTATAAAACCCCCAGTAGCAGACTATGTAACAAATAGATCCCTCCTGAAATACTGAAAACTATGGTTGGGATCTAGGGTTAAATAACCGTGATATATTTATAGAGGGCAAGGGATCACCATAAAATAAAGCAGCAAATAGTAAAGAAGTCAATGTAAAAGAGAGGCCAGGGATTTAGGGTATAGAGATCATAAATTTTCATCGATATAAACAGTCCATGTACCTCAGGAGCTGAGTTTTAGCTATAATTTCAGGTCTGACCTATAGGCTTTTGGTGTTCACAGTGCATGCACGATCAAGATGCCATCCGAGGAGGTGAAAAAAATGTTTCAGATCTGTGTGATTTACTCATTTAATCATCCCCAAATCCACCCCAAACACAACAATACTGTGTCGAATATCAGTACTTGAGAAGATTTTATTGTCCCACTAAATTACATTTAATTCTTACTATAACATCTCATATAAACAAGAATAGTGAATGATTTCCTCCCCAGTGTGTTCTTTGGGAGGCAGGAAAAGGTTGTTATATGGAATGCATAGATCTGGAAAAGGTCACCTTTTCTCTGTCCCTCATATGTCCAGAATGAGCACAGATACCTTCAGTTGAAACAGACGGTTTTCTGCTTTAAGGTGATATTTTCTGGTTTAAAATAATAATTATGAAACCACCACAAAGAACCATTTGAGGCTTTTAGCTTTTTACTAATTGGTTTGAAAGAGAATTCTAAATGATTTCCAAATGACTTAAATGATTTGGCTAAAGAGCATCTTATTACAAATGGGCTGAGTTGAAAACATTGTGTCAGCACTAAATGAGGCTTTTTTTTCCCCCTGCTTTTCTCTAATGGGCAGATCGGAACGTGTAAGGCACCCTCCCTGCAATGACTTTTAAATGGGCTTTGGATCAAGCCTTTATTTAGACGATGTTTTCATTTTAATGGAGTTTACCACACTGCAATATTTGCCATTACTGCAGTCCTTGCAGTATTCCCAATCCTTTGAATCTTAAATCCTCCAAACAATGTGGGCAAACTTAAAACTGGTTTACAATAATTACCCAACTGTCTTAGAGCAGCTGACTTCAAGCCTGTCAGTGGCCCTGCTTTGGTACTGATGACAGGTTGCTGCAGAATTTCTGACACGGGGACTGGTCCAGTAACCCTTAAGCAAGAGATAAATCCTTACACGCATGAGTAATCACATTAGTTTCATCAAAACCAGTTGCATAAATTACACAACCTGAGGAACTGCCTGCAACCCAGTGCCAACCTACCATTTACCTGCCTAAAGTTCATTGCTCGTATTATGCCAAGGTTTTAGAAATTCTATGATGCTTATGAAGAGACCTCTCTCCTGTGCCAGTCCTAACGAGGTGGACGAATCACCTGTAAAGCTAAAGTGTAAGTACTGTTTTTCAAATACTGAAATATCTGAAAAGATAGCCAAGAGCTTGGCGGGCGAATGGTAGAGCTTTTATTCCCAGCCACTAGGTCGCACTGTTGTATAGAGAACAACCTCTCCTCTGTCATGCTGCATGCAAACAGCCTCATGCTGTGCAGAACCTTGTAAATACTGTTTTACAGTTTTCACTAACAACAGAAGTATATGAGATCAAGAGAGGAAGACTGGCATTTGGAAATCTTTGCTTTCTCCTCAAAGGCAGGTCCGGGTCCTGGTTTCAGTTAGGTGTTTTTGTTCTGTGTAAGGTGCCCTGAAAATAACCATATTTTGGAGAGTGTGTGTGGGAGGAGAAGAAGCTGCCGGGGGACAGGTTTGGAAGGGGCAACCAAGCTGTTCTTCTTGAAGAATTCTTGACTTGACACAAATGTTCCTGAAGACCCATCTAAAGCTGCCATGGGCCTTCCTATATATGTAAATTCTGAACATGTGCTCCCTGTTTCCTACCTGATTTGGCACTGTTTGATGGTCCAGACAATACAAAAGCACACATCAATTACTTCCCTATGTACATTACAGACTCTGGGCAATCACAAACATTATATACTGTTCACGTGTGAACAATTAAGTATAGCTGTATTATTTAGCCATTCTTTCCACTACCATTGTCCAAAGTAAATTTTTCCTTGAAGTATAATATGTTTTTAATTTAGGAAGCAGGGTTTCTTTAACCTATTTGACAGTATGCAAACCATCTTAAAGGAGGTTTTATGCTATTTCCACTCTGTGTGCTAACATAGCTCCCCACCCAAATGTGAGCTGTGTTTTATCAAGCAAATTACTTACAGAGGATTTTGTTCAAAAAGATGTTGAGTTCATTCCTTTACCCATATTTGCTTAGCTCTGGTGTAAATCTTTTTGTATTTTGCTCTGTGGATTAACACCTCTCTCATCCTCTCACTACCCCTCTCTTTAGGGCAGAAAGCTGAGACAATAATAATGAGGAGCAGAGCTGGTGGCTCCTTCCATCCTGAAGCTCTGGGAGGGAATAGGTCATCCCAAAGGACTAAGGAGTCTGCACTGGGTTAGTTTAGTTGGCCAGCTACTAGTCTTACATTTGGGAACTATCTGCTTCAGGTTTTGACTCTCTCATTAACAATTTTTCTGCCTGCTAATTATATTTACTTCTCCAACACCAGAGAAGACAGGAAAGTTCCCCTTAGAAGGTCACCTAGATGAAAATAAACTTCACTGATTACAAGAACATGTGTTGCATGCAATTAACCCGTTACTGTGCCCTGCAAAGGAGAAAGCTGATATGAGGGGAAAAGGACAGAATAAAAGGAGAGATATCTAATAGACTGAAACAGAATTTTATCTACTGGCCTTTTTAATTTGGGGCTGAGAAACTTTTTGCCACTGATCAGGTACAGTTACCTCTTCCACTCTGCTCAAATGAAGTTAATAATCCTACTTAATTTCACCTAATATTTATATAGAATTAATATTTTTTCATAGGATCACGTGCACATACCCATCTTTATTGCAGAAAATAACAGAAGTGAATATTCTACATTAGAATTCCCCTAATGTTTAATTGCACTTGCTTTCATATACACATGTGCAATTTCACAAGTATTTTACAGTCGGGCAGGGTTGCCTGCATATTTGTGGAGAGTGAATCTGCAGTTTCATTGGCAAGTATTCTCACATGAACATGCAAATGTGCAAGTGTTTATCTTTAAACTGTATGCTCATCCAACCAGGGAACCAAAAAACTGCTATAATCTCTCTGACCAAATGTAACTGAGCACTGGGGACAGAGTGGTGGGTACTCGTAGAAAGTGATTTGTGCTTAGCCCTGGAACTTGCATATTTCCCCTGGGGAAAAAAAAAAAAATTGGGCTAGCACATAGCCTGATATGTCAAGTGTGAATCAGTCTGTGTTGTAATAAAACAATCAAGTGTGAATCAGTCTGTTTGTAATAAAACAACACATAAGGGAGGGTATTTGCTCCCCCCAGAACTTTTTCTCTATTAGCATGGTATGGGCAACGTAAGAGGAGATAGCAGAATTGTGGCACAGCAGTTTCCAAATGGGGGGAGTTTTTAGTCCCTAGAATAAAAGGAACCTGCCTTCTGTGGTGTTTATTTCAGTATGAGCTCCATTTGAGTGCAAGTATCTTTATTTACAATTTTCTTCATAGGAACAGGGCCTTTGTTAGAAGTAGCTAAAGGAATACATGATTTTTACTGCCACATCCACAGTGATCTTTGTAGATCCAGGGGTTTCATACTTTGTTTGAGAAATCATTGCACGTAAAATAAACAGTAGCATTTTCTTTTATTTTCTTAGGAAAATACTACTCACTGTTTCTATTTTCTGAATGTACAATAAATACATTATTATTTCTTTTCTTTTTACTAAATTTCTTAAACAGAAAGGGACATCTTAAAGCAGACTGTATTTTAATGGTCACACGACATTCATAGTTGAATACATTGCCCCAGTACAAATACAGAAGCAGAAATAGCACATGTGTTCACAACCATGTTTATTCAGGGATCAGGCAGATGTCATGGCAAAGTCTTTGTCTGTATATACTATACAGCAGGACCCAGCTGTGAAGGACAAATCTGAAGTGAGGAATATTTCTTGCCTTACTCAAATGAAACTTCTGTAAATAAGGTTTTTTCTTGGTTGATACATACATGCATAATGAAAGATTGTATTCATAGCATGTATGTCTGTAATGTCCTGCTAGCTTGGATCCTGACTGTAAGCACTAGGTAGGCTGTAGGCTCTGCACATTAGGTCTGGTGCTGTTTGGAGTGGGTCCAACTGTTGTGAGTGAAAAACTGCATATACCTGATGGGAATGACTTGAGACTTGAGCTGTGGCCAAAAGGCAGTATGGATGTAACTGGTTCAAGGCCCTGGGGTCTGAAAGCTGGGACATACAGCTTTCAAATAAACACAAGCTTATTCAGTGATTCTCGTGTAAACAACCCATAGAAGACAGTGTAAAGACACACAAACTCACACACACATCTGTTCTTTTCTGCCTTAAAAAAAAAGTGAAGTGAAATAGTCCAGCCCACACTGATGTAGCATTTGTGCTAATTAATCTTTAAAAGCTAATGGATACGAGCAATGTATGAGAAACACATATCAGAATATAATGGATATGAATTTAGACAACAGCTCCTGCATTTAATGCTGAACATTTTTTATATAAAAAGTGGAACACATTTATGAGAAGTGAATGCAGGATGTATATGACAAATTATACTGCAATTAATGCAACCGATCACAGGCCTTTATTCCTACTTCCCCAGTCATTTTGATATAGTTTCTCCTGGCTGAAGGTAGTTTATATTTATCAAAATAATTCTCTATCTCTTCTGTTTTCATTCTCTTTTAGTAGAAATAATCAACTGACTGATGGTTAGAAAATTAGCCCAGGGAACTCTCTTTAGTTTGCACTCTCTTTCTCTCTCTCATCTTGCTAAACCGGTGAGCAAATTTAACCTGTGACTCTCTCACACACTCATCATTAGACAAGCCTGTTTCCATCTCATTTTTAGAGTAAGTTTGTGTAGGATGTGACTGCATTTTCATATTAGAATTCAAGAGGGCACGTGTGTGTATACAGCACTGTGTATATTATGCATACAAAGTTATTGTTCAAAAGATTTCTATCATCTATTCCCTTGTAACACCTCTATACTTGAAACACGGTGCTGTAATGTGCCTGTACCAATCAGAAAACTGAACAATCATAACCTCTTGCTTACATCTAAGCAAAAATATTTCAACTGTCGCATCAACAGAGTAAATCCCATTTTATTGAGTATACTCAGAATATAAAAATGATAAATGCTAACAATTAGATGTGAGTCGTGTGTTTTGCAGGGCTTTAGATTCTGAGCATACAGAGTTCTGTAAGCCTGACCTTCCAGAGCCATCCATGGTATACAGCAAAGAGCTATGTAAGCAGGTTATGGAAATGTGTGATTAACCCTTGTCAAGGTGGACAGCCAAATGAATGCTTGCTGGATTTCTCATTAATAACTTTTAGGTCTAACTTGCTTAAATATTTATTCTCTTTCCATACAACAAGGACCTAAAAAACCATTGTCTTAGAAATTCTATATGCATTTTTTTTAAGATTGTGGCAATACAAAAGCAGGCAAATATTATCTCTGAAAAGCATGCGTTTCTCCGAAACCCAGAGCTGTGTTTCCAAGTCTGAAAAGGCTTGACACACAACTTGACCTTATGAAGGCACTCCTCAGGCAAGCTACATACCTGTGACCAGTTATCCCTCTTTGTTATAAAACAGAGAGACACCAAAGCCTTCAGATGTAGGTAGGAATACAGAGGACTTTCCACTTTTTTCCCTACTGATCTTACATGGCACTAGCCTGTTCTGTCTGTGACCATCAGCAGAGCAGAGAAAATGTCTAGATCCTAGGATTAAAAAAACTCCTGGACACCAGGTAATAGTCAGTTGTTAACAACAAGTACATATGATGAAGGCAGGAACTTTGGATGCTGTCCCCGGGTCCCATTAAGCTTTCTTTAGGTTTTTGTCACCCGCAGGCTCATTCTGTGGGAATTTAATAATGCAGATCTTTATGTTTCAGTATTTGCTTGCTAGAAAACAGAAGGATCCTTCTGTCATACTCCTCTTCTGACTGCAAAGCTGTTTGAGCACACCATGTCACATTAATGACAGAACTGGGGAACTGGCTATAAAAATTAGGGAGTAGGAAAACTCCTTATTTTCTGGCCTCATAAGATTCTTCTAATAAAGCAAAAACAATACTTTGGTTCCTTTCACTTGGCTGGAGGTGGGAAAAGCCATATATATTCCTTCCTTTAACTTGAACTCTGCTTTTGGACCTTCTGTGAATAATGTGAGTCCTTGTTCATCATTTACCAAGCAGCAGCGACACTACTATGATATGACTTAGTTTTGCTACTGCCTAGAAATGTGTTTGTTTTATGTGTCATTATCCATGCTTGATCCACCGAAGAAACAGACATCAGAGTCTGTTCTGATCTTAAAAAGCCTGGCTCAAGTTGTAGAGATGCATGACTTCAGCTCACTCTGCACCACAGTCCATATAGCAGATGTTCTACAAAAATGCAGGACTTTTAAGTCCAGCACTTAAAAAAAGTGAAACTAAAGAGTGTCTTTAATTTCAGCCTCAGGGCCCTGCCAGGCGAGCAGCTGCTGAGGCACTTGTGCTGCTGCCTGCAGGCTGGGATGGGGAAGACCCGTGCACCGGCAACGGCCCAGGAGTCTGCAGCTTGCTCCTTGGCCTCTGAGTGCGTTTAAGCAGAAACCTTGGATTGTCGTCGCAACAAACCACAGATCCTCCAGCTAGCACAGAGACAGTAATGTTCCTAGGCTTGAAATCATGGTTCCCTCTCAACTGTGCTCCTCTCTGAACTGAGACAAAGTTTTGCTATGTCTGGGAGCGGTGCGTCCTCTCTCTGCAGCAGCTCTCAAAAATGTGTTGTCTAGGTTAAGCAATAGGTTATGTCCTGAAACAGGGATTTTCCAGGCCATTTGGGCATTTGTGGGACCATCAAGAAAATCTTAATGCCAACAGGAGTCCAACTCTATTTTGGAATGAATCCAATCTCAATTAGCAAAATCTTGCCAGGTCAGAGAATAAGGGTTTTTTTTTCTATCCCCCTCTATTTTTATAGCTATCTTCCCCAAATCTGAAGATGTTTTTCTGTCCTGTGGGAATTAAGATGCGTGGCTAGTGGGAGTCAGGTTGGGGAGGTGATGGATGCAAAGAGGTGGATTTGCTTGTTAAAGAGTGGGTAGGCAGAGAGCAGAAGCTTGATAGAGACTCCAGTTTGACTTCCCAGGGATAAACACATATTTTTCATTAATAGTTACACATGAGCTAACTGAATCCCCTTTTCTAGATGTCCCTTCTTCATGCTAACATTCTCTACCAATGAATATAAATGACTAATCTAATCAGTTTCCCTTAACCACCTCAACATATCTTATGTTGAAATTGAAATGCCTACAGCCAAATTTATTTCAGTGCTGACCCCTACCCCTTCCAACATACCTTATTTTGAAGCCTAATATGCCTTTTCTCATAGCTTTTATTTATAGGCTTTATTTTCAATTGTATGCTTTTCAATACCTCAAAAAATACAGGACGCCCTTTTGCATCTGCAATTCTCCTTCACATTTCACAGGTGCATCTTGAGGCACACAGAAAGTACAGGATTTAACCAAACTCCACACAATATTAGGAATAAAATCAAGCTTTCAGACATCCAAAACTGGTCTCTGGCATTCCTCTGTTTGGAAGTTGGCCTAGCATAATGTTTTATGTAAAGAGTTATTTGCTGTGTAGAGGTGAGCTCAAAAGCCCCTGAAGTCTATGCTCATACGTATGAAGTTGGGCCATAATAAGTGTATATGTGTGTGTGAGTGTATACCCCCAGGGAACAGTGGAGAAGTTATTAGTTAGGTAAGAAGGTATAATAAAGTATTCAGGCAGGAACAGCCACCTTTCCAGAAGGAGCAGCATGGGAAAGAGCTGATGAGGACTTTAGATGAAAGGACTTTGTATAAATGTAAATGCAACTACCAGGGATAGGATGAGTGGAAAGGATGGAAATACCCTGTGGAGTCTTATAAATACTGTTGTCAGAGAGTGTAGTGTTAATGGAGATGTTGTGATCAATGCTAGGTTAGTTGGGGGCTGAAAGGTAATTTTTTTCTTGTAAAAAGGAAGCATGCTGGAAATTATGTTTTAAAAAAATAAATCAGATTTCTTTGACAAGATCTGTTTTCCATGAAACTATGTTGACTTTGATCGTGCTGCAATCCCTTAATTCTTTAACAGTTTTGTTTTTTATCAGCATTTCCATGCCTTTGAAGATGACTAATATTACAGTAACTGTTCATGTCTGCTTCCTAAAACTTTCTTTTTATTTTCTTTGAAAATGCCTCTAAGCTGTAAAAAAGTGCTTTAAAAAAGAAATTTAAAAAAAAAATAAAATTGGGAAGCTTGGGAATGTTTTCTTGTCTATATTTAGCTCACTGGAGCAGGCTTCCAGGGCCTTGCTAGTTATCCAAAACCTGTGCTCTAGCAAGGTGAGACTTCCAGCCTGAAGAGATTTGAGACTGTATATTCAGTCCCTAAGGGAATAGGTGTACACGCTTGATAAAAACCCTTATGTGAGAACCGTAGCCTTGGACAAATGTCCCCTGAGGGAAATGTTTCCTCCAGTTCACGTACCCCTATTTAGTGTTAGAAGTTTTCGAGTGAAGATCAATAACCTGCAAATAAACCTGAGGAGTTTAGCTTTGTATCAGGTTTTGTTATTTCTCCTGAAACTCAAGAATCTGACTGTAGAGCACTGGATGCATCAGATAAATGTGTGTTTTGTTGTAGCTCACTGTTATTTGAAAGAACCCATATCAAAACCCTGCCTTTCTCAGTTTGTCCAGTCTAATTTGGGTCAGTAATCAGAGTCTGAATTACTGTTAGTCTCTTTGTCTTCATTCACTCCTAACACTTCCAGTGTGTAGCTTAAATAGAGCCCTCATATGCTGAAAGCATTTGGAAAAGCTCATACATCATTCATCCAGAGAGGAGAAATGAAGTAAGAAGGAAAGGAGTGTCTTTGTTTCTTCACAAGGACTGAACGCAGTACCGAGAGACTGATAATAATGTTACCATTTAGACAGAGACATTATTAGAAATGCAAATTCAGACTAGGAAACACTGACTATCTCTCATTTTCAAAAGTAATTTTTACCAGATTTGCTTACGGATTCGTTAGAAACATAATCCCATTAATGATGCTATTGCTTCTTATTGATGGCAATGACAAAATGCAAAAGAATTGTTCCAGCCCTTTTTTTTAAGAACTATAGCTATCTTTTCACCCATGTGTTCAGAGTTCTCATTCAGAAAAGATGCATTTATATCATCATATGGTAGAGTCTTGGCAATAATAACATCTCAATTGCCAGAATACACTTACAATGGGTGGCTCTGGTTCTGAACACTCAATTAAGTGCATTTTTTCTTACATGGTCCCTGTGGTACATTAAGTTTTACTGATATCTAATAGCTTCAACATCTCTAAGGGAGCTGGCCTTGATTTCATTAACCTAAAAGATTGAAGAACAAAAGGCATACATTGCTGACAGGTTAAAAATTCCTTAACAAAGGTATCTTAATTGCTTTCTTATTTCCCTTCACATTTGCTGCAGTAACCTCCACTGCTCATTCAAAAGGTATTATTTTTGGACTCAGTAATTTTCCATGAAGGATGTCTTGTTAGGTTTTGTAGCTGTTGGTTGGGTATTTTTTTTTTTTTTGGTTGAGAAAGATCTGAACAAAGTTGTAGATTGTGTTAAAGGTTAGAACCTTTCCCTCCCTCTTCAAAAATCATCTGTCTGTCTGCCTCACTCCCTCTCTCTGTCAGAGTGACTATTAAAGCTAAAGTAGTGTGCAGTGATACATACGTGATAATCAACGACTTTGGCCTAAGAGCTTATCTGTTAACAGTGTCAAATGCTATCTGATAATCAATATAGCTGCTCTTGTGTTATGTGCCCATGTTTCTGGAGGCGTGACTGTTTGTTTGCAGACACACGTTCTGCTTTCTATCCTTTTGCCTCTTGGTGGTTGTCAGCCTCCATATCTTTCAGCAGGTTTCATTAAAACCCACCTATGGCAGTCAGAAGAAACCTGCAGCTTTGGCAGATCCCCAAGCCTTAGAGAGCTGTGTAAACTGTGTAAAGCTATTTAAGGCTAAGAGTCCCACAAAAGAACCTCCAAATGTCTGCTCCGTATACTAAGGAATTGTGGAGGAAAGAGATTTCTTGAAATGAATATGCTGCTGTTCTCAATTCCTGTGGCTACCGTACAGCAGTCCTACTTTTTTATCCTTATCACGCACCTCTGTTTGGCAGCATAAAGACTAGGAGTCCTTTGTTTCCTAGAGATGGAAATAACACCAATAAGTTATCTCAGGATAAAGGGATGAGTTGTAATCTTGCTGATTTTTAAGATGAAAATGAACCAGTGTGATAGTAAAAGCATTTCTCTTTTTTCCCTTTTGCAGTTTTAAGGCATATCAGAATAAGTGTATATATTTATGAAGGTGAAAATGTTCTATAGGGTTTTGCAGTGATAAATACCTTGCAATGACACAGCCAATGTAGAGCAGGCAGTTTGAGTGTCAGGGGAAGCATTAGGTATTTCTGATATCACACCTCTGTGTGGGTAATTTGCAGGTTTGTATATATTTCAAGTTTCATTGTTCCACTTGACTTAAATATTTCTCCCCTCACCTCTTTCTTTCTCCCCGTGTGAAAGTTTCAAATGCCAAAGGGATATGACTGAGGGGCTGTTTGGGAGATACGGTGAAACATGAGAAATTATCAAATTTGGAAAGCATTCTGGAAAACTGTAGGATAAATTTCTGTTCTCTGAGCTGAGGAGATCTCAGGTGCAGGAGAATGATTTGGCCATGAATAATGCTGTGCCTTCCAAATTTTTTGGACTGGGGAGCATCACCCAACCAAGCTTTGCCCCCTGGCATGTAGCTTTAGCTGGGGAACTGCTGATCAGTGCACAGACTGTGTGTTACAACTGGCTGAATCCCGCAGAGCAGCAATGTGCCTGTGTGCTGCGGTCAATTCAAGATTACTGCTTTGAGTAAGTACCAGAAAACTAAGAATTCACATAAGAAAATATAGTGTCCCTTACAAATGCAGCTTTAATGGCTGTGACAGGGCAGTTTCTTTATAAAGCGAAAGTAGAAGTGTTTTGCCTTGCGACACAACTGGCTCTCTTCAGGTTTGGTGAATTCTCTTCTTCCTCATTTTGTGGATGTTGCTCATTTGGGCCCTGCTGTCTTGTATCCTGCACTCAGTTAAGTGCTCCTCAGCAAGAGACTGGCTGAGAGAAGGCCGACAGCATCCTGGTTTGTATCAGGAATAGTGTGGCCAGCAGAACTAGGGCAGCAACTATCCCCCTGAACTCGACAATGGTGAGACTGCAACTCAAACACTGTTCAGTTTTGGGCCTCTCACTTCAAGAAGGTCATTGAGGGCTTAGAGCATGTCCAGAGAAGGACAACAAAGCTGGCAAAGGGTCTAGAGCATGTGTCTTATGAGTAGTGGCTGAGGAAACTGGGGTTGTTTAGCCTGGAGAAAAGGAGGCTGAGGGGAGACCTTATCACTCTACAACTACCTGAAAGGAGGTCGTAGCGAGGTGGGGGGCTCGGTCTCTTCTCCCAAGTAACAAGCAGTAGGACACAGCAAAATGGTCTAAAATTGCACTAGGGGAGGTTTAGGTTGGATATTAGGAAAAATTTATTCCCTGAAAGGGTTGTCAAGCACAGGAACAGGTTGCCCAGGGCAGTGGTTGAGTCATAATCCATGGAGGTATTTAAAAGACATGTAGATGTGGCACTAAGGGACATGGTTTAATGTTAGGTTAATGGTCAGACTCAATTACCTTAAAGGTCTTTTCCTACCTAAGCAATTCTATGATTCTGTGATTCTAACAGAACCAAACAGATTAAAGTTTTAAGAAATGATCTGCTAAGGACTGAAAAATTGTATTATTCTTCTTGCCTAAATAAAATGCTGAGGGTTAGAGCTCCAGAAGTCTCCTTTTTTCTAACAGTATCATCTGTTTCCTAAAGATGCATGGAAGCTACATCTTGTTTTTTTTAATGGAGAGGGGGAACATTGCCCCTCATGAGGACAGCAGCAGCACTTTGGCACTGTTGAGATCTGGGATGCTTTTGAGTGGAGGAAGGCAGCCTGCTAGGAGGCGGTGGTGGGGAGGGAAAGCCTGGGTGGAGAAGCATTGGTGGTGCAGCCTCAGGGCTTGCCAGCCACCCTGGGAGAACAGCTGGAGAGAAACTGCTCTTTGCTTTCCTCCAGAAACATTTTCTGCAACACATCAATGTCTGCGCCAACACATTCCCGTGATTAGTGTGGTGGTCTTTTAGTACTGACCTCTACTTAGTGTTCAGCTTGACATATTAATCTTCACTGAAGTAAAAGTTAATTCTAGAATAAACTTGTTAAGTCCTCTATTTTCATTAGCTCCACTTGCTGCGAATTCTTCTGGGATGGATTCTGTTGTCATGAAGCTGAGTTTTCATGGGCTGGAGTGGGATCACAATTAGGCTTTTACTGGATCTTAATTGACTCCATGGTTGCTCTCTTTGGGAAGGATGTTTAGGCAACCCTAAAAAACCTTCTGTACCATGTGTGTAAAGATGGAACATTTGCAGGTGTGCAAATATTTTTCACATGAATGTTTTTCAGTGGCAGCATGAGTAGCATGAACCTAACCTTTTCTCCAGATTGGACACCACCTTTTTTTGTGATTGCTCCGTCACTATAAATGGATCAGAAGATAATATTTTAATAGGTTTTGAACTAGCCTAGAAAGTATAGTAGAAAAATATCTGTGTGGCTCCTAAACAATTAAATATAATGGATTTGAGTGTATCAAAATAATGTAATTTTCCCTTACATTTTGTTTCCAAGAGAATGTAAATTCATTCTGGATAACTTCTGTGGAATGTTACCATTTTCACTCCTACAGATTTTACTCGGGATTATTTCATGAGGCTATGTTAATAGACTTGTTTGGAGGATCTTATTGGAAACCATTAGCCTAGAAAAAACATCTGGCTCTCTTGTTAATTGTTCCTATCTTTAGATGAGCCAGGTCCTTTAGAAGAGAGCCTAGCTGCTTCCCTGGAAAGTTAATCACTGCTCATCTTTCCAAATTGCACTTCTTGGCTTCTTTTTCACTATTGCACATGGTGATGATGAAGCCATGGTGGGCTTTGTTTTCAAAAGAGCAAAACATATGAGCATGTTTACACAGCCATGTCAGAAGCAGAGGTATGCAAGACCTACTATTTCTATAGTTGACAAGATAGTCTCTGATTCTGTCCCTGCTCAGTTGAAAGGAGAAAGCATTTAAAAGAAAAACACTAATTTTTAAATTGCTCTTTCTTCAAACTAATTCAAGTAAGTACGTAAGGGTTTTCACTTTGCTTTCCAGAAAAAAGATGGCTTTTCCAAAGACACAAAAACACAAATGTAATCTATTATAGCTCATCTTCTTGAAATTAACGTTTTTAGTATCTGGAAGTATTTGAATAAAAGAAATCTTGCGCTGTCTGATACCCTGCTCCAAATGCCAACTCCAGAGAAATCTCTCTATGTGCTGTAACCTCGATTCTCTTCCCCATACCCCACTCTGTAATCTGTATCCATGGTAATACATTACTGTTTCCAGCAGCCAAGGGGTTTGGGGGAAATTATGGGAAGAAAAATCTTTCACTGTTAAAGTTGTGGTAAAATGTCATCAGTTTGACAGAGAGATAGAACGCTTTCAGTATGAAGCCCCAAACAAATTGGAATTTGGTTTGTTTCAGGTTTCATTATAGGCTTTGAAATATTGAACCTAGGATCATCAAAACATTTTCTTGAGTTTGCTTTTACACAGACCTTAGGCCCAGTTTCAAAAGAGTCTGGGCCCAGTTTTGAGCAGTTTATGGGCTGACTTTAACATAAACCAGATCACACTTAGTGGACTTGGATGAAATTCACTCTGAACTTTTAAGTGGGGTTGAACCTAAAAGTGAAATTTTGTGAGTGAGCACCCAAGCAAACTGGAACTAAAAAAAGTTAGCAAAACACTGCACATTGATTCTGCATAACTTCAAACAACAGGATCTGGCATCCTAAGAAGAACTCAATAAAAGCTTAAAAATGAGTTAAACTTTTTATTTCATTTGGGAATTTTGCTTTTTTTTTTTAAATAAACAGAGTAAGCACTACATCAAACAAATTATTGAATGCAACCTGAGATTCCAGTGATGTCTGGTATAATTTAGGTGGCAAGAGAATGTCATATAAAACCTTTAGGAGAGGATTTTCAAAAGCTCTTAGCATTGATTTAGCTTGTCTGTGTTTAAAATTAATGGGAGTTGTATTATTGATGTCTCTAGAAGTACTATCAGCCCAATCCTGGACATTTGTGGAAAACCCATGACTAGTATACAAAGGTAGTTAGGTCCTAAGTGATGTAGTCAGTAGATAGCTTCTGCCTGAAGCAGTTATGGTTGCTTTGTAGCTGAGGAAGGACCTTAGGTTTCTATCCTGAATATGGCTGCGATGTTAAGGGTTTTATTTACTTTCTAAAAGTCACCATTTCTCTTAAAACTGGAAATACTATGTTTTGTTCTCAGAAAGACTTTTGTGAAAAGCTGGATAAAACTGGATATGTGTTTTTTGAAAACAATATTATCAGTCCCTGAACTGCACTTTATTTCTACATTATTAGCCAAAAGGTAGGCAAGATCATTAAATCTCAGACCCAGAATTCTTACATTAGGCAGTCTCATCAAAGTCCATGTAAGCAGGATTTCCTGTGTTATTTCTTTGATAAAACTGGCCAGAATGTGAATTTATTGTATTTTGCCTCTCCATTTCTCTAGATGAGATCCTGTCAGCCCAACTTGGCAGTTTTGTTTTTTTTTTTTCTACTTCAGGACACCAAACTGTTTCTAATTGTTTTCTTTTCCTGCCACACTCTTTTCCTGCTATTGCTCATTTCTGATATTGATACCTTGCTTCCCTTCTTCTGTCTAATGATGTACATGTCAAAGCAGACCACCTTTCAAAGCTCCCTATGAATGAAGGGGGGAGGGTGCAAGCCAGCAGCAGTCAATCTTTGAAACATTGAAATACGGAACTTCTGAGTGTGAGCACAATGGCAATTGTCCAATTAAGACAGGAGTCAGCAGCAATTGATGTAAAGTAGGTTCTGTGTTTGGTGACAAAGGGAGCTGAGTCTTCAACATTTACCACTTTAATAATTTTTTAAAAATTATTTTTATTATTATGGCTTTTCAAGCATTGCTTTTAATCTTTGTAGTCTAGCCAGCAAGTCATTTGCATCTTGTCTTCATGGTTGACTTAGTTTGCCTAAAAATATTTTTATTAGGAAATTTGTTAATAAGCTGGCCTTTTGGTTTAGGAACATCCAACTGGAATGAACACAAGGTCATATGCCATACCTTCCATGTTTAAATTAAAACATATGTAAGAGAGGGAACTTATATTTAAAATATAGTTTTAGCATCATAAAACAGAGGGCCCAAAGGTTCTGTAAGACCTATATGCTGTGAACACACAAGATCACTATCTTAATGCCTTCCTCAGTAAACAATAATTTTACAGTGTTATGCTATTTGAATAGTATTAATTTAGACAAAGACACACAAATATGACTGTCTAAAATTACAGTTACCTATTGTTTTAACTAATCTGGGTAGAAGACCCATTTTCCTAAGTACTGTAAAACACAGGAATGTTTGCAGTCCTGCAATTCAATTCATATGGACAAAAGAGGACTAGTGCAGAGTGTCACTCAAACCATTTGGGACTGCACCAGCCTAGATGGAGACCTACCCTGAGGCATCAGATAAACAAATAGTAGGAAGATGTGAAAGCTGATTCTAAGGTTACTTGATCATTGACTTCTGAAGTAGCTTTCAGCACAGCTTAGAGGTCCCAAATCCTTTGCAATTATAATAAAAGAATAAATGAGACACAGAATTAAATAACTTGTCTGTGATAGCTAACTTTTGGAGTAAATTTTGGGAGTAATTTTTACCTGAAATTGTAAACTTGCATAGTAATTTAGAAGCTGCAACAAAGGTCTTTACAGGTAAGGTAAAGAGGTGATTTCTCACTACTAAGGAAGAAAGTTGGGGGAAAAAAAGTAAAAAAAAATCTTCTCTAGGTGGGACAACCCCAGTTCTCCCAACCTTTCCTCAAAAGAAAGATGCTCCAGTCCCTTTATCATCTTCATGGTCTGTCCCAGGAAGGGCCAGTATGTGCAGTATGTTCATGTCTCTCTTGTACTTTGAAGCCCAGAACAGGACCCAGCACTCCAGGCTTGGCCTCACCAGGGCTGGATAGGAGGCTAGAGAGGGGCAGGATCATGTCCCTTGACCTTCCGTCAGTACTTTGTATATGTAGTCCAAGGTAGCATTCACCTTCTTTGCCACAAGGGCACACTGCTGGCTTATGTTCAACTTGGTGTCCACCAGGACCCGCAGGGTCACTTTTGCCAACCTGCTTTCCAGGGGTGGCCTCTAGCATGTACTGGTGCCTGGCATTGTTCCTCCCCATGTGCAGAACTTAGCACTTTTCCATGAAGTTTCTGTCAGCACATTTCTCCAATGTGTTGAGGTCTCTTTGGGTGACAGCATGATCCTCAGCATATCAGCCACTCCTCCCAATTTTGTGTCATCAGCAAACGTGCTCTGCCCCATCATCCAGGCCATTAATGAAGTTGTTAAACAGGATCAGACCCAATATTGCCCCAGGGTCAATTTTACTGGCTTCCAAATTGCCTTCGTGCCCTTGATCACTGGACCTGACTGTTTAGCCAGTTTTCAATCCACCTTACTATCTGCTCATCCAGCCCAAACTTCCATCAGCTTGTCGATGAGGAACGTAACAGAGACAGGGTCGAAAGCCTTACTGAAGTCCAGGTAGACAATATCCACTGCTCTCCTCTCATCTAACAAGCCCATCATTTCATCATAGAAGTTAATCAAGTTGCTCAAACATTAACTAATTTATATGAGTCCTTCTCAGAATCTGGCTTTACTGACATAGCAGGGGTGCCGGAGAGTGAAGCAGGCAATGTACACAAATATTAAAGCAAGACAAAGAGAAGCACATGCTTATTCTCTGGTAAAATGGAGGTACAGCTCTCTCAGGACTCTGTGAGAAAACCCATGCCCTTTCCAGCTTTGCCTTTGCTCCCCCCGTGTTCCACTTCTGCTGACCTGGTTTGTGTCTTGCTTACCTACCTTTCTGGGACAGTGTTGCGTGAGCTCTCCTGATAGGACTGTGAATGTGAAAGCTTTCCAAATCAGTCAGGGAGGCCTGGCTTTTGCTAGGGTAAAAAAAAGAGCAAATAAGTGAAAATAATAAGAGTAGTACATGTCCCATCAGGAACCCAAGACTTGCTATCATAAGCTAAACCAATACTTGTCGGTGTATAGTACTCTGAATGAAAGTGGTGAACTCTTATGATAGCAGTAGTAAGATAAAGAACTTTTGCACTTCTTATTTGGGCAACAGCAAATACTTGCTCTTACTGTCAGGTCCAGAAAAAGGAATTGACTCACACTTTACTTTTTCTCCAAAAGGTGTTTATGCTTTGATAATTATCACTACATCATTTTGAAATAGTCTGTTTTGCAATAACTTCTCTGAGGGAATCTAAAAGTAGAAAAAATATTATTTATCATCATTATGATTCTAGTTTTTGTGGTTTTGTCCCAACTATCCCCTGTCACCCTTTTCCCTGCTTTCTCTTTTTTTGCACATTTTTTTGTTTCTTTTTTTTTTCTTCAAGCAATCCTCAGGCCTCTACCTTACCAGTGTTTTTGCTTTTTACTTCTGTGTTCTCTTCTTCATTTTAAGCTCTTCTTTTTTTTTGAGGGAAGGAGTTTTTTAATTTTCTGTTTTTATTTACATCAGGTTTCTTGTCTTGCCTTTATTTTTTTCTCTAAATAATCTCTTTAATTCCTCTATGTTAATACCTTTTTTTCTCCCTTCTTTTGGCTTCCTTTATTTCAGATATAGTAAAGTGAGAAGTACTCTCACTTCCCAGTTAAGGTCAATACAAGTAGAGGCAGTAAAGCATTGCCCCCTGGTTGCTTATATCCTTGCAGAAAATATGCTCTCTACACCTTAGCAAGATGATGTATTAAATTCTCTTTTTGGATATTTGAACGTTTTTCTGAGGCCAACAGAGGCATGAATATTTGGGAGTAGCTGGACAAAAGCTCTGAACCATATTACAGCCTCTTTGCATTGGTATTTAACTGAATAAGAATGCAAAGACAACTTTTTTTCACATTATTTTAATACATGTGGATACTCCATTGAATTCTAATTTTGCTGGCTTTTATGCAAAGATCTCCATGTGTTTTTGGAAAAAGAAAAGAATTCATTTAGCCTTTCAGTCTTTTGGTATGAGCATTATTATAATCTCTATTTCACTGATGTGTACATAGCTGGAGCCTGTGTTCTGCGTACTATGCCTGTAAATCAAGGACATCTGCCTTCTTGCATATTGTTGTGGTGTTAATAGATTGGGAGGCACAGATGGAGGTAGTCACCAGATGGAGGTATTATTGTTAGTTTAACTGAATTCATAGGAAGACCATGGAGAAATATTTGTTATTACTTAGAGTGCTGATTTTTAAAATATATATAATAATGAGATTTAAAAAGTTATACTCTCAGCCCGAATCTTTGGTTGTTGCCAGCTTCAGTGATTTTATCAGAAGACTCATGATACTGGTATTTTACTTAAAGTCTAGTCCTTGGAATCAACTATCATCTCATAAACTTAGCTTTCATTTCAAAATACAGTTGAATTTCTGGTCTTCGTGAATATAGAAGAAAACTTGAAAACATGAATTGATCACACACAAAAGGGTCAGAGACAGTGAGTGAAATAATCCAAGCATATATTTTTAATTATGATTTAAAATAGCTGTATCATTTGTAGGGGGCTGACTTGCAATTTTGTTTACCTTGTCAGTATAGTAATGACTTCAGTTTAGAAAAGGTGGGCACTTAATACAGGTAACAAAAAACATCATATAACAATACAGAGAAAAAAAGGGAGCTATGAAAGCAATAAAGCTGGATACTTGTAATGAAGGAGATGTTCAAACTTTTCTGTCTTGTCCACTGATTTTTAGCAGGATATTCCCTATCCCAGATAGGTTATGATGAATATTCACATTACGCTTAGTTTGCTCACAAAAAAAATACCAATACACTTAGCAATTTGTAATATAGTTTAATGGGAGCTAATGTGCAACTCTAAATATCTTTCTCACGTTGAGTAAGACTAAGTTAGTAACAAGAATAAATTAAAAAATTATTTAATGAGCCACAAGAAGAGGAGTGAATAGTTTATAAGTTTTCCTAAAATGTGTCCCCTGCACTTTTTTCTCTCCTAGATTCACTCTTTTAAAACTCCAGTGTCCATATAAGATTGCTTTTCAGCAAACGTTGCACCATGCCAAGTACATGAGCTTCATCTGGCCTGAACTCCAATATTGTCTGTTTAGGCTATCTGGAGTATCATCCAGTGATTACCACAAAGCTGAAAGAGGACAAAACGCAGAGACTGGCACATGATTTCAAACTTCTCTTTGAGGAGACCCCAAAATAACTCATAACTGGAAGTAAATTTGCATGGTCCTCAGGTTTTGTAATATATGTCTTACATGAGGCTTGTTGAATGGGAGGAGGAGGAGACAGGGGGAATCTTTTCATGTCGTTCTTTCCAAACCTTGTGCAGAAAGTGTTCCATTCTAAATGAAAGCATTTCTATTGCTTTACAAGGTGCCATATAAAAAAGGCAAAATACATTTCCTCTGTTACTTCTTATTGCTGTACCATATCAGGGTAGAATTGGGATCTATGGACCTCTATGGCATGCAACTTCATCACAGATGCTAGAGCTGGCAATACTGTAGTAAAGAATTTAAATATAGAGAGTCTGCATGATCAAATCTTATCGCTGTTTTGAAAGCTATGCCTGTGCAAGGTCATGAGGGAAGCACCATACCTTGTTTGCTAATTTTTTCCTTGCAAACTTAATTTTAGCAATGAGGATCTGGAGGTTCAGACTGATTGTATTCATGAGGGTCAAAATACTCCACTATTCTCCTCAACGTCCATTTTCCATGGAAAGGTTTAATATTCACAGTAATAAACCCATCAACTTTTCTTTAGTTAACGTAAGTTTCTATTTTTTTTTTTTTTTCATTATGAAGACAAATATCAAAGGAAAACTGAAGCCAAAAAGCAGTTAATGAAAACAGGGAGATTCCCAGTAAAACAGAACCCTTTAAAATAGGTAGAAAAGTATAACCATGTACTTGTTAGGTTGTTCCCTATGGATTTTCTTTTCTGAGTTCTTTGTTATTGCAAGTTAAAATCAACTACTTGAACATTTTATCTAAGAATTTAAAATACATATCTAGATATCTTTAAGTAGGTTACCTGTGAACTAAAATCAAAAAAATATATTATCTATAGAACTGTGACTTTAAAAATATGGACTAGAGTTCAGATCTTGCAGGTCTGAGCTGCAATCTTGTTATGAGTGTAGGGAAAAAAGGAACATGGATAAAAGAAATTGAGCAATGATTAAGAGAATGCATGGGTCCTGAGATCCTAGTATTTTGAAAAGTAAAAAAGGTACTCATTTGATCATAGAGGTTAGGCTAGGCAAATGAAACAATCTCAAAGATTACATTTTAACATTAAAACTCTGTAACCTCTGGAAAGAAAAAATAATGAGGCCTTGCAGTTCTGGTATCAAAAGTGGAATCTGCAAACATTTATTTAAAAAGAAAGAGTGAGGGAGATATTATTACATGACATGCAGACAGATTAAAATATTATACAATTTTGAAGCTGTGAAAATAGATACAACTATATAAGCTTACACTGCAATTATATGTGTATGTAGTGGAGAGGGGAAGGGAGAAAATGCACTCCTGACTGTCCAGTAGGATGTTTGAATGCAATTAAAATCTCCAGTTGTGATGCTGTAGCAGATCTTTGACAGTCAGCTATCCGAATACCATTTTGACAGCTCAGACATCTTCTTATGGTCACCCTGTAGGAAAGATCATTGAAGAACAATGAAACTTTACTCATGGCTGGAAAAAAATAATCAGAATCCTTCCCTCTTCCTGCAGATCTGAATATTTCATTTGCTCTGCTATAATAATTTACCACTTGATGTCTGTACTAGGGAACCCCTACCAAATTGCCTGCTTAATGTTGTATTTTCCAGGATCAGCAGAAACAGCAAGGTGAGCTTAAAAAATATTTGAGGTGGAGAAAGAAGATTGAACTAGATTGTCTAAACTGTTACTCATGCAAGCCACTTCAGAGGTATTTGGCTCGACAAAAAGACTTAAAATGGGTAGGAGATTTTAGACTGAGGTCCTGATCTTTGTCCTATTAAAATCAAGAAAAAATTTTGCCACTGAAATCATCAAAGCAGAAGAGCATCCTAAATGTTGCATGGCTCCATATTTAGAATGACTCACAATGCTCTTCCCTGGCCTGATTAGCTCTAATATTTGCTTCAACTATCCCACTTGCTGATATCAATGTCTGAAAATAATTGATCTTTTATTATATACTGGTCTACTACAAGCTCCAGCTCATCGGAGTTTTAGCAGAACACGTACACTCTAAGTGACAAAAAATGACTAGCAAATATTCCTTGGTTTTCACCTTTCTTAACTATCAGCAATTTGCAGTGATACAGTACGGTCTCCTTAACGCAGAAACCATTAAAATACAAACATCCCAGAGGTTTGATTTCATCAGTTCTTTCTTACTCTAAATGCAGACTTCTTACATAGGAAGGAGACTGTTCTGTAGCATCTAGAAAAGAAAAGACCATAAAATTAGAATTTTAAAATGATCAAGAGACTGGATTAAATTTCTTCCATTCCCTTTTCTTTCTGAAGCTTTTGTCGCTGAAATACAAATGTCACAAATGTAAGAATAAAACATCTCAGGCATTAGGATTCTGTGATAGCTCATTCACATGACAATGACTGCACTGAGAACAGAACATTTCGCAGAATGTAGCCATTCTTGTGGCAAAGATTATAATGACAGGGAGAAACGGTGCAAAATTAACCAATTCTTGCATCTCCCAACAGTAATCTAACAAGCCTCCTTGTGTTCTGTATAATGTGTTATATTAGACCCAATGAGAGGGTGAGAGGGTGTGAGAGAGAGAAATGAAATACTGCACACCTTAGATCATAATTAAACTTATCTGCTTAGCCCAACAGTAAGAAATCTGCTTTTGCCTGTGCTGTTGCCAGCAGGTGCCACTGTAACAAACAGGAAAGTGTGCCGAAGATTTTGGAAGAATTAGGATGATGCTGGGGCCATAAAATAAGAAAGCTCAGCCAGTCCTAGGGAGTACTAGCATGAGCAGCAGTGCTGGTCTGCTGAGCACCGTGCGGAGGTCACCTTGCCTCCCTGTGCCCCATGTCCCCATGCTCAGGCTGGGGGGTGACAGCATGGGGCTGGTGATTGCAGGGTGTTTGCAAGCACAATCTTGAGAGGCTCTCATGGGTGATAAAATACTCCCATGGATTATCCTGTGAGCATTTGCAATTTCTTCCGTGTGAACTGAGATATTCAACCCCTTGGTAGTTCAGACCTTCAGTTAACTAGGTCATGACAGTGGTACCCCAGAATACCAGCTGTGGGTTTTCTTTTGAAATTCAGTCAGTTCTGTGTATTTGCCCAGAGAGTAACGAACAGGGTCACAAAATTAATATTGCTTTGCTTTTGGCTCTGTTGGTGCTACCTGCTGGGAGTGTTTTTAACCCTTGATGTGCCAGCTTCCTTTCCAAAGTGGTATTGTAGGTGTGGGTCAGCTCTGGGGTGTGCTTGCATCTGGCTCTGCTATCCTGTCTCCACCACGTCTCTTTCAGAGGGCCCTGGGGATGGCTGTTTTCAGTGCATGTGTGTTTCTTTACAGGCATTTCCTGGTTTGGCGAAACATCAGTTGGAGTTTTTCTGCACAGGAGTTTGGCTTCATTTAGGTATTTTTTTGTGAACCATAGATATTAAATCCTGTCTCATGAGACTGTTTCATTCTGGGTCTATCTGAAAATGATTCACCACAAAAATGTAAGGCTTTAATAGTCTGACAACCTCAAGCAGGTTTACTGGTGTGACTGTACGCCCACCTCCGGTCTCAGGGCCCCAGAGTGCCATTTTTTATAGATTTCAAAAGGGAATCTGCCCTTCTGTAGTGGAGTTTGGGGAGAGGAAATCTCCATATTTACATTCTCTTCTGCACTCCTGGAGCTATGAGAATAGGAAGAGAGCGAAACCTTCCCAAGTTTTGAGATAGTGTCGCACCAGTTAGTACAAGAAATTGTATGGTGATAGACTTTATAAGCAAAAATTATCTTTCCTGTGCTATATTCCTGTGAAAAAACTGAAATGCTACCACTGATATTAACTTGTTCCTGACATTCCTGTCACTTATGCAAACAAAAGCGCATCTGTGTAACAACTGCGGATTACTGTACAGGCCACAGATCTTCTTGGTTTTCTGGCATCACAAGTCTGATAAAGATTTATCCGTCTTTGCCTTCAGAACTTACTTTAAAAAGATGAGTTTCACTACAGAGAAGTTGCTGCACAATTTCCAATTTCCTATCGCATTAACTTTTAATAGACTTATTGCTCTTTGTGAATAATAGAAAAAAATATTCCTGATGCATAGCCTCTAACCTGAATCCTTTTTGACCCCTTCTGTAAGTGCTGGTGAAGACTATCCTTCCCTGAGACATTATCTGAAGTATTACTTAATGTAAGCCTTATCAGAGATGTGGTATGCACAAATAACACGCTTTCTCACCTAATTTTCCTCTACCTGCTCTTCTGAGTGGTTTGTGCAGTAAAATACCATCTAGAAATACTCTTGTGGTGGACTTCCAATGTTGTGTTAGGTTCAGGTTTCTAACATTACTGAGTTAGTGCACGTCTACTACTAACTTAGAGGCATGCTTGAGAGTCAGGTGATATGTTTAGGTTAGCTGAAGATTGTCCTAAGAACGTGCAATTTTTTCATTGTCCCTTGAAGTGCTGGGAGGGGTGACCAGATGACATTTCCCCTTTGTTCCAGTCTAAAAGTCAGTCATTTCTATTAAGTCTTATTGTTCTTTTCTGAGGGACAGACTCATTTTTCTCTCACGAAAATCTGTCAAAGAGTTTAGTCCCAAAAACGGACTAATGTAAAAAGATCATATAGTTTGATGGGAATATCTGCTGTATTGTTTAATCCTCTCTTAAATCTCCTCTTTCAGCTACTGTGCCTACAAATCACACCTGCTTGGCAATGGTAGGCTTAGATGAGAGTCAGCTTTGCTGCTCAACCGATTTTATTTTTATTTTTCTCCTTTTCCCAGCCAATATCAACTTCATTGTCTGCCTTGTGCACCTGCAGCATCCTATTTTGACAGCTAGGCTCTGAATCCTCAGGGACAAAGAGATTTTGCTACTTGTCTGTGTTGTGCCTATCACAAAACAACACAATCCCGTGGTTGCTACACCATAAATAATGATAGCATTTCAAAAATAATGTGCAGAAAATGAACAAAAGTGGTAAATAATATTTTGGCAAGCCCTACTTTTTTGGCTTCGCTTTTCCTGAACGTGTAACAACAGGGTTCCCAAGAGAGCATTTGAAAACTCACAGCTACCTATGGGCAGTGCTTTGTTTTCATTTGAATTTAGGCTTAAATTAACCTCTTTTGGTTCCCTAGCACTGACCTTAGAAGATTTCTTTCAGAGTAGGTTTTGCAGTTCCTGGAAGATCCATGAAAAAGTGAATGTGGTCCCAGGCAATTTTCAGTTTTTCCAGAAATGTTTCTGGCTATAGGCAACATTTAAAACAAAACAAGAGCAACCAACAACCTGAACCCACAAAAAACCTTGGTGGATTTCTGACTCTATGCCTTTGGCATTCTGCAACAGGAGGGAAGATTTTGAAACAAGGGACTCCTTCCCCTCTTTTGCACTCAGAAGATAGAGGTTAGTGTACATTGGGAAAAGGAAACAAAGCTGACACATAGTATGTATTCATTAGTAAGAAGAGAAAATAATAATGTTCAATAAGTAAAAAATGCTTAAAATACATTTTATTTGCTGAGATAGAAGAGTTGGATATGAGCAGCAGAAAATACACAGCTGCATCTTCCACCTTTAATTATTTTGCAACTGTGATTATTTCTATGCTTCAGAGTTCCAGGAACTTGTCTATGGAATGTCTTCAATTAGTTTTGGATGTGTCACTATAAAGCCCCAGAAATTTGCTTATTTTGAGAGATTTCACTGTTCGCTTTGACATTTTAGATTTTCTGTCTGAGGTTATTAGCAGCTTTGAATTTATTCATGTATCCTTCTGTTGAGACACATCCATATACATGCATTTATGTATATTTACACATGTATATATGTGCATGTATGTGAATGCATGTGCATTTATATACATGTATGTATATATCTTTGTATGTCTAACATGCAATAGTCTTCTAATTTTTTATTTGCTTTCTGTTGAGAATTAAATTACTTTTATCCCCGAGCCTCAGCCATTTATTTTGCTAGTTACTAATCCTTGGCCTCCCTCACCTGAGGGAGGCTACGCTCTGTTTCTCAGTTCAGTTTAGCCCTTCACAGTTAAGCTCTTTGATTTGTGATGGATTGCCATAATTAAAACTTGCAATTGCTACTCCTTCTACAATGAAGAGACAATGTTATTAATTTATACCCATTTATTTTTAATTAAGTATTATTCAACTTCAGAAATATACTTGTAGAATTAGATTAAGAATGAATTTCAAATAAGAATTTTGGATTTTCAGACCTCTACTGGATGGACTGGTGTTCCTCATGTTCAGACAGTGTCTATTATATTGTAGGGAGTTCAGCAAATAAACAGTGCGTAAATACCACACCTGAATGGTTCTCCAGAAACTTAGAAATTTATTTGAGTGTGTCAAATGATACTTCAACTATTACTGTTGTTTGTGAACTAATCAGTTGTAGTGATCCTTGACTTCTCCAAATTCTTTTGATGAAAATACACTTCAACGAAGATCTTTCTGACATTACTGCAGGCTGGTTTCATTCCATGTTTAATTTCAGCATTCATAAATCAGTTGCATCTTGCTGTGTAATCAGGTACCTTAGGGGCTAGGCCCAATAGCTATTCAGATTTATATATTTTACCAAGTTTATATCACACTCAGATTTAGAGCTGGATTCCACTCGCCATTGCAAATGTGTATTTGAAGTAACTCTAGTGAGATTAGCAGAGTTACAGTCAAGTAAATGAGAGGAGGGGAAGGGAGAATCAAGCCCATGATCTGTCAAACCATATATTTTTAGATGGCATGCAGACCTTTTTCTGCACTTAAAAAAACTGTTTTATGGTATCTTTCCAATGTGTCTGTTTGGCTGATTTACAGTATTGGAAAGCCAGGGAATTTCTAAAACTGAATCCATATAAGACAAAATTCCTTTGATTGGACCTTATCCCCAGTCTGTCAGCACTCTTCCATCACTTTCAAAGTTGGCAGTTCTCAGATAGCATCAGTCCCAGGGGTGGAAACCTTGGGTTTGTGTTTGTCTTGATTCTGTCTCTTCTGAATCATGTAAATATAAATATTGAACTGTCATGTTAAACTCAGAGATATACCAAACCTTAAACCAATAATAGTTGTTGAGGACAATGAAATATTAGTGCAGATCTGAAAAGTGCAAGAGAGGATGTTTGTACACATGTGGTTTTATATACACCTCAAGAACTAATAATTGTCTTCTAATAAGATGAGCTCTTTAGCAGCTTCAGAGTGCACTGAATTATGTCATGCATCTTCTCGACACAGCAGAACTTGATCTGTTCATTTCCCTGAACTCATATTATCTATTTATAAAACGTCATATTGATTTTTAAATACCACTTGTAAACTTCATACTGTCCACATCCTGAATTTGAGTGGCTTTGGGAACTACTGATAGCTTTTGTTCTGCTTCACTTGTTTATGTACAAGTAGTAATTCTTTTACTCATCAGTATTAGGATTAATTTTAGATCTCAGTGGATCTGGATTTCAATGACTTTGGTTCTTCTGTATTCTTGTTTATTTTTCTGAAAATCCCAGCAGTTGTGTATTACTGACAAACGTCCTAGTAGAAAATGGCTTCTGTCTCAAAATAATGTTTTCATGGAATTAACATTTTAACTTCATATGGAGTTTCAGGATAGCATTCATCTTGAAGGATGGAATGAAACAGCTTCTCACTTAGCTGATCAGTCACACCTAAGCAAGAAAAGCCAAATTTTAAATATTTATGACCAACCCAACTCTTAAGAAAGTCATTTGTCTGGTACATTTGATAAATCTCTAAGTTCAAGGGAGCTACAGTTGCCTCACTGATAATCTGTAAACTGAAAAAAAGATTAAATTTAGCGTCTATTTTTTCACAGGTTTTTCCATTCAGACCTAGTAGAGACGTGTTTTTTTTTTTTTAATCTGATGTGCATTCTTTTGAAAGAATTCAATGGCATAGAACTTGCTAAGCCCACTATAAAGTTTGTTGAGAAAGAAAGCAGTTCTTCAGTCTTCTCAGTTCTCCCATTGATGTTAATGGGTGTTTTACCCACTAAATTCTTCATAACTTGGGTCTTATATGATTTAAGTCTTCCACTTCGGGTTAAGCTTTGGGAAACCATGGTTCTTGGCCTACTACCCTTCCACTGTCACTCCCTTACAGTAAATAAAAACACTGGAGATTCTTGATGACAGCAATACTCAGTTAAAAATGTAACCTCAGCATCACTTGAAATGAAAACAGACGCAACAAGAAATGTTCTGGCGTTGAAACATTAAAATTAAATCCCACTTCAAAACCAATTCTTTAATTGGGAAGCATCCCAAGCACAAAGACTTTACTTCCCAACAAACACAACTATTATGTTAATTGGTATGGCCCCCATACAAGCCTTGGGTGGATCTGAAGTTAGCTGTTGTTATTCTGGCCTGACTTTCCAACCACATTCATTTTGCTAAATTGCATTTCTATGAGAGAGTGGGTTGATATTCTGCAAGTGTTACTAATTCTTTTGAATCACTTTTTTTTCCTTTTAAACAGAAGATCAAAAGCTCAAACCACTTTCTATTTTTAAAAGCTGTATTTCCATAAACAAAAGTAGACATCTGAATAACCACCTTATTAGAATTAGGTGTTCCTGAAAGGGAGCTCTGTTTCTCCATGTTTATTACTGACCACAATACTAAATTATGCAAATCTTAAAAGTATGTTTGAACAAAAGACCTATACAATTTAGATGGTTGAGATTTTTATTTTTAATCTGTGGGTGTGATTTTAGTGCTGACAGAGGTAAAGATTAAAAATCCATTAGAGCTTCCACAGGGCAGTCAAAAGGGTTTTCAGAAGGGCCCGAAGCAGCCTTGCCAGATCTCTTTGGACCCACAACCAGACTCTGAGCTGTGTTCCCTCCAGAATATCCTGGAGTAGATTTAAATTCCCGCAGGCAGGAAGGGGCCTAGTAGTGCTTGAGCGGTACTTCTTGTTTCACAGGGCTTCACAGAGCCATAACCCTGACAGTGCTGCTTGGAACTGTTTCAACAGGCTGCCTCTTTCTACTGAGAGTGGGAACACTGTATTGTGTAGAAAGATGGATGTGTGGAGCATGTGGCATCTTAGGTAGAAAAGGATAATGATCCTTCACTGAACATAAAAATCCAGTTGACTCATACCAGGACTTCAGAGAGACTAAAGTACACTTTTAGCAAGCCTCTTGACAAACACCCAACCCACCCAGGTCCAAACTAGCGTTCTAGAGAGCTGAACTGAAAGGAAGTGAGAGAGGCTGTGGCCTTGAATTCTGTGTTTTAGAGAGAAGTGATGCTGTTACTGTCACTATGTATGCTGAAGAAAATATCATTGCTTGGTTTGATGCACTAAAACCCAATGATTTAATAGTTCTGCTATGTATTGTTATCAGAATTTTGGCCACTGTTGCTCTAAATACAAGGTATATAATTCATACATTCCTGAATTCACACAGTTTTTATAGAGAATACACAATCAAACAAAACCTCAGTAACATTTTTCTTACTTTCCTTGCATGTTTATTTACTTTCCATCTCCATACTGTAACTTTCTATTTTTATTCCACCTTTTTTTTTTTTTTTTTTTTTACTTTGCCTTTTCCAGTCTTTTTACTTTTCATCTGTTCCATGTTAGATTCTGGTTTTACTTCTCTCTTGTTTTGGAATGGCTTTTCCGATTAATTTTTGCACTTCATTTTATCACATTTTTGCTTCTCTATCGGCTTCTAATATCTTTTTCTCACAACCTTCTTTGCTTTTATTTCCATTTCTCTCCATTTTCTCACTCCCTTCCCATTTCTGAATTTTCTTTCTATTCTCCAGTATTACAATAAAACACTGTGCAAATAAATGTCTTTGTGGCGACTTTTATCTTTGGAAGTGTTTTATAGCCATGAGATGCTGCTCTCCAGCACCCTTGCAGAGATTTATACACAGGCTGTGTGCTTAGATCCCTAAATGCATGTTCAGCTGCTTAGCATTCATGTCTGAACTTTAATAGCTTGAACTTCATTCTTGAGTTAAGTGCAAGAAATGACCAAATGCTCTCCTATACTCCGATCTGCAAACTTGTCATAGAGGAGAAAGTCACTGGTAATGAACTTCCCTTAGGAGAACAGTTAGAGACTGATACTGTTCTCTTTTCTGTGCTGTAGTGATCAGGACACTGCTGTTCTGAGTGTTTTCTGTCTTATCCTGAATACTAAGCCAGCCTGGAAATGGAGAAGGTGCTCCTGCACAATTACACTGCATACACTCATCCCTTGTAGAACTACCATGAGCTGGCTTCAGTCCCCAGGAACTGTGGTCACTTGGGAGATGGTGGGTGGTGGGTTTTTACCAGAATGCAACTAAATATAAAAAGATCATTTACTGAGCAGGGAGTCTGCAGTACCTTTGTTCCTTTAACCTGACACCAGAAGCAGGATAATCCAGAAAAGTCAGGATGGTAGCTTTTTGACTAAGTGAGGGAACAAATCCCTCTTCATGATCTAACTCAGAAAGGCTCTCATCATACTTATGAGGCCTGTTCCAGGCAATCTCTTGCTTCAGAAAATAAATCCTATGTTGTGGTAGGGATTTTTCATCATAATCTGTCTCCATTTGGTATATTTCCTTTCAGGCACCTGTAGTACTACTTTTTTAATGGTGTCCTCTGTGTCCCTTCCCTCATCAAAAACCAAAATGAATGTTTTTTGTTTTTTTTTTTTTTTAAATTCTACTTCCAAGGGCACTACTGCTCATCAGTTCCATTGTAGAGCAAAAAAAAAATATTCCTGACAGCTGGAATGTGTGGTTTTTCCTTATCTTCAACCTATGGCTGCATCCAGACAAAGAGAATTTCAGTACCTCCTAGAAAGCACAGATCTTTCACCAATTTAACACTAGCAAATGTCTTTGTATGTTTTCTTAGTAAGTGGGAAATTTCATAAGAAGCTTTGTGGACAGGCACTGGCTCCTTCATTTGTGGCTAAAACATTTGTTGCTTTTGCAATTTGCAGTGATTGCTTAAGAAAGGAATGGTTTGTTTTTGGAGAGCTGCTTCGAGTTCAGTGGGTTCTGTGCCTAGTTAACGACAATACTTATTTTGTGGTGGCGGTGGTGATGCAGCTTGGGCTTCTTGGAGTCTTTGCTGTATTTTTACAAATTACATGTCACAGGAAGCCTGTTTTTGGTTTAGTTCAAATTTAAAGCAATCCCCTCCCCCTGATTTTATTAGGCCAGGGGTCAATTCCAGAAGCTCTGGTGGCAAAATGCTGCTGAGCAACAAACATGTCTCATCCCCAAAATTTATCTGATAAATCTCGAATGACTAAGGACAGATGTTCTGGTTTGTATGCCATCTCCTTCCAGTGCCTGGGAACTGGGAGTGCAACCAGAATGTGTCTGCTCTTAGAAGATTTACACTTACCAGTAAAATCTTACTCATAAGTGCTGGAGCTTTGCCTGGGGTGAAGCTGGCACACTCATAGGGGATGACAAGGTGGCTAAAAATCTTCTGTATCCTCTGCTGCTCAATTGAATGTGAAGAATAAGGAAGAATCCGACCCTCCCCCCCTTTTTTTTTGGTTGCCTTTTTTTTTTTTTTTTTTTTTGTTACACCAACATTTACTTAAAAATTCATAAGAGTACCAAATGGAATAACAGACAAACAAGGTATTGCATAGAGGTAGGAAGCTCTGAGATATAATGAAAGATTAAAAGTTAGTAAGTGAAGTGCAGCTGGCACAAACACACCACTTTCGAAGCCCACAGTGACTTTGTGTAGCACTGCCAGCTTCCAGAGGAGTTTTAATTCTGGGATGCATGCACCAGGCACTGCTGTTGTTCTGGCTGATCTAAAGCTTGCACAACAAGAGCTGCACATGGATGTATAATGTAGGCTGAGAGCTTTGGATATAGACACCGCAAATGTGCTCAGTATGGTAGTCTGTATCTTTGTGAGAGAGAGAAAGCAAATAACAGTACCCATAGCTGTCTCCTAAATGAGAAACATTCAGCAATTCCAACTGAATCAGGGTCACAGTTTCTAATAATGTAGTGTCAAAAATTAACAGCTGAATTAAGGATTTATTTTGTTTGTCTGTGTAAGCACGGAAAGTAGCCAGGGAAAACAAGGCTGCCGTTTGCAAATAAAATATCAAACCTGCTTTTATGATTAAAATGCGTAGCTTAGAAAAGCAAAGCTTGTCATGTAAGATTTTATAAGTTACTAAAGCTGTACTGTACCATTATGGAAATGAAAATAATGCAAATTTCTATTTATTTATTTTTCATTACGAGTTTTTACCAAATATTTCTGTATAACATGGCGGAAAAAAATGGCATGATATCTTTACATGGGCTCCATTAAGTGTTCACATAATTACATACTTCATTATTAAATCAGATCACAGTTGTCAGGTCAAAATTCTGTCCTCTAAATGAAAGGAAAACAGTTTAAAGACAAAAGGTAAGAAAAAAACTTCTGAATATTCTTCACTATCTCATGAGTTGATTCCCAAGTATTATGCTGAGTTTCACAGAGATCAAGATGTTACTAAATGTAATTTTTACATTCCTATTCTTCTCTGTACTTTGAAATAAATTACTTTGTATGAAAAGCTTCCTCCCAGCTGTGCTGTCCTTCCTCTGTCTGCAGGGGCAGTCATTCAAAGTAGGACAGTTTCAGGGCCCATTATCTATGTAAACATACTGGGGGCTGAGCAAGCTTCTCCATGTTGCCAGGTTCTCTGCAAACCCAAGGTATCACTTGACAACAGACAATGCATCTGGTCTGTAATAGAACCTTACAGCTGAAAAACCTCTTGGGAAGTCATCCAATCTATTCCCCTAAACATGACAGGATTATCTACAGCCATGTCACTTCTGACAGATGTTTTTTTTCCAGCCTACTCTTAAAAGCCTTTAATGATGAAGACATCATATTCTGCCTATTTTCTGAGCAAAATAACTTCAACGTATGTATTCTTTCCTTTTCCAGCATATTTCCTAGACTTATGACCTTTCTTTCAGATTTGTTCCAATCCTTTTAGCAATACAGTACCCCTGAACCAGCGCAGTATTTTGGATTACTCCATTCTAGAAGAGGTCTATTACTGAAACCTCAGGGTACCCAGTCTTTTACACAGTTTCCTAAGCATGTGTTGTTCTACAGCGTTTAACACCATGAAAATCTTGGAAATTTTCAGTTTCTTTAATTAATAGTAATGAAGCATTCATGGTATTCTTCGTATTCAGCATACATGACCATAACAGGCATGGGATTTCAGACTCTGAGTCAATCTACTGGGCTACAGATAAAGATCTTGAGCAATCCCTACGTACTGGCTAACAGGTTATTCTGGAGAGGAAAACAAAAGCCAGAGCTACACCTGTGATAAGATCACACTTGGCAGAGGGTGGAGGTGTATTTTCCTTTTCTAAAGCAAACACAAACTAAATGTCCATGGTGTAAAGTGCTGCAGTTATCTGAGGATTTAGCTATACCAGCACAGGGGGCTGAAGTCCCTCCCCGGCCTTGCTGGCAAGTGTCATGGATACCTTTCCCTCCATTGAACAGAACAGGGTGGCCTCCATGATCCTCCCATGCTTTGCCATGAATAGCTTTTTCTAGGAAAGTATTGGTCAGTGGATTCCAAAACCATACCAGGAGTGTTGCCAACACTTAAACAGCAGAAATAGCTGTAAAACAGTAACCAAATGTTGTTCCTGCTCTCCCTGGTAGGGGTGGACAGCATGAGGTATCCTGAGCAAGGCTTCTTCCACCTGCATGCTACCCTACTTTCTGCCCTTGTCCAGAAAGAGGAACTGGTAGGCGTAAGGTTATCTGCATTCAGTTTTAGCGACGTGGTTTAGTGGTGGACTTGGCAGTGTGATAAGTTAATGGTTGGACTTGGTAATCTTAATCTTTTCTAACCAAAACAATTCTATGACTCTACTACGTCTGGAAGTTTCTTTTTCCTTTGGGAAATGTCAGCTGCAGGCTAGAGTGAGATTTTTTGCCCTTTCTACCAATGCAGGAGTAGAAAGGTAGGGCAGAGCCAAAGTTCTTTTCATATTTTTAAGCTTAACAAATAATATAAAATTAAATTGTGGTCTTTTTAGGCCCAGTTTCTAGTAAAATAGTCTTTCTGAATTTCCTGGGGCAGACTTGGTTACATCATGCCCAGTGACATGCTGTTGGCATATGGCAGTAGGCTGTAAAATTGGAAGAAGTGAATCAATGGCATATTAATACATCTGTGTTGCTTGCTGCTTGAGGAATGCAGTAGAAAGGGAGTCATATGTAGTTTATAGAAGAAAAGAATACATTCCAGATGTTAACCATGTGACTAAGCCTTGTATATACAAAAGGGGTTTTCCCAGTGCCTATATTTAATCTCCACATAAAAAGACAGGTTTTCTAAAATCCTTCCCACTATATGTCAACATAAATCAGGGACATTTTTTGTCTTGAATCACAAATTTAGTAAATACTACCTATCTACTTGAGTATTTGTTTATTCATAAAAATGTATTTATTAATGAGAAACTAGAATGAAATGTTAGAGGAAATCCAATGAATGAGAAAGTTTTGAACAGAGGTTCCTCCTCCACCCACAGCTTGTGCCTCTATGGCCAGGGTATGCCAACATAGCAGAATATCACGAGGTTTACTTGATGGTGGATCCTGACCCAACAGACATCGCAACTCAGGGACTTTACCAGATCTGGTATTTGCATTGGAAAAAAGGGAAACAGCGGCAATGTAATTAGGCAGTTGCTATTGTCTCTTCAGTAGTGGAAACTTGGAATATATATATATTCTATGAACATTAATTTGAATCAGAGGCAAGAAAATGTACTGCATTTGTTCTTCTCTAAACAAATGTCATAGGGAAGTTGTTTTTAACTTTGGTGGTGCTTTATCTGTTCTTTCTGAGCTGGAGACAGGGGAAGCCAAATAAAAAGTCGTATTATATCACCTCTACATGTTGACAGAAATTAATGCCTTTCAATATTAAATATTTATATAGATCATGTGATCTCTGTATTCAATCTAAAATATGTATGACAGCTCAAAATTAATATTTTCCTTATACTTTTAATAAACAGTTGACACACAATCTGTAGACTTGAAATTAACTCACTAAAATAACTGATGGGGTAACTCTGACTGATCAACAGAGTCAAGAACATTGTTAGCTGCTTGCAGCAAAATTGTGAATGAGAGAAGAGATCAAATTCTTCAAGTTATTCACTGCAAATTATTTGCTCAGCTCTTCTTATTGTGTGGTGTTAAAATATAGAATATGCACAGCACCCAAAATATAGTAGGCATATTAAAAAAAATGAAGGCACTGACTTTTAATCCAATTTGGCTAAATTAGAAGGCTGGAGTACTCCTGTTCTCTTCTGTTCGAAAGTCTGTGGCAAGAGCGACTGGAAAGTCAAAGGAAAAAGAAACCTCTGATATGTTCCTTCCTGTGCCAAACTCTCTCTAGTGATTTTGGAACTGATTGCCAGTGGGATAGGTCCCAGAGTAGCTTCCAGACTGGTGTCTCCTCTCCAGGAGAATCAGTCTGAAGTCAGGGCTTCATAAATGACACATACCATATCCAGGGTGACTTAAGCAGCCCCTGTCTTTTCTGTCTCAGCCTGCCTTTTCCAAGCACCGCTATGCAAAATGACATCTTTCCATTCTGCTGACACAGAAGTTTGTGGCTCCTTGCTAATAAAAAGCTCAGAGAAAAATAAAAAATAAAATCAAAAAGACAAAACCAACCAACCGAAAAAAGGTTAAGGATACACCTAAAAACCTGTATGTTGGCACAGTTAAGGCTGATGTACACGGTAAAAACAGCAGTGTAAGAACAGACTGAATCTCAGCACTGAGTCCCTTATTATGCTGAATTACACATCAAATCTGTGTGTGTGGGAAATTTGTGCTATCCCCCTCCTCTCAGCTCCTAGGAAAGGGTATCCAAAGTTGCTGTATTGTCAACAGTGTAATTTTAATGCAGAAATCACTTTGTGCTAAATTTCTTAGAGTGTATGATGTATGTCCTGCATGATTGACATTTCCCCATTAGCTTTGCCTGCTCCTTTGGTGGTTGGTCAGGCTCTGGAGGAGTCAGCAATGCTGTCATGGAGAATGTGGCAGACTTTGGTGTTATTTCTATGATCACATACTCCATGTGCCTCTTTCTACCTGTGAGTTGTCTTTCTGCACTCAAAGTGTTAACTCTGAGCTGCAGCTTACCCATATGCAGAAGGTGCAGACAGTGATCTCAGATAAACCCACTTACCATATTCAGGATGTATATAGGAGTTCTTTGAAGTCAGTCCTTCAATCACAGTCTGGTGGGAAACACTGGAGATGAGGAGGATCCCTGAGGAGAGATGCAAACTACGCCTACCCAGAGTGAGGGAAGACAAAGAGATTTACTGAGGGGTAGGAGCAGTTTCAAGGAAACTTCTCAGCTGCTTAAAAGCTGATTCAGTCACACGAGGAAAAGGTGGTCTCTGGGAAATACTGACCTGGAAGAATTTACTTGTGGAATGGCCGTAAGAGATTAAGGAATTAACACCCCACAGGTGTTGTGTTTTTTTCTGTATTTGCTACTCAGGTATGGTAACTGCATCAGATGACCAATACATGGTTTGGTGCAAAAGAAAACAGGACTGCTTAAATCCCTTTGGATATAGGCCCCATCTGCTATTTTAAAGTATTTTTCTCACTGTTGAGGACTGAGAAATAACAGCTTGTAAAATGTGTTTCCCGTTTGACCTGTAGCATCATGTGCCTTCCATATAATGACACTCTCTGAGCTGCGTAATTGGCTCCATGAGAGGAGAGCTACAGCATGATGCTGGTCAGAGTCCTGTCCAGTGCTCGTTGACAGCCCCAGTGGCTGGTGGGAGATCGTGGTGCCCTGTGGCTGGTGTGGGACAGCTGCCCGAGGGTCTGGGCACACTGCTGGTTCTCAGGGAGCCTGTACCTGCTGGCTTGCCCACTCCTGTGGCTCTGACAAGTAGTCCAGAAGTGGCTGCCCTTGGGTTTAGCTGGGAATGACACGCATTATTCATCAGGCTCTCCAACTGCTTAGCACCTCCAGACTCCTCCTGGCTGTTTACATTTAAAAATAAATCCTTACAATCGCTGTTCAAAGTAAGGACTGACAGCCTGCAGCATTTTTATTAAAGCACGCTGAGCAGAAACTGAAGAAAAGAGATAAGAGTTAACGGGTGTTTGTAGAACAGGCAGGAAAAAGCCTTCTGATTCTTGAACCTTCACCAGCAACAACTTCGATGTCAGAGGAGCAGAGACGCTGAAAGGGCTAAAGCCAAAGGCTCTCACTTTAAATGTAGGATTTGTCAGGAGACCAGCAGGGTAGGACCTCAGGGAATGACTAAGCAAATACTTAGATAGGAGGTCTCTGAGGTAACCAGGACTAAATTGGTGCATCGCTTTGGAGGTCAGCAATGCAATTTTATAGGTAATACTAAGATTTAGTGGGCATCCATGGCAGAGCCCAAAGTATTGGAGCGATGCGCTGAGAAAACTCAGTACCGATGCTCCGGCTGCAGCACCCTCTGGGAGAATCTGAGGCTGCCAGAGACAATCCCAGAGGGAGCAAAACAGTGCTCCTGTGGATCCGTGAGCTTTAGATGAATGCAGAAACAACGCATGGTACCAGTCCTCAGTGTCCACTGCCTTTTAAATAAAAACAAAGCGAATTTATCTCCTAGTTTGTAATGTACTGAACACCGGATTCTTTTCTGTAGCATTTCTCACAATGTAAGTCTGTTCTCTCTGGCTTTAATCCTTGAGCACAGAAAATGTGTTTATGTTCCCTTAAATTATGCTGGGGTTTGCAACTTGCAAACATTCAAACCATGGTAATAATTAAGTTATTTCAGAAGATTTTACCTGGGATACTGAAATTTTTTTTAGTAACTGTCATTCTAATTTTTGGGTGTTCCTCCCCACTCCCAAGATTTTATGTAAGAGAATGAGAGAATGTTAAATCTCATAGCAGCAAAACTGAATAACTGCACTAGTCATAACAAAAAGAATATTTCTGCCTGTATCCTAGTGTTTTTTTTTCCTGTGTCAGTTCTTTCTCTCATGAGATGATTTTTTGTCTATGTATAAATAAATACATCTGCTCAAGGCCCCATCTTTCCTTTCACTGACATAACTGATAATAGTGTATTTGTCCTTCAAAGTCATACAAATGAATCGTTAGGCTCTGGGTTATTAAATGCTGGCTAACCTGATTATTTTCTTTAAAACAGAAATGGAATTATTACTATCCCACTTCATTTTCGCACCCTTTAAAAACTTCTGGCAGGAAAAGGAGAGATAGATAATAAGATACTTGAATCACTTTCTTACCCTGTAATTAGCAGATGAAAAAAGAACTTATTGAAAACAATAATTCCTCAGTCATTTGTCTTTATTTTAATTTTGCTTTGAAGCCAACATATTTTCTCTGAGATTTCATTAGCAGCCATTGTGTAAATGAGATTCTTACTAGTAAGAACCAAGTTTGAGTGCTCTACCACATTAAAATTTAACATTTTTCTATGGCTTAATGTAACTTCTTCTTAATACAAAGAGACTTTTCTGTGATGTCCATAGTTTAAAGGACTGGATCTAATTAAGAGCATAAGTACCTAAAAGTAAAGTGCTTTGGTACCTAACTCTGAGGCATCTGGCTCCTTGAATGCAGTCCAAAATCTTCAGTTACCAGCTATAGCAGGAATCCGTGCTTACGGGAAGATTTAAGCATCTCGCAAAAAGATACAACACAGACAACAAGCTGAATGAGCAACTCTTAGGACAGTTTTAAAGCCTCCCACGTGGGTTTCTTAGGTCAAAGGGAAGTACCTTAAATGAATTTTTAAATCTCTCCTAAAGAGTAAATAAATTTCTTTAAAATAATTGAGTAGAGTCTTTCTCTTCTTTAAAAAGATCAATCAATGGGAAAAAAATATTAAAAACTGTCTTTTGAATAAAGAATGCAAGTTTGGATGGTCTTTCCCACTGCCTGTCCCTGCCAAGCTGAAGCACCATGAGCCTTCTGCATCTCTGCTGGTGAGCCTTGGCTTTTCTGCCCATCTGGGAAACTGTACTGGGAAGAATGGCCAGCATTTCCAGCAGCTTGCAGGAAGTTAGGCTGGAAGCTAATTAAGAAATGTGTTTTAATTCACTGGGAAATGGTTTAGCCAGTTGGCTCCTATAGAAAACATAGGCAGGACCTGATCTTGGTAATTTGAAAGAGACAAGTCTGACTCCTGCAGTTTGTTGTAAACTTACCTTGTCTATCTGCACTAGGAAAGTGAAGCTTTTTAGTTACAAAATTTTAGCTAGCTACCTAAATTTGCTGGTTTGCTTTAGACCTGAATCCTTATTCTGTACCCAAACTCTCCTTCTTGCATTCAGTTAAAACTAGGGGGCCAAAATGCTCTCTTGACTGTTTCATACCACAGATCCAGTAACAGAGGAGGGGATTTTTGCTGCTCTTGCAAAATGAGGAAAAGAGTGCAAACAAGAGCAGGAATGATTTCCAAGCCTGGAGTGAAGCAGTGACTTGCTGCTGCTCAAAGACGTGCAAGGATACAGCTTCTTGTGATTCCTGGAAAAAAATGTGTTTACATGGGGCTGTTTTTAGCTATCTGGGATCATCCTCAACCAGGTGGCTCCAAGTGTCACTGAGGTTGTACTGTCCCCAACTTTGCTCAGGAGGATTGGTGTTGCCTTGTGCCACCAATACCTAAAGGGGACATACAGGAAAGCTGGGGAGGGACTTTTTACCAGTGTGTGTGTAGTGATAGGATGAGGGGTAAAGGTTTTAAACTGAAAAAGGGTAGATTTAGGTTAGATGTTAGGAAGAAATTATTTACTTTTAGAGTGGTGAGACACTGGAACAGGTTGCCCAGGGAGGTTGTGGATGCCCCCTCCCTGGAAGCATTCAAGGACAAGCTGGACAGGGCTTTGAGCAACCTGCTCTAGTGGAAGGTGTCCCTGCCCATGTAAGCACTTCTAGGTCACTTCCAACGCAAAACATTCTATGATTCTGTGATTCTAAGTATATAATTCCTTCAGAGTCCTTCACAGGAGAGCTCACAGGGGAGAAAAGCGTAAGCAAAAACCCCTGTGGGGTGGAGTAAGCTTCTGGAGATTAGATCGGACCAACAGGGCAAACTAAGTCTTGCTTTGACTCTTACTTTTTTGTCATCCTCTTCTTTCTTGTATTGTCTCTGTTAATACAAATGCTTAGTGACACACAGAGGCATAAGCAGTGCATATCGATGTGCCCTGTGATGAATACTACAGGATTCATATATTTCTGGTTTCAGACTCTGTCCATAAATTGTCTATAATTTGACTCTGTCCCACACACATCCTGGTCTCCAAACTGACAAGGCTTGGATCTGGCAGATGGGCCACTTGGTGGATAAGTAATTGGCTGGATGGCTGCACCCAGAGAGTTGTGGTCAGTGGTTCAGTGATCCATTGGACGCAAGTGACAAGTGACACTCCTCAGGGAGGACACTCCTCGGTATTGGGACCAGTGCTGCTTAACATCTTTGTTGGAGACATGGACAGTGGGATTAACTGTATCCTCGGCAAGTTTGCTGACAATACTAAGCTATGTGGTGGGGTTTACACCCTAGAGGGAAGGGACACTATCCAGAGGGACCTTGACAGGTGGGAGAGGTGGGTCAATGCCAACATCATGAAGTTTGACAAGGCCAAGTGCAAGGTCCTGCACCTGGGTCAGCACAATCCCAGGTACAAATACAGGCTGGGGGGAGAATGGTTAGAGAGAGTCCTGAGGGGAAGGACTTGGAGGTGGTAGTAGATGGGAAGCTTGACATGAGCTGCCAGTGTGTGCTCGCAGCCCAGGTGGCCAAACACATTCTGGGCTGCATCAAAAGAATTGTGGCCAGCAGGGCCAGGGAGGTGATTCTGCCCCTCTACTCTCCTCTGGTGAGGGTGCACCTGGAATACTGTGTACAGCTCTGGAGCCCTCAGCACAGGAAAGACATGGAGCTGTTGGAGATGGTCCAGAGAAGGGCCATAAAGATGATCAAAGGGCTGGAGCACCTCTGCTATGAAGACAGGTTGGGGGAGTTGGGGCTATTCAGCCTCGAGAAGAGAAGGCTCTGGGAAGACCTTATAGCAGCCTTCCAGTGCCTAAAGGGGCCTACATGAAAGCTGGGGAGGGGCTTTTCACCAGAGGGGGCAGTGATAGGATGAGCAGTAATGGTTTTAAACTGAAAGAGGAGAGATTCAGGTTAGAAATCAGGAGGGTAGTAAGGCATTGGAATAGGTCACCTAGGGAGGTTATTGATGTCCCCTCCCTGGAGGTGTTTAAGGCCAGGTTGGATGAGGCTTTGTGAAACCTGGTCTAATGGGAGGTGTCCCTGCCTATGGCAGGGGGGCTGGATCTAGATGATCTTAAGGGTCCCTTCCAACTCAAACCATTCTATGATTCTATGAAATTGTAACTAAAGATATTTCTTCTTGTTGCTTTGCTAAGTTTAAAAGTGTAGTCACACGAGCAGTGAGTGTTCAAATCATATCGTTATGTGCTTATGGCTGATTAGCTGACTTGGGGTGTAAACGTGATCATCAATTTAATGCATAATGAAAGCTTGTTGTTTTAAACATAATTAAGTCAAAGGAAAACCAGTTCAGCATGACTGTAGAAATAGAAATTGGTTCATTACCTGTAATCATGTTAGCCTGCTCACATTATCAGAGGCTAATTGGAGAAAGTAGAGAAAAAGACAATATATCACTATATACAGGTGTGATCTGTACATCTACATGTGTTTTACTATATTATATGTATTTCATTAATACCTTTTTAAATAAAAGTATGGGAGCAGCATGACAATGCAGAAACAGATACTGAGAACATTTTAAAGGTACATTGGGAGGTCAAGAGAATAATTCATTCATCAGGTATATTTAAATAGAACTAAATTATATTGTAACCTGTAACACCAGGAGTGACACCCCGTTTTAGTGGGAAGGAATCCCTGCACCATTTCTGTTCTAGTACAAACTGTTTTTGAGAGAGACAAGGTTTGTCATCAGTGTATGTTATCAGCACCTGTCTTTTCCTTGCAAAAAAATGAAGCTGAGATGTAGTGGAAAGACCTTTACAGTATGTTTCTTGGTCTCATACAACATTTTTCAGAGGCTCATTCTTAAAGTTTCCATTTTGTTTTTTTAGAAGACTGATGAAAGCGATTATTAGCCTGAAAATACTCTGTTGGTTCTGACAATAACTTGGCCTCTGCTGAAGGTTACAGAATTTGATATAAATATTTCATAAACTGCTTCATGGGAGCAACTCTTGTCATTTGCCCATTGTATTTACTACTTGTTTTTGTCTTATAGGAAAATATTGTACCATGGTGCCTCTTAAACATTATTAAAAAGATATCATGTGAACTCAACAAAAGAGTAATACTGTCAGGGCCAAAAATATTTGGGTTATCAGGGCCCACAGCCCCGTGACCTCTTTCCTCTGACATGCTAACATGTCACACAGGCGGACTGTGGACAGTGATAGATTTAGATGCCACCTTCTCTGATGATTAACTATAAACATACTGCTTCAGGGAAGGCTGAGGTATTTATGCACTTCTAGGAGGTATATCGTCAGCGCAGGAATGCCAGAGTTTGGAAAGGGCTGTGGAGCATGAACTGATTGTTGCTTCTCAGTTTATTTTTTCACATTTACTTATATTTGAACAAGGACAACTAATGCTTTCTAAAGCTATTGTTATGGGAAAGAGTTGAGATAGTTTTCTATAATGATGACGAAGTAACTTGGGCAGCAGGGAAGGAATGGGGATGGTGAGAGTAGAGTCTTTTGTTATATTCCACTTTTGTTGAGGATCTGGCAGCAAGAAACTGATCAGGTTTTCTCTTTAGGCAATATTTCTTACGTATTTGTCAGGGGCAAGGTATGGCTGAATGACCATGAGCTGGTAAAAGACTGAGCCATGGAAGACAGACAGACAGGTTAGATGGACGCAGATTTCAGTCTGACTCCACAGAGCACTTATTATATTCTGTTCTAACAGCAAGGGAAGGACCCTAGCTAGAGTAAATTACCAAAACAATGACAGAGAGAGGAAGCCCCACTAATAATTTGTGCATTTGGTCAATTCTCTCTTTCCCTTGCTTTCTAGGGTACAACTGGGGGACCTGGAAACTAGGAGTGGTCACTCCAAAGCTGATATTATCTGAGATATGTGGAAATCTTCATGGCTGTTACTAGGCTGTAATATTTTAAAGGCTGTGAGGACCAAATAATGTTTGAATATGGTAAGAATCCTTTTGGAGTTGGAGTATTCATGTTTATTTCCAGTGAGGATTTATAGGAATTATTGCTTCTGTGACCTGCTTGGGAGCTTAGATCAAAGGACCAAAGTCTCCTAGCTCTAACATTGACCCTTAGGGAAAGAACAGGAAAAATAAGGCAGCTATAGAGTGATCCTTCCCATGGTATAATTTCCCAGCTCCCAGCAATCAGCATTTTAGTGTGTTTTTTTTCTGAGCCAGAGGTTGCATCTGGGCTTTCATGTTTAATAACCGATGATGTACATCTCCTCTATGAATTTGCCTAATGCTTTTTAAAATCCAGATAAAGTTTTGTCCTCTGCCTGATCCTGTAGGCAGTAGGTTTCACAATTTAATTATGTATTATACTTCCATTTGTTTGTTTCAAACCTGCTTTGTTTTGTAGCAGAGTATATACTGACAGTAATGACACCATTTTGTTAGTGTAAGTGCACACATACAAGCAGTTTCTGCTGGCAGACCTGTGTTGATTAGGGGTCACTTCTCAGCTATGCCAAAAGCTATGTTGGCAAAAGTGGGAGGTATGCCCTAACTTAGGTAGGCTTACAGGAAGAATAAAGAGGCAGGTTGCATTCTCCCCATAAACTGAGGGATTTTGACACCTGTTCTACACTTGACTTGCATTCTAAGGTTATTGAGAAAACCCTTTTCTCGTGGTGGAATTCAGCTACTTGATTACTTTTGTTTCAAACCTACAAGTGGATCTTTGCCTCTTTTCAGAGCCTATTGCAGGTACTTAACTGGGAAAAAACCACATGCTTATATGGCAGTTGTTCAACTGTTTGACCTTTATATATCATACTATGGCTAAATGAGATTAACTGTGTGGCTTGTCTCCTTTTGCCAATGCACGGAAATGTGATTTCTTTGTGTCTGGTGGCCCTCCTTGGAAATCTTTTTCACAAATAAATTTCAGGCAGATCTTGGTTCACAAGCACCCAGAGAAAATAATGAAATCATGTGCTTACTTCTTCATTTACAATGCCTCTGTTTATACCACAGAATCACAGAATCGTCATGGTTGGAAAGGACCTCTGAGATAATTGAGTCCAACCACCAACACAGAAAATCCCCCCAAAACCCCACAAACAGCCACACACACTCCACCAAAAAACAACCACAAAAAAACCCCCACAACCTCGGCCCTGAAGTGCCACATCTACACGTTTCTTGAATACCTCCAAGGATGGTGACTCTACCACCTCCCTGGGCAGGCTGTTCCAACACCTGACCACTCTGTCAGTGTAGAAATTCTTCCTAAAATCCAACCTGAAACTCCCCTGCCACCACTTCAGGCCATTTCCTCTGGTCCTATCATTATCTACTTGGGAGAAGAGGCCAACACCCACCTCCTACACCCTCAGGTAATTGTAGAGGGTGATGAGGTCTCCCCTCAGCTTCTCCTCCTTCAAACTAAACAACCCCAGTTCCCTCAGCCACTCCTCGTATGAGTTGTTCTCTGGACCCTTCACCAGCTTGGTAGCTTTCTTCTGGACGTGCTCCAGCACCTCCATGTCCTTCTTGTAGTGAGGGGCCCAGAACTGAACACAGTACTCAAGGTGTGGCCTCACCAGTGCTGAATACAGGGGCATGATCACTTCCCTACTCCTGCTGGCCACACTATTCCTGATACAAGCCAGGATGCTATTGGCCTTCTTGGCCACTTGGGCACACTGCTGGCTCATGTTAATCAGCTGTCAACCAGCACCCCCACGTCCTTTTCTTCTGTGCAGCTCTCCAGCCATTCCTTCCCAAGCCTATAGCATTGCATGGGGTTGTTGTGGCCAAAATGCAGGACCCGGCACTTGGCCTTACTGAACCTCATACAATTGGCCTTGGCTCATTGATCCAGCCTGTCCAGGTCCCTCTGTAGAGCCTTCCTACCCTCAAGCAGATCAACACTTCCACCCAATTTGGTGTCATCTGCAAACTTACTGAGGGTGCACTCAATCCCCTCATCCAGATCATTGATAAAGATATTGAAGAAGACTGGCCCCAAAACTGAGCCCTGAGGGACACCACTGGTGACTGACCACCAACTAGATTTGACCCCATTTACCCTCATCCTATAGGCAGGTCACATGATCATAGAAAGAGATCAGGACCTGAGATCTCATAGAAAGAGATATGCTACCAAGGTGCAATATTGATCCGTAACTGAAAGTACTGAAACTTTCTGTATGGATGAAATTCTTAGTGTCCACTGTCATATCTGTGAAAATGGTCTCTTGAGAACTCTTCCTTCCTGTGGGCTTTAACATCCAACTTTTGTCTTTCATGGGAAACTCAGGTTCACCTAATGCACAGGCTTTTATGTACATCTGCACACAGAATACTGTGTGTTTCTGTTCGGTGATGGCCTGTTAGACCCTTGGCCTATCACACCCTTGAGTGCCCTGCTCAGTTCTGGCTGCCCTATTCATAAAAAAAATAAATGAAAAAAAATAAAGAAGTCCTAAAATGAATGATCAGACTTTTGGAAAGATTTAAATGTGAAAGACTAAAATTACAAGCGTGATTACTTTTAGGAAGAGAAAAAAAGATGAGGGAACATGATAATTGCACATAAAATAATGGATGGTGGGTAGAAAAAAAAATCAGGCTCTCATATTTATTGCTTTAATTGCAAAACAAGCAAACAAAAAAGACAACATGTTCAGTAAAAATATTTTTAAATTTTTTTACCTTTCAGCAGAACATGGGGTAATATGCATAGGTTATAATACAAGGTATTGTATGGTCTAGAGAATGCTCAGGAGTTTTGCACATGTAAGAAGTAATGAAGTACATGAGACCACCTCAATACCTAACATTATAGGTGGTCAGGTTTAAATCCTTGTGGCTCTCTCTCAGGTAAATCTGTGTGACTCTAGGAAGGACAGAACCTTCCTGCTTCACCTCCACGGCTTTAGAAAAAAACTTTTCTCCTTTGAGGAGGTTCTTTATTGCCTGCACTGGAGTGTGTTAGCATTTCTTCTGAATGGTAGAGGCATTGGGTCACCTTGACAATGAAGGAACGCTGAACTATGTATGTCTGTTGTGGTCTTGGCTAAAAAAGAAATATATGAAGGATTTTGGCCACTGTGAATATTAAGTAATACCTTAAAGAAACAGAAAGCTTATTGAATGTTGAAGGTGTATGATTGCAAGGCAGACTGTGGCACGTGCCTTCACATGCCCTGGTATTTATATTTGTTACTCTGTCAACTAGAGAGCACGTGAGAGAGTTACTCTTCAGCAGAATCTGCATGTGTGAGTGAATACACACAGTGAGCTTTCCCGAAACAGACACTTGTGACTTACCAAAGGTGGTACGTTCTAGTTCGTCAAATCGTGGTGGGGCTTTCTGTGGCTCCTGAACGACTTTCCTGGAGACAGTAATGCTCTAACAACCTGTGATTTCTAGCAGGACTGCATCTGCAGGCAGAATTTACAGTGCTCCTCTACAGAAACAGAGAACTGGAGAGACTACCAGCAGTGGCTTTGCACAGAGGGTTGTTCAGGACTTTTTAAATTTTTGGGTTTTTTTTTTTTTTTTTTGTTTGTTGTGGGTTTTTGTTTTGGTTTGGTTTGGTTTTGTTTGGGTTTTTTCTGTTTGTTTGTGTGTGTTTTGTTTTGTGTTTTGGTTTTTTTTTGTTTGGTTTGGTTTGGTTTTTGTTTTTGTTTTTTTAGAATAAAGGTATTTGCACTGAGTTTGACCATGGCAGTACCTGATGTTGCAGTATTTCTTCCAGATAACTTGAGGTACAACTTGTATATTTTGAGGAAAAACAGGAGATAAAGATACCTTTGGATGAACTGAGCTTTCCATATAGAGCTGCAATGTGCTGTTTTCCATTTATTCTTTACTGTGCTCTTTTTTTTACTTTTCATTTATAGAATATACATCTTGGACCTTTTTTTATACTTTCAGACTGGTTGACACAGACACACTCCATAAACAGATTTGGAGGCCATAGTGTGACTTTGTCAGAGATCTTCTGCACTTCAGGTCTCAGAACAGGATACTAAAAAAGACATGAATCCTGCATGATTCTGTCATAATCTGTCATTAGCAAAGCTGCCTGCTTCCATTATTTGCCTTTGTACCATTCTTCCAAGTCTTTTCTGAAGCAGCACATGCTGTCTAGCTGAGAAAAGCACTGCTGAAACTTACTGCAATGTTTACACTTGTACTCTCCCCTTATTTTGCTCAGCAAATCTATGCTTTTGAAAGCTGAGGGAAAAAAAAAGGGTATAGTGGAGATGCAGAAATATGCTGAGCTGACATTAGTTTTTAAAGGAAAGGGGAAAAAGATGAGCCCATCCTTAGAATAAGGTTGTTCTTCCTTTTTTTCACAGGAGGAACTTGTCTATTAGTTCTGAGGAAAAGCGAAGTATAAATATTCAAATTAAAATTATTCACCCTGTAGACATGTAGCTAAGCAGGTCCAAGGACTCATTGGAATCTAAATTAGTGTGGGCTTTAAGTTACTAAACATCTCTCCTTTCTCCCACTGCATGGTGCTTCTGATGCATATTTTCAGCTGTGTAAGTAGGCAGATCCCATTCTGGCTGACTTGACCAGAATGAATGACTGAAATGAAAGATCGCATTTTGTAGTCAGTCTCTCAAGGTATCATCATGTGCTTTAAGTGGTTTTGACTGTGGATACTCCACATGCCATGATCTACACTTGGTGGTCACTATCAGGTAATACATGTGATTAGGAAATCGGGCAAGGCAGCACTCTTTTATTTATAATATAGAACTGTTATTAGTGTCTGCTTCTAAGAAGCCACATGTGAGTCCATGTGATGTAATTAGTCAAGCATTCCAGCTGCTTTTGATTGATCCCAGCACTGACAACTGAAAGCAGGAGGAATTCTTCTTCAGTATAACACAGTTTATGACATCCTATTATGCAGTCTGAAATGAGCTCTGATGTTCCAGTGAAAGAAAGCTAAACACTTTGTGAGGGAACATACATAATCACTAAGAATTTGGCAAAGAAAAAAGCCAAATCCAGGGCCCTTGATTTTACAGGCTCATGCCTCATCCACTGTCTGCTGTTCTGGAGTTGCTTCTTTCTTAAGTTATGAATGTGTTCCTGACCTCGTAGAAGATAGACAGTACAGATCTGAAACACAGCTGAATTTGGGGAAAAGCAGAACTCTGTTGCAGTTTCTGATTTTATGGGTCAAACCTACACTTTTGCCTCTGCCTACCCAGCAGTTTAGATAACTGGATTTTTTAAAGCTTTTTTTAATTAAAAAGGCACCCCAGGTGTCTGCATTCCCAGAGCAAAAATTCTAGAAAAGTTCATTAAATTATCCAAGATTTTCACCTAAAATAATATTCAAACAAGCCTGCTTACCAGGGAAGGAATACATAGCACAGATTACATGTTAAGCAAGACCTAAAAAAACCCCAAACCACAATACTGGCATTGTGTTTTCCAGGCTTATGTGTACATTTGTGCTATGTTGATTTATGGTATATATATGCATGTGTAGTTGTAAAGTTGGCCAAACCATTCATTGCAAATAAATGTGGACTTTTAGAACTGAGCTCAAATCCACTTTTTCATTTTTTAACCAAAATAAATTGCTGATTGAGTGACATACAATAAACATTGTATTTATTGGACGGAAAGAAATTATTGAGCTGGTGATTCTGCTCCCCTGCTACCTACAGCAAAAGGGTCATGCAGTATTATTCAGTGGAAGTTGAAGCTATTCATAATTAACTTCATGTTATTGGATCGTCTTTCCCTATATTCAGTTTTTTAGGCCTGAACAGGGTAATTTTGCTGCAGGCAGATTAGGTTAATATTAATGGTAGTCCTGTTCCTGCTATTCCAAACTCACACTGAGTTGTCCTCCTTAGTCCAGCAAATCCTCAGTTTGTCCAGCCTTTCTTTGAGATTAGGTGGTGCCAATTTATGCTCACAAGAAATCCAGTTTTACACCCAGGCTGATTAAATAAACATAACAGTTTCTGTAGGTGGTTGTATTCAGGAAAGCACATTAAAGCTGTAAGATGCAGGAGACAACATGAAAGTGAGAACGCCTGTCTCCTGGAGTAAAGATGTGAAATCTTGTATAACAGCAAGCTACCTGAAGAGCCCGGCATTACCTCCAAAGGAAGAAACGAGATAATCACAAATTCTTTTGTGCCCAGCACATATCTTCTTGGTATTTACAGGAGACAAGTGGGAGAGCTCTCACCATACCAACTAAAAAAGAAAGGTATTCAGAAAGTATATTGTGAAGCCAGTCAGCATATTTGATATTGTAACGACAGCACATTTCACCTGATGGCTACCACTTTGCATGCTTTTATTACAAAAGTGGCTGAACAAAGAACCAACTCCATTTAAGGAAACTTGTTTTGGTTTTGGTCATGTACGGTTCTCACACTTCTTCTGTTTGGTCCCACAAGAAGATGCATTAATTTAATTATTTGCAGTGTTGTTTTGTGTATTTAGTGAGTAACATTTCAGGGTTTTTTTTCTCTTTTTTTTTTTTGCACACATTATATACATAGCATATGTGTATACTTTATTGCAGGATAAGTACCTGCAGACATTTTGGATGCAGGACAATCAGGTAGTGGAAGGAAATGGACAGCAGGAGGCAGCTAGTAACAAGACTACTGGAAGTCATTTGACACATTTTGGTCCACAGCATGGTCATCTGCAATGCAGCCAGAACTACAAAGCAGACAGTCCTGATGCTGCCCCTTTAAAAAAAAAATAAATCAGTTTTACATAACTTCATGTTATTTATGTATTTGTTTTTGAAAAAAAAAAAAAGAGCAGTTTGTCAAACATTTAAGGTTGACAGGCAAGTCATGTTGTTGCAATGCAGGTAAACGCTGTCATGAGTGACACTGGCTGTGTCACTATGTGCAGCATTAGCCAGGGAATTTGAGAAGACAGGCTCATGAAAAAAAAATGAATGTTGTCAGACAACCCTGCATTTTTTATTATTAAAATCTTGAGTGAATTTAGTGCTCATGAAAGTGAGGGACTAAGCTTCTCCACACATCCCTTTCAATACATCTCAGTTCTGACCTGCAGCACCCTTGCTATTCTAGTAATAGGCCTTGAGCAGAGATTGCTCACTGTGTCAGATTGTGGTCGTTTTGTGAAATGGATAGCTGAATGCTTAGATGAGGCCATTGAGCATATTCTTATTTGTTACCCAACCATGACTTAAGCCAAGGCCCTCAAAAATAACGAGCACTCACATATTAAGTATGTATCCCAATACAGTTAAAATGAAAATTGCTCAGTTGTGTGTTGCGGGTTCTTTACTTCTACTAATGGAAATTGATAACTCCCATCTGGTAGGAGGTTACTTCTGTGAGTTGATATTTTGGTGATTTATTCATTGTCACAGTTGTCCTGAAATAGCCTTCTAGAAAGCCATGTCTCTGTGTGCTATGGAAACAAATTTTTGCAAAATGTCATATTCAAAACACGAGTTCTAAGAGCACTTTATTATCTCAGTGGACTAATTTTCTACTACTAAGTGAACAAGTGTTATTCAGGAGCAGTAAGGAGCAAGAGGGGCCAGCAACTTCTTCACACAGATGTGGGAGGTCCAATCCCTGCAGACACCCCTGGGAGATGGTCATAGGTGCTCCTGGTTTTATGAGTTTTATATGCTGTGTCAACATGAGGAAAATGGACTGCAGTTAAGCAAGGATTAGCAGCATTGCCTGTCTTTTTCAAGCGAACATCAGATCCAAGTACCTTGTGAGGGAAATCATTGGGCAGATGTGTGGGTGGCACTGCAGGGAGCAGCCGTGGGACTGCCACTGAAAAAGTCACAGCTGGGGAATTGCTGCTGCTGCTTTCACCCTGGAAGAGCAAGATCTAAGACCCCGCGGTGCAGAGGCCCTGGCTTATATGTTATGTGTCTCAATGCAGAGCCTAATCCACTTAGGCAAGCACAGAGTGAAAATATCATTGCCTTTACAGAGAGAGCCGAAGGCTACAACAAATCTAAATGCCATAGCTCCATCAAAATAAACACTCAAAGCCATCTTGACATCGAGAGTTGAGAATGACATTGAGAATGAGATTTTAGGAAGAGCTTATCTCACTCTTCATGCAGATATAACTGCACTTTAAAAGGATTCTAGTGCCTTTATAATATTTTTGTAATCTTCGGAAGGTTGAGAAACTTTTCTTCTATCCCGTTTTCTGAAAAGCTGTGAATTTGTAGGCCAAGATTACTTTTTCTGCAGGGGTGAGAACAAAGTCTAATTCCAATCTCTACCAAATTGGCAAAAGATAAAGTCATCTAGCTGGAATACTTCTAACAACCTGCCTATTAAGAAAATAGATACATGTTGTCTTCATTACTCAGGGAAGTATCTGCAGGAAGATACTTCAATGTCCTCTGTAGTAATGTCAGTAATATGAGTAAAAGAACAGAAAGACTAAATGAATGGTAGGACATTTTACGTAGCATATGTATATGTGCAAATTATTTCACTGCAATCCTATCCAGTACTGCAACAAAAGCTACAGCACTTACTTCAAATCACATTTCTCTCTTGGTTTTTAATCAAGTATGATTTCAAATGTGCCCAAATTAAAATCATGCCATAAAATGTAGAGGGATGTTGTAACCTGTTAATTTTTAAGCACTTTGAAAGACAGTGCTGTTCAAAGAAAAGATGCGGATTGTCCTTGTAAGTCTCTCATTGCTTGGCTGGAGTCCACTACTTGCAGGAGGTGCTGCTCTTAGCACCTGATTTATTATTAGTTTCAGTGGAGTTACACTGTTTTGCAATTCTGATAGCTCCATTAGAAAATTGTGATGTGGCATTAAAATTTTAACGGCAATGCTCTGTTTGCATTTTGTCCCACTTAGCATCAGATTGCCAGAGACGAGTAAAGAAAGAATATTAAGCATTCATAAAACATTTTCACAAAAGCTAAAATTCCAAGGACTACAGAGCAGACAAGAAGAATGATAGAAAAGATTAATTTTTTAAAAAATCAAAGCCTGTGCATTTTTTGTATTTATTATTATTTTTATTGTACTGAAATATTCAACACTTACCAAATTAAGGCTGCATGTTTCTCCTCTGTGGTTGTTAAGTCTGACCTCTGTCAGCACAGAACACTAAAACTGTCCTAGGTCTGGTGAGATTTTGTGACTGTAAATATAATCAAGTTCTCAGAAACCATAAATTGCGTTTATACTTCACTATTGAACATTCTTGTACTTTCACTGCATTGTTTCCCAATCTATCAAAATGTCTAGGGAGTGTTTGCTTTCTTTATTTGGTTATTTAGACTTTCAGAACACTTATTTTATGTAGCATAACTTTTTTTTTTATTTATTACTGGTTCAAGGTGGGCGTATTTAATAACTGCGTAAGTTAAAAAATGCATACTTACAAAGTCACCATAAATGGGTGTTTTACTCTGCAGAATCCCTGATAAAAACATCTTTCCCTACCACCAATAGGTATAGAGGGGGTGAAGTGGATAGAATTTGAAATTTGCTTTTACAAGTGCAAATCCTTAGGCAAAAATAAACAATATTATTTAAGATTTAAAAAAACACACACAGAGATTATATGAAAAAATCTAATGTATGTAGAAGGCTGTGCTTCAGCAAACTAGGTATATGTTGGTATGTTTGCTTAGTTTTAAAGTTTTCCAGCACCAAAATGCATGTTTAAACGATTGCATTTGACAAAGGAAAGACAAGGAAAAATGGTGCAGCATCTTTAATTTATCAGTTTACATGAGATGCAGGCAATAGCCTGTGGGTACCAGATTGTGATTTTTCTACTCAAGTACATTCTCATGTTTTACTGATGAGCTATATGCCAGACCCTTGTGTTCTGTATAGTAAGAGTTTCATGGAACATCTGCTTCAATTGCTCTATCTCTTGTTTTGTTTTGTCACTAAATTCACTTATGCTACAGAATCACTGACTATAAAAGAAGCTACTTTAATTCAATAGCACATCAAGAAGGTAGATTCTAATGCTTGTAATACAGCTATTTATGTCTAATGCTTTCCATTGCACCAAAAGTGGTATGACAATTGACACAATATTCTGTTATACTTTATAGGATACATAGTTTTCTGACCTGCTGATGTTTTTAACTAGAGAACTTCATATGCATACATTTATGTGCATCTGTGTGCAGCTGTAGACAGAATGCCATATAGGGAGGTATATCTACATACTTGTAACTGCAACTATATGTACAAGACACTGATGAAAAAACACCTACAATTACCAGAAGAGTAACATTTTCCCCATTCCCAAAGTCATGTATCAAAAAAAGAAGCCAACAGAGAAAGTAAGTCAATAAGGTGAGAATAGCTTTTACATGTTACTGTGTGCCTTAGCATTTACATAGCAAATGGCACTGAATGACTTGTGTATATTTAAACTGGAAGGATAAAATGGTTTATAAGGACAGAGAACATTATTTGGGAAGTTCAAACAATATACATCACCCTTTGTCAGTTTGCTAAATATTTTTTCTTGTCCCATTTGATAGTCTTGGCTATTTAGTGCCTGTGAAAAGAGTATCAAGATTTAAGGGCTGCAGTTTCACTTCAGATATCTACATAGCAGTCAAAGTTTACTGAAAAATAGTGTTGATTAACTGCATGAAAATGCAATGATAAATAGTTTTTTAAACCTGAAACTGTCTACGGGACATGAGCTTTGTGATATTTTTTAGCATTTTCACAGAATAAATGCAGCAAGGAAAAAAAGGGAGAAGCTTTATAAAAAAGGACAAATATGATAAAAATCCTTCCCACAAACCTTTCTTATACCCTTTCTAATTTTTGGCCTGAAGAAATGCTGAAAATTATGATGTTGTGGCTGATCCTTTTTAAGGCTCTAATCTGTTTTGTGGGGTTTTTTTCTACTTAATTTTAATCTCACCTGTGCTGACATCCACCCTGAAAAATGCTGTTGCGAACAAAGAAACTATGAGCAGAGGCTGAAACCATCCATAGTTTCACTGTCATTATTACTGAAAGGATGTGTGGCTTAATTTTACATTTATTTATTTATTTACTTATTTATTTATTTATTTAGAAAGAGGGTTTATCATTGTATGTGAATTGCCATCGACAAGGCTGGTAATTAGCCTAATATTATTTCAGCATAGTTCACATCCACACATCACAGGACAGAAAATGGGAGCCTTAGACAAACAGAATCCTTGTAGAAGATCATTAGGAATCCCACTGTGCCATGCCACGTGCAACCTCGTTGATTCAAATTAGTCATCTGCATTGTTCTATATTTTAGACTGCAGGAGGTTTCAACTTATTTTACAAAACCGCAATTGTTATACATTTATGGCTAGAGTAACAAGAATGTTCTGCACTCTCAGAAGACACCAAAGACATTTTAATATGTACTCATTATACAGCTCTGCCTGCAATGCTATTTAGAGTTTCATCAGTGTCTAGGCAACAAAGCTCTATTTTCTCAGTTTTTACAACTGAGCTGTAAACATGAACTCTCAGTTAAACACAGCATTGTATAGAAAGTGTTATCAAGGACTCAGGGTTTTGATTCACCCCCCCCTTTTTTTTTGTTACTAAAAGGTGATCTTTGATAATGCACACCTTTGAAATGAAGGTATCCTATTCTTGATTTTTGTGTATGTAGATGTAATACAGGCTCAAACAAATGCTAAACACACTGTGGTTTAACTGATAAATTATAAGAGCAAAAATGCTGTTTGTCACACAGCCAATTTACTGTGAGGTCAAATATGTGCCTTTAAAATAGAATTTACAGCAGAGTTACGAAACAGTCTTTTATGATGGCTATTTGATCCCATTCGTGTCTTTATGCAAAATCTTTGCTCATATTGCTGATGGCAATGTATATATTTTTAACAAATACACCTGCCCTGACTAATATGTCTCAACAATTCACAATTTTTATTCCTTGCTGATATTTACTGGTGCAAATCCGTCTATTTCAGTAGATTATTTACTCCAGCAGAGTATTTAGCCCCACTCAGTATCCTTTCATGAAACTCAGTTACCTTGCAAACACTTGGGTCTCCACTGTGTATGCTGCAGATGCAAATAATCCAAACCTAAACTTGTCCTTGGTGGGGGCAGGGGCCTTCCAAAAGATCCTAGCCTCAGAAGGGTGTATTTGATTTTTATTTTCTAGGAAGCTGTCGGAATTTTAATGTTGTTAAAAATAGATGTTTTTTTTCTGTTATGTTTTTGGATACAAATCCACATACACTGAATAATTATTCATATGTATTCTCATTCCTTTGTGCACAGAATTGGGAATCTGATCTATTGCTTTAAGAGTACATAGCACAGCATCAGAGAAAGAATTCAAGGGTAGTGAACAGCTCAGGGGACCAGTAATAGAATATGAAGCCTAGGTTGCTGTTTCAAATCTAATCCAGGTTGGAAGTAACAGCAATTATTATCATCTAATGTCTTTTCAGTGATCTGTATGAAATGAGTTTGTGGTCTCAGTGTAGTTTCTAACAGACAGGTGTCTGGATCACAGCTGACACCATTGTTGGAAGAGTCAATGTAGGGTCCAAAGTCCGAACGAATCTGTAGATTGAACTGCTCTTTGGTGTCAGGGAAAAAACTCAAGCATTTCAGCAGCAGAATGTCAGCCACTGAGTATTTAGAACTTGTTCTATCATGGAAAAGAATTTCAGTCTTCTGGCTTTTCCCCAGGAATCCTCTCAAGATCCAACAACATTTTCAGTTAAACAATAAAGATGAAATCAGCTCTCATAACACCCATATTAAAAATTAGCACCCAGAAGCACAAGGAGAGAGAGTTAAAAGGAGCAGTCACAGTAGTTTCAATTCACTTGCTGAAGCTCATGTGCTTAAATGTATTCAAATACTTCACAATAGAATAATTCCTTTAATGGCTTGCAAATCCCTGCTGCACACTGCACCATGACATGCACATACAATATGGCGAGTTTCTCAAATCATTGATGGTAGTAGCATTGTGGATAGAATTTGTTCCCTTCTACTTACAAGAGCACTAAGAAAAATCTTTTCAAGCTAGGGATACGGCTCAGATGACCCCCTTGATGTGATCATTCATGCCACTTGTATTACAAAGACCTCTCCTCTCTCATCGTGTTTGGGTATGCTAGATCAGAAAGTATGTGCAGAACAACTCAGTGGTGACTGGTTGCTTGACATGGCTTTGCTAGTGTTAGGTATCCCAAAGGATCTGCAAAATCCCATGTACAACTCCTGCTACTACAGTGAGCTGCTAAATAATGCGTAGGTTGCAGAGCTGCATCCTGGGTCAAATCTTCTCCAATTTAAATTCTTGTACAAAGCCCTATGGATAAACACTATGGTCTAAGGAAAAAAATACCAGAAAGACATGTAGAAAACTGTCCATTTTTAAGTATGGTGATCATCCAGTCAGAAAAATGAGAGTTCTGAAAAATCATGTTATTAATGGACCTTCCCAAGGGTAACCATGCCATAAAGGGAATGGGACTTTATATAATAAACACAAATCAGCATGCTTAAGGCATCTAACTGGCAATTATGTACAGTTTTGATTATGGGAATTTACATTTCCACAAAAGAATATAATTACAAGGAAATTTTTATTTATATATATATATATTTCATTTTTTTAATGCTAGCCTTGGACTTTGTTACCTGGGTTTCAATTTAGCAGACATCCTAGAAATTTTGATCAATGTAGATACATATATAAATGTTTGTATAGTAAGTATCTGGCAGGCAACAACAGTTCAACTGAGGATTATCTGTATCTGGATTCCACATGATGCTAATTACTAGGCACTAAAACCAGTAGAGAAGAAAGAAGTCTAAAGAGAAAAGCTACTATATTTTTCCTACTACACGTAATAAATATTGTTTGCCCTATGATTGTTTTATCTTATTTATGGATGATTCTAAGAGTGACATATGTGACTTTAATATATTCATGTAAGATGTTATATACATGGGGAGACTGAAAACATTTGGGTGTAATTCTTACATATTTTTATCATGAAAATTGAATCTCAAGAGACTTGAAGAGTAAAAGGAAAAGAAAGGAAAGAAAGAAAGGAAAGAACCCAAGAGCAATAATAGAAAAGAGAGAGTGCTATTGTTAATAAATGAAGGATTAGGAGACTCAAACAAAAGGAGACTTTAATATATGATAGAGAAGAAAGAAATGGAAGGACTTTTAAATTTAATAGGCAGTTCATAAATTGGAAAATCTGTCATACAGTATTAAAAATCACACTTAGCATTTCACTGACTAATATATTATTAATTTATGTTATGATATATGATTCACTGTAGTGCTAATAATTTATATTTTGTGTAGAATTCTAAATCTAGATTTCCCGCTTTAGTAAGCCTCAGAGTTTTGTCAGGCTTTCCTGCCTCTAGGTTTCATGTAGTGATCAGACATTTCTAAAAGAAGCATGAGCCCTGTGTGAGAAAATTAGAGCAAATGGGCAGGAGAATGCCTTGTTTAACACAGCGTTTGAGGTCATAACTATACTCCTGAGTTCACCAAATTATTACCAAGTTGTTATTTGTAGGGGTAGGAGAGCCCTGTATATTCTCAGCACTTAGACACTCTGAAGCACTTCATCTTTAAATTTCTAAAGCACTGAGCAGAGTTTTAACCCCAAGTCTGTGACTGGCATAATAAGACCCCTAGTTAAATTCCCACACAACATTCTCAAAAAGTAGAAACTGAGGTGAGCATTTTTTTTGTTTTGTTTTAAGAGACTCAATGAGCCTGAAAGTGGCCTGTGCTTCAAGGCCAGCTTAATCTTCATCACTTCCTATGTCACTCTCCCTGTTTCTCCTGAAGTCTTCACCAAAAACCTGGCTTTGACTTTTCTTGCAAATTCCTTTTTCCATTTCTTCCTCGCCTGTTTCCCGCAGCACCTCTCTCCATTTCAGGCATGTCTGCCACAGAGACTGGGCTGGGATGAGAAGCCAGCCTGAATGAAGACTCGTTCCTTCAGTCCAAACTGCTGCTATACCATGTACTATTCCCCTCTCCCTGTCTAGTGGCACCTTGTGCAAGCAGTTACAATCCCCCCTAATTCTACATCCTCTCCTATGGGTCATTGGTATCCAAAAACCAAGGGATCAGTGAACATTTAAGATAAAACCCTACCCTACTGTCAACTCTGGCACTCAGTCGTAATGGTCATGTGTGTCAGAGAGCACAGATCTTTAGTTTGGTACAGTCTATGATTGTGTTTCTAAAAAGAGATGGCATTTACAGCTAGAAACTAGTAAAAGAACCCCACACTGAAATAATCTGTTAAGAGATTTTAAATTCTTCTTGTAATCAGAATCAACACAGTGCATAAGTGGGCAGCACGTTTGAAGGGCAGAGAATACACCATTCTAGAAAAATGGGCAATTAAATGGAATTTCTTTTTTTTTTTTTTTACTCACTGTAATGTGATTGAGGAGTGAGACTGATTAGAGGTGCACAGTGAGGAATCTCATAATCACAGCAGGATGAGGGAATTCTGTTATCCCCACCACAGCCCAACCTCAGGATAGCAATACAGACAGTTCCACAGCCGCTAGGAGGGAATCCAGCCAAGAGAGAAACCCTAGAGCTGTCGATAAATCCAGATGTTGCTGCTGCTTCTATTGGAAAGAGATACACCAGAGATTGTCATCTGGGTACTGCAACTGCCAAACTTGACTGCTTTTGGCCACAGCAGTTGACTTTGTTGCTGCAAGACTATTGAGTAGGAAGAAGAGTAAAAACAGTGCCAACACAGTGGGGAGGCAGCTACCAAGTTAATGCTCAAGTGGTATCCTGGCAGTTCTCAATTTGCTTTGTAATTGTTTTGCTTGGTGGGAAAATAGATGCACCAATAAAAGTTTAATTTGTAACTGCAACTTTAAGCACGTGCATGCAGTATGGTAGTTGTGCATTTGTAGATTTATGATGAGTGACAACTGTATGTCTGTGTTACAGAGTCTTAAACACATGGAAAAATAAATATTATTCCAATAAAGTTCTTTTGTTTGTTTTAAGTGGTTAATCAAATTCCATAACCACAGCTCATGCTTTTACTGGGTATCATTAAAAGGAGAAATAAGAAAATGACAGACAAAAGGAATGACATCTTGGCCAGGCAAAATGCTAGCAAATGTCTGGGTTTTTTTTTCCTTTTTTTAAAAAAAAAAAACAACACCACAAACTCTTTTGCAGGAAAAGGTACTATTTGAAAGCCAAAATGAGAGTATTTTTATATGTTGCCACATCTTTTTGTATGATGTAAAACACAGGATGTAAGATTGCAAGGGTTCCCATTGCTCAGTGAGACTAGTGCTTTGTTATACTGGTAATTTTGATGGTTTATTTTCATTTGGAGGCAATTTATATGTGCATCTTCTAACACCAACATTTTCCTTTATCTTAAACAGTTTATTTCACTCCTTTACATTTATCCTCTTGGTCTGTTTATTGGGGGCACTTACACCCCTTCCTCCTTGTCCCTTGTAGCTATTTTCCATTGCTCCTTTTCACTTGTAGGTTTCATGCTAGTTCATTGTAATAAGTTACAGTCCTCAAAGCTCTATCAGCTGCACAGAAATTTTGCTGGTATATATATTTCTATTAATACTGTGGAAAAAGCCTTGCACCCCCAGTAACCATAGATTACAAAAGAGGATCCCTGTTCCCCTCATCACTCCAGCTCCTGCCATGTGTAGCTGTTACGATTAAATCTTTTTTTAACATAGGTTGTTAGAACCATGCCCAGTATTCCACAGGAGAAGACAATTACTTAAACAATAGTAAGAATATTTCCTTGTTTGGATTAGAAATACGTCTACTTTTGGCCACTTTCACAGACAGAATTCTGGTTTTTCATGGCTTTTCATTAATTTGTAGGTATCTTTCTTCATGGCTGCATCACTCCATGGCTTATGGAGTGATTGAGCCTCTGATAAAACCAATCTTGTAAGACAGCCTAGGCAGGGTGCAATGGTGAAAATCTCCTCCTCCCCCCCCCAAAAAAAAAAGCTAGAAGAGAAATACCTTTCTAAGACCTTTGAATCTCTTGTTTATCTTGAGTTCCACTGCAGTTCTTTCTCCTAAAGCCTGTCGTTGAGAGTCAGTTACCCTAAGCACTGTCAGCAAGAAATTAATAGTTTATGTACTACACTTCCCGGCCAGCGCACCAGTATCAGTTCCCTGATTGAGGCATCTCATGGACTATGCTGGACTTTTACCCTTTAAATAACTCACAGATGTCCTCAGAAGCAGCTCAGTAAGGAGAATACTGACCTTCAATAATAGAAGTAGAATTACTGAAGTGTTGTCTAGAACTGGCTTTTAGTTTTTTTCAATAGCATGTATGGAAAAATTACTGTAGTGTTCACTTTCCAAACAGTGAAAAACTAATAATAATGAAAAATCACTAAAGAGCATGATCACAGTGCTATTGCAAAATGGCCTTCATTTCTATATTCAGTAGAGGGCATAACTTATGATTATAGTTGCAAAATTACATCAAAAAGAACAATAACAACAGCTTAAAGAATGGACTGATCAGATCTGTTCTAGGTCACCATGAGCCATCAATTCAATTTTGATGTGGATGTAGAGTTTGCATTTTTTTGCTGTTGTAAAGAGAGAGAGAGAGAGAGATCGATCGATCGATCGATTTTTTATATATTTTATGCAGATATAAAGATTTATTTCACAATTCTAAGTGAAAATTACTGGAGGGACAGTTTTCAGTGGAAATAAACTGTAACGTCATGAAGAATACCACTTCAAAAGCTCCTGGTGAAAGAGAAGTTTGTTGGAAGTTGAAGTGTATTAGCAGAAGGTGCAAGGCAGAATGAAGGAAAAGGAGTTCCAATGGACTGTAAGAAAAATTGTAAGGTGCATTTTTCTGTGGTATTCTCTTGACACTGAAATGACTTAACTCAGGCTAGATATCCTCATCAAATTTTGGGCTACAAGCATCTTTCTTGTGTTACTGACTGATGGACCAACTTCTCCATTGCTTATTATGCAAAGGCAAGAAAGGCGGATAGAACATACATAAACATAAGTTAATAACACTGTAGTGAGAAATCTAGAACACCCATGAGAAAAACAATCTTCAAGACCATGAAGCTAAAGAGCTCAAGGTATAACAGAAAACAATATGATGAACTTGACTTTTGATTGTTTGGGCTGAAGTAAAACTCCAGAATCTGCAGGAGAAAGGCAAGAATGGGCATAGTCAGAGTACTCACACCTATCAAAGTTATATTAGGAGAAAAGTAATCCTGCCCAAAACAGACAGAGAAGTGTTGATGAAAACTAAAGATGTTGAATTTGTCCATGCTTAACTTTAAATGTTATTTTAATTTGTGACTTGACATCCACAGAAAAAAAGGGGGAAAAAACCCAAAGGGACAACTTATTTGAGCTAACATAAAAGTAGACTTTGTACTGAAATATAATGCAAACATGTCTAAATGTGTGCTTTAGAACAGGTGTACTGGCCTCTAGTAAAATGATGTAGTATACAGTCATGCTGAAAAATAAATAAAAATTTAGCTTTGTTTAAAATAGGCTGAGGGTCTTTTAAAAGTCGTTTTAAAGTGCCAGTTCATACCTGCAATATATAGGGAAGTGTGCATAATACCTACAGACCAATTTTAAATTTTTGCAGAATTTTTCCCTTTTACTTTGGATGGGAAAGTGGAAAGATGTGTGACTGAGATTTCTTACTTTCAGAAATCCTGACGACTACGTGTTGGAATTTTGAGTATCCTCAGTGCTGTCTCAGTTGTGAACTTGAATGCTTTGAAATTTTAGAGTGGAGTGTATCTTTTTGTGCTTACGTTGGAAATCTGAAACCCTCATTATTTCTGCATTTGTTAAAATACAACTCTATGTTCAACATACAGACAAAGCAAAAGGCTTTGATAAAACCTGATCTACATTCAGAGATCTGCTATGATCTCAGCTTTTCTAAAGTGGCACATTGCAAAAGGCACAGTACTAGTAAAAGTACTAAAAGAGGCTACTTTTAACAGCTTCTCTTTTCTTTTTCTTGCCAGCAGTGTTTTCATTTACATACCTGAATCATGTCATTATTGTTGCCTTTGCTCTGTCTCCTTCTAGCACTTCAGTGGCTTACGACCTTTTCTTTTTTCTTTTTCTTTTTTTTTTAATTTTTTTCAATAAACAGTGTGCTCTGTATGTCTCTTGTTGATTTCCTGAATTAATATTCATGATTCTTCTTTTCAAGCCACAAGATCCTCTGTTGATGTTTGCTTTACAATACTTCTATCAAACATACTTTTACAAAATAAAAGGTCGTCTTCCTTTCAGAGGCTTAGGTTGGAATGTAGGCAGTTATCTTCCACATGGCATGTAATATGATCCTGGCTTTATTATCTAGATAGATACAGTTTTCTTACTCTCCTAAGTTTTGCTATCTATGTTTTTAAAGAAACACTGCATCATCCCTATCTAAAGTGTTCCACAAAGCAAGCTCACTGGTTAACAACACATGTATGTGCTGCTTTTTTAATATGTTTTCCTGCATTGCATTTTATTATTATTTTTGCTGAATTTTTCTGTTTAGAATGGAAAATGCCACAAATGGAGTGCTACGTTTTAAGTACAGTGAGCAGTGAACATTTATTTTTTAAAGGGTTCTCATCTATACATTTTTAATAGAAATGAAACATAAAAGAGAGGTCCTTTTAAAGATATAACCAAAATAAATTACTATTTCTTCTTCTCCTTTCCCTCTCAAAAAAGAATGAAAACTGTACAGTATATACTTCATTCTCAGAATGCTCTATTTCACCTCTGTTTTTCTGTATTATGCCTCTCCTTGTTTTGTGTTTCTTCCTACAGGGGACTTTGTTGTCCTTCTCTAAAATGGTAATAGCAATAATTAAACAACAATCGCTGTACATCTGCATCTCACAAATACTCTTTCACCTCAATCACAAGAGTCTTTTGACTCACTGATAATTAGCCACTGCGTCCATCACAGTTCCTTTTTTCTTCTTTTTCCTTTTTTTCAGTCAGCTGGTCCATCTGTCAGCCATAGCACTAATATGGCTGTTTACAGCAGCCGTCTCCCCTTTGTATGAATAAGACTATCACCTTCAGCTCCTTTGAATGGCTTCTAATTGTTTCAAGTTAAGCTGAGCATAAAACTCAATATTTACTTAGAGTTATTCTATGTATATTTATATAATATATATATTTTTAAAGCCTTCTAATTATTATTTTTTTCATTTCCCTTAGATTGCATTTACTTGCATATTTACATGTAGACTGTTAACTTTTGGTTCCATGAGTTTTACCTCAACTGTTTGAATATGGTGGACAGCAGCACTTACAGAGAAGTGAAAGCTTCCTGCTATATGAATGTGAAAGAAAGGAGGCCTTTATGTACTGGTTATGTTACAGAGATAAAAACAAAACAAGCTTCCTCTTTTTATATTCCCTGCCCTGATCCCCGGCTCTATCACCTTCCCTACATGTACCTCCCCATGCCATTAGGCCTTGTCTCCTAGCAACATATGGCCCCTTACCAGAGCTCTATATGACTGCTGCCTGTATGCATTCAAGCTGTCAGTCATTTAAGAAAGAAAGTGATTGAGCTCTGTCCTGGATGCATGTATTTGCAGCATTTAGACTGTGCATAGGTATGATGAGAGTATACTTGGCAATGTGGGTTTGCACTAGATGAACACTGTTCAAAGTAAAACATAAGATGTGTTTTTGAATTCATGTCTATTGGGGATAAATCTTTCTACTTCTTGTTTATTTGTGTTACTGACTTTACCACTCTCTTACCAAAAGGGTAAATTCTATTTTCCTTTTAAAACTAATGTTTCCTGTGAAGCTGCTTAAGCTGAATCATTAATTGGTTCCCCGGCACCTCCAGTTACTCTGAATCAGATCAGTAGGGCACACAGACAAAATTCTTACCCCACCTTCATTATCTATAGTGGTAAAGTACAAACATGCACCCTGCACTGAAGAAATGCTAGCTGAATGCTTGGATGTGCAATACGAAGCAGTAAATGTGACAAGTAAAAGCAACATGACTTTGACTTCTAGGCTACCATTTCCAAATGGCAAGTGACTGGCAGTGTTTCTAGAGTAATGCAGTTGATGAAAAATACCTGGTAGAGGAGATTTCTAACACCTAATGTTAGGCATTTTTGTTGTTCATACTTGAGCTGCCCCTTACAATCAATGGAGAAAGGTAGGGTTTAAGACCAATAGCTAGAAGCATTCTGCAGTGACTACAGGCAACACAGATTCCTACCTATTTTGCGGTATGTGTCATTAGGTGACTTTTCAGTCTTGTGTTGTGTTTCTTCCCTGGGAGACAAATGATCTAGATAAAGCAGCTATTTTATGGCATAAGATAAATCTTGATGCTGAGATCCTGTGGTGAGCCCTGTATAATTATACACCTTAAACTGGGCAAAGGACAGGCACGTAATTCATACATGCAAAAAGATGAGGCACAGAAAAGGCCACTGGGGGTAAGTCCTGCCTTTGGACTCCCTACAACTGATTTGGTTCTGTCTGAACACCCCAGTGTAAGACTCATATTTCAAGGCCACTGCTTGTAATGCTGACCACAACCCATCCTTGGCTGTCCCTACCTGGCCTTTCATCAGAATTCCTTCAGATGGAAGGAAGGGAGATTTAGGCATATGTTCAACAGGACAGTGCAAATTTCTGACTGTATAATCTATACTTTAGACAACCTGCACCTGTTTAATATTGCTTGAAATTAAATCCTTAAATAACGTGCACCTTTCTTGAACCATACAAAATGAGGGGCAGTGGCACCAGGGAAGCAGAGATTTTGGGATAAACATTTACTTATGTTATTCACACTTGTGCATTAACCTGTATCGCTGCTTAATCACAGGATTAGTTTTTAGTAAAACATTCACAGATTAACAGATATAGAAATGTGTAGCCTCTCAGGCACCTGGATTTAGACCTGACTCTCTCCATTGATTCTGCAGAGAAAGATGAGCAGTGCTGTTTACTGAGCACTTGGAGTTGTAATACAGCAATCGAGTGAACGCTCAGCAAATTTTTGATCAAGCATACCAACTGTTAGTTTACAGATGACACCAAGCTGAGTGATATGGTTGACACACCTGAGGGACTGGATGCCATCCAGAGGGACTTGGACGAGCTGGAGGAGTGGGCCCATGTGAACCTCAGGAGGTTCAACCAAGCCAAGTACAAGGTCCTGCAAATGGGTTGGGGCAATCCTAAGCACAAATACAGGCTGGGATGTAAGGGGATTGAGGGCAGCCCTGCTGAAAAGGACTTGGGGATAGTGGTGGTTCAAAAGCTGAACAAGAGCTGGCAACATGTGCTCACAGCTCAGAAAGCCAACCATATCCTGGTCTGCATCAAAAGAAGTGTGGCCAGCAGGTCAAGGGAAGTGATTCCACCCCTCTACTCTTCTCTCATGGGACCCTACCTGGAGTACTGTGTCCAGTTATGGAGCCTCTGGCATAGGAAAGAGAGAGTCCAAAGGAGAGCCACAAAAATGATCAGAGGGGTGGAAGAACTCTCCTATGAAAACAGGCTGAGAGACTTGGCGCTGTCTAGCCTGGAGAAGAGAAGACTCTGGGGAGACCTTCCAGTACTTTGAGGGGACTTACAAGAAAGCTGGGGGCAAACATTTTTGCAGACCCAGTTGCACTAGGACAAGGGGTAATGGTTTTAAGCTAAAAGAAGGTAGTTTTTGGCTAGATATAAGGAAGAAATTTTTTACAATGAGGGTGGTGAAACGCTGGCACAGGTTACCCAGAGAGGTGTTAGATGCCTCATCCCCACAAACATTCAAGGTCAGGTTGAATAGGGCTCTGAACACCCTGATCTAGCTGAAGATGTCCCTGCTCACTGCAGGATGTTGAAATAGATGACATTTAAAGGTCCCTTCCAGCCTAAACTATTGTATGATTCTACGAGTCTATACTTAGTGCTTAAACCAGTGCCCATTGAAGTCAACAGAAAGACTCTGACTGATATCAGTGGGTATGGGATCGGGCCATTGATGAAACAGTTCCATTTTGATATCCAGCCAAGTGGATAAAGCCAGTCATTCTTTCTGATAATACAGAAGTCCTCAGTAATTGGGGCACAGTGATTAAAAAAAAAATTACATTCTCCAGAGGTTTCTCCTGGAAATTATCCATTTATATGTAATTCAAAACAATTAATGAATACATTGGCATCAGGCATCTGAATTTGTCAGTTGGTCAAGATTCTTTACTTTTCTTCCATGTCCGAAACTGAAATCTCTAGTTGTTCATGGGAATACTCAAGTTGGCTAATAAACTAACTGAACACATTTCACTTAACAGCAAGTGAAACAACCATTTCTGATCCACCGCATTCCAGCATTTGGTTCCTCAGTCATTTCATACAGACTTCTGGTAACAATTAATACTGCCATAAAAAGAAAATAACAGGGAGAAACATGCACACAAATTGAAAGCAGATATCTGAATGTTGTTGTCCCACAAATTTAGATCAACCGCATGTCTGCCTGGAAACTTGTAACTTGCATTCATGAGTGATGTTATAATATAAAGTGTGGTGGAGAAATGACAGTGGAGCCTGTTTGTACTTTCTGGAATTAATATATATGTGCAGATAATTAAAAGAACAATAAAAATACACAAGATGAACATGCACAAGGGGAAGGTTTAAACATCATCCAAACATGTCATATGGTATGGGCCTTAGGGAAATAAAGGCTTACAGGATGTTGGCAGAAAGTCCTGCTGCTGGTACCAGAATTTAGCAGTTTCACTGCTTGAAAATAAATCCTTTTAGTTAATCCGGCTCTATGGGTGGAATTACACACACCACTCCTGTTATTGTTAGACAGGAGTGCAGGCTGAATTTCCATGGACTTTGCTGAAAATGTAACTTGCAGTCTTCCCTATGCAAAGCTTTATTTATTAGAAATGCTTTTTAACGTGTCATGGTGAAATCTTATCGTGGTAACATCATATGTGGCTGATATTAGGGAGCGCCCATTTCACCCTTGATGTGTACCTGCAACACTTATTAGCATGACAGGGCATTTACTATGCATATCAAGAAACGAATATGTGAGATTGTGAATTCTTTTACCCAGTGTGTTCCAGAGAGTAAAATTTTAGCAGCCAAATGTTGACACCTGGTATAGTGAGGAGTTTGCTGCAGACAATCAAGGTTATTGAATGGGAATGTGGCTGCACTGTAAGCCTTCCCTTCACCATCTGGTTCATTCTAGAATATGGAATATATATCACAATTACATGAATAAATGAAAAGATATGCAAGTTAACGAAAATGTATGTGTTTCTCTGCTTTTCTGCACAATGAAACAGCCATCTGGGAATAAGTATGTCTCACATTTCAAGCACAAATCAAAGCAAGCAGCAATTCACTCCGTGACATGTGCTTCATAGAAAACTGGACTTCATTATCACAGAGTTAATCACTTTATTGTCTTTTTTTCATATATTTTTTTCCCCTCTCTCTATGGATACAAAACAAACCTATTTGGAAATACACGGAGAGTGCCCTTATTAAAATTGCATTTCGAACAAAGTGTGGTTAAAAAAAATAAAAAATGGAAGCACATTTGTTTGCACTCTCATCTCTCAGATCCAAGCTCAGAGGTGGGTCTGTAGAGAGGGGAGAAAGAATCGTAAGATCGATATCTTCTTTTTTTCCCTCCTCTTCTTCATCCCAGTTATTTTCTATGCATATTTTCCTTTCCATGTCTAAGCAGCTTTATTGACTAATGGAATGGGTGTCATGGATCCAAACCACATGCTGTTGCCCAGGAAAACTTAATGGAAAGTGGATGTAGTGGGGGGGCATGCTGAAAGCCAGATTGTCTGCCAAGAAAACAGCTTCTGACCTTCCACCATCTTGTGGCATATGGGACATTTGGAGGCAGAACCTCTTACCAACCCTCTCCACTCCCAGATTTTCCTTTCTCTTCTGTGGAAGGTCGGTGCAAATCCTTGCAACAGAATGCAGTGGAGATTTGCTGTGGGAAAACTCTACTGGGGCCAATCTGGAGGAAGGGGTTTCTAGGACTCACTGGAATTAAAAGGCATGGTTTCTGCCTCTGCTTTGGGTATGAACCTGGGTATGTGTGCTAACTGCCATTGCATCCAAAAGCAGAGAATGTGTCTGATAGACAAGTTGTGATAGCACTCTGGGAAAAGCAGCTTTAGAACAATGGATTACTGTGGTTTCATTTTATATATGTCACTTTGTAGGCTTTCTGGAAAGAAAAGCTGTGTCTATTGAACAAAACCCAAAAAATTTAACTGCTGGAAGACGTTCAAACATATTTGCCCCTTGTCCAAGCTTCATTAATCTCCTTGAATGCAAGAGTTGACTAATTCAATGGACTTATGGCCAAGCTCTTAAAAAATAAAATTTAAGAGTAAATATTGGCTATTGTTGTAAGGATCCTTCCTATGCTTGTTCCCTCAATAGTCCTGTTCTAAAACCCCCTGCCTTTTAAAATTAGGTGATCTTAAAGAATGCACCTTTTTTTATGCCTGGCAAAAGTGACAAGGCATGTAAATTCCTTCTTTACAAGGAGAAGTCTAGTTCTGTAGTGGCCGCATACTGGAAAGTGTGTGCATTTGCAGTATAATGGAGGAATGAAAGAACAAGCTTGTTTCTAGAAAAGAACAAACCTGCAAATCTTTACATGTGACATTGTTTAACCTGGAAGTGGTCCTGCAGAGTCATAGCAGGTTGCCATCAATCTGGGACAAAAAAACTTTAAATTTTAGTCCCCCAATTTTTGATGTGTTGAGCACCCTCAAGACCCGCAGAAAACAATGGCAACGTGGCTTTTCATGGTGTGGGAGCAGACCCTTGAGGGGAGCTAAGAATCACCAGCCCCTTATGATTCTAAACTCTGCACAAATAGAAGAGGTGGAACAATAGCTAAAACCAGAGCTCACTTGAACCTCTGTTGTCTGAAGTCTCCTTGTGAGTTTTGGAAGAAAATCTGCTTTGAATATGTTCTCCCTACTTCACTCGTCTAAAAAAAAAAAAGTCGGGGTCAAAGAAAGGGCACAGTAAATTCTGAATATCTGAAGATGTGAAGCTGATGTATATCCACTAAATGCTCACATAATTAAGACATGACATCATTCTTCCAGCATTATGGGTGCTGTATCTTGTATTGTAAATCCTTATCTAGCTTATAATGGTCTGTTGAGGGCTTAGTTATTTTTTCTCTCTGCACCTCAGATATGTGTATTAAAATTATAAAAATCAAATTGACTTCATAATTGATTTTTTATGGACATTATTTGTTTTGCCATGAATATTTCATAAACATTTTTTTCCTAAAGCATAGCATTATAAGTCATGCAACTGAGAGAGACAGATAGCAGTGGGTGTATGTGAGTCTATATGAAATTAATGTTATCCTTAAATTTAAATTCTCTCTTATAAGGCTGTATTTTCCCCTTAAATGTTTTATCTCTCTTGTTTTAAAATCAAAGGGTAATTTGCCATTGTTGTCAGTTAGATCAGGAACAGACGTATTATCCCCTTAGCGTTTTTCTGTTGTAGTTACCTTTTTGACTCATTTAAAAAGTGGCAATGAAGTAAATGGTCCAGAATCTGTAATACTTTCTCCCATGTAAAAATCCTTCATTCTCATGAATCTTTCCACTGGGGTAATTGCATAAAGAGGAGTTTCAAGGCAGAGTCTACTTTTCTCAGCTACGTGAATTCTGACTTTATCAAGCTCACATGTAGTACAGCCAAGGTGATGAAAAACTGTCTGAGAAGATGAGGAGGATAGAGACCTTTCAGTTTCCCACAGCACAGGATTTCTAGGGACAGAGAGGAGAGAAGATGAGTATGAAAAACCAAATATTACTCCACATAGGGGTCCCCTCAGGGCCTGATTACTCTCAGCCTAGTGGCAAGACCCTCGCCACTGCAGGTACAGAATGCATCAGAAACTCGTTTTGAAGACATTGCTAGTAGATCCTGTGCAATGGACACACTTGCCCACTGCTGAGGTCTCAACTTTGAAACAAAGCCCGTGTCTCTTTGCAGTTCTGTGGAGGAGATAGGGCTTACCAACTTATGGGCTGGGACTCCCCATGCGCAGCATACATCCAGTGGCTTTTGCCGTCTTACTTTGGCCATCTAGAAACCAAGCTTCTGCTCTCAGTTACCTTTTTTACGTCCCTTACACAGTCAACAAAGCACCTCCAGAGGGAGTTCATTGCAGCCTAGAGTAAGTGGAGCTTGGAAAGGGCTCTCACTTTATTGACAGCAGGGTCCAGACAGCTGGTTTAGGACTAACACTTTCAAGACCAAATTTAGGTGAGATGAGTGGCACTGAGAGCCAAATCCTCAGCAGTAGTATCACCATTAACTAAACATAATCTGTGAGCAACTTGTAACACCCTTCAGTGAGATTTTTCTACTGCGTAGTGCCCTGAGTTACTTTGTCACACACAGATAAGGCAGGGCAAGCCCACTGGGAAAGAACTGCATGGCTACCCGAGGATTAGCTGTGTAACAGCAGATGGCAGAGAGCTGTTAACCTTTTGCTTTGGTAGGTATTAAAAAAAAAAGAGGGTAACAAGAATTTTCCATCACTAAGGACGTATCAGGCAGCATTAGCAATGGATAATTTCAGGGGTTAAGAAGTCTGCCCTGTGGGAATTTAAAAAAAAAAAAGTTAATCTTTCATAAAGATTGAAAGTTTCACTGGCACAGTTTGCCTCAGAGAGATTTTGTTCTTTTAGCCTATGATCTTGATACTTGCCAAAGGACAAACTAAATGTGAATTTGCATCATGCCTCCACATGTGTTTCACATATTTTACATGTGGCGTCTAAATGGCTCCTGTGACCTTAGTGTGTGGATCACACGTTTTCCACATATGCTTTGTGAGGTTCACATCTGTTTGAAACATTGTTTCTGACAGTAGAAATTATTATTGTTTTACAGCAGGCTCTAATAATTTAATTCAAGCAGCAGAACTTGAGAAGACACAGAGTGTTTTTTGTTTTGGTTTAGATTTTGTGTTGAGTGCTACCCATTATAATTGCATGCTGGAGGAGAGATTCAAAGCCCAGGCCAGAGTTTCCAATTAGGGCAATCAAGAATTTTTTGTCAACATACTTTTTTTTTTTTTTCCCCCCAGCAAATATGCTGACTTGTCAAAGGTGTTGCTTTTGGAGAAAGGTGCCTGATCCACCTATTGCTCTCTTTTGAAGGGTTTTCTGAGTATCTGTTTGAATTTCTGCTCAAAGCTAGGAAGCCAGTGGTCTGCAAGTGGGTACTTACACGGGATTTGGGGAATCTGGGCTTAATTTTTTATTCTGTAAGATTTACCTGAACATGGCTCTTCCATTAACCCTTGTGAGTGCCCTAGTGTCTCAGGCTGTACAGCTAGTTTTTCTCTGCCTGAGTAAATTATTTCTAGAAACTGGAAAATGTCCTGCAGAAGGAACTTGAAAATGACAAATGCTCTGACCAAGTCTGTAGCTTGATTGTTAGGACAAAGATGTAGGAAACTTTTGCCCATATCCTTGATAGACTGCTTGCTTAATTATTAATACAAGCAGAATTTCTCCAGTGGAAGAGATAGAAGCAATCCATTCTGCTACTGGATGCACAGGCCTCTTACTAGACCTATCAGATATGTGTGTACAAGTGCTTAATTTAAATGCAACTGAAAAAAACAACAACTTGGGTTCTCATGCACCACTTCTGAATAGCTGTAAAGTGAACAGATGAAAAACCTGCAGTGACAAACTCAAAATCATCTGTGAAAAGGTACCCACCTTTCTGGGTGACTACTTAGCGGAAGGCTGCTAATATCATTAGGGGCATGGCCAGCATGCTGGCTCAGAACACGAAGAACTACCTGTTCACCTTACAAGTTACTGCACTGCTCAGCTTGTTTGCACAAGCTAGTCACAGGCAGCATGTCAGACAGCCACACTGGGGCTAACCCATGGCCTGTTCTTTCATAGCTACTGCACACATCACTGCTTTTTCAGTTTTACCAAAACTAGTAAAAGTTAAAACTAAAATGAGAACAGAAAACATTTCTATACATGTGGGATGGAAAATGTATTTTTTTTTCAGTCAGAAATCTGTCCTGAAGCATTCACAGATCCAACCTACCTCCATTTCATTGCCAGAGCTGCCAGGTACCCAGAGGATAAAACTATATGAGAAGTGTATATGTTGGGGGCACCCAGACACTGTGGAGGTGTTTGAATTTATCTACGATTCTGTCTTTGATCAGGTGTGAAATGCCTGTCAGCTACAGAATTTATTCCCCTTGCTCTGTCCCATCTATGTCTACATGTTGTTCCTCAAAAAGTTCAGTCAAACGCCTGTCTCCTTGCTTATTACTAGTAGCTTGCTTTAAATTGCAAGATATTTTCAACCTCTTGTAATTCTCATTATGACTGATTTTTTTTTTATTTATTTATTTCAAGTTTAATTGGTAAAAGATAACCCTTGTACTGCAGGTTCACAGGAAAAAAAAGGCACTCCAGCCTGTATTGCCATGCTACAGTTGCAGACTTACAGGTGATGGACCTCCTCCTCCTGGAGGAAGAGCTTCTCCCAACAGGTTTGCAAAAAAATAGAAGCATTTGAGATTTTTGCACTTACAAAAATGGGGTTTGATATGGATACAAAAGTGATCATAATGCACTTGCCTGTTGAATGAAAAAAATGTGTTTAGAGTCTGAGCAGGGTCTGAATGACCCTTTGAACAGAGAACTAGTCAGCATTTGGAAGTCAGAAGTAAACTATATTTATTAATTATTAATTATTTTTATAGCTATTTATTATTAGAAGTAGACTTCTATTTATCAGCACTTTCAGTGCTCTGACAATCTGCTGCTAATGAAACTAGAAAGCTTTTTTATTCCTTTTTTTTTTTATGAGGACAAAAGACATATACAAAGTTAAAGTGGTACAGTCAAGACAGGAGAACGTGAGGTCATCCTTGGCAGGACAGAATTCAGTATGTGGGCTCTAACTGTGTGTTTTTTGCAAACCATACTACAAAAAAAGCCCAGTTACTTTAGGTGTTTCACCCTGGTGTTACGTATTTTCATGTAACTGTTTATTAGATAGCATTTTGAGTGAATCCCTCTTGTTTATGCATTGTTTTTTGCTTTTTTCTTCCAAAACAATCATATCACTCCCTGTGAGGGCAGAGGGTTCTAAATACAACAGTTCAGATAGTTGAGGAAGGAGGTGTCACATAAAAGAAAGGTCATGAAGGTGATCCCCACTGCTCATTCACCCTGCTTGATGGCATATGTCTTCACAGCAGATTTATAGGGGTTGAAAGAAAGGGTTGAGTTTCTCAAAGGGACAGCCTCAAGGAAAAAAATATTAGATACTCCCACCCCAGAAGGAAACTGATGCTGTATCATATAAGCCACACTGGCACTCTGAAGACTCAAACATGGGGGAGTGTTTTCCATCTCTCAGTCTATCACATATCCCCTGCACATGGCCTGTTTACTCAAGCCTTTCACAGACATGGAGGACTTGGCTCAAAAAGAATGAACTTAAGCCAGAGAGGACCCCTGAAAACATAATACTAAGCATAAGAAGCTATGATTCCCCTTTCCTCTCCTTGATGTATACATGCAAAGCTCATTAATGCTAATGATAGTCTAGGAACAAATGAGCCATATTGTACCACAGCTACTTTATCCCATAGGCAGAGCAGGAATGTGGCACCACTCACCCAACAAGTTACCTAACACAGAGTTGGCCTCATGTTGAAAGAGATTTGAAGCTGTAGGCAGTTAAATACATAGCCTGCCCCTTAGGACTGCCACCGTAAATAAGCATTTTAAAAGAATCTCAGTCTTTAATGAAGAACAGAGGGGATTTTCAATCAATCAGTAATCAGAAACAGCTCTCAAAATCAGGGATAGTGGAGTGGTATGCATATTTTTATTTGGTGCACAGAAAATGTATTGTTTCTGAGCAATTCTTATAAGTAGACTCAGTGTACTGTTAAAACCTTAGTGAATCCTGCAGTGTTTGTGATTCTCTGAGTATTAAAGAAATTAGAGAAAGACTTCCAAAGCAGTTAGAGGCACCATAGTGAGAAATTATTACCTACTTTAAAACCAGCCATGTACAATTAAAAAGAAAAAAAAACAACAAAAAAATCCACCTTAAATTAAAGGGAGAATAGATGCACATAAAAAGACTGAGTCCAAAGAAAGGAAAAACGATTTAAAATATCTATCTGCTATAATCATTCCAGGCACACACACACTGTGAGACTACATGTGCTGTAAAGGAAGATGGAGAAGTAAAAAGACACTTATCTAATCGTCTGCAAATTATAGTAAGAACTACATTAATGAGACCTAGGGATATATCCCTGTTAATGAGTCATCAGGATTCTCAGGAGTAAATGAAATTCCATGCTTGTGTAGTGAAATGTACTTAGGTCAGACCAGAGACACATTATTAGTCACAGAAGGAATAAATAAAAAAATTGTTAATAGCCAAAACTATAATCAGGGAGGCTCGTGTGCTGAAATGCTAAAACAATTGTAAAAATTTTAAATAAAATATCTACAGTCCTACACAGTAGGATATAGATACAAATCTATATAAAAATATAGCCCAAAGCTATGAAACTGAGGAAGTGAGAATATTTTTTTGGTATTTAAAGAAATATATGGGGTAACACAGAGAACTGAGACACATATATATGTGCTTTGAGATAATGTATGAACAGTTTTCTTAGTATTTCCTCATTTTGTACTATTCTGCTGCCTACCCTTCAGCCCTATATAGTGGGTATTTCTTATTCTGTGGACCCGATGTTTTGAGGAATTCAGTTACTTTCTACTGGTATAATGCTCAACCTGTTGCAAAGAAATCTGTAAAGGAGGTATTGCCTCTTTCTGGACACTATTTCCTAACTTTGGTGAAACTTTTGCTTTTGATTTAGTGGCCCAATTGGAATAAGACAACCTGAAATATATTTTCCTAGTAGATACATAAAACAAGAAACAAAATTTCTATTTCTGGGCACTACTGAAAAAAAAGACAAGGAAAATAAATAGCTCAAACCACAGAAGTATTACCCAATATTCTTGCCCAAGATGTGGAATTTTTACATTTCAATTCTAGCTGTGAATTTGAACACCTTTCCTGGATTACATGTATTCACTGTAGGGGTCAGCCACTGTTCATGTAGTTCATTTAAGATGGAATAGTATCAACAAATAACACGGAAATAACATGGAGAATAACTTTCCTTAAGAACTCATATGATCTCTTGGAGAAGGCTTCATTGTGGGAAAGCAGCAGACATTGCTTTTTCAGATCCCTGCAGGCAGATGAGACATTCAAATCTGGTTATGGTTTGGGTCACTGGAGTACTGGAGTCATAAAAGATGGGGAGACAAATCAAAGAAGAGAATCAATGATTGCAAAGCCAAATCATTAAACCTGTCCAGAAATTAAATGTCTAAGAAATTCACAGAATTTGATTTTGAACATGTTGTAAGCAACTGTTTCAACATTTCTGAAATGTTTTGTCAGTGTTGTCTCATCTAAAACTAGTCCTTCAATCTAGGTAGAATTTATAAACAGTTTTGACTGTTCTGAAGATGAATTTTTAAGCACATGAATAATTTGTCAAAAAACATCTCTCAACCTCCAATTTTAGTTCAATTATCCTTAGCAATGCCAAAGGGTATTGTCTGACACACATGGCAACCTGTGGGGTCTTTAATTGTATTTTTTATTAGTAACAGGGACAGAATTTATTCTATTACTAAAGAATTTTCCATCAGTCTTTAATTTCTTCTTCTTTCTTGAAAGCTGGCAAAATCTAAGACAAAGAAGGCAATGGAAATGTTCCCATTCCAAGATATCTTAATGTGGCCAGGAATGTGCCGTGATGAAGTGTCTTAGAAATCTTCAGTGTCTTCAGCCAAGAGTAACGTCACTAAAAATCACACATATATGAAAAGAAAAAGATGTCGTCAAATCACTTCCTTACAGTGATCAATGTTGTGAAGTGGGGCCTGTTCTAAAGCATCCACATATCTTTCTTCACTCCAGCTCAAATGACTTTCTTCTCACTACCCTTCTTAGACTGTATCTTATTTCATATTTTTTTCTGTAGCTGTTCATTCTGTTTCCCATCATCTCATATATTCATCAGCGTCCTTTGGCCTTGATCCCAACGACAAGCTTTTAAGCCTTCTTTATCTTTTTCACAACAGTTAATTTTAAGTCAAAGGAAATCAAGGCATAACTGTTACAATATAAATTCTAGAACCTGAGAAAATGGGTCAGTTTATATACTGAATGTTCTTGGGTATATTGCTAATTTGAGTTACTTTTAGAAGGTCTCTTGACAGCATAAACCCATGTGATGTGGCAGCTGTTATGTTAACTAGTGTGTTTCCACAAAAGCCTACAATGTGGTTGTGTAATCCCAAATGTAAATTCATTTGCTCAAGGTAAGTCTGCCAAGACACCTCATTTTATCAGCTTTTTAATTGCTCAGTAAGTCTGTGCTTTGTGCTTGAAAGGATAAACCAGTTTTTTTTCTAATTCACTGATTTTGCCCTCATGTAGAAGTAGGTACCTACCAGCTATAGCTGCACTCAGACATGCTTCCTGTGGAATATTGCAGAAGCAGAGGTATACCCCTGAGATCTGCTTTTACTGGACTTTTAAATCTCAAATAATTTGATTTGGGCATTATTACTGGTTTCGTCCAGTGAACAGCAAACAGCATAAACAGAAGGCAATGAGCAGTAAATGAGAAAAACTGACCTAAAAATATTTTTCAAATTATTTCTTAATGAAAATAAAGACTAAAAGACCCAATAGGTCTGTGCTTTTTAATATTTTTATCCTAATAGTTCTAATAATATTTTCAATGGCATGAATAATGGTAATTTGTTTGGCTGCTTGTTTGTTACTTATCTTGACACAAAAGCAGAAATTCCTTTTAGAAGTGGAGTGCATTGGGTAGTTACTCAGTTCTAGAGATGTAACTGAAGGGGCTACGTTGGCATTAGGGTTATCTGCTAAGGAGTATGCAGGGCAATTTTTTTCTGTGGAAGGTTTAAATGGCAAACATTTAACACAGGGAGCTATTTTTCTGGGTTTTATTCACCTATGTAAAAAAAAATATGAACAGGTTAAAAAAAATAAAGTTTTGCCAAATTTTGGGCTTCATAGATTAAAAACAAAAATAGAATAACTAGGTTGCAAAGTTTACGATATATGGACCTGCATGTCATAAGACCCAGTCCTGTCTTTTGTGACCAGAGAAGACAGTGCCACACTGCTTAGAGAAAGCATCACTCAATGTGTGAATATTTTAACTCTGCTGGACCATCAAAGATTTCTGAGCTGGTTTCTGTAGCTGACCTGCAAGAATTATCCTAAGGAACTGTTGCACAGGCTACAGATGTTCTAGAGTTGGTTTGGTCAGGAAAGTTTTTATCCTGATACCTTCAACAGCTTAGACTACATGAAGTTGCTAATCAACTTCTTTTTCCACTTGACCTCTTAGAGTGAATGATGAAGATTTGTGCTTCTAGAATGAGAACTGTGAAGTCTTGTTTGTCAGTGAGAAAGAGAGGGATTTGTGAAGTTGTTCCAAAAAGAAAGCATATATGTATGAGTGATTTGTATTCATGCTCAAGAGCAGTAAGGGAATAAAATCTTTTTGTATGTTTATCTATATTCACAAGCTGTATGATATCTAAGATATTATAACTAAGATAATTGCTGTTGAACAAAACATTATGGAAATGGATTTCCTGTTTTGTAGAAACATCTAGTGTAACTGACAGCAGTCCTAGACGCCTCTGAGGTAAGTGAAAGGAATTTGTGTTGGGTACAACGTGTGAAATACAAGAGCTTTAAAAAAAAAATTTAAAAAAATTTGCATCTCTTCCAGTTTTTTTGTTTGGTTGGTTGTTGTGGGTTTTTTTCCCTTTTTCTAAAACATATTAATTATTGTAACTATGGGTAGTTTTATCTTTCCTATAAAAGCCAGTGTCACTTTAAATTTTGCTATGGTCTTGGGCTCAGCTGCATCTTGCATGTATAGCACAGAAAAATATTTCCCTGTCTCAGTTTTGAATTTGCTGCTTTTCAGTATCCTGAATGTCCCCTTTTTCTTGTGCTATGAGACACAGAAAATAAAAATACTCAATATATTCTCTGTATCATTCATTCACTACTTTATAGACCTTTGTTTTGTACATTCCCATTTGCTTTCTTGCTGAAGTTCCAGTCTTTTAAATTTTTCTTCACAGCAGAGTTTTCAAGAAGCACCAACATTTGAAAATCAAAATAGAAAGAGGAAATTAATGTACGAAATAAAAACACAGAATACCTCCTTTTTGTATGACATCTATTTGATTAGAAAACAGGTGTATAAAAAAACATTCTTTACATAATATCTATAATTCAGTGATTGAAAATTTGCTAATTTTTTAAAAAAGAAAAATCTTTCAAATGGTTCGATGGGTAGCAAATGTAAAGCAGAGAGCTGTATTTCACAAAGCTATATAATTTGTTTCATTTCTTCCTATTTGTGTGGATATAGATAGTAGATGGTTCTGCAGTGAGTAGAAAGCTTTAACATCTGGTTAGTTTTAGAGATGTCACAGGAAAGTAGAAAACTTTTTTCTTCATTGAATCATTGTTATCCCCTATCATTTTAGTTTCTGTTAATAAAGATAAAATAACATAAAAAGGAAAGTATTAGTTCATAATTTAAATCTTATCTGTTTTAGCTGTTCTTGGAAAACAGAATTTTATATTCACTGTTGTCATAATTTTATCACAAGGAAATTTCATGCCTTAGCCAGTATTATTGTCAACTGTGTTCACTGATGTCAATAAAAGGGGAATTCTGGTTTATCCTCTATGGCCCTCTACAGAGAAAAAAACCACTATTTATGTATTATAAACAGCTTAACAGCATCTTTCATTGAATATAAAATTTTTCAGTCAGAATGCCTGTCTTTATCTTTGATTTGAAGTTTTTGCAGTACCCAATGGTAAAGTGTGAAAAATGCCAGGAAAACAAAGACTAGGATGAAATTCTTTGAGAAAACTTCCTAAGGATTTCATAGAATGCTTAGAGTTGGAAGGGATCTTAAAGATCATCGAGTTCCAACTCCCCTGCATGAGCAGGGACACCTCCCACTAGACCAGGTTGCTCAGAGCCCCATCCAACCTGAGCTTGAACACCCCCAGGGATGGAGCCTCCACAACTTCTCTGGGCAACCTGTTCCAGTGTCTCACTGCCTTCACACAAAATAAATTCCTTCTTATCTCTAACCTAAATCTCTCCTCCTGCAGTTTAAAACCGTTACCCCTTGTCCTATCACTATGTGCTCTTGTAAATAGCCCCTCCCCAGCCTTTCTGTAGGCCCCCTTCTGGTACTGGAAGGCTGCTATGAGGTCCCCCTGGAGCCTTCTCTTCTTCAGGCTGAACAACCCCAACTCCCTCAGCCTTTCTTCATAAGAGAGGTGCTCCAGCACTTGGATCATTTTCGTGTCCCTCCTCTGGACACGCTCCAGCAGGTCCACATCTTTCTTGTGTTGGGGGCTCCAGAGCTGGACACAGCATTCCAGGTGAGGTCTCCTCAGGGCAGAGTAGAGGGGCAGAATCACTTCCCTTGATCTGCTGGCCACACTTCTTTTGATGCAGCCCAGGATGCGGTTGGCCCTCTGGGCTGCAGTTACACATTGGTGGCTCATGTCCAGCTTTGGATCCACTAGTAGCCCCAGGTCTTTATCCACAGGGCTGCTCTCTAGCATGTCTTCCCCCAGCCTGTATTGATTTCAATCAGAACACTATGGGCAAGGCATCGAGATACAGCTATTCCATTTAACTTGGTTCACATTGCTAATAGATGCTGGTACACTGTGAAAGAACAGCAAAGATGAACAAACCATTCAGTATAATATAATTTGTCACTGGTTCACAGAGACAATGGGAGTACCAAGGGAAAGAGACTTTTAAAACACCTATTGCATTTCTTTATTTCAGTATTTCAGGGTGATTTCAGTAGGTTTTAATGAAAAGAGACAGCTCAAATTTACCATAATAATTCACATGCATGAATACTGCCTATGATTTACAGCTGAGCAGGTGGGAATGCTTGAGATGTTCTCCAGCTTGTAGTTTTGACTCCATGTAAGTGTCAAACACAGGACAGAGTACCTCTGGACATCATATTGATTTTGTACTCTTTTCTATGGAGTGCTCTTGCACGGAAGTAAGCTTGAACAACGTAGGAGATATAACAGTTTGCTGGTTTATGTGAGAGCTTTTGCTATATTTCTGGCTTATGAGAACATGGCAATGCATGGCCAAACTGGAAATCACTGGTCAGGTGGTTAGTGAGATTGGGATGTGGGCGGGATTCAAAACTAGCAATCATTACGGTTGTGTACATAGTGTCATCACCAGCTAAACTCTGGAGAGTAGCCATTCACTACATAAAATCAAGAGTTGCCTTATGTCATATTTATAAATCTATTTTGAAATTATTAAGGTTCAACTATAAGGTGCATCCATTTAAGAATAAAACCTATAAGCTAGGTAACCAAAAACCACCACACCATTGGCCACCTTGGCCTGTTGGATGAGGCCAGAGCTCAAAGGTGCATCATAAGACAATAGGGAAGAACACAAGCAAAGATGTGTGCAGCTCCTATCAGCACTGTTACTCTTCTGCCAGGGATTCACCTACAATGTAATTTGTGAAAATGAAAAACATAAAATAAGCTGTCTTAAGGAAATTGGTAGAAAGCATACTCAATACTGGCATTCATTCATTCATTATTTAGCACAGGTGAGGCAGATCACTGATTAACTCCCACTTAGATTTTTCTTGATTTGTACAGTAACCACTTATAAACAATTAATGATGTCTAACTGCAATTGCCTTGATTTTTAAAAAGCCACTTTTTTCAGCATAGTGATAAAGCAAAACTTTAAAAAAGGCACACTGAATTGGAGAACTCTGCATGAGTAGCACTGGATAAATACTACAGAAAACAAACAAACAAAGCAGCGTACATTTTTTTCTAATTAAATGAAAGCAAGTCCCACCAAATGCTTAGCTTTATTCACTTTCAAGGAAGTCTTATGCAAGAGGAAGGCTTTAAAAATCAGTAACCATAGCATAAATGTTCATACAGCTATCTGGAAAAAAGTGCAGCTGCAAGAAACATTTACTCCAGATGTATTTCTCACATTTCACCAATGCAGGGCAGAGGAAAACTTTTGTGGCCTGCATAGAAAAGGGCTTTGTACAGAAAGGGGCTGTATGTTAGACACAATTATATATATGTACACACAGTTATGTGAATATAAAAATGTATTGTATAATATTGCTCCCATCCCCATGATTTCTCATTTGTACTGGGTTTGCTCTGCAATTTAATGGTGTTAATTAGCCACTGACTAGAATTCTTTATTGTAAATCCATTTTCTTGTTTGTGGATTTGTTTTCCTGTTATCTGACTGCAAGTTACAATAGCTTAACCTTTATATGTATCTATTACTATTCATTTATATTTAGTGTTCTTTTTGCCCACTATGTAACCTCGTGTGGGTCCAGTTACACATGCTCATCTGGAAATCATCTGCACAAGACCTATAGCTAAGGAGGGCTTTAGGGAAATGATGTTGGGTGTTGTTCTTGCCGCCTTCCCGACATTTGATTATTCCAAGATGATCTTTAGGAATGCTACCACTGTAACTACCAACATTATTGCAAGGTTGTCTAGGAAACCTTTTCTGTCTGGAGATCTGTTGATTAAAGGATTTCTGCATTATTTTTGCTGCTGATTCATGGAGTGGATAATTGGGTTTTCGTTTCTTTAGTGGAAGCTTTTTGGAATTGTTATTGGACAGTACAACATTAAAGGCCTTGCATTAAAGGCAGTCAAAGTAAGAGGCCACCTCTCCAAATGAGAAGCATGTAGTGAGGCTAAAGCATGCTTGCAAATCTAAAATTATTCTCTTGTAAACATTGATTTTTGACTTTACCTGAGGAAAAAAAAAAATCTTCTTCTCTTAGACTTTTATTAGGAAATTAGGAAGTCAAAGATGACCAGCAGAAAATTATTTAATTATTTTCCAACTGGCATGAAAATAGTGGTGTTTGTTACCTGAGGTTTCTGTGGATGTTGGTGAAAAGGAGTGGCTTGGAGTGATTGGCTCAAGTATAATCAAGTCAGATTTATCAAGGGCACATCATGCAGACTAACCTGATTACCTTCGACAAAAAATTACATTTTCTGTTAACAGGAGGAAAGCAGTAGATGTTGCTTACTTGGACTTCAAAAAAGTGCTCGGCACTGTTTCCCACAGCATTCTCCTGGTCAAACTGGCAAGATACAGATTCATTAGGTGTTCTAAAAGAGATGGACATCCTGCTCGAGTCACTGCTTATCAGGTGTCACCTAGAGTACTGTTTGGTTAGAGTTTTAGAGTTCTGGTGCCCACAATGGAAGAAGGATATGGGTAAGGAAAAGGTCCAAAGGAGGGCCACAAAGATAATTAAAGGGTTGGAAAACCTGCCCTATGGGGAAAGAAGTACTCCCCATTGCTGGAGGTTTTCAAGATGTGACAGGGCAGTAGATAATCTCATTTAGGCTCCCCTTCCCAGGGAAGGTTGAACCAGATGATCTTTCAAAGTGCCTTCCAACCTGGACTGATCTATGATTCTGTGGTTCTCTGAGTCACCTCTCCTGCTCCAGTAATGCAAACTCAGGTGGAGCCCCTCTGTTGGGAGGAAGGAATTCCCTGCTTGTCCAAGGCTTTCAGCCCCAAACTAATTCACAAAATAAGTTTTCTGAAGAGCTCATCTATATGCAGGATGTGGATTTGGACACGGTTCTCATATTGCAGAAGTAGGTGTTTAGTACTAAACAACATTTTGTTTGCCTGAGACAGATCAACGTGCCTGGTTTCCAGCAAGTTTATTCAACTAGCTGTGCTGCCTGTCTTGTGAGGGAAGAAGTGGTAAGAGAAGAAGAAAGATGTTTTTATTTAGAATGAATGCCATGGTAACGGATTTATGTCTTCTCTTCTGAACAACTGCACACTCCTATTTCTGATAACAGTTATTATAGATGAGAATGGCAGTACTAGGGAATACTGGCCTTTTACAGTCCATCTTCCCATGTCACTAGCCTGGCATTGATTTTGATAAAGGCATGCGATGACACAAGTTTACGTAATCAGATTTCACTGATGTTTAGCTGAGAAAAATTAACACAGCTGACCAAATTACATGTGCCTCAACAGTATGAAAACTGACACAAACCACATGGAAAGAAAACACAACTGCCTCTCTCATCTTACAGGATTCCAAAGTTGTGAGACTCATCAGTCAAAGAGTATTCAGCCTCCAGAAATTTTGTGTTTTTCCAGCATGAATGAATTTCCCAGCTGGTGTCCTTGTTAATTTTTTGTGAAAAAAATATATGCTGTAGATTTCTTGCCCCATGGCCCAGTAAAAGCTATGTTATCATTGCCAGTAATGACCTACAGACTTTGTGCTAACTCTACCTTTTACTAACTATGGAAGACCCTGTGTTTGGCCTATTAGGCCTGTTATCAACTTGTTATGAGAACATGCTATGTGAACTGCAGCTTGGTACCAGGTGTCTCCTGCTGTTAACCTGTGGGATGTTGAACACAGGTTGAACACAGAGGTCCAAAGCTATGAACACCTCACTCATTTTCAGCCACTGGCCATTGGAGAAACACAACTTGGAGAGCTGGAAAAAGACTGCTTTGAGCATGGCAGAGAAGAAAGTAATACACTCCATTGTGTTGCAATATCTAGTTCAGGGCTGGTGGCCAAGGGCTAAGGACAGTGTGGAAATTCTAATATCAAAGAGACAGATCTCAAATCTGGGAGGAATCATTGTGATGGGAATTACTGTTGCAGAGCCACCATGGGGTGGGTGAATGTGCAAGCACAACACGCTCCCCCTGCCTGCCCCAGGGACCCTGTCCCCTGCTCCCCACCTTGGCAAGCTCTCCCCTGTACTTCCAAAAGCATACTCCCCTCCTCCCTGCCTGCCTCTTCCTCATCACCAGTGCTCCAGGGGCCTTTCCTGCTGATCACTCACCGACCTCCACAGGCAGTATGACTTGGCTGATGCGGGTATGCTTGTGTGTGTGTGAGCATGTGCTTTTCATCTCCAGATTCTGCCCTTCTGTCCTCTTCGATGCCCGAACTCCTCAGTGAAGACCTCCTGAGCATAAACTTAATTTGGCTGGTTATTTTTGGCAAAAGAATATATGAGAAGAAAACAAAAATGAGGTGATTTATTTGCAATTCTTATAGTGGGAAATTCTTTGCTGAAACTTTAGGAACTGATGCTGTCAGCTATTCAAAGCTTTTTCTGATTTTCTGAGGTGCCTCTCACCTGTATTATATTCTCTGGATATTGAATCAGGCCCTTTGTTATCAAAGAGTCATATGGAATAGAAATCATCAGATTCAAAACTTCCCTTAGCAGCTGCTGGGGAGATCATTATTGTAACAGAGAAAAAAGGAGGTCCTGGTCAGCTAAAACCCAAATCTTTGCTTTGCATGCAGAGTGAATGTAGTTTGACCTCAGGCACCTCAGCCAGACTTAGACTTTCCTCTGTTCAGCATGTAACTTCTGAAGCAATTTATGTAATGCTGGAGTTTCATTTGCTTATAATACAGAGATAATTTGAAAGAGCCCCATTGACGGGTAGGCTGTATAGAAAAAAGACCTCGATTTATAGAGGAACTCGTAGTAAACTTGGTAAAAATTGCAGTCCCTTTTATGGTCATCAGCACAGACATCTAACTTAGAACAAAGAAATGCAGATCTCCAGTTTTACTCGTAGCTATTCTACTTTAGTACATTATCTTATAAAGGTTTTATTTTAGATATTCTCTGAATAGTATCATTGTCACTGGTCTGATATAGTTTCTACTATAATTAATGTATACTCGCAGTGTAGAATTGTCAATAAAATATGCTGTAATTGTTCAAATATCTGTCAGTGATTGTCCATCATGCCTGTATGATAACATGCAGTGATAATATCAAAACATTGGAATATATTGTCAGATCTAGAGTCTGTCCTATAAACAACCATTACAGTCATGTCAATTACATCAGATAAGCTACAGATATTAGGGTGCATATTGGGAGGGGTGGAGGGCTGAAAATGAAATTATTCCACTTAATGTCATCCGTGAAAAGACAGCAATATCTCTCATAACAGCTGAAGAATCAGAAGTCCCTGATTGCTAGATGCTGAAATATTCCCCAGTGACAATTCTTTTTGGAATAATAAGAGACAGAAGTGCCACTTCCAATTCTGTGCTGTCAGCCTGTAAGGCCGAAAATCCTGTGGGTACCATAACACTTCAATTTTGCTGAGAATTTCCCTAACTTGTGAGATAAGGTACCCTTCTCAAGGTAATGGGATTCTGGTTTTGGCTCCAGAGGGACTAGGATTTCCTCTTTGGTACAGTGGTTTTCAGATCTGCATTTTAAGGAGATAATTAAAACAAACAAACAAACAAATATTGAAACAAATTACAAAGTTACTGTCATGTCATAATTGGGGTTTCAGTTCTTTTTGTGTTCTGCAGTATGGAAAGACAATATGATAATCCCAGGTGACGTGATATACTAATGACTTTTAAACAGATAGGTATTGCTGAAGATAATGTAATAAAAAATATTTTATAAATAAAACATACATACACACAAAACATTTCTATCACATGCTGCAACAAATATACATACATATATGTAAAAATAATATACCATATTGCTTCTATCCTGTTAGAAATTAGAGAATATGAATCTGATTTCTTGCCGCCTGTCACACAGATGCCTGTAATGCCAGTGATCATTTTCTCTCAGAGGGACTTTGTAGGAAGTTGCTTTCCCAGGGATCTCAGCAAATGGGTAACTACACTGTACAGAAAATATATCTCAGTGTTTTTGTGGAAGCTGTAGAAGTAGAATTGATTTAGATAAAAATACGCCTGTAAATTGAAAAGGGAATCTAGGAAAGCAGAAAAACCACAAAGCTTTCAAAAGCTTTTTTGACAGCACCCAGCACCCTTCTATGCAACCAAATACAAAGTGGTAAAATTTTTGCAACATTTTTTTCAGAGCCAAACAAAAAAAAGGGCTGCATTTATTAAAGCCCCATAAAGATGATACTGAATTATAAGATGTCTAATAATATACAATTTATAATTATAGTGTGACTTACATTTGCAATAAAGCATGGAACACATCTTCAAAGGACTGAATGCTTGGTTTTACTATAAGGAATTATACAAGTAGTAAAAAAATCATTGTTGAGGGATTTGTTAAAACCATACCATTGGGCTCAGCTCTAAGTGAATTTATTTTGAACCTTCTGAAGCAGACATTGCAAATTTTTATATTCTAATGAGTGAACTAAAAACATATATTTCAAAGAAAACAGCACTCATAAATTACATTTATGACACATGAGGTTGCTGACTGCTGTGCAGGGAGCACAGAGTAATGGTGCTAATATGCACTCTAGCTTGATTTTCTCAGTTCCCAACATGCTCTAATTCTACACTACAAATCTTTAAATGGCAGTTATATTTTAATTAATATGATTATGTGCTGCCATTAGCAAACCCTCCCCCAGCACATTTCTCCTGCCAAACCCATGAATGCCAGTAAAACATTAACATAAAAGGGCTGTTTGCTTATTAAATTCATCTACACAAATAGGCAAGGGTTGCAATTGTTGATTTGCCATTGAAAGAACAGAACATGAGCGAGTTGCACAGTAGCTGGCAGTTGCAATTATCTAGTGTAATTAAGTCTAATTTATAAGCCCCCCTCAAATGAGAAAGTAACAATTTTTGTTAATTAACAAGAGCATTTGTAAAGCTCGTTAACTCCATCATTCACCATCTGCCTGGATAGATGGGAGCATGCAGTTCTTATTGTGGGACATGTTGCATATGTGTATTTGTGTAGTAATCTGTTTGGAAAGTCTAATGATTGAAATGGGAGATAGGAATGGATGTTATATTACAGTGAAGAGAAGATCTACTGTTTTCATTTATCTTTACAGCAATGCAAGTGCTTTGTCATTATCTTGTGCATAGGGTTTCATTATTCTGATACAGCACTGTTACATTGCCTCATACCATCATCCCTACAAGCCTGCAGGGTACAAGAGCACTTATCTTTCCTGATGACTGTTGAATCATTTAAAACAAGTTATTAGTGAAACAATTAAAATGATATTGGTTCACAATTGTATTAATAGCTGCCAGGCATAATGAAACATTCTGAATAGCAGTTGGGGGTTCTCAGAATGGGTAGAAAATGCTGTTAATCAGAGACAAGAGAAGCCTCTAAAGAAAAACTAAATTGCAAGAACACATTAATTGTATTGGAACATTTCATTTAATTGAGAACAAAGGGAAGGTAAAAATCATATTATCAATGTTTTATGAACATGAAGGAATAAGAAAATTACTATGTCATTTGTCACATATCTTCTGTCTGAAATGAAAATTGAAAAGACTGTATTTAACTTTAACGGAAGCAGGCCAAATACATCATGTTGTTATACATTTTGTTTTTCACTGGGATTGCAAAAACCGAAAGGAATAAGGATTTTTTCCCCATTAGCAAATGACTGTGAGTGAGTAAGCAATAACCAAGTTACAGTCTGCTAGTCAGCCATGTAAGGGCACAGGATATCTGTGCTGTCCTGCCCATTCATGGAAGTCTTGAGAAATTGCCACAATAAAATCAGATATGAATGCTCTGAAAATGACACAGCACCCACACTTCTTTTTCGTATTTTCTTAGGAAGAAGATAATTATTAATGCTGTGGAATTGCAATGCTCATAAGAAGAGGACATTTAATACTTCTAGTTAATAATAGGCATATTTGCCTGATCCAATGCTCCATTGTAGCTACAGGAGAGGCTCAGATCAGATGATTCTCGTTTATACAAGAGGCCTTAATGTGGTTGCAAATGTATGTAATTTAAAGCCTCTTATCCTGCACAATGTTATAAAGGGTCCCTGCGCAAATGGGAATTGGGCCCACTGAGTTGATTGAACACTAGATAAATTTATCTTAATCTCACCCTCCATCACCACTGACCTCCTGATACTAGGCAACATGGAGAGAGGGTTGCCATTTATAGCAGGTTACTGGGCAGATCAGTGATTTTTCCCTAGGGTTACGAGAGGGATGAAAAAATGATATAGAGGATGGACATCATTCTATTTTTGAAACAGTAATTGGTATGAAATGATATGAAAATTATTGACAAGGAAGAAGTCCTCCAACTTAAATACCAAGTTAAGGTTTTTTTTTTCCCTTTATTTCTCCTTCAGAAGATTACTGGTATGCTGCGGACAGAAAGGAAAGCTGCCATTTCTCCAGTTTCCAGGCTGAGTTCAGAAAGATATTAGAGTAACCAAATTCTGTGCATGACATTTTTATTACTTGTACTTGAAAGGTTTTAAATTAGGCATAGTTGAAACACAGATCAAGCTATTCTAAAGCAAAGCTGGCATTTCCATCAGTTCAAAAACTATTGCATTATACGAATCTTTTTCTTACCTGTTATTGTTGAATGGATAGTGTTTACAAATGTATCTGAGCTGGGAGCATTTAATGAACTACTTAGCCCAGAAAATATTTCAGAAATTTTTTACACATAATTTTTTTTTCTGTCTTTCTGTGTAATGTTGGCATTTAACATGCATAGTACATTTCTTCTTTTCTCAGTGGATTGCCTAACCTTTAAAAGTTAATATTTTGCCTCATTTTGGAAATTACTGCATTGGTTCCATAACTCCCTGGTTTTCTACTTGTGCAGCATCCCTTCTTTACTCTGCTATTTTCAAGCTTCTCTGCAAGACACTGAAACAATCAGAAATAGTGTTCGAAATAGGAGGAGTAAATGCATAAGCATTATCCCTCACATGCGTAATCTATTTTTAAATTCTTACCTAGTCTTCAGCTACTGACCAGGTTCAAAGACAGGACACAGGACCAGGTAGCACTGTAAACCCCTAGTATGGCTATTCATGTATTTTTAAAACCAAAGGAATGAAAAACACTACACATATTATAGTGAGTTATAATTAAAATTTATGGGCCTGGAAATAATGCACGTTACTTTAAATTAAAAAAGCAGGAGCTTAATAAAAATGTTTTTATACGGGGAAAGCTTTAAACTCAAGTTTTTCCCTTAATGGTAAAAATCAAATTACACCTACAGAATGGTTTTACTTAATAGAGAGGTGATAAATGTAAAATTAAGCACAAACAGTTATGTTGACAGTATTTATGAAAATGAAATATTTGTTCTCTCAGTCTCTCAAGAGGAGGAAGATGCACTCATATTGGGAGAGACTTAAGGCCAAATCCTGGCTAGCGGAACAGTTGAAGTAACTTTTGTAGGGTATATTGGTATGGTGACAATGACAGGTAGGTGATTTTAGCTTTGTGAATACTAGAAGAAAGGCATGCAAATTTTTGTGAACAATTCTTCAAGGTAGCAGCCTCTAAAGAGTGCTGAGCACCTGCAATTTTTAGGGGCTTTAACTCATTTTGACTATTGAGCACTTGCAGAATTCATTCCTGTAGTAGGGGGGGCAGGGAAAGAATCTCAATGTGGATGTGGTCTCCTGATGTATTTTAAAGAAAAAGGAAAACTGGAGCAGATTTTACATTCAATTTTATTTTTACATTCAATTGTCTGCCTTGTGCATATATAGATCAGCCAGGTAAGCACTTTCAGCATAAAAAAAATTTGTATATAAGTATGTAGATTCACATGCAAATAGGGTCATTCATACATGAATACACATGTTTGCTGGAGAAAATATTCCAGACATTCAGGATGAAGAAGCAAAAAGCCCAGCAATAGCAGTACAGATGATCACAGCAAAGTGAAGAAAAAAAAAATCTAATCAAAATCTCGTCATGGACTGAGCAAAAGTATTAATAAAAATATGCTTTCATTAAATTTCTAACTCATGCTTTTGCTTATTTACTTGTTATGCAAGGAAGGTTGTTCTCATAAAAACAGATTTTAAACATGAAGATTGCATACTTGTGTGACAAAGAGGTTGTGCAGATGGAGAAAACTTCCTAAGTGAGCTGCAGAGATGAAGAGTAACACTTTCACTGATTTTGGACTGAATATATAAAAAAATATTTATAGAAAAAAGGTTGCATACTCCAACAAAAGCCAATTCCTGCTCTGCAGCCAACCCTTTACTCATTTCAAGATCATAACTAGGCTTTCCAGTCCATGGTCTTACGGTAAAGAAGGTTTCTATGGCACTGGTTCCTTGCTTAGATAGTGTTACAGCACTGATATGTAGAACAAGAGATAAACAAAAACCCCAAAATAAAACAAAAAACCCCACATTAATTTTGCATCTATTTTTAGCCCAGAAGGCTATCTCAGCTTTTGCTAACCATACTTTTCACTCTAGAACATATGTCCTTTTGTCTTTTCTGGTCCTTGGATATATCAATAATATAAAAAATCTGAATCAATACTCTCTGGCACAGTTACATGTAAATCTTTCTTATTTAGGATGACACAGAATTAGTCCTCCATCAGCAGAGACACTTTCTGAATAAGGATGTAACTGCTACAGTGGGAATATTTTTCCATGCAAGACCAGCATGATCTTTAACGTAAAGAACTCTTCTCTTTCTGTGGTAGCTATTCTTGTTACTGGATCAGGCATATCACTTCTCAGTTTAAATGCTCTTAGGTTAGACAACTGTTCACTGTGAGGGCTTCTTCTCTTTCCTGACCATTCAGTTAGTTCTTGCTATACTCACTCCATCGTCCATAAACCATTCTCAATGATGGGTGGTCAACAGGTACAACTCATTACCAGGGAGGTCTCATTAGTACTCAGGGGTACCAGTGCATCCTTGCCTTTAGATCCCTGGGTAACATTTCCTTTTTTCATGGCTTTGTCACATTGTCAGCTTAACTAGTCGTGAGCTGTGCTTGTGAGATCAGGTCAGCATGCTTTGTTCCCTATTGTCTCATGTAATTACAGGTGATTTGTCTTTGTTTCTTCATTAGTTCACCAGTATTACTAAATATTATCCCATTTCCAGCATTCTAGCTTTCAAAGAAAAACAGGTATTTTGGCATGATATTCCAATCCTTCTTTACTACTTATACATCCCAATACTAGCATTATCAGATACCATTAACTCCTATATTTTTGTGAAAAAGCAGTTAATGAAGATATCATGCTGTGTGGATTCTAAGACTGATCCTTGACAAACTCCAAATAAGTTTACCTCCAACACTGTCAACAGCCTTTCTTATTAACTAACCTCAGACAATTTCTCAATTTATCTCCCTTCTCATTTTGAGTATAATTCTGGAGGAAATTAATATTATACTTTCCTCACTTCCTTCATCTTGTTTTTGGTTGTGTATGTTGCATGCATCTATTAATCTTTCACTAACTCAGAAAAGCTATTCAGCAATCCATTCACCTCCAGTTTTAAGTTTTCTAAAACTGAAATTTTAAATAGCCTTTTTTTTAAATCTCCCCCTTTTTTTTTCCCTCTTTTTTCCTCACTCAAGTCCTGGATAGCACCATATAAGGTCATATTAAAGAGTTTGTGATTGTCTGGAATCCTTTTCCCTTCCCTTCCCTTCCCTTCCCTTCCCTTCCCTTCCCTTCCCTTCCCTTCCCTTCCCTTCCCTTCCCTTCCCTTCCCTTCCATTCCCTTCCCTTCCTTCCTTTTTTTTACTAACAAACCCCAGTTTGCTAAATGGTTGAGATTTTCCTAGAGCAGGAACTTCAGAATTCCTTAGTTGGGATTATTTCTTGCCATAATTTGTGTGTCTTTCACCCCTTAGTTTTACTTCTGCCTTAATTACAGACAATTTTTTTTGTCTTCCTCATTGTCCATATGTCTTTTGCAGTTATGTCAACATCAACTCATTACTGAAAAATTAGATTAAATATTTCTTTCCCCTTTGTGGACATTTGGAAATACTTTCCCTTTAATATACCCCATGGATCTCACACTTTCTTTTTTTCTTCTTCAAATTCATATAAAGGAAAAACAATTTGTTCTTTGTTTTAACATTCTTTATCTTCATGAGTTTAAATTGGCTCTTAGCAACTTTTTCATGTCTCTAAATAAAAACATAAAGATATTTTACCATTCCCTGTAGGCTTTCTGTTTTTCTATATATTTTTTCCTGGTGTGGTTATTCCTTTGAATACAGAGTCTGAGATCTTGAATTTGAAGAACTTCCAGACTTCCGAAATACTTATGTCTCAGTGCTCCTAGGTGAAGCTGATCTCTCTAACTACTTCCCTTAATTTATTAAAGCTTGCCCTGTGGAATCAAGAGTCTTTGCAGCCTACTATTATTTTTTCTTTTTCTCTCAGTTCTTCTGCTGAAATGAAACCAGATCTGTCCTTGAGCACTCACCACTGTGACAAAATTGTGAACCAGCTGTCTCACCACTCGACAATGTAGTTTTCACTCTGCATCTTTCTCTGCAACACAACTGAAAGTTAGCTGGCAGCAATTTCCAGTCCCAATAGCTTATACAATAAACAATTCAGATTTGTCCTCCCCAGTGAGTAGGCTGGAGATGGGCAAGGGATTGGGAGGGGACACAGCTGAGACAGCTGAGCCAAGCTGGCTAAAGGGATAACCCAAAGCATATGCTGTCATGCTCAGCAATATAGATTGGGAATTTGGTCTTTGTTCTGACTGCCTGGGTATTGGTGTGCTTGGGAAAGGTGGGAAAGGTGGTGAGTGATTTATTTTGCATCACTTGTGGTGATTTGCTGGCCAGGGTCAACCCACTACAGCTGTTTACTTAGGAGAAGTGAGAGCCTAATATTTACAAGACACTTTCTGTGTCTCATGAGTTCAGAAATATGCCAGTACTGTGAAAAACATAATGCTAAAATAAGTTTCAAGATTTTTATTTTAAACAGATATAATAAAAACACCACTGATGGGATTATACTGTGCTTGTCCGTTGCCACAGTATTCTATTACCATAGCACCTACTTGGAATATTTCTGGGACAGATCTATAAAATGAAACTCCCTCTGTATGCTTACACTGTAACAGGATAGCTCAAGACATTTTTAGAGGTATCGGATGTTGAAGTTTGACTGGGAGGAAGAAGCCTCCTGTGCTCCAAAACCTCTGTGGATGTCTTATATTACCCCCTGTTAGAAGAGTGCACCACAATAATTCCATGCAACTGGAAAGAAATCTTGAGCTTAACCACTTCTTGGCACTTTTAAGAAGGTGCAGTCAAGCTGAGTTACCTCCCAGGCCCAAGCAGTGCAAGGTGCTCCCTAAATCACCCCTGGGCTAGTCTAACTTTCCTACTGAAGTGTCTGGATCGATGGGAACCTGAATCCTAGTGTGCTGTGGCTGGACTTTGTGCAGCTGGAGAAAGCTAGCATGTAGCAACCGCTGGGAACAGTTTTTGCTTACATGGGAAGTACTCCCAGCCACTGCTTTAACTCCAGTGACCTGAAAACTAGCAAAGAACTTGGCAAGTCAGGAAAAAAAAACAGATTTCTGAATTTTGGTTGGCAAGCGTGGGAAGTCGGTAGCTACTGAGAGTATAAGAACCTCAGGGCAAGACACCAGTTGTGACCGCTGAAGTACATTATGCTTTTCTGCAAATATCATGTGGTTTATGACACGTGTTTTCTGCAGAGAAATTTGTCTTGATGATACCTACACCCACATGCAAAATCTTGTTTTTTTTTCTCTGCCTTATGTAGGACAGCCAGGCAGTGAGTATTTAGTGGTGCTTGTGCTTCAGTTAGAAGTGCTGGTCTCAGAACTTTACAAAGCCGTTCCTAGCATCCTTGCTGAATCAAACCTTTTCTCTTGCAACTCCCATCCACTGTCAGGTAAGTTCAGCAGATGAGAAAAGCCTGCCTGTTTTCAGCAGAGAGAGCATTTCTTCAAAGCACTTCTTTCTGCATGTTGATCTGTTACATGTATGCCCAGCTAACCCTGTTTTAAAAGAACATTCTTAACCTTTGACTGGGATTTTGAGGACAACAGCAGCCTCTGCTGTTTTGACGAACTGTCTTTGTTCAAGTGGCTTTTTGGAACTCGCTTTTGGTGTATTAACCATAGATGTACTTGCTCTCATTTGTTTAATTCATACTGTGCTTAAGCCAGCCTGGCTAGCACAATATGCATCCCTTTGTGCACTACAAGGCATTATACTAGCATGATGGTTAGTAGCTTAGCCAAGATTTATCAAATAGTAATTTGAAGTAGCAACATCTGGGCTTGGGAACAACATACTGTATACTCAACTACTGATGTAGCTCACACATACAGAAATGAAGCAAAACTAGAAGATATTTTCATTCTCTGGGACTGTTGAACTGCAGTGAGTTTCCCTCCTTCCAGCCAGTATTAACCATATGAGGCTTTCACACACAACCACCCTGTTTATGTTATAATTTCTACTCACATCAGTCAGAAATAGGATTCCCAAAACACAATATAGCAATAAACACCAGTTAAAAAATGTAAAAAATGACTGACCAGGCATGCAATATGCTTCGTGCCTCTGTATGAATCCTATGTGGATGTGGATGATTTGATTTACTTTCCATATCAAAAGCAATATCTTTCCTCAGGCAATATTAGAATAGTTTTTAATGATAACAGAATGTGTAGTGATGACTTTTTTATATAAATTTAATGATTTTTACCGTAGGCCCTTCTGTTTGAAAACCTATATGAAATCAAATGGATGATAGCTAAATACTATCCTCCCCATCCCAAGTATAGGTGAGTGTGATTTTAAAAAGATACTGTCTTAATTGGAGTGATTGCATCTGCTGAATGTAGTGGTGACAGTTTTAAGAAAAAATAACATATAAGGATTATTGCCTTAAATTAACAATCCTGAACTTTGTAGGCTCAATTGCAGTTTATCTTGTTAAAGATAGTCAAAGTTAGTATTCAGATACCCTTCTTACATTTTCCAGGGTCTCTTGGCCTTATTAATTCAAATCTTGCTTTCAATGTATGCATGTAGCCAAGATAATTATTAGAAGGAGAGATCAAAGCAAGCATATTATAGTCCTATTCCATTTTCTGCTGATGTGAGTGATCTGCCTCTTCTTTGATGTTGTATGCTTCTACAGTGAAAGTACAGAGGATAAAAATACTACACCATGTAATCTGGCATTTATCCCATGAGAGCAGAATTCCAAATTGTGACACATGTCAAGAAGTTAAAAAAAATAACTTAAAAGAACCCTATGCTTTATACAGTGACATACTCTGCATTTAAACACCATCAAACATCATTTTCCATTACAAATTTAGTCCCCTATATAAAATTCAAAGAATTTCTGTAACTTTAGTCAAAGAAAATGACACCAATACTTTTAAAATAGCTACTGTATTTACTACTACATTAAGACTGCAACTTAGCTTTATTCAAACCAAATTATTTGATTTTTTTTCATCCTTAAAAAGGAAGAGGGAAGGCAAAATTAACAGCTTTGTGCAGGCACAAATGCATCTTCTGTACAATTCTCCAGCAGCCTGTTTATTCAAACTGGGTTCTGTCACTCTTTGGAAAAAATCTATGATTCCAGGTGCTGAACTCAGTAGTAACACAGGCTCATAGGATTCTTCCTCAGAGTAAGGAAGCAGGATTTGTCCTTTATTATTGTGTATTTAAGAGGAAATTGCCCCATATTCTTGTCAGAGTTCTGTCATATTGACACATATATTGGAAGCTGATCTCATAATATTTTTGCCTTTGTAACATAACACTTGATTATTTCAGATTCTAAAGAGCAGAAACAATGTCAGTTACAACATTATAGCATTTGGCCTTCTTGGGTTTGCTGGAAAGTGTCGGAAGTTTTTGGACAGTTTGAGAATTTTCCTTCACTGTTAAAATCAGTGAGAATTTTGTTATTACTCCCAGTGTCTATATAGTCTTAAGACAGTGATGCCAGCATTATTATCTCTAGAGGATGAAGCAGACCAAATAAGAGCTTCCCATCTTCCTCTTTTTTCATGGTCAACACTGTAACAAATTCCAGATTCCTTATTAAGTTTGAAGAATGTCCTTAATTTTCACTATTTATCCACATTTTGTCATGTCTGAGTTCTACTGGCAGAAGAAACAAAACTGTCAAAACACAAGAAAAAAAGAAAAAGCTGTTCACAAAAAACAACTGGAGTAAGGAAGATCCAGAAATATCACCAAATGGCCTAATTCCTATTTAACCTTTGCAGTTACGAGATGTTTGTGTACTTTAGATAAACTGGAGAAGCTAGTATAGGGAAACTCAATCCCAGATTACTCCTCTTGCAGTTGTTGCTTATCCCTTCATTTTATCCTTCAGGAAAGATCTGTTTAATTTCTGCTGCTTTTAAGCAACACTTCTGGGTTTTGGTGGGCTTTTTCCCCCAGAAAGTGAGGAAATAGTCTCGCATGTCACTTTTTGCAATGTAGAGGGTCAAAATCCCAGCCCTGTAAAGCTGACCTATATTGGCAGTTCAGGATTTCCCTAAACAAGACATTCAAAGGCAATTACTAGATTTATGGGCTGGGATACTCTTAAACTCAAAGTCACACCTAGGTATACATAAGTGCAAGAAACACTCCCTTTCATCTATGTCTGCCTTGAAGATTACCACAGATTCTATCATACTGTCATCTGGCACAAGGATACATACTCCTGCCACATCCGGGCTTGATTTCTGCAAATCATAGGACTTAGGAACGAAGCTTGCTGAAGAAAAAAGAGCTCAAGGTGGTTTAGAGTGCATCTGCTGGTCTCTTCAGCAGTATGGGCTGCATTGTTCTCCCTGGACAGTGCTCCCACTGAATTCGGAATCCAGATGTGCTTCTGAAGAGCTTGTTGTGTTTCACTATTAGAATGATTGTCAGGAGGAAAGTAAGATTTCCCCAGAATCAAAACTCTCCCTGCAACGAATTCAATTCTCCAGCTAATTTCCATTTTCTTTCAGATGTTTCTTTGCAGCTCCTCCATGTGTCAGTAAGGTGCCAGTCTGGCTACTCTAGCTGTGGTTCTCAGGTTCTGGAAATCTCAGAGATGTAGGTTGTTGTTCCATGCAGTACTCCATAATTTGCCTGGAGGGAGGAGGACAGAGTGCTCTAGACATCACAAGTGTATTCAGAAACATTTAGAAATATTTTTGAAAAGCTAACAGTGAAAAGTTATTCGAAATACATTCCAGAGTTTTTACTCCCATAGAAATTTAAAATCAGTAAGTTATAATATGATTTGTAAGCATTATTTTTTGTTCCTGAACATTTAGAGGTTCCAATACAACATATATTCCAATTTCTCACTGGTTCTGTCAATGATTTTGCAAACTTGTGGATTCAGATGGGAGTGTCCCAGGAATATGCAGAGTCCAGGTTCCCAGGGCACAGAGCAAGGAGCACAGGCAGCACTTGTGTTTAGCTGCTGTGAAAGGCTCAGCAGGGCTCTTTGCTCCCTCCCTGTCTCGAATGAGGAGAAACCAGTCAAGCAAAAGTCAGTTGTTCTTGGCTGTAATTCCCAGACTATTTTGAAAAGGGTGATGTTATAATGTATTTTTCATTTAATCTACAAAGAATATCTTGCATTCATGTGTGTGGCTGTTCCAGCAGTCCACCATGTACAAAATCTTGCACCGCTGCATGAGGAGAGGTCTTCTCGAAAGAGTGAACATAATCAAAGAGAAGCTTTGAAAATGCAATTATTTGTCCCTCTTCAAATTTCCCCTTGGACAGAGAGGTGAATTTGTGTTATCAATGTGGTAAGAAGTGACTTTTTCTTTTTATTGCAGTACTGGCTTTACACTCAGAGCCAAAGCATGACAGTACTCTCAAAACACAGCATTCCTGCAGCAAGTGAAAGGTACTTCAAAATGTTGGAAACCCACAAGTGAGTAGCTTGCCTTCCTATGGCAAGAACTGGATTAATGAGAAATTACCACGTTAAAAGCTGGTAGATAGTTATCTGGGAAACCCTTGGTCTCAAGAAACCTGAGAGGAAGGAAAGGATAGTAATGACAGTAACACACCAAGTAGCATTTAAACAATTAGTTGCCCAGTTATGTTGTCCAATTAAGGAGAAATGCCTCCAGAATCCCTGTTTTATTGGTGAGCATCTGTACAGATTATAATCTCACCTCAGGTGACCCCCTGCCCTCTGGCAGGCACCCAAATTTTTTGTCCTGTCAAGGAACACAGATCATGATGATTCAGTGGTGTTATATACCTACCTCTGAATAGCCAAAGTGAGGCCACAGTGCCTGTATGTGGTGTTGAACTTCCAGGGTTTAACTGGTACCCACTACTGGTTATTACACCTAAAATCCTGAACTGCTCGGACATTTAGATATATAAAAAAATGTATTCCTTACTTTTCTGAGTAAACGCCACAGATACCTACCTACAGAAATAGTGCATAAAGCTTTCATGAATCAGGCCTCAGGCTAGATATTTAAGTGATCCCTACTGTATTCACATACAAACAGTTGCACAGTATATTAAGAACTGCAATAATAGAAAAGTAGCTATAAAATACTAGCATGATTTTACTTCTATTTTTATAGCTTCTTGCCTTGCTTGACTTAATTTTTTTGCAATAACAAGAAAGTCATTAAAATATTACAAGTGTTGATAGACTGGAAGGGTACTGTGCCAAAATTGGGAGACATTTTAAACTTTCCATATTCATTGATTATCCTGGAAGGAAGCTTAAGAGAGAAAATGTCTGGGTCTGGGTTATGCTGAATATATTTCACATACTGTCCTCCTAGTTATCAATTAATTCAACTTACTTCCTCATCAATTTTTTTCCCCCCTTAGTCCTGATGGTTTTATGACCTAGACCCAGGCGATACCCTTAGGCAGTCCATCTGATAATTGACATATTTTCTAACACAGCATAGTGATGCTCAAGCCAGTGCTTTCAGGCCGTGACTTCAGCTTATTGGAGACTGCAGCAGGGACTCCTTTTATCCCTCATACATCAGAATACACTGACAGCTCTCCCAAGCAGGGACGAGGCAGATCTCTCCCTCAGGAAAATGTATGCAAACACCTCTGGAACATTGTACTGGTTGCTAGGCATCACACTGGTGACATCTTTATGATAAACATGGTATGCAGAAGAAGCCCTAATAAAAGAATAACAAATTATTACATCCAGAGGGCAATTTTGCAAGATTAACTGGTGTAATAAATTACTGCTGTAGTCGGAGTACTGTGTTACCTTTTAAGGTGTTTCACAGTAGAGTCCAAATGAACCAGCCAATAAAGACACAGAATATCTCACAGAAAATAATAAACCCATTCTTATATTTTTTTAATACTCATCATGATACCTATGTGTGGTATTTGGCTTGCTGAATGGTAGCTTCAGCAAGTGCTTGCTGTAAAATAAGGCTACACAAGCAATTCATACCAAGATGTCTCTGTTCATCATTATTTTTTCCCTGCTGCTGGACATTCAGTACCATTGCAATCTACATAATATCAATTTGGACAAAACCCTGTAGCATTTTATTTATAAAACTATTTTCATACATAAAACATTACAAGGAAAATGCCAGTAGCTAAATACCTTTCATACTAATTATCAAATATTTTGGTTTTTTTTCTTTCTTCCATTTCTTTTTAATAGGAAAAAAAAAATCACATTCTCCCTCCCTCCCTCCCTTTCTCTCTCTCAATCTGACTTGCTTTCTCTCATTTCTTCTTAAATTGTCTGAAGATTTCAAAGTTGTCCATTACTAATTTTTTCCTTTTTTATTTTAAGGCTTCATATTTTACATTTTAAACATTACAATCCTTTTATTTTAAAGACATCTTTGTAGAGAAAAAGGATCCCTCATTGGAACTGTAATTGACAGAAGACTCTGTATATTGTCATGTACTACTTTTGTACTAATACAGAAGAAAATTTGCATTTGCATTTCATTTGTAAATGAATGAGACGTGTGTTTTCCTGTGGTTGTTTCAGTCAAAATCCCAAGATTTCCCACAACCCATAAAAGGCAGAGCCTACATCTGGAGTTCAAAGGCCATGTATGTACTACAGTTTATCATAAACTCTCCTCTGTTACTATAACATAATACATTAACAGGATAACATAGCTTCATATTTATAAGCTGCAGCCCATTTGCAGCTGGCTATGAGGTCATATTCTCACAGTTCCACTCATTTGATATAAAATATTTTCATAACTGAATCCACCAATCCCTTCACTTGCAAAAAGACATGCCCTGGATGGGGTATTCGTCCTGGTTTTAGTCAGGGTTGCTTCTGAGTGTTGGTCTGCTCCAGTTCTCTTCCAGATTTGGAAGTATGCATTGCCCTTCACTCTCCTATGCTCAGAGTGTGGTGTATGGGATTGCAGCCTGACATAAACCAGCACCTCCCAAAAGCTCTTTCGCACAGCTGGTGAAAATTACTTTTTCACTCCCTGTAGGGAAGGAAAATTTCTAACAGGAATCTCAGTGCCATGAGCTTCCTTGGTAGCTTAATCTAAAAGATGGCTTTACATGTATACAGATTAGCATTTTACTGGGATGGTCGAAAAAGGTTGCAGTATTGTAAATGGCAAGCACATAAGAAGATGCAGAAATATTTGCAGAAGTGCCCCAGGGATAGATCTACTCAGGCAGCTAAGTGGATTCCCAGTCTGTGTGTGAATCAACAACACATTTTGAAGATTCCTTCTTACCCCCCTGCGCAAGTGAAACAGAAACACGTGTTTTAATTGGCGGGTTACCTGAGTTCAAACAAAAAAAATCCGTGGCAGTCCTGCATGCTGAAAAGAGATCTCCCAAATCTCCAGCAAAAAGTGTGAAGCAATGTCACAGTGGAGGGAATAACGAGTGATACAAGATAAAAAAAAAACCCAAACAGAGGGAGGGGCTGAGCGTGGTACACAGCTTCCAAGGCACTGCCAAGAGGTGACACTCAGACATCATCATTGATGGGGATCAAGTGGAAGGTTCAAAGCAAGCTCTTTTCCTTCAGCAAACAAAACGTTGCTCCCAATGGGTGAAGGCCATGGAGGAAGGCCAGGAGACAGCATGCTAGAGACAACAAGATGACACATAAGGGCTGAAATGAGAGACTGAGCTGTGGGAAGAGACCATTCAGGGCAGTGCTGGAGGAAGGAGGGGGTGGGGGCACATGAGAGGCAGAAGACACGTGAGCCAGAAAAGACCTTGAAGTGTAGGGATTAATTTGAACCCATGAACTTTATCAGACAATATTCTTCAGCTTACAGTTGGCTGAATGTATATATCTACTCAAACTGGTCAGAAGGTTATAAGTAGAATATGTGCTATTTGTTGAAAAATGGCAAGAAAATACAGATCACTAGTAGGTAAATGTTAGACTCAACACAGTTTAAAAGACAGAAAATAAAAGTGTTTCTAAATGGAAGCAGCTTCTGTTTTAAAAAGAACAGAAACAAGAATCTAGTCTTCCTCCACGGAAACAAAATTTCATTAAAATAATTAAATATAATTTAAACGCAAATCAATTATACAAATCCAAATAGATTTTTTTTTCAGGACTATCAAAAACTATTGAACTCCTCTGTACTTCTTTGCAGACTATAATATTCAATATTTTGATTTCATGTTTCAGTTCAGGACCAGACAGTTTTTGAAACATAAAGAGCTCTTGAAAGATGCGAAGGATCATCAGTACCTTTTTTTTTTATTAATTGAGTGCAAGACTCAAGGCCTTTCTGTATTAAAAAAAAGTGGTACTTACAGCAAATAAATTTCACAAGGTATTTTCACAGTGTGTTCTAACAAGACATGAGTGTCACAAGGAGTTTACTCCCACTCAGTTAAATGTACTAACAATTTTCAAACCCAGACGAGTGTTCAGTGCCCAAATGCAGAAATACTTTCACTTAGAATTCAGCATTGCTAAGCTCATCTGTTAAAGTAGTGAAATAAGTAAAAATCTAACAAATTTATCTATAAAAACATGATATAATTTGTCATTCTTTAAACATTACCCTCACTCTCCAAATACAAGCTATCATTTAAGAAGTAATAGTTCTCTGGCTACAATTATTTCAGGGTATTCAAGAGGAATACCTAGTACTTAATTGAGCAACAAAACAGTGTTAGATGCTCTTTCATAAGTTTTACTGGGTTTACTTATTTTAAAAAGGAGCAATGAATAAGCCACTGCCAGGAAGAGAAAAGCAGCTGGATGGAGCAGCAAGGTGTGTTGTGCATGGGGATGTGGAAAATGCAACTTTTTTGCTAAATACACAGTACGTGGAACCTAGCTCTAAAAAGTTATTTGCACAAGACTGACCTTATCTGAATGATATGAAGGGGAGGATATATTTTATAATCAACAACCATTCAAGTGAAAATTGCACTTGGGAAGAAAAGGTAGCTCATCAGCAGCTCACTTATCAACTCCACAGGCAGATTCTTACATGCAGAAGCTTCTGTATCGATGAAACCAGTTAAGACTTTTGAAAGAAGCCAGTCTCTAACAGAGTAGATGCCTGTAGTGATAAAACATAACCTATTAAATCAAATGCACACTGCAATTAAACACCATGCAAATAAGAAAAATGCACTAAAGCAAGGCACTTGGAAGCATTGGGTCAACATTGTTTCAGGGTTTTCATTTTTCATTGTTTATAAATTTTTTATTGTAAATTTAAGAAAAAGAAATAGCCAGTAACTTCTGACTGCAATGTTCAATTGGAAAGAAGTCATATCTACTGTTTAGAATTTTCCTTCTAAGCATTATAAAAAGGAGAAGAGAAGATCCAGCCAAGAGCCACTACAGAAGAAATGTCAAATAAAGCAATAATTATTTGTGACCAATGTATATGTTTTAAATTGATCAAGCTAGACTATCACAATGGCTACTAGTGTCCATATAATATATATATTTTAGACATCTTACCTTGATTTTGTGTTTGGAGAAGTCATCTGAATGTTAGTAACCATATGCTATCAGATCCATATTTATAAGAGAGTCCAGAGGAGTAACTAAAAGTTCTCAGAGCATGAATAGATAACATCAAAATCTTCATGCTATATGTCACCACGGAGCAGCCTAGGTTATCTCTAACCATTTATTAATACAAGATACATGAGATATAAGATTACTTGAGCCTGCTTTCCTGAGGGGGAGGTTACCACTCCCCAATATTGTACAAATAGATCAGTTTTGCAGATGCTACTATATAGTATCTGAAGTTCCCAAAAACTCACACAGAAATTAGCTTAAAGAACAAAAAAGAAAAAGAGTATATAAATCTGCCACTTGGAAAATCTTCTTGCTTCCACTAAGCCTACTCACGTCTGATCACTGTCATCTGAGATACAAATCAGTGTTTTGAAATGGAAAAATGTGTGACACCATAGATTGTTTGACCAAATCCAAGTTAATGGGAGTATTTGTAACTTTTGCCTGCTGCAATAATTTTGAGATTTTTAAAATGATGAAATCAGGCAGAAGAATTTTCTGCTACCTACACTCCAGCTGTCTCACCTATCACTGAATTTCTTGCAAAATTTTATGTATCTGCGGTGGGAGGGAAAGAGACTGAGCCTAGATGTCATTTTGTCAGTGGCAGAAAAAAAATTCCAGTTATAATGTACTCCTGGAGCACTGCTGAAAAAAAATAATTGCTATATACCTTCTCCAGAGTAGTCTAGAACCTCAATACGTGTATTCAGCTCTTCAGGGAAATCCAAAATCACTTCCCTACTAATATGACAATAGTAAGGGAAGTCAGTGAGCTGAACATGAATAAAGAATATTTAAACAATTACTATTTCTTGCCTGAAATACAAAAGTGAATATTTTTCCAGAACTGAATCAGAAATCAGATTGAGGTGCCTGGACTGGGAAGACTTGTACAAGACTAACGGCAGTCCAAAACAAGTTCAAGCAATCAGGATAGCCTTTTCCAAGGTTACTTAGTTTTATTTGAAAACAACTGTTACAACCCCTCTCTCACAGATGCAAGCAAGCTGCTCCTCTTGCTCCCAGAAGAAAAGTTTGTCCTGGCCAACAGAGGTAATGAGGAGACATTTCTTCCTCGGTGGCTGCTGTGGTACCAGCCTGTTCATGTAGGTTAGTGGAGATGTGCCTTGGTACCTTATGCCTCTCCCGGACACCCTCAGGTCACCCTTAGAGAATCCAGAGTTCTGGTGGTTTTTTTTATGGTGGCAAATTTTGCAGGAGTAGTGGTTAGAAATGAAAGGAAAAAATCTCAGCATATCTAGCATTTAGGTTGATTGTGTTTCTTTCACATGTCCAGAGAACATGCAAGCAGACACTTCAAAACAAGTTCTGGCTATTAACACACCCTGTTTTTTACAGCTGCTTTTCTGGGAGGACCATGGAGACCCAGGGTCTCACTGCAAATCCATGTTTGAAGGTCATTCAGATTCCAACGTTCACCCTCAATATTCACTAACCTGAAGAAAAAAACTGTTCTTTCCACTTAGCTGTTAATTGCCATTTACCACTTTGGAGATTACAATGTACACTGGGCATGTTCTGAAAAATTATCATATGCACAAAGAGATACTTGTGGTCAGTGAGACCTGAACTGTAGAAACCTAGATGTGGTGTCCTGTGAGTTATGGATCTGAGTTTCTCATAGGAGAAATGGAGATCTAGTCAGTACAATTAAAGCAATCTAGAGAGTCATTCAGATTTGTAATTGCAAATGTGTCGTGGTTTAGGCCTAGCTAATGACAAAAAAAACCACACAGCTGCTCACTCAGCCCTTCCCATACTATGGGATAGGGAAGAGAAAATCTAACATTGTGGGTAGAAAGAGGGTTCACTCAGCAATTCTTGTCACAGGCAAAAGACTCAACCTGGGGAAAAAATCAATTTAATTTATCACTAATCAGATGCAAACAGGACAAAGAGAAAATAAATAACAGAACTTAAATACTTTGTCCCACCTCTCTCTTCTTCCCAGGCCCAAATTACTTTGTTCCTGATTTCTATACCTCCTTCCCCCCACAGGCACAGGGAATGGGGTTTAGAGTCAGTTCATCCCATTTTGTTTTCTGCCATTCCTTCCTTCTCAGGGAGAAGGATTCCTCACAGTCTTCTCCTGCTTCACCACGGGGTCCATCCCATGGGAGAGAATCCTTCATGAACCTCTCCGATGTGAGTCCTTCCCACGAAGTACAGTCCCTCAGGAGCAAGCTGCTCCAGCACATGCTGCCCACAGAGTCACGGGCTGCTTCAGGAACAGTCATTTCCCCTAGCTCAAGGTTCTCCATGGCTGCAGGTCCACATTTGCTCTACTGTGGTCCACGGGCTGCAGGTTCCACATCTACTCTACTGTGGTCCTTTATGGGCTGCTCCACCATGTTTCTCCATGGGCTACAGGGGGACAGCCTGCTGTCTCACCATGGGCTGCAGGGGAATCTCTGCTCAGACATCTCTTCCCCCCCCACTTCCTCACCGACCTTTGTAACTCTGCTCCAGCATTGCACCTCCCCTGCTCCTCTGCCCTGAGGTCTTATATCAGTTTGTTTCCCCCTCTTTAATATGTTAATCACAGAGGCACATCCCGTGTCCATTCAATGTCACTGATGGCCTGATCTCAGCCAGAGGTGTGGATGGAATTTTGGAACTGGGGGAGCTTTCAGTAACTTCTTACAGGAGCCACTCCAGGGGCACCAAAACTGTGCGACATCAAACCAGCACAAAATGGCTGTTTTATTTTTTAGTAGTTCTCCAAATCCTATTGGCTAGTTAGATGTCTTTTAAATTTAATGAGAGTGTATAAATCTAGGTCAAATGTAGGTAACAACCTCTAGGCAGTTGTGAGTTCAATTCCTTCATTTAAGTACAGGCATACAATGTTATCCTCACTGTCTCAGGATATCGTAGGTGGCTTCTAGGTGCAGTTCCAGAATGGCAAAAGCCTCCTGTAAGAGCTCTGAAAGTGGGATTCACCATCTAATGGTAGATACCTCAATTTATCATCTCCAGCTATTTGCCTAAATGCAACTTTCTGGTGCCATTTAATGTATTCAGGGGTATTTGAGATATTTGTGTGAGACTTATTGAGCACTATGTTGGATATTCCTATTTCCATTTTTGGCCAAGTCCTTAAAAAAACCCCACTCTTCCTTTGTGGGCCACAGCACTTGCTCCCACTCAGAACCCAGAAAGTGACACATTCTCTTAACACGTGTATTATATTCCATATATGGGATTAATGACTGTCCATTAGAACTGTCTGAGTCACTCAGTTTCAGGGCTCTGGAGACAACCAACAGCCCTGTCTGTCCTTGCCCAGAGACCCTGAGGCACCCCCTAACCCTGCCCATGATCCATGACCCCATTTCAGCCCCTCCTAGTGCCCTCAGTCCTGTTCCCAGCTCCTGAACACCTTCCTGGACTTCTCTGATTGACCCTGGAATTTGCTTGTGCCTCTGGCCGGATAGTTGGCAGCCCCACAATGTGCTGCACTGATGATGAATCTGAACAGACTGATTTTGTCACCCAGCTCTGCCATTTGAGACACAGTGAGACAGTTACTTGCCAGCTCTCTCACACAAATGAGAACCCATCTGAAACGGGATCAGCATCAGGCTGGCTGAATCATTCAGCCTGGTGTAAGGGACAAGTAAGGGGTAGGATGCTCAGGTTAGATGAGAACTATGCTTCACTAGCTCCTTACCACCAAATAGTGAATTATTTAAGTGTCTAATAAGTACCAGAAGCCTCTTCCACTCTAACCCTAATTTTCAAAATTGTATTTTTTTTCTGTTTCTTTTATTCTGTTTTAGCAATAAAGGACAACAAAGCCCATACAAAATATTAAAATAATTCTCTGGTTCTAGCTATTATTTTTTTATCATTCTCACATGTACTTTTGCCCTGGATGTTTTATATCTTTTTATAATAATCGCTTTGCATACCATTGATGTGCAGTGTTATCTGCATGTTGCTGCTGTATGTTGGGAGATATCTGAGCTTGTCGTTTTTACCTGGTAGTTGTGTGAGATAGTTGAGGCAAAAGATTTCTAGGGTTTGGTGTTTTTTTCCTTTTGGGTTAGACATTTGCAAACAGTTCTTCAAAGCCTGATTAAAACATTACATTTTCCAATTGGCCTGAGGGTAATGCATGCATGAGTGTGTCTATGCTTAATGCTTCTTCCTCTAGAAATCCTGCAGATTTCCACAGATGTGAAATGAAGCCTATCATCAGAGTATAGTTTTCAGACTTCTGAAAGTAAAGAGTAAAAATTTTTGACAAAAACTAGATTCCAGTTGTGGAAACAAAACAACAGTTTTCTTCAGGCTATTTGCTAATTAGTTACTGTGAGAATGTAAGGAAGGTTTACTACAGCCATTTTGAAAGGGTCAAGGATGTCTGTAGTCACCTATTAGGAATGAAGGCTCAAGCAATAGAATTTAATGGAAATAAATTACCCAGTTACGCACAGTTATACTTACTTCGGGAAATGGCTAGAAAGTACTGCAGAATTTTATAGACTTTTCAGTTTGTGGCTATGCTATGGTTGTGGCTTTACAACTCAAAATCTTGTGTGATTTTGACAGTATCACAACCAGTTGTTCAGGTTCAGTAGAACGAGGAACTGGTAGAATGGGTTGGAGACTATCAGAAGAACATTTTTTCTTTACTGTTTCACTTAGAACATTCTGCAAGAAGTAGGTTGATTTGAAAGTTAGGTGGCTCATTTTCCCTGCATGCAGTTGGCTGCCTGGCTGGCGGGCAGCTCTTACCTCCAGTAACTGAGCCCACCGGGAGCCCTGCTGGTGGCAGGCATTCTTAGAGGTGTCCATTTCCTCAGCATCAGGACAGGTGACTTCGCACTCATCTGTTTTACCAGCCACTAGGGTTCTTTGTAGAACTAAAAGCCTGATATTGTGGGAACAGTGCCATGGTCTCACCTTCATAACTCGTCATGTTCTCAGGGTTTCCAGGCCCACATGTGACCACCAGGAGTGCAGAAGACTCAGTGGTTCCAAGGTGATTTAATGAAATAAAAGATTGCCCTGAACTAGAAGAAAACCTCTCTGAGAATTCAGGATATTTACATGGACTTAACATTTTAGATCCTCACCAATTTTAATAGAAATCACTGACAATTCCTATTAATCAGTTAAAAATATTGTGTTCATCTTCAATTAACTTATTTGATAAAGAGGTTAAAGCACTGGTTTTATGGATTATTTTACACATTGCAGAACCAGAGATATGTTCAGTTACGTTAGACGAAGTTCATGGAAGGAACTGCCTCATATAGTTCTTACCCCAGTCTCAATGTTTATCATCAAATTCATACATTAATTTTAGCTATTGGAAATCAGTTACCTTACAACAAGGACATGTATTATTAGTCTCAGACTAACAGGTAACAAGTAAGAATGTCACACAGTGTTTCCATAATTGCTGGAAGTTTGGAATAAACTTGAGAGGAAAGGTCTGATTGCAAAAGATCAGAGGCAGGATCACAGAAGCGACAACTACATGTTTGGATACTAATGTGTGGCCTAGGAATGGAGTTTATGCTTCTGTTTCAGATCAGCCATCTTAAAATAATTTCATCCAGTTAAATTGCCATATGTAAAAAAAAGAAACCTGTTTCCAACAAACTTAATTTGTACAATACAATGCAAAAATTCTCTTCAGGGTCTGCTAGGGTATTCTTAAGCACAAGAAAACTATGCAGTAACAACAAAAATCAGCAGCATCATTCTCTAGGCAGCATTAAATAAAAGCATAAATCCAGAGCACTAAGGTGAAAGTGCCTCTGTCTTCCTGTTAGTGAATTTTATACAGTATGTAATTGAAACAATGCCCAGAATGTTCTGCAAAATTTGTCCCATGCATCAAACAATAAGAATATTCAAATGACATTATTAAAGGTCTTAACAAGTAACTTGGCACAGAAGAAGCTAACTTCTGACAAAAGAGAGGCTGAAGAAGTGTTTTCTCTGTAAAGCCATTTCCCCCAGCCATTTTATGGAGTGCTTCTAGAATACCCCTCGGAGGCATCTACTACTGGCCATTCTGAGGGACTCCAGAATAAACAGACCACTGGTCCAATTTGGGATGATAACACCTTTGCTACGTATAAACCCTTTGATAAAAAAAAGATTGTATACATCACTGGCATTTAATGTCCGCCTGTCTGTGGGAGTGTGTGGTTGACCCTCAAAATTATTTTATTCAGCTTTTGTAAGTTCAGATGCATAAAACTATCGCTTTTTTCTTTGTTGGCAAGAATTCGAAAATCCTACTCTGGTAGCTAGTGTATTCTATAAAGCCGTTCTTTTCTTGCTTTTGTAGCTCCTAGGACAGCTTTCTTCCCCAGACAAAGTCAAACATCTAAGTTTCTGTTGTATGGGAATCACTTCTTTTCTGATACACCAGTGCCAGACCACAGCCCAGTGTCGGACTCAGCACAGCCTGTCGCAACAGAGACAGAGGTTAAACAAGGAGGTTTATTCGGTTCTGTTGGGGAAGAAACACATCCATTAACAACTTAGAGGTTTAAAGCAGTCAAAAGGCCCATTTCAAGAATAAGAGTGTCAGTTTTCACAATATTGAACTCGGCAGGTACACAAAGAGTGTCATGTGTCACTGGTGCAATACGATACCCAAGTGCAGGGGTTGCTTCCTTCAAGTCCCCTAAAGTAGTTCATGCTTCAGACCCTTTGAAAATATTGCAGATGCAGACAGAATTGACACAACTGAACCAGTACCTGGTGAACTGAGAGTAGTTCAGTAAAGTGAGGCTGTCCTCCAGGGAGTAAGTGTCCCAGGGTGAAAGTGTCATTGTAGAAACTTATTTCAGGAACAAAACAAGCTGAACTGCATTTATCTACACTCAATTCTAAGGCTGGGAGTGGAGGATTAGGAGTCAATCACAACCTTCCCAGTGAATCAAAAGCTGTATTTCAATTTGCCAGGCTCTTAGAAACATTTGTGGCAAATGAATCATAGGCCAACGGCCAGCATTTGCTTTAAGTTTAAATGAAATTCCTTTCAGAGCACACGCAGAAGTAAAATAGTAACCACCTTGGCAAACCTTATCTGAATGGTGGGAGAAAAAGAGCAGATAAAAGGAAAATTAGGAGGAGATTGGAGAAAAAGGGAAAGGAGAAACAGATGGTTAGAACAAAGGTTACAGGGAGAGAAGAGGGTGGAAGAAGAGAGGACGGATAAGGGGACTTTAGGACTAGGAGGATCCTCAGCAATATTCTACCTGTTTCATAGGAAATTCTTAGTTACCTAGTTTGACAGGTGGTGGTGATAATCATACTAACCATTGAATATTCTCTTCACTGATCAAGAAATAGTATCAGGCAGAACATTAGTAATATTTCTAGCCAGTAGATAATTTTTTTTTGTGTTAAAATTTTAAAAATCTCTGTTTTGAAGCTGATTTCACACTAGCATTGGTCAATCTGGAACTTACTGCAAAGGATGTCTCAGTTTAAGCAGTAACCAGCATCTCAAAAAATACTGAACGTCAAGAATTTTTTCAGGAAGTTATATAACTATTTGAATTTGTGTGGGCAGCACCATCCTTTTTTTTTTTTCCCCAGACAGTTTTCACTTACCCTCCCTTTCTGTGCTCCCTGTAGCCTCTTTGATCTGTATTTAAAAATATTGTCAAAGCACACAAAGCCTACCTTAAAGTCTTCACTTGTCCTTCTCTTTCTCTGGCTTCCTCACCTCCATACGTGTTACTGTGCCCCTTCCACCCCCTCACATCATATAAGAAATATTTCCTATTTTCTCGATAAATGGCCAATGGTGAGAGTTCACACTGCACATGATCTCCTTAGGGATGTGCATATATGAATGACAGAGACACCCCATCAGGCCTAAATGAAATGGTTGCCATGAGGTCCAAGGACACCTCCTTGATCAAACAGGACCAAGATAACCATGCTCTCGTGAATTAGTAGGCCATCACTTGTCAACAACAGAAAGAGTATCTGAGGCTGTTTTATTTATATATTTATACTACGAGAGCTCTGTAAATATAGCATGTAAATTATCTCAGGTAGACTTCGGAAAGCAATTCCCATAACTAGGGTCAACCATTCAAAATAACTCTTTTCCCTTTAATATATTTGAATAAAATTGTCAGTGGTGCTGATGACTTCAAAAATGCAGCCATTTTCATTAGGCAGTTGAAGTGGAACTGTTTGGTACTGAGGTCCTTTGGAAATCCGTTCCAAAATCATGTCTGCATTTTCACTGTTGCCCTTCCTTGTTTTTTGGGGGGTTTTTGTGGTTTTTTTTAATCGTGTTGCCAGTGAATAGCATCATTATCACTCTACTCGTAACAGAGCAGTTTCATATTTTCTACATTTTTATTAGAATACATTTGGCCTAATTAGAAATGTGAAATAAGGATGGATGATAGCAACCCTAGAACTACACTTCAAACACTGTTACAGGCATTTCAGGAAGGGGTCAGAGAAATAAACTACAGTTCATTAGCCTGAGGCTATGAGTGATCTACCAACCATACAGAAAATTGGCAGCCCTTCTGTCTTTTGTCCTCAAGGAGTCTGTGCATTAAACTAATTGTTAAATATAGCAAACAGATTGGCAGTCCAGTCAGACTATTTTTTGCACATGTAAAATAATGGGGTTATTTGGATTTCATTTAAATGCTATCCATATATGTTTTACAAATGTGCAAGCACTTACATGCTTCATAGAAAATCTTCAATACTGGTCTGAGATTTTAAAGGCTCTGCTCTAGTGTAAACTGCCTTGTTAAGGAAAAAAAAAATCTTATTTACGAGGGAGAAGTAAGTTAAAATGCATATTGGAAGACTGTTTTGATGGCTAATTTTTAGTAAGTTTGGAGTTGTTTGATTATAAGACAACATTGGATAGAAGCATACTTTAATGTTTGGAAGTGAAGTGAAAAATCTTACTGTGTTCATTATTGTATGCGACATTTTAAATTCTTGTACATGTATGTATAAAGAGTGTGACATGCTTCTCCCTTCCAAAATTATAATTTTTGAAGTGAAAAGTTTTTTTGATGGTCAAAAATTGCTGAGTGAGATTTGTTCAATAATAACTGGTATTATTCCTTACTGTTCTCATTAAAAACTGGTGATGTAGCACAATGACTTTGCTGGCGACAATGAAGATGATTTCATTCTATTTCTTGATTGGAATTTGTAGATTATACCAATTCACTGTCTACATCCTTTTTGAGATATAATATAAAATTACCATAACAAAGGAGAACACTATATGCACAGAGAACACTGCTATAAGAAGAAATTGAAAACAGCACATAAAAAAATCAGTGACTGGAGAAGAATAGAAGGTGGGAGAATGAGGGAAATAGAATTAATTTTGTCTAACTTTACTTATAGAAAAGGCAGGCCTATAGTCTAATTTAATTCTCTGTTATCCTCCATCTCCTAACCAAAATAGTTGCTTCAGTTTACAATTTTTCCCTGTGATGGTTTACATGAAGAGTCAGTGGATTTTGTTTTAATTATTGAATTTCATTTTTTGTAGCATGTTGACACCAAAAAAATCTATATGAAATAGAAACTGCTGATCGCTTCTGTGCATAAATTTAAGAAAAGCTATTATCTGCAGGAGACATTTACAATCCCCTGGTCAGAGTTAGTACCAAAATTGTAGAACCAGTAGCTTCTTAGGGATATTTCTTATGTCAAAGAGTATTTTAAATACTGTATAACTTAGGGTAGGCAATTTGAATTATTTACTATTCTTTCAGACACTTATAAGCATTCTAAAAATCAGATAATGATTTTGAGCACAAATTGTTAATTTTTTCCCCCACTCTAAGCTAAAAAAAAAGTAGTTGGCTTTGAGTTATGGAAATTTAAGAATTTCTATTTAAAAAAAAAAAAAGTTTTAGGAACACAAATTGAAAACAACACCCACAGCTCCTATGCTTGCAACACAGACAGAGAAGATTACAAGATTTAACAAGTATGCATTAATTTGCATCATATTGCTGAAGAAAATAAATTATTTTAGTAGAATTACTCATGCTTAAAGCTAAGTCTATGTTTTTGTGGGTCAAGCATGCAATGGTCAGAGATGGTAGGACTAAAAATTTGCTGCCCTTCCTCTCCCATCTAGCAAATGAAAGATTAAGCCAAATGTGGTTGTTTCCAGTGTTTGTCAAAGACTTACTTCCATTCCAGAGGAATCCTTGCTCTTCAGTATATGCCATATTCAATGATCAGACACAAATGGGTGGTGCCATACATCTGATTGTATTCCAAACAGCTAGATCATGGCTTCAACTAAATCAAAGGCAAACTTTCACTGCCTTCAATAACTGGAGAATTTGGATTCAAATAAAATCATTTGGCAAGTAGCAGCAAGGGAGGATGCTGTCACATTCTCTTCCATACTTACTTGTGTTAGAAGTTTATTGTTAATGCATTTTCCTTTTTATTTTTAATGGGAAAATACATCCATATAATGGAGATTATGAGATACAGTTGTGGTTTCAGTTGTGAATAATCTAATTCAAGTTACAAATTATCTTAATTCATATCTTTCCAAGATTATGATACAGACAACTGGATTATTGTTTTAAGGTCAGTATTATTTTTAATTGCTCTTAAAAAAATATATATTCTAGTTTTAACAAAAAGTTCATTAAATTGTTTGTGTGTTTGTTTGTTTGTTTTGTTTTGTGTTTTTTTGTTGTTTTGTTTGTTTGTTTTTTCTCAGTATCATGTATGCTAGAACTGAAGCTGACCTTAAGGAATAGACAAATTGTGTAATCATACAACTATGAACTTGTATCCCAAAAATTTAGTCAGACTTCATGTTTTCTTCTAATTTAGCATGTGATAAGGTGTTCTGAGAAAACATATAAAGTGGCTGGTGAAAAAAAGCTATCTAATGTAGTGCCTATTATTTTCCAAATTTACAATCTTTCTACACAACATTGAGAAAGCTAAAGCAAGGCTTACTATCAGGTGGGTTTTTTAAAGTGTCTTTACACATTATCTAACTATTACTTGCTTTTAAATAGACAGACAGTGCATACAACAATAAATGAAATAGAAAATGGCATTTTATTTAAATAGTAGAAAGAGCCTTCCAAAATCAGTGTAATTTTGCCCATGAGCTACAATCATATAGGCAAATTCTGCATTCCTTTCCTTAATGCAGACATGGCTGCTTAGGTCCAGAATCTCCAAAGTATTTAAAATCCCTTTATCAGCTAGGACCACCAAAAGGAAAAGATAACATAGCCAGATTTCACTAGCATGATGTTTTAATCCAATTCAAGACTTATGAATGCTTGTAAAGTAATATTAAGCAACCTAAGCTGTATTTAGTAAACCCAAAAGCCAAGAAAATGTCCAATAAATCCTACATTCAAGAATATATAGAAGACGTGTATCTTCCACACACCATCCAAGTTATAGCTTGCACTGGTTCAAATTGATTTTACACCAGCATTAAGACAGAAGCACAGCATAACGTCTTTGAATGTCTTCACAATACATACAGATATTTTTCCTTCAATGAAAGTCCTCCAAATGTTTAAAATACTGTATTTTACATGCCTGCCTTCCTTCCTTTTCCAGCATCATGAAACAGAACACCTAAAGACTCTACCTTGTGCCCTATAAAACCTTTTTGTCTTTTGTGAACCAGTGCTGGACCTTCTGTGAACACTGTAATGCATCAAACAGGAAACAGTAACACCAGAACTCTGTATAAGGTTAAATTGGTAAATTCAAGGCAAAACAAGAGTTTATTGCATTTTTTTTTTTTAAACTGAAGGATGCATACAAGGACTCTGTATATGCAGAAACAAATCAGAGTAAAAGCATGCCTTTTTCACAATAATATAAATGGAACTACTGTTACAAAAGGTCTTAGCCTGTATTACAATGGACCATTTAAATCACAAGACAATTGTATGAAATGCACACATTAGGGTTATGTTTTCATTTATGCTAGTTTAAAAGCTTAATAACAGCACTATGGTTTGTTGAATAAATATTTTAACTAAGAGAAGTTTCAAATACGTCCTCCTTATACAATCTTATATCTAAACCTGTTGCAAATTCTTCAATATTAATTTTTATTCATTGTATCTGTTCAGACAGATGAAGAAAGGTTTAGCAAATTGTGATGCTATCAAGTAGTTTGTTTCTCATTTTATCCATTTCCTTCCCTGAGAGTGCAATAGAAACAATTAACCAGATTTCAATTAACTGCTTGAAAAATCACCATTTTTTCTCAGTCACTTAAACCTTTCATTCTTGACCTAGATTTAGTAAGCAACACAGGCAATAGCAAGGTTCTTCCTGCAGAAAATTGAACCTTTGTAGATTTCTGACAATTTTAATTTCTCTGATGCTTAGTTGATGTATGTGAGTCGATGCATATGTATATGATACAAAACTGAGGCATCTTCCACATTACAGATCATAATACCACAAACTGGCAAACCGCAGCATCAGATAATGTGTGGGCAGTTGACTGGCAATGGACTTAAATGACTGCTGAGATGGGATCATGAAACTAATCTTCCTGTTGTTATTAAGACTTGCAATGAAGGCCAATACACAGCCCACTTCACTCCTCTCTTCTTTCCCAAGTCCTTGCAATAGATTACTTAAATCACATAAATATTTAATGTGTCTTATCCTTTATTATACTTTAGGACAGGTCCATAGTTGAGACGTAATCAAAGTTCAGTCATTGATACATGTCTTCTGTGAGCCTTTCCAAAACATCTTAGCAAGTTTTGGTCTGAAATAGATGGGTCTTGTAGGACCAGGCAGGTTTTACTACAATTAATCAATGCACAAATGGTTTTCCTTGCATAAAAAAGAAGGCACAAACCCCTACAGAGTTCAGAAAAGAAAAATAAACCAATACTCTTTTACACCTCTAACTGCAAAATACATTCCCTAGGCTGAAAAGGTCTTGGACAACAGTCAGTGGCAGCTAAAGTTTTTTATTTAGAAGGGAGCATTTCCCGTTGGCAAAAGACAGCGGGAACTCAAAGTTTCTGTGACTGATGGAGCTGATCATTTGCAAAGTGCATATTTGGACAGATGCAATAGGTAATTTGGAGGTGAAACCAAATAAATGTATTCAGGATGTTTTCTGAAGAAATAAAGCCACTTGGAAAAACACCAGGAGGAATATGAAGTAGATGAAACTGATCTTTAAATTCATTCCACCATTTTTTGCATCAGATAAATCCATGTTTTGGAGTTCTGCCCAAAAGAGAAAAAAGATTGACATTCTTTCAGTAGACAGTATTTGAAAAAAAAGGGGAAAGCTTCTTTTCAGGTATAAGCTCAAGATGATATGAGAAGTTCAGTTTAGGTCAAGGTAATTGGGGGGAAATTTTCACAGCTGGCAATTCACCTCTTTGCAACTCAGCTTTCTCATCTTTAAAATGGAAGTAGTGAGTGGTGTTTAGCTTGTGACAAACACAAGAATAGAGTTTTACATGTCTTCCATGAGAACAGCCATGAATCATTGCCTCAGTTTTACAGATGCTGCATCTGAAGCTGAGAAATGTTTCAACAACTTGAAAACAGTGAAAGGAAAAGTGTATTTTTCTGTTTGTGGTAACTTGTAGTGATCATGGTAGTAAAATCTGATTTCTCCCTCTAACATTTCAAATATTTTCCCTTCCTTAAACAAATGACAAACTGCTTTGTTACTTCTCTAGGTTGTGATTCATTATTTAAGGCATCCTCCATGCTCGTTGTAGTGCTGCCTAAATTTGTTTCCTCAGGCCAGTTATGATGAATTTTGTGTGTTTACGTAAAAAGCAGAGGAAAATGCACGTTGTTACACTGAATTTGAAATAGTGAGGACAGCAAAAACATGTTTTAGCAGTAAACTGTGCAAACATGACATGGAAATCATAGAGGGAGCATGCGGAGTGCATGTAATACCAACATATCTTTTTCTTACAAAGTGTATTATATCACCAGAGGGACACTTTAAAATGAAACCTTCCAAAGTTTCAGATAGTTCAGTGGCATGCACATTTATAACTAGCAATTAAACACAGAAATTATGGATAGAATGCAATTGAAAGTGAAAATCTAAGAAGTCTGCACTGATCTAAGAAGACAGCCTGATGCAAAGCATCATCTCCCAAAGGCCCTTCTGTCTATGTAATTTTGAAACATACACTAAACCAGCTGCCAAACCTGGCTTTTAAATAGAGGCTACAAAAAAAGGTGTTCTGCATTTTCTGTGTATGCCACTTTACAAAGGAAAGAAGCAGTGTCTGGCTGCCATGTAGTCTGGCAAAAGGGAGCCAGCTTGCGAGTGATTAGAATAATGAAACTGGAAAGGATTAGCCACATTATCCAAACATGAAGCAATAGGCTAGTCAAACTAATCCCTGAGGAATAGTTAAAGGTAACAAATGACATGATAGACATAGGGTTGCTTCTCAGTAAGATAGCATTAGAGCATGCAGTACTTGCACTCATGTTCTGCTTGCATATTTTCTGAAAGCATATGCAAGCAGGGAGAAGGTAAGCTGACGTGTCTTTGTGACAATATTGAGCTAGTTTTATTTCAGATTCTGCATGTCTTATCTGACTTTTAAAAATAATTAAAGTGTTATTAGACTGACTGATATCAGTGGAACATCCACATCCTGTGGAGCCCTTAATTGTAGGAAAAGAAGGGTAATGATTCAGGTTTTAATATGACTATCGTGCCCTGTTGGATGGATTCATTATGCAGTGAGTGAACAATTTTTTTCCTCATTATTTAATTATTTTGGAACTGAAAGAAGTAATTCCAGTGCTAATCGCAACATTTATATTTTAGATGGATAAATTAACCCCAAATATTTTTTCTTTTATAAAAACTCATCACATATGGAAATGATGCCCCAGCTTTATATTCATGTATTGCCAGATTTCTATCCATACAGAAATTTGAGTAATAAGTTATTGCTAGATGTACTAGCACTAAAAACAGATGAAAACAAGACATGTATTAGGTATTTCTAGAAAGCCTAATTAAAATTCTACTGGGGTAAAAGAGAGTCCTTCCAAAATCATATGTACAGTATAACTGGGAATGTAAAATAAGGGTATGAGTTGCATTCTCATTGGAATTACCATGCGTACATGGAAGTACTCAGATGAAGGGCAAAACAGAAAATAAGCTGCTACTAATGATCCTTTTGGTGACTTCAAGGTACACCACAGGTATGGCCTTTTATTGTGAGGGAGAAAGACTCTGACAGAGCTGTAGACCTCTATGCAACAAAACCCCTGCCTGAACCAAATCACACACATTCTTTCACCCCATGCAAGTGAGCCCAAATGGCCATCTTTCTCTCCCTTCAAGCCAAGAACATTGAATACCCCATCTTGACTGCACAGGGAAGTTTTAGGGAAGGTGGAATATCAAGTACTACACTGTACCCTGTACCAGAGACAGCTCAGTCTTTTTCAACATTTCTGCCTGAGAGGTAGAACTTGATTCAGAGGGGTATCGAAGTCCTTTAATGCATGATTATTAACTGCTCTGCCTACAAAGTTTCTTAGCCATGATCAATTAGTTACTGGCTTCTGCACTTGAGGGTGTACAACCTTACCACATTTTTTTCTCAGTTTAATGATGTGCTGAGTGTTCTCATTGTTCATATCCAAATCTCACCTTGTTAAGGATCCAATAATCAATTGGCTTCAATAAAATCCTTTGACAATGATTTCCCCCAGGTTAATTGCATGTGCTATCTAAAAAATATTTCCTTTCACTTTTTGTCTGCTGCTTGATAAAAGTATTTTTTGTAACCTTTTTAGAAGAACTGAATTTAGGAAGAGTTTAACAGGTTCTGAAGAAGTGTAATCATCCATTCCTAACCAAGTGATATATTAGATCATTTATTTGTGGCAAGACAGACATTTCAATAGTGCTTATTGTTTCCCATAATGAAAGGTTTAAATCTTCCTTTAGGTTCCTCTGAAATTTAATTTTTGTTGATGGAGACAAGCCAGTTTGTGCAAGATTTTTTTTTTTTTATGTCAGGGCTTCAGAAATCCCGAACTATTAATTATATTTTTCCACTCTCTAACTCTATGTTGTGGAAAAAGGAGGTGGAAATCAAGTACAATAGAAGCTTTCACACATCTCACCTTTAAAAACAACAAATTCCTTCCCCTTAGCAGGATTATTTATTGAGCTGTTATTTAGTCACTGGAAAGGGATTTTGTCATACAGTCTACACCACTCACAGAAGCTGCATCCTATTGTATTTCTATATTTGCATTTGGCAGAAGTGCACAATGCAAGTGACAAATTTCTCTCCTTGGCCAAGTTAACCCCAGAAATGCTCTTTCTACTGGAGAACTAAGGTTCCATGAACAGAGTGTTCCAAGCCTGAGTGACCTGTGCGTGAATTCCCTTTTACCTGTGTTTAAGTGGATGTTTTTTTAACAGTATAACTTACCTTAATTAAGTAGACCACTATGCTAGAAAAATGTATTAATTGCCAGTATATAATATATTTTATTTCATCCAAATCACTAATGTCATTAGTACATAATAATAAAAGTCTTTATCCAGCAGTCTTTTCTTCAATAACATTCACATTATCAAACACTACAGTTTCCATGGCTGTAACACCATGCTTGCTTCCTGCTGTTCACTTTTCAGTCCAGGAAAATATGTGCTTTCTCTCCTCATCTACAATGCAGTTTGAGGTCATGGACGAGGACCTGAACAAAATTTACTCTGAGAAAATCAATAATGATTTATGATATCTGACTTCAAAAAATGTTGTTTCGTAAAAGTGATAGACAATGAAGCACTAATCTACTAAGATGACTTTGGTTTCCAGTCCACCTTTTATTTTATTTTCCAACAGCCAGAGCACTGTATGGCAAAATGGCTCTTGGTTCTCTGGAGGAGTTGTCTTATTTTTCAGGTACTGAATTAATCAGCGAGCTGATGATTTCACAGTGTGTGTTATGAATAGGAAATTATTCAGAAAATACTATTGGAATATTCAGAAATTGCTACTCATTTAGCTGCACTAATGGCTCATATCCTGGAAGGCAAAGTAGCTTGACTCCAAAACTTTAAAAAGAAATCCAATGATATATAAACTAACCTCCTGATTTGGAGACACAAACCGTGCTTTTTACACCATTCCTTTTGGCTGAGCTGCCATTAGTGGTGTATAACGGGCAAGGGAGCAGGTGTTTAAGAAGATTGCAAAGAACAACTTTTTTTCTTCCACCTGAAAAGAGAGTGGTTTACTCAAAGAAGTCTGCCTGGATAATTCCTCATAAAATTTCATAAAAGTTTTTATTCCCTAAACAACAGGTTATATTCACAATTCAGTACTGGGGACGAATGAGTCATTGCTGCCCACAAATTGCAGTGAACCGGGAAATTCATTCATCAGTTACCTCCTCTAAACAGCTTGCCAGGAGTACTTTGGCCTGCGAACATGTACATCTGTGTCTGCTTGCACGTAGACAGTTATTTGCATATACATGACCCAGCTTGAGTCTTTATAGCTGGTTTTCCTAGGATTGCATTCTATCCTCTCCATGTCCTCTCCCTTTTACTATTTTCCTCAGTTTTACAATGTGATACATGCACAAGCTAACTATCTCTGCACAAATAAATGCAAGAGGTTTGAAATACAGGACTAATTAACATAAGTATAGTATTATTTTGATAGAATTACATCACTTGCTGGATTCACATCTTCTCAGCATTGTTCTGTGTTACACAGAGGTATTCTCAGTACCTTGGTGTGACAAAATCCAGCACCATTGTTGTCATCCTCTCCCACATCTGTGCTAGACTTCTTGTAAAAGGGGAGATGCTCACATGTTGCAGTAGCTGTTTGTCAGACTCTGGCACAGTAAGAGAGAAGGGAAGTTGCATCCTTCTCTCCTATCAGGAAAAATGGCACAATTAATTTTCCTGAGTAGCTGACTATAATGTAGGTGCTTTCTACCAGCTGTGGTGGACCTGTTCAGCTGTTCAGCTGGCTCAGGGGTAACACTGAGCACATTCGGGTCAGTCTACTCTCCCTGCTTTTAGTTATAGACTCCGACTGGACTAAAGGAATCTGCTGAACTGGCAGGTTGTGCTAGGGCAAGCAGACTCTCCCTCTGTTCTCTCAAAGGCTGTGCCTTGAAGTGTAGAAGTTTTTCAGTGCTGGTCACAGCTCACTTTGTCAGTTATTAAAGCAAATACTTTCCTATTTCATGTCAGGTTTTCATGCTAACCAGCACAATGAATTTGAAACAGTGAGCCTCCTCTGATGCTGACGTGAGGCACAAAACTGGACACTCACTCATAACAAGGCGGCACTGATCTGCCTTGGGTCCCTAATTCTTTTATTCACATACTCTGCTTAGATGACAGATGAAAGCAGGTATAATTCCATGAAAAGTAGATATGTTACTAGAGCATTGCAACTCTACATGCAGAAACCTCCACAAAACTTTTTATGGCTGTACCACACAATCTAAGCAAAACTCTTTGCACAAAGAGGGAGCAGTATTCATAGATATGCATAAAATAAAACAAATCAGCATCATTGTTATGCCTTGTGTCTCACACCTTTTAATTTTGTAACCTGATACCTTCCTGAGAGCTAGGAAGAAATATCCTCCTTGCCTTTTGCATCAAATCTGAAAGTCATGTGAGAGTCATGATTTACCTTTAAATAATATATTCACTCGCCTCACTGGCTGCGACATGTATCTTACATGTAATTCATGTATCATGTCTATGAAACACATTAAAACATCCATGCAGGGAGCAGAGCAGGCTTTCTAAAAGATAAATGCTGGGTAAATTTCAGAGGATATTGATAATGTTTCCTTGACATAATGGCATTCAGTTATTTATGTCATAAGCTAGGTTCCTACAAATCAGTACAGAAGATCTCCTGAAAGAAGTTTAAGTTTGTATTATGATGCTGAATTTACAAGCTATTTTAGACTAGATTTATATATAAGAGACTGCTTCACAGTTCTTGGAACAGAGGATCCTTTAACGTGTGCAATATTTTTCTTCAGCAGCCTTTAATATACGAGTCCAAGTATTATCTGTTATTATAGGTAATGCAGAAAATGATGCCTATACTTAAGACTGATTAACAATCTCCACAACAAAACCCTTGCTTATTATATTGTTAGACTTAAACTCTTCAGGATGAAGTTTCTCATGCCAGACAGCTGGCTCATGTTCCATGTGTTGGGAAAATTTCAAATACAAAAGAAAGGCACAGCAATTTCCAAGAAAGAAGTTAAGAAAATATCTATTGTTTTGCACACTAAGAATTTTCACTGGAACAAGAGGACCTTTGACTACCAGTGAATACAGCAATGGGAAATCAGAAAAAAAGTGCAGATTGTACACCTAATACAGCCACATTGACTCCTGTAGACACCTTTGGTGATGCCATGGCATGTCCCTTGGAGAACTGGTCTTTCAGTTGCCTGTCTCTGGGATCTCTTTGGAGTGAAATGTGGCTCCTGTTTGGCTGAAATACGTGGTTTCCTTTTCAGTGAGACCAAAGAGTGTGAGACCGAAGTGTTAGGCATGCCCACTGGGAAGGAGGTGGAGAGGGCTGCTCTGCAAGGGGAGTCAGCCGGGGGCCATGAATGACAGCTAGGCTGGCAAATCAGTGTCACACCAATGGAGTGCCATCCCACTGTGCCCAGTGAGGAGAGTAGGGCAGGGCTGGTAATGGGGACCAAGGTCAGCCTCAGCCTTAGCCGAGCCACCACTCTACTGATGGGACAAGCCTAGAGTCAAACCAGTAAGCAAGCTCATCAGGTCGGGAACAGGAGGTACAAAGCTGGGCGCAGGGGAGCTGTTGTGCAGCTCAGACAAGGACCCAGGACGAGGGCTCCAAGCAAAGTGTGGAACCTCTGACCAGGCCCCTCACAGCTCTTTGTCTTCCCAGCTTCGACCAAGGCATGGGAGCTGACCCCAAGCACAGCCAAGGCACTTGAAGGGGAAAAGATGGTATAGATCCAACAGGCACACTTAGGGCCTTGCCAGTGCCATGTTTAACCTCAAAGCGGAGGTGAATATGACCACTAGGCTCCCAGACACGCCTGGGAGCTTGGACACCTTCCAGCACTACCCATAAGGGTCCCCTTGAACTGCTGTGCTTCAGCAGGGCCATGCTCAGACATCCCTTGCTATCTGATGATGCATGGCTCTGGGGCTTGCCCTTCACCACTCCTTTTACCCATCCATGAGCACAAACACAAACCTTGCCAGCACACAGCATTTCCTCTGCCAGTGTTAGACCCTGCGTTTAGATATCTACAGCTATTTGTTCTTTCTGCCCCATTATCCAAGAAACATAGAGTATCATAGTCTCATGCTCTATTCTTAGAAAATACCATAAATTCTAATCACAAAAAATGTTTCTTTTTCACTTAGAGGTGAGGGAAAAAAATTAACTTACTGAAGAATCTTGAAGGCATGTAAAACTAAGGCTATGATTTCAAGAAAGGAAAAGATTTTTTTATTGGTAAGGCACTTAAATGTCCCACTGGAAAATTGCCTCCTACCAGAATGCCCGTATAAGGTTGGGAAGTCACTTCAACTTTTTACAATTGACTGCTGAATGTGCTCTTCATTTTCCTTGTGATCTACTTGATAGCTTTTACATTTGCAGAAGTGTTTGGTCTCACAAACATAACTGTGTCTGATTGGAATGCTGTAAATAACATGCTGTAAAAGCATGTAAAGTGCTAGAAAACAGTAAATGTCCTGTGAAATTGGGATTTAAACATCTCATTCTGGGACCCAAAATTCATTGATACTTGGCTCCTTGACCTAAAACCTCTGTGGTTTAATTTCCTCTCTGTAAAAAAGGATGAAAATAATACCACTCCACTCAAGTATTTTTAAAGCTTAATTAGTTTAGATTTGTGGAACACTCTGTTTAATGTTTTAAGGATGTACATAGCAAAATTTATAATTTTCTATTCAGTGCTGGTTTAAATGCCAGGCTACAGATAAGTTTGGGTATCACACACTGCTTGGAGGTACAAAGACTTTCTGAATGAACAAAAGACTAAGCTGATGAGGCAACTTGGTTGAAGTGTGCTACAAAAATTTGTACACAATAATCCAGACCTATCAGCTTCTCCTTTCCCAGTCTGTAAAATCCTCTGCATTTTGTCAGAGAGGAAGAAGACATTTTGTGTAAGGGAAAGGACTATGGCACTAATTTGTGACTGAAAAGCATGTTTGCTCAAGGCTGAGAGAGTTGTGACTGCTTAGACTCTGGGGATACTTAATTGCAGCTGTTCAATATAGAAAAAGGGCTTATAAGAAAGACAAAGATGTTTTACGAGGGTCCGTAGAGACAGAACAAATGGTGATGGTATTTAACTGAAGGAGAGTAAATGTAGATTGGACATAAGGAATACATTTATTTATGATGACGGTAGTGAGGCACTGGAAAGTGTTGCCCAGAGAGGCTGTGGCTGCCCTGTCATTGGAAGTGTTCAAGGTCAGGCTGGATGGGGCTTAGAGCAACCTGAACTAGTGAAAGATATCCCTGCGCACATCAGGGGACTGGACTAGGTGATCTTTGAAGGTGCCATCCTACTCAAACCATTCTGTGATTCTATGATTTTTTACTGGGACTTATTTTTTGGTTAGCCCACCTGTAGGTGACATACAAAACTACATACAGCACCCTCAGAGAACAAACTGACCAGAAGTCATAGATCAAGGTGGAGGCCACATTATGGTCCATTGACACATGGACTTAATCACAGGGAAGTGAAAGAGAAGCTGACTGGCTAAGTTTCATTCTCACTGTGAGAATAAAAATTTCATCTGGTCAGGAACACCTGCTATTTATGTACCCCTGTTGATCACATTTCTCTCATTTTTATCCATTCTGGATTTCTTCTAATTACACTGTTGACCACAGCTTTATTCGAATATTGGCAATAGTGATAGTAATGCTACTTTAGTCATCACCCTGTTTATTACAGTTATATTTTGAAGATCCAAGGCTTGATTAATGAAAGAATTAAAAGTTACTTTAATTTTTATCATGTTTCTGTTACTCAAAGCTGGTTAACAAATGTCAAGCAAGAACTTAATGTTACATGTATCTTTATATGCCTTGCTGAATCAGATCCTGAACAGCAATACCAAATGACAACCTTAGGTTATCTAGGGTGTTGTAAGTGTCTCTCTCATTGTTGCTTGCTAATCTTTTTAAAATTTTGTTTGCTTCTTTCTTTTCCCTTGTTAAGCTCTGTACCCTGGAGCTTACACTGTTTTTCTATATCATGACTGGTTCATTGTTTATTTAGCTAGGTTATTGTGTGAGCTATATTAAAATTGTCCTCAGAGACAGGGTGACACCCATAATGCATGTATCCTTATTACAGCTAGAGGCACAGCACAAAAGCACTACTAATTTATTACAACAGACAGTGTAACCATTGAGCCCAGTTCAACCATGACCAGAGGACCCAGGTGGCTTAGCCATGCAAAATATGGCTCATTTGTATCTACCTATTTTGTATTCACAGCTGATATATAGCTATTGAGAATATATGGCTATAAGGATATAATAGTCACAGGTAGAAATGGATGAGGTGTCTTTAAATAGGAGATTAGCTTTGATAGTCACTTTCCCTTTTTCCTTTAGGATCAGGTTTTTACAAGACTATTGTAGTTATTGGGCTGATATTGAACAAAGCACAAAGGGGAGTGTCAGATGATGAGAATGAGGGAATAGGTCTAACGCAGTAAAATGGAAAAAGGTACAAATATTCTGAAATGATTGGGACAATTATTTTCAGAAGCAAAATCCAGATTCCAGAAATGTGAGAAAACAGAGTTTTGCCTTTGATCAATTTGAACTAGAATTTCATTTGGACATACCAGTATCTGGAAGTGCAACCCTCAATCCTACCAAGATAACAGCTAGTTATTTGCCCTGTTGACATTTTCAAATTTGGTTAATGCTTTTCCTTATGCCACCTATATTCAAATATCTGCCCATATTCTATCTTGCCCAGAGAGAGAAAATAAGGATGCTGACATGACTAGAATATGGCCTGGAACCAAGAGATATCACCTCCAAGAAAAATGAAATGAAGATGCAACAAGCATAGAAATTTATTGGTACCAGAAGCAGGGAGAAACTGGAAAGGTGAGGAGCTTCCAAATGCCAAATTACACGTGGAAGGAGCACTAAGTTCTCAGCCATAGAGTGTTTTGTTTTGGTTTTGGTTTTTGGTTTTTGGCTGCTTGGTTGGTTGTTTTTTTGTGGGTTTTTTGTTTGCTTGTTTGTTTTGTTTGTTTTTCCAGAAGTCCTCCCTCCTAGCTCTGGATGGCAACTTCAAAGCCAAGAAAGCTGTCCAATAAAAGGGCTAGAATGTGCAGGTGTAATGGGTGCATCTGTAGATATTAACATAGGGAAAGAATAAAAGGGAAAAAAATATAATAAAATTGTTCCACCTTACTGCAAAACTGTTTTAGCCCCTGTTAAAACAGAAAAAAAAAAAGAAATATCCTAAAAGAATTAGATTTCCAGAGTGGGGAGTAGTGGCAGCTTCCATGTTAAAGAGTCCTTGACATATGAAGAGGGTTAACCAAAGTTTTATGCACTAAGCGTGAAATAGGAAACGCAGTTCTCACAGTCACTGGTTAAGATCCTCTTATCTCACTCTGGAAAGAAACTGAACTTTATGTGTTTCTGTTGCTGACAAAGCAGCCTGCTATGGTTATCAGAAATACAGAAGAAAGTCTAGTTAGAGATTTTTCCCTCCTTTGGCTTCTATGCAACAACTGTAGCTGATTAATCCAAGTCAACAGAAAAGTCTGCCAGTAGTGTAGATTAAACAAGAGGATTTTGTTGCTGTTTACCCCTCTGCCTCCTCTCTTTTTATGGAGTTCTGGTATTGCAGAAATGTGGGATCATGATATCTTTTCTTGTTACTATATAGCACAGATCTGTGCAGCTGTGGTCACTGCCAAGTTAAGAATGCTATTTTGCAAGGACATAAATATATTAAATCAATCTGGCTACAGGTTGGTTTTGTTTTTACAAAAGAAGAACTGATAACACTTTTAAGATGAGACCAAACTTCACCCTTTCTAAATGCTTTAGACACAGCTGACTCACTTAAAATTGGGGCAGGTTAAAGCAGCAAATGGATCACAATTTCAAGATGGCCTTTGTCTTAGCCTTCTTGGAAACCCCTGGTAAACCTGTTCTCTTCCCTGCGGCAAGGTCATGACAAGCTTGTTTCTCTTTCTTCCAGTAATCTTGTTTCAAACTTATTTTATCTTTGCTTTAAGCTCGTAATCCTCCTTTTCCCTTCTCATCTTGAATCACACCTAAGTCCTCAGATACAGTGGAACCAAACTTTCAGTGTTTGAATGCTCCTCTGCGATCCTTTACAAAGGGTTTGTCTTTACAATTAGAGTCAGACAAGTTAGAAAGCTACAGAGCAGACTTACTTTCAGATTTTGGTCTTTTAACAAAAGATTGAATGATATGAACCTTTTCAAATAATCCTTTGAGTACAATTCCTAAAACAGCCAGATAAATTGCTAACTTCAGGTAAATCCAAACAACAAATAGGCTGATGGTGGATGAGAAACTCAACATGAGCCAGCAATGTGCGCTTGCAGCCCAGAAAGCCAGCCACGTCCTGGACTGCATCAAAAGAAGGGTAGCCAGCAGATCAAAGGAGGTGATTCTGCCCCTCTACTCTGCTCTCATGAGACTCCACCTGCAGTATTGTGTCCAGCTCTGGAGCCCTCAACATAAGAAGAACATGGAGCTCATGGAGGAAGTCCAGAGAAGGGCCACGAAGATGATCAGAGGGTTGGAGCACTTCTGCTATGAAGACAGGCTGAGAGAGTTGGGGTTGTAGTGACATGACAAAGGGTGATGGATTAAAACTGGAAGAGGGGCAGATTTAGGTTAGACATTAGGAGGAAATTCTTCACTGTGAGGGTGATGACACACTGGAACAGGTTGCCCAGTAGTTGCTGAAGCTCTATCCCTAGAAGTATTCAAGGGCAGGTTAGATAGGGCCCTGAGCAAACTGATCTAGTGGGAGGTGTCCCTGCTCATGCAGGGCATTTGGATCTAGATGATCTTTAAGGTCCCTTCCAACCCTAGCCATTCTATAATTCCATAATTCTATAAATTAATAGCAAATTTGTGTATGAAATCGTTGCTAAAAAAACCCCAAAAAAACAACAAAAAAAAGCCAGACCACCAGGCAGACCAAGAAGATTTAAAGATAACAATAACATTGTAGTGCAGAAATTCTGGCAACAGTACTCCACTTTAGGTCTCTCTTTATTCTGTAAGTAATCAATTAGAAACTTGTTCCAGTCTCTGAGAGCAGTATCAACAACACAAAAAGTCAAGTCTGACTATGATGAATCAGTCTGCTGATGGAGTTTATAGACCAGACCTGATCTGTGCCACGATTCTAACAGAAGAGCAATTTTAAAAAAAAAAAAAAAAGAAAAAAAAAAAAAGAAAAAAAAAGCGCTCAGTTTCTTATGTTTTTTTCCATTTCTATCTTGATTTTTAAACTGGAGCTAGATTATCATGCATGGATGAAAGTGAGGAATGAGACACCCTTCTCATCTTGTATAGGTCAGGAATCATGATCCCAGGATTGCATGACAGAATGGGAGGGAACAAATTGAAGATTATCCTTTCTCTCTCGCATAGTGAGATTTGAGGAGAAGCATGCTCAGACACATTGGGTTACAAAATGATGAATACTGTGCTAACTATATGTTTTGGAATGGGTTACTTCCTTGATACCTTCTCATGGGCACGTCTTCCTCCATCTGCCAATCAGACCAGGAAATCTTCTTTCATTGTAGTTGCAATTAACAAGCCAAATTGCCTTATGCTGCATTCAAGCAGAGCAGATTATGTTTTCACAATTTATAGATTAAAAAGTTTATTAAAATACTACAGTATCCTGTGGAATAGGACAAGACTATGCAGTATTCACAGTGAAGAGAATTTCACTTTTCTTGTCCATGGAAAGGACTGGAAAGGACTCAAGACAGAGAATTTTTTTCAGCTTACCAGACACATTGGCAGTTTCTCGAAGCTGTATAATATCTACCCATCAAGAGGACATACTTCTCACATGGAAACACAGCTTTGCTTTAAAAACAAATAACCCTCCACCCCTTAAAACACACAAGAAAGTATCTACAAAATATATTGAATGAAGCATGGCCTGTAGACCATGCTTCAAAAGAAACAATTGCAGAAATGCATGAGATTAACTTAACTTGACCAAATGATTCCTGTATATTTATTGAATTTTCAAGCAAAATCAGTAATATGCTTTTTCATATGTGGCTGATGTGGGGCTGCAGTTTACTTCTGCTGATGGCACAACTACTATGAGATATTTTTCTCTGTATACAGCTTGATGTAAGAACTATTAGAATATGCACAGTTTTCATAATTTTAAATTATATTTAAAAATTGCTTCAGTGGTTTTATGCTTCATAGCATCCTTTTATTAGTGCTTAGTAAATTCACACTGTCATCTCTTAGTGTTCTATTTCTTTAAGAAATACAGGAGATCTAGAAATCTCAGCATGTGGTTGTTGAGGCCAGAAAGTTCTCCTTTCATGGACTGACAAGAGACTTTGCTTGCTTGATGTTTATACTGACTGTGGAGCATTGCAAATTATATTTATTTAATTGATTTGTTTGTTTGTTTGATTGATTGATTTCTGAGACACTTTAGCATACAATATTGCTGGTATTTTACACCACTGAGATTTTTTTATTGTCTGCATCTTATATCACCTCCTCTTTTTTGAAGACTCTTTTTTTGGCTTTGTTTTGCTTTAAAGTTGGAAATTTTAGCTATTGAGTCTTAATAAAGAAACACATAAAGCCATTATTTTTTTCCCAGCCCTTCTATGTTGAGAAGACATCAAGGTTACATTTATTCCCAAACATATGTACCCATTTAAATTAAAACAACATTTAAGAAGTTTTCATTCTTGGATCACTTTGGTTTAATGGGTCAATATTATGTATCTTTGTATCTATGCCACCTTCTGACATAACTATTTAAGAAATGTCAGCTGTGATCCTATCCTAAGAAAATACCAGATTTTTCCTTTTTTTTTTTTTTTTTTTTTTGACAATCGCTGATTTACATATAAATCGACAGGTATTCGGGAAATTTAACTGACTGTTGACCAGGTCCTGAGCTCCTAAAGTCTGTAAATCTTGCACCTTTCAAAGCCCAGAGAAGACTCTCTAATTACATCCTCTAGGTGGAAGATGACTAAAAAGAAATAGGAATCATGGTTCAATTGCTGTTGATGCTGACTAGGAGAGTTGCCAAGGTTCAGAGGGAGAAGAAGAAGGAAAGTTTTAGTGCATGGAGAATGCTACAAAAAGCTGTGACTAGAGCTGTGGCCAAGGCAACTCTTTTCCTGCATTTCCCACTTTGGGATTCTGACTGGGACAAGAAGTCACAGATGCAGTTTGTGTGACTAAAGTTTTATTCCACGGCTCACTGATTTTTGTGATTGTACGTTAATGTCTGCCAATGGCATTAAGTTCCCATCTTGCCATTAGTCACAGTATGTAGAGAGGAGGAAGATCAAATCATGCCATTTTTACTGAGTGTGAGCAAGCATTACTGGCTAGTGGTAGATGTGGCATTGTCATCGAGGAAATGATAATATTAATCAATGCTGTTCAGCATTTGTAAAACTTTCTGAAGTGTTGTTAGGACACATATTATGCTATCCTTACTCTGATACTCGTAGATTCTTCTGGGTCTATTTCTTCTCACAGGCGAGGTCCCAGTACTCTGTCTTGTAATTTCCAATATCAAGTGAGAGCAGATTCCCATACCTTCCATTATTGTAGCAATAAAGCAAAGATTCCTGTTGACTGTGATAATTTTATAAGTTGAAGCCAGCTATTAGTTTTGCTAGCTGCTAAGGTGCTTCCCAGTAGACTATGCTGCTTTCAATTGCTTGTAACTTTTTAAAAATCCTAATACTTTTCTTGAGAATAATTGCAAAATGACTGGAGTATGGAATAAACCTACAGCCCCACCAAGCTGTATGTGTGTCTGCTTGTCACGGAATCAGAACCTACTGTCCCAGATTGGCATCTCCATTGTTCTCTCTTCAGCAACATTTTTCCTTATCTGTTTATAGCTAATGGTCAAAGGTAAATAACTGATGTAATTTGTGAACTAACTAAAACAGCATCCTGAAACACACTAATATGGAGACAGAGGCAGTAATCTCAGCGACCATTACATTACATGATAGAATATTCTTCTATTCAGAAAAGCCAACATGGTAACACGTATTGGATTTTAACTTGGTGGTGGAGGTGGTTTTGTGGTTTGTTGTTGTGGTTTTTTTTAAATACCTGGAAAACAGAACATAAAAAACTGTTAAAGCACAGTTGATTTTTTAAAGTGTATATATACAAAGATACAGTCTTTACTTATAGGTCACATATTTTAAGTTTTCCAATAGGTTCTTAGTATAAGGGGACAGAAGATGTTCCAGAGAGCAATCAGAGGTGTGTAGAAAGCTCATATGCTGGGCATGCTTGGGATCATGAAGGGGGTGAGGGAAGGGATTGCAAGAAGACAAGGGAGAGCCTCATAGCTGAAACAGTTGAGTGCTGACCTGGGAAACTGGGTTTTGTAAATCTGTCTCCCACAGCATTTCTATACGTTGCCAGGGAAGCTGCCTAAGCTACACTACTACTAATAATTCTACATCCTGCATATTCTTAAGATATTGATTGGCAGATGTCCTGGATACTTAATGTTGCAACTGAAGTTACAGGAGCTGAGCAAAAAACATTAAATTCTCTAAAATTCTTTTAAAACTCAGTGTCCATTTTTCTTTAGCTGGGCAATCAAAACTAGCAGACATTACCTGTCTTAATGTTTTCATCCTTAATTCTCCATCTCTAAAAAAAAGGAATAATGTCAATTCTTCACATAAATGGTTTATGTGGAAAGAAACCAATGTTTCAGATATTTTGGAAGTGCATTCCCAAGGAAAGAACCCAAGGAAATTAATACCCCTGGCTTTACAGAAGGGTTCAAAAAGTGTCAGATTGTTAAAATTGCTAAGACATGAAGCTGCAAGGTAACTGAGGCAGACTTCTTACAAAAGGATAATAATTTGATCACGCAATTAAATGCCACTTTGTCATGCATATATGTCCATGAGTTGGATAGGTTTTAGGTTGGATATTAGGAAGCACTTCCTCACGGAGAGTGTGATTAGACATTGGAATGGACTTCCCAGGGAGGTGGTGGAGGCACCGTCCTGGATGTGTTCAAGGAAAGGCTGGATGTGGCACTTAGTGCCATAGTCTAGATGGTGTGGTGGTGTTGATCTTAGGCTGGACTTGATGATCTTAAAGGTCTTTTCCAGCCTTGGTGATTCTGTGATTCTATGATGAGTGAATTAGTGTTGCACAAGCAATCTTAATTCTGATACCTTCTTACTTATCAGTTTTGAACTTTTCTTTCAAATAATAGCTTATGCATGAGCAAGTGTATGTGTAATACAGCGTAGGCTGATCCTAACGTAGATGCTCTTTTACTTGAGATCATCATGCTAAATACTCACTCCTGAAAGACCATTGATAATTACGAACTAAACCTGCTTACTAAGTTTGAACACTTTCATAGTCCATATCACAACAAAAACTTGTTTTAGTTTTTCGGTGTAGTAGTTTACATCTTCGGAAGTGGTAACTCTTTTTTGGAGCTTTAGAGCCTGTAGACTACATTTTGGCACTGATATTTTTCCTAATAGGAAGTTACTTCTGTAACTGCCTATGGATTTGCAAAGCTCATAGCATTTTTCTCCAGCCTTGAACATACCACTAGATCTCTCTTGCAGGAATACAGTGTTATTCAGTGTATTCACCCCAGGGGATGGGAAGGATTTCAAAGTGTCTGCTGATAACACTGTGGATTGAAAAATACCTTTTTCACATACATGCTAGCAGATATTAATTTACATTTGGTGTCATGATAAAGTTAGCTTTGCAGATCAGAAAGAAGGTATCCTGACAGAGATTTTTTGCATCACTTGTTCCACATGAATGCAGCTGGAGTGGGGGAGTATTCGCATAAATCTGCTTCTCTAATGCCAAGGCCTCTGACTCCCTCGTGGTTTCCAGTAGAAGCCATTGCCTCTGAAAAGCCACTGCTGCTTGAAAGTAAAGCTTTCTTTGCTTTCAGTTCTCTCTGTTGCCACGGTCCCAGCTCCAATGATGGAAAGTTAGACTTCCCTGAGCATCCAAACCAGCAGTGGTTTCCTTTGCAGCTCTGCCACTGTCATTAAGGGACCTAGAAGTCCTCACATGGCTTCTGAATACCAGCAATTACACCAGATTATTGCTAGAAAATCAAAAGCATATGAGAGACAAACAATTGTAAGAGCTAACCTCTTCCCAATGTAGAGAAAACAAACAAAACCAAACAAAAGAGAGAGCAGTGAATATGACTCTTCGGGGAAATGAGAATGTAAACTTGCCTTTTAACTTCAACAATATTTTTTAAGGAGAAAGGGACATTTTGCCTTCAGAGCAAATCCTGTAACCTTCATTTAACCAGTAAAAAATGACTGAGGTGGGCAAGATTATAAAGGTGAAGTTCTGACAGATATTCCTCCATCCCTGCTAGGACAAAGGTTATGCTCTCGTCTTTTGTGTTTCCTGCCATTTTCTTCTAGGCAGCTGAACCATTTCTTCTGAAAGGTCTCTTTGGTCTGGAGCCCCTAAAAGCTCATGTAATATCTTCAGCAGGTTTGTGTTTCTTGTCTCTCTCTTTTTTTTTCCTTTTAGTTTCTCCCACTGAAACCCATTTTGAGCTTCTTTAAGGGCTTGAGGTAGTAAGCTTATAAAATTGTGGCAGCAGCAACAGCCTTGAAGAGGATACAATAACCACTGTACATCTGCTACGATGTTCTTAAGTATTTGCGGCATGCTGGCTTAAGCCTGTCAGTTTTTGTAAGGGCTACCTGTTACAATGCACCTAATTAGCTTACTGGCTATTTGGAGACAGCTCTACTGGTTTTTCTATCATCCAGTCTTTATTAAGTGAGCTGTTGCTGAGACGAATAGGTTCTTTATAATGATGAGGTCCTTTTTACGCTTATTAGTCCTTAAAGCAAGCCTCTTCTTATAGAACAAAGTTCTCCCTCTCTCCCCCCCCTCTTTCTTCCCCTCTCTCTCTCCTTTTTTTTTTTTTTTTTTAAGACTTACAGTAGAAGAAGTAAAGCAGCTTTTTTCTGCTGAAGTATTTTATTAAAAGTTTTAGTGGCTGCACTAAGAGCAAGGTGCCTGTGCCTTTAATCATTTTCATCTTTAAAACAGAACCTTATATTTTCACATCTTCAGCTGTCCCAGAGGGCAGCTAGGCCATCTTTAACAACATTAATTTCTCTTTATGACAGGACTAGTGCTGCCCCAGGTCTTCAGAACTGCCTAAAATGTCTGGAAAAGTAGATAATGAAGAGGATATTAGAATTGTAAACAAGAACAATTTGGTAATAAAAACCATATATTTTCTCCATAGGACTTTGGGCTTAATATTGCAGCAGCAAAAGTGTCACGAGTCATAATTTGTTGATGGTCACTGTACATTCGTTACTGTAGGAGCATGTGAATAAAGGGCAAGAACTACTGGCTTTGCATTAAAGAACATCTAAGATGGGTAATACTAATTTACTTGTTTTGATTAATCTCTTTTGTTTGCTTTTATCGCAGCATAATCTTACAAAAAAAAATCTCACACGTTCTGCATTGTAAATCCTGCAGCTGGTTAGGAAAGGCTGCGTTCTGCGTCTGGAAATGCAGGGCAAACACCTCAGCCATGCTGTTTGCCTGAGCTGAAGCACCCCCCTTGCCCCAGGAATTAGCCTCACCTCCATGACATTTTAGTCCAGTGCAGATTCCTGAAAAGAGAGCCAATTGAAAGACTGAAATGCTGGTATCTTGTCTGGTATGATTATGTAGTTTACTAGCTGCACATCCCTGCCTCTGCCTACCCATACATCCTTTATTGCTGACAGGGTTTATGAGTGTAATATGATGGAGTAAGAAACAGTAGATTTTTCCCAAGAAGCCACGCACAGCTCTTTGTCCGCAGAGAATGTGGGAGGGAAGTATAAAATGGTAAGCATTGTAGTCTGCAGATGTCATAAACAGGGCTATCTTTTCATCTTAAGGTGCACAGCCACTGAGAAAGTTCATGCTATACTTAACCTTTGGCCCTCTGCTGATCTTTTGTTGCTCTGCATTAGTGTGCTGAAATCTGAAAACATAATCCTTACAATACCCACCACCTTTCTTTCAGTAGTATGGTTTTCTCTCATAATTTGCATCTGCTGTTCTTAGTAGCCTAAAGACCTTCTTCTCCCTAGTCACCAGACTTCAGACCTACTGGATAAAACACAACCGAAAGAGGACAAACAAAAACAAACCCAAAAATCCACAGCCACATTGACACATTTCATATTAGTTGACAGCGACGTTGTGTGTTTCCTGTTAGGAAGTTATAATCAGTTGTCATATTTACTCAGAGTATTCAGTATTTCAACAATAAATGTTTTAAGCTAATTGGTCCAATACTAAAGTATCACATTATCCACTTTAGTGAGAAAAATAAATTGGCTGAGTTTTCTGAGATTCTTTTTAGACTATATGCACATCCCCCCCTCCTCCCCGCCCCACCCTTGCTTTCTCCAGCCCTTCACTCCTCCAGTCAGGACAACAGCTTTTCTGGCATTAATTCGACATCAAATTATTTCCTTGGTGAATCAGTCCTAAGGCTAATGAGCTGCCTGCGCTAGCAGTTTGGTTCATTGTTTTTAGTGGAGTTTCAGACGAGGGCATATCACTTTAAGGCTCAGTGGTGATAGTGGGATCATTCCCCAGACAGGGCTCACTCAGCCTTGATATAAACTGAAAGGCTAAAATGAGCACTCTTCTATTATTTAGGCACCTGTCCAGAGGTTGGAAGAAATCCTACTTGTGAGGATTTAGCTAAAGAAAGCAGAGATAACCACCTTGCCTTCTGTGTCTAATAAGATGTGAAAGGGGAGAAATAATGAGTATTACAGTGTATTTCTCATGTAAAAGGCTGAGAAACAATGTTCTCTGAACACTGGCAGCAATTCCAGCCATTTTCAAATGAAAAGGACTATTTGTTTCCAAATTACACCAGCCACTGGAATGCACATATGTATGGCTCCAAAATCCTCATTTTGCGAAGTAAAATTACCTTTCAGTAATTTAGTCACTGCAGGCTTTCCCCCGCTGACTGGTCAGGAGCTATCAGATAGCTTGCAGCTGCAGGCTGAAACGGGACCATTTTTTTTTTCAGGACAGGCAGTTAGTTAGTAGAGCCATCAGTGTGGCATCTGTCATCCCGCTAGGCCCAAATTGTTTTCTATGATGGATGTCACAGTCTGTATGATCAAAATAGGAGCCCTGCTGCTTTTAATTGCAAAATCGGAGTACTTGCACATTTGTTATTATGCTGAGGTTATTACCTCACACAAAATGAATTAACAGGTGAAAATAATTGATGAGAGGAGTCTTGGGATTTTTAGCCTCTTCAAAGGGACTTTGTAATTATGGCATAATGAATGTTCTGAGACTTATCTGTGGGGGGCAGCATGAGACCACCAAAGATCTCTTTAGATTGATGATAAATTCACTGAAATCTACTGTAATACTGCTTAAATTTACTTAGCAATTAGTTTAATAGGCCTACATGATTCATGATAACGTAGTGAGAATTTTTAAATAAGTTTGTTCCATCCATCTATAAATTAAGCCGCTTACCTCAGCTTTCTTACCAAGGTGATGGAATATGTTAACTAATCAGACTTTCTGAAACAAAGATGATGTTGGGCAGGGATTTTGGTTACTGGAATACATCTCTATTTAAATACTTCACTACTTTAATCTTACACAATGCGTATCTACTCCCCCCCTGCCCTGCCACCACCACCCGTTCAACTCCTCTCATCAAATTTTTTCCAAATATAGTACTGATAGTCCTTTAGCACAAGGAGAATGTTCAGTTGTCTTGTGAAGTAAATTGTTCAAGCATTTTGTTATCTGAAGTAATTGTTCCTGGCTTCCTGACCACTATTCCATTCAGACTTGGTCATGTTTCAAATTCATTCGGCCCCTGAGTACAGCCAGACTGATGCACTCCAGTCCATCTCTCCTCTCCCTTCGACACTCTTTAGTTGCACAAGGTGTCTGCAGCACAGAGCTCTTTCTCACCAGGCTGTCCTGCTGATGCTGAGGGGGAAATGCACTTTTCTACTTTTATTTTTGAATTCCTGTATTAAACAAGCAGGGCTGTCTCACCAAGGAGCAGGTTTGCGTGTGATGTCCATTCAATTAAGCACATAGCAGATTTTAAATATCAGATTTTAAAAGTGCCAAAAAGTAAAAATTGTCTGATTAATTCAATAACTAGTAAATAATTCAACACATAAAACTCACAGGGGAAAGCCTCCACATGGTGCATGAGCAAAGTTCATCCTTTTTCTGTTGTGCATTACGTTATTGACATACTAGATACATTCAAACACCTCAAGGTTACTCATTAATTTGCGAGAGTTGAAATCTAATTTAATTCCAGCTACTACTGACATTCTGAAGATCCTACAATAGAGTTTGTAACAGATCTGCCTTCAGTTCAGACCGTGGGCTAAGGGAAATATGTGACAGAGGAAGGGAGAAGTTGTTACTAATTAGAAAATAACAAAAAGAAAACCTATTTCAGGAACTTGGCTGATAGGTCACATGGGGCTTTTCACTAATTTACTAGACTTCCATAACCTCTCTCCATGCCTGCGATACATTATTTATTATCATCCCAGGTATAAGGCAAACAAAGATTAGGTAAGATTAGATACAGACAGATATGCACACAATTTACTTTCCTCACAAGACAATGGCACTTTGTTTTGTGAGAATTCCATTTATTCTTGGGAGAATTTCTAACTGTAGATTTGAATGGTTTTCTAAATAATACGTACATCACCCTAGTGAGCTAAAATGACATGTATCATTGGGACACACAGTTGATGCTCAGTTAATTCCTTTTAAATTCTGATTCCCTTCCCTCATGCACACACCATTTAAATCTTTATGGTTTCTTCTTTATTTCATCGTAGCTACATTTTACATCAGTAGTTTTGTCTGGCTTTCTACATCATGTATTCTTTTCAGATTTACTGTCAATGTTTGGTATTTAAAAGCATATAGTATCAAAGGGTCTCAGAAAAAGAAAATGCCTAGCAAGAAAATATAATAAATGCAAGACAAGTAGTGGGTTGCCCCACATGTGAAGCAGACTGTGGTAACTCATATCAGGCTTCCTGTCAAGTGCTGAGACATTTTTCATAAACCCTCACATGCTTGCATTTATCTTCAGTATAAACCCCAAGATGAATTCTCCAAAGACATCAACAATAGATAAATGCTTATTAAACAAAAAAGTCTATTCAAGAATAAGTATAGCATTTGTATTAGACCCAGTAAGATGTTTATAAAATCAAATATACGTTATGTCTTTTGGCTTGATGCGATATGCTGTTCTATGAGAATTCTTTCAGCATTTGGCTATAATCTTAATAAACATGAAATAAAAGACCACCAGAAGCACTAGTTTAAATTATATCACCTCTGGTGCCATTTGATTCATATTACAGAGGTGGATTCTGTGGATAACTTACAATATAGTAGCATTAAAATTAGGGAGAAACAGGGCCAAGGGAAGATGACTCTGGATATATTTCATGTCAGTGAACACTACAATATTGTTATGAAAGTCCTTTTGTTAAAAGAATTTTAGAATCCAACTCACAACTTAATTTAAAGAACAGAAGAATGCACCATTCTAGTTCCTGGGGAATTCTGAAAAAAAAATATTACTCCTACAAAAAACAAAAACCAAAACCCAACCAACCAACCAACCAACCAAACACAAACCAAACCAAACCAAACCAAAACAGAAAAAAACAACAGAAATGAAAGGGGGAATAAAACCCAAAAAACAAAAAGCAAACTAGCAACAAAAGCCCTAGCAGAATTGTACATGCTTTATGATATCTTTAAGACAAATGATAACAAAAATGTGCTGCATAATTGACTGCAAAAGCCAATACTAGTTGTCTCTTTCTTTTGAATGCACTCTGCAATTGCAAATGTTTATATGATGCCCAGTGACTACAAACAGTTCATATAGACTGTTGTTTTTCTAAATCTGGTTTTATAGCTGCATAGTTGACGTGTTGTTTAACTATCATGGCATGTAAGATGGACAGAATAAAAATAAGATAGCTGCATTATTCATGGATCACTATAAAATATTGGGAGGTTATTGTTTGTGAATTACTCAGATCAGCAGGCAAATCCAAATCCTACCATCAGTATCTAAAATTGCAAGGTTAATATGTAATGAGGTTGCAAATTAATCTCATGGATGATGTAAGAATGTTAGCATTACGTGTAACCTTGGTCCTGATAGCCCTTTCATTCAGTAATTAAACTGAATTTGACTCTGGGTCTGTTTTCTTTAGATGGCCCCTGTTCCTGAGTAATACCCCATAGGAGCCCCACACTACTGATGTATTACATTAATATATCATCAGAAGCAGTTGTCATTCCAATGATATATTAGTGTAATACACGAGAATGAGGTTCACTGATGATGTATTTAGTCCTTACAATATGGCATTGTCCAGGGAAGTAAGGGTCCAATAAGAGATTCATTACAATTACAGTATGAAGTCAGCTAATGCACTGCAGGTTGGGAGATGCATTTCTGGTACCAGGTAAGTAATTTTGATGCTAAATCCAATGTCTTGTCATTGTTTCTGGTGCTGCAGACTAGAAAATTTGTGACTGCAGTTGAAAATAATTCCAAAAAATGGACAAGCCTTCTCCTATCTCTATTTACATCTCTCTTTTCCTGCTGCACCGCTCTTTGTGAGCTATGTATAAATTGAAGGCTATTGCTTCTTTTCCTCTTGGCATATTTCTCTGTTCTGAAAATGTAAGCATTTTAAACATGGGATCTGCATTTCATGAATGATTGGAAAGCATTTCTCACTTCCTGGAATCTCCCATAAGCAAATATGAATTAAGAATAATGCTAAGATCTGCATCCTGGTTTGGGTGCTGGTTTGATAGCTTGTCATCAGAGCTTTCATAGCTGCTGAAGGTGTCCTTCCTCAGTAAAAAATAAAGTTTCTGGTATCATTGTGAGTCGGTGATACTGCTTTAATAACAAGTAATCTCTCTCAATTTTTCCTTAGTGAAGGCTGCAGGTGGATGCTTATTTCCTCTCCTGTAAGAAGTTTTCATTGTTGCCAGTATTACCAAACAAGGCAGATTTGAGAAAAAACATTTTATTTAAGGGTCACTAATATGTTTTGTGCTAATAGGCCTTGCAAAACATACTTTAAATGTAGATGAATTAGAGACTTGTATTCAACACACTCTATCTACCCCCTGCTGCTCTCTCTGAGAGGACAAGAAAGAGGAAGAGGAAAAAGTTGAGACTTTCAGATTTTTTATAATACAGGGCTAAAAGAAAGAGGGGTTTTTATGCATTGGGAAAGCAGTTACTGCTCACTCTCCTGCAGTCTTTGATTGCATTGTAAATAAAATGGTAGTGTGAGTCATCCTGGACATACGATGTATTGAGATACGGGCTGGAAGGCCAGTTGAGAAGCTAAAATTATGGTGGCAAATCCTTAGGTTGGTGGTGACTGGACCCCGAATGAGGTGATATGCTCATTTATTGAAGAGGAAAGGAAAATGTGCCACGGTTTTATAGCATCTTCTGGCCAAAGTGTTCTGCTGAAACTGTTAATATTTTGAATAAGTTTCTAGTCCTTCTTGTCCTGGGATGATTATCCAAACAAAGAAAACAAAGAAAAGTCAGGAAAACGTTGAAATATAAGGCAGCCTGATGAACTTTAGTTGGCAACAGCCTCTGGGCCAGGAAACCTGATTCCACCTCTGTAAAAGGAAAGGCATAAGAAGATGAATGTGGTGGGTAATGGAAATGATATGTAACAATGGGGTGAAGAGAGGTGCTAGTATCATCAGTGGGGCTGAAATGATTAATGTATGTGGGGATAACCCCTCCACATATCTTTTAGACATGTGTCTGGAATTTTACACCAGTTAACATGATTGCTAGCAATTTGTAGAGTAATGGTGACTGTAGCTTCAACATGGAATACCAACCTCTGTCTCCTGAATGCCAGTCCCCTCACTGCTCCATACTGTTTTTTGATGATGTTGATCAGATGAAAAGCAACAAAACTACTTCTCTATGGTCTTCTTTGTGATGACCCTGATCAGCTGAGTAGTGGGTTGTCTGCTACCAGATGACGCTCGCCTAGGTGCTCATGTGTTTCTGGGTATGGAGTTCAGGATTTGCTCCACATAAATTTCTCTTTATTTTTGGGATTATAGCCACACCTGGATTTGGCCTCAGGAGAGAGAAGTTCCCTGGCTACCCTGCAGTTCCAGCACCTATCAGAGGATAGTTTAAAAGCCCTTGAAAAGCTCAAAGGCCAGGCAATCTGTGGCCTTGCAGGGCATGGAAACTGGAAGAAGAGCCTTTCGCCTCTTATGTCTCTCTTCACCTGCTCTCATGCTAGTGGCTGACACAGCTGCAGTATTTTTGTTGAGAGTCTTTGAGATGAGCAGTCCTATCATGCCCACTCCCCAGAGCTGCCAAGGGGAGATAGATCACTCCCTGTCATCACCTCCATGGGGTGAACAGGAGCTGGTGGAAAGCAGCTAATGGAAACCAGCTTATCTAAACCAGGTAGTCTAAGTGTGGCAGCCTCAGAACAGACTGCATTTGCCCCGGACCAGCCTGCATGGGCTCTATGAAGCTCTCTGTCTGTGAGGCACGATGACTGCACCCCTACTAGCACTTCCAAATGCAAGAACAAGCCTTGAATACCTAATGCATTACTTCTTAAGATGTATCTGTAGCTTTCCTTCAACCTGACTGGGGAAACAGAGGCATGGAGATACAAGGTGATTTGCCCAAGTTTCTAATCTCTCTAATTCTAACTATTCTACCCCAGAAGTATATGTGTTAACTTTTATTTAACACTTTAGTTTATCTTAGGTAATTCTTCACTAATATCCCCTTCTATTTTGCACTCTGCATGTTTGTTAAGATCTCCCTTTTCTAGATAATTCACATGAATGTCCTGAGAATGCTTTACCATTAACTCTTCTCATTTATAAGGACCTATTCTACAACCTAATAGAAAGAATGCATTAAATCTGTTTTAATTTGTCTTAGAGCTTCTTTTTAAAAAGTCTGAGCTTCCTTATATCTCCTACATTTATTAAGATTGATCATGATTGCATATAAATGTCCAATTTAGCAAGACATTATACCCAATGTCCTTGAGTTTTCCAAAATGTTATCCTCATTTCAAGCAGCATTTTTCCTAGACTTGCTATTAAGTAGTCTAATTCTTATCTACATACGCTATCAACAGAAACATGAAGTATTAGATTCAATTTCCCTGTATTTTGGCTGAATAAAGCTATTATCTAGATGCATGTGTGCCTAAAGCAAGCTAGAAAAAAAAAAGGAAAAGGAGAAAAAGAAAAAGACGTATTTCAATGTCATCATAAAACAGCAGAGGAAAGGCAAATCATAATTAGCATTTAATGTTCCAAAGTAGTGGACCAATTAGACTTTGAGTATTATATTAAATGTGCCTTTCAAACTAGGCAAAAATGTGTTTTTTTTCCTGTATAACTATTACATAACTTCTTGCTTTTCCCTCAAATGTGTTTTCATATAAATAGACTTAATTAATTGTCTAGAGAATTAAATAGTCTTTATATAGCAAATGTATTGTGCCAATTAAATACAACATTGATTATATATTTCTCAATTATTACAGTGTTTGTACTAAATTAACCAACAATATCTACACTACCTAAGGTAAAGTTTCCTAATAGGGAATCTTCTGTCTTTGTTTGCCAGTTACTTTGCAGGGTAGAGCCCAGTGCTGACCAAATCTAAATGGCTCTTTTGTCAACAAAGAAGAAGAAAAGAAGAAAAGGTTAAATGAGCACTAAGGGGTGGGGAAGAAGAGTAAGAAGGTACAATGTCACCTCCATGCTGTGACAGCTGTGAATCAATTATTCACGTAGCAGTTGGTAATATTTCTGAAATGCTGCAGACAAGGAAAAAAATGTAAAAAGCATTTTCCTGGAGACTTCATGATTTTTCCAAGTAAAAACCATAAATGAAAACTGGATGGGGCAAAGTATCTGTGTGGGGGAATATGCTGAAGAAATCAACAATAGTAGAGGGATATATTATTATGGAAAATACATTCAGAAAGCTGGTGATGGAGAAAGAAAGGGTATACAGGATGAAAGGGTGAAAGTGCTGGGCTCAGCTAGTTATAGTGAGATTAATGTGATTTTTTTAAAAAACACAACACATTACAGTATCTAACAATACCAACATGTATTGATTTCAAATTTATTTCCTGTACCAACATGGGTAGCATAACACACGGGGAAAAAGAAGGGAGAGAGAGATCTGCAGAAATGCTTAACATCATGGTAATGGAAGGAGAGCGACTGTCACAAAAGGAAAATGAATTGTGACCATGACTTGAGTTTTGTGCTCTCTACGTTAGACCTTGCTGTAGGTATGATTTCAGAGCAGCATAGGCCTTACATAAAATCACATTTTCTTAAGAGAAACAAGAACATGAAATTTAGTATCCCCTGATAACAATGTGTAGAATGCACTTTAGAGCAAAATGTATTCAATCCTGACTTAAAATACTATTTCTGCTTCCATGGGTAGGCTTTCTTTAGGTTCAGAGAAGTATAAAGATTCCAAGCAATGCACATTTTTCTCTAAGGTGGTGCAAAATCCCAGTTTAACCATATGATATTTTATTCAACTAAAAAATAACAAACTAAAGACTGGGGTGAATCAGAGGAAAAAAATGCCATATGGTATGTTTTTCTCCACTTAATTTGTGGACAAGTGACTGTAAGATGAAAGGACAAATCACAGAAATGCAGGCGAAATTTCAGCCAGAGCAGTCAGTGTCTGTACTAAAATAGAAAGGGTCCAATCTTTCTTTCACGGGATTATAAATGGTTTGTACGGGCTGTAATGAGAGACCTTTCGAGGGAAGAGCAGGGCCCCAAACTTTTTATTTTTAACTACTTAACCATCTGACTTTTTACTCTCTAATTTTCCGTGCTCCCTCAGATCTTTGTGTGACTTCCCAGTTTGTCACGCATTCCAAGCCACAGGATGTGTCAGCTTAGTGATATTCATTAGCTGGTCTGCATTTCTCCCCACTCCTACAGCCTCCCTCTTCTCAGCTCTGATTTCCTTCTTGCTCATAGAGGAAATGTCCCCTCTTCACCACTGTGTTTTTTTCTCCCTCTCTTTTCCAGTTGTCCCATCTCTTCCCCGACAGTGTCTGTTCCTTTTGCTTTTGCACATACTGGGCTTGTTTTTTCCTACCCTTTACTCTCTATTAGAAGCCTTCACCTTCACATACACAAAACCCAAATTGCACATTGTAGCACAAATTAAATCCCCGAATTATCAAGTGCAAAATTAGCATTAAAAATCATAAGACAACAAACAATAGGGCTTTTAATGTGGTTTTTGTAATTGCATGAAACTAGTTACTTTGGCAATTATTGTTTGTGCCTCATTAGCATGCAAAATGGTTTTTTAGACTAACCCACACACAAAAGGAGCCATTTGTGATGAGAACTGTGCTTTGTTTAATGTTAGACACCATTGTATTTGCTTTCCTAATATAACAGTTCTAATTACTACCTAGCACTCATCCTGAGTTTTTCAGCTTGAAAACGCTGAAGGTGACAATTGAGTCACAATTCCGTGGCACTCTTTGTCAGTACCTGTCAAAATATAGCTAAGTCTTTAGGAGTTGTGATCTAAATACTAAAAAAAGTTAATAGTCCAGAAAGAATATCTCTCTAGGTAGTTAAAAAAAAATAAAAATTGCATATTAACCTCTAGTTGAAAGCATAATATTATTAATACCTCACAATTAAATGTGGTCTTGGCAAGACTGTCATCTGTCCGAATATTGACTTTGCATTGTTTTTGTCATCTGACCTCTATCTGTTCACCTGACTCTTTAGTTTTTAGTGATTCATTAGAACAGCATGGGTGGATTAGTGACAAAACTTGAAATCAGTTCATTAGCATCAGTTCAAAGCTGATTGCTCACTTGTGTTTGGAGAGTAATACCTAAAAAAAAATAAAATAATCTCACTCTGGAATTGGAGTGATCATGATTCCATTTCACCTATGTTTTCTGACTTCAGCTTAAATCCTTCACAGAGCAGCTAAATGTAGCGGTAGGGGAAACATGAAGACTCCTGCTGAGAGGCTGTCTCCAGCTTCATGTTTGTGTACAAATAAGTCAAGAGCCAGTCCAATGACACTTTGTCAGTGTTGTTTTGTAATTATCACAGAATGAAGTGATAATGTTGTGTGTTTTCTTTTCAGTAACATATTTATAAAGAACTTTGCCATCCACAGTCTTGGCCTGTGTTTTGGCTCATAAACACCAGACTTTCGTATTTTCTAGTTTGCTTAGACCCACTGAGAAACTGCCTATTGAAGGGGAAATTGCCCACTCAGCCCCCATAATTCAAAACTTTCCTCTCAACTGGCCTCTTTCTAGCTCATTAACTTCCAAGGAAGTATATTTTTGGTGTGTTTTAGTCTATCCTAGTTTCAAAGGATTGAACACAAGGAGCTCTGAACTCTTTTCCTTCACTGGCACCTAGTCCTGGTGATGCTGCACTGAAATCTGCTGGTCTGTCTGCTGACTTCAGTACATATGAAAGCCATCAGTCATTCTGTGCCTCGGTCTCCGTTCTGAACATGGAGAAGACAACTTCACTGGTTGGGCTTGTGCAGCAACGGCCTTGACTTCAGAGATGATGTGGCCAGTACACACACAACGAGTATTATGTCAGCTTGTCCTCATCTCTCACCATGTATCTTCAATGACAAACTCAAGCCATTCCTGCCATCAAGATTTGCCAAGTGGAAGATGTATTTTCACAAAAGGAAACCAGCTGAAGTGATAGCAGTTTGATTGAGGATGGGGAAAGGCTGATCTGGTCACTGGTCACAGGTTTTGTAGCTTCCCTCTCCCATGGCTCCTTTTGTCACTGCTCCAGGAGGATTACTGTTTCTCATGGTGCTACGTGTTGCAGCATCTGTCTGATATAGTGATTTGCAGCTGTGTTTATCCTTTTTTGCTGAGTGGGTGTACATATAAACCATAAGAATTTGGAAGTCAGTTCTCATTCTCTGCCCATGAAATTATGTTACCATAGATAAGCAATAGCATATTCAACACTCTACATCTATTATTCGTTTTTTACATGGATAAAATGGGTACCTATATGGCTTATTTTATCAAAACAAGCGAAAATTCATCAGCAAGTGATAGCATAAATAAGAACTGGGGAAAAACAGAGAAAATTACAGAGACAGAAGCCTATCTAAGCCACTGTTTTCCAAACCAGACTTGATTTTCGTTCTCCATGGTCAGGTTATGAAGTCTTCAAAAATACTTAGGTGACTGTCTGTCTACTCACAGGTGTTCCAAAGTTTCCACTAGCTGGCTTGACACCTAGTTTAAGATAAAGCTCAGGAGAGTCCAAATTCAAATATTCCATTTGAGAACATCTTTTGCAACTAAAGCCTAATTCTGCACATGCCTATGCATTGTGCAGCCTCACAAAAAGCCATGGGGATGTACCTATAAGCCTCACAGTGAAGGCACAGGAAACTGGCTCCATATTTTACATGTTCTGGCAGATACAGGGGTTTCATTGCAAGTAAATGTCTGTCACACATTCTGAAGAGATTTTTCAGCCTCTTCTAAAAAGTTGCACTGCTTCATGTAATTCAATAAACCGTAAGAGAATACTTATAATTAAATAGTTTATCCATATAATAATCCATGAAATAATCACTAAAATAATGGAATTAATAACATTATGAAATTAATGGAGTTTAGGCAAGGTTACATGACACAATAAAGCATGCTGAGGGCCAGGAGTATGGTTCTTCCTCCACTTGGTGCTCTTCAGAGAGCCTATGTTGAGTCCCAAGAGTAATGTAGCTACATTAGTGTTGCAGTGTGGCTTGAACTGAGTCCAGATACTCAACCAATTAGCTTATACCCCAGGTAGCCATGGTCAGTTGTCAAAGACATGTCGTTCCTTGAGAAAAAGACCCAACTACTAGGCCACACCTCTGGAAAGTCAGGGGTTTGTTTTACTGCTTCTGTACTTCTGCTGCTTCCAGAGGAGGAAAAGGACATGGGGTGAATAGGCCAAAATGGTGCTACAGTCAACCTCCTCAAATCTTCCCAGCAGAAGCCACCATCACCCATCCTTTCCCTATTTTCCATATTTTCATTTCTCTCCCAAGACTGTCAAGTTCTTAATAAGCTTATTTAACAGATCCCTCTTTCAGTTTCTGTATTCTCTCTCACAGTTTTTTGTGACAAGGTCATTTCCTGTTGAAATGATGAAATACAGTGTTTCTTAAGGCACTGAGAAACTGCTAGTGCTGGGCATCCCACCACTCTGGTCACCTCAACTCAAAGCTAGTAAGCTCTAGGCTTTAGAGCCCCTCAGCACCTAAGTGTCTGGTTTCCTACCTCTGCATATAGGACTGCTCAGGTAACTCATCTGAGCAGACAACCATTCCCTCTCATCTGCTCACCTTTCTGTCCTATCCTGCTGTGTTTGTGAAAGCAGATGCATTCTACCTGCCTTACCACAGAAATCTCAGTGGAGTGATCTAAAAACACAACTATAAGCAAGTGGAAGTAAAATAAGATCCTTAGGAGTTTGCTCCATCAGGACTAGTGCATGATTCTTTTAGCTGTGCTGCTTGCAGAACCCAGATTAGGTCAGAAATCCATGAACGACATTGTGCTAGAAAATCTATGGTCACATTTATGCTAGTAGATGGACTTGGCTAGAGACCATTCTCAGACAATGGGACTTAGAGCTTAAATCTATATGGCCAGGCTCTCTTGTCCAAATGGACTATGTCCAAATTTGAAATGGTCCTTTGCCCCGATATTATCTGGAAGAGACATGGTTAGTTGAGGGCAAAAACGATTCCAGGGACTGTGTTAGCAATTTAATTGTATGGACAATCATGTCTCAGTGATTCAGCTCACAGAATAAATGTAGGCTAGGGATCTCAATTTATCCCTGTAGAGAATGGGCTTAGTGATGCAGTATTGCATGCATTGCAGCCTGGTTGTGAAGTTTAACTGATCTTTATAAAATATGCCAAATCCTTGCATACAAAATGCTACATAAGTAAGAAGTATTAATAAACATCATTATATTAAGCCAGGTCTGTTTTCAGTGATGTTTTATAAGAACACAGTTGTAGCAGTAAGTGAGCTTTCATATGAAAGATCAAACATTTTGCTTTCCATTGTAAGCCATTCTTTATAAGCTTTTCCAAGAAAAACAGTAGAATATCTCATACATATTGAAATCCAACGACATTCATAAAGACTAAGTGTTCATTTGAAAATGACAAGCATTAATACTGAATTTCTCTTTACCAGATAATTTTAGCATGTATTTCAAGCTTAATGTTATCAATAAGTAACAAATTAGTAAGCTTAACATTTACATTAAAACTAATGTAATTTGTGTTTTGCACAACCACACATCAGGTGCATTTTAGCTTTAATCTAACCGTAAGTAAGAAAGGTTTCCTGCTTTGTTCAATTCTTTCTGATTTTGTAGTCTGTCACATTCTCAAGTCAAACTAGTTCTTAGCCCTTTAAAAATGTTTTTTCACAAACTACATTCTGCGAGAAGAGAGACATAACAGTTTAAGTGAAAGGTGGTTCTAAACCTCTGCAGTAGACGTTTTTGTTTCCAGTCCTTTAGAAAGGGAAAAAACAGGGGCTTTCAGGGGTGGGGTACTAGCGCTGCCAGTTCTCATACTCTGACACGGGGCTTTGCCTCTTTTGGTGTCAATCTAAACTTAAAAGTGCTACTGACATAACTCTGGCAGAGTGTGAAAAAAATATAATTTCCCTAACTGACACAGCTATGATGTTTTCCTTGCAATATTACCTCTTAGTCTTTTTAGAAACTGGTATAGAAATAACTGTTTAAAAAGGAGTCTTTTGATTATATAAAGCACCTCTCCATTCAAAGAATTTTCTAGTATAATTCACATAACAACCTCTTTTTAGTGTAGACCAGGCCTGGGGCTCTGGCTTTGTGTTATGGATAAATCTTCACAAGTAATATACAGGATTTTAACTCCAATACAGGGGTTGGAGCTTAAAGTGTGTAAAGTGGGATTTCTAACTCATCTTCAGTTCACTTCAAAACTCACTACCTAAATGACCAATACTTCAGTGCGGTGTCCTCCTCTTTCTCTCAAAACACAGGGAAAAGCCTCATGACCCTGCACTGAATATGAGAGTCTGCATGAGACAGTCTTTGAAGAGCTTATCATAGCTGCAACTGCAGAGGAAAGCAAGTCTATCTGTTAAGGAGAGGGCAGCAGGTTTTGTTTTACAGTTATGGCTCTGTATTTGAGCAGGACTCTGGTAGAGAAAGAAAGCAGAGCTTGTGGCTAAGAGCTTTGTGACTGTGCATTACAGGCTGTAACTCATAAAGGAACAAATCCTCAACCCCCTGCTTGTGCTGATGGGTCCTTTCCAATCACTGGTATAAACTCACACCTAACTGAATTCCCTGACTCCCTGATTTTTTTCTATTCATGTATGTGTTTCACCCTTAAGAACTCCAGAAGTTTCCCAGATCGGCCTCATGGCCTGCTTGGTTCCTTACTTTCTTATTCCCTGTGAAACTGTAGGCCCTTGAGCTTGGCTGTAGGGCTTCTTACTCTTCCTGGACATTTGTTATGTATCCCAAACACAGATTTTGAATGTCTTTCTTTCCTCCCAGCCCTTTTCCATCCCATTTTCCCCCCCAAATAACTTCCGTGAATCAAATAAAGGTGAGGAGGGTTGTTTTTGACAATTTCACATGGTTTTATTGGATTTTTTTCCCCTCAAAAACACTTTAGGAAAAACTGCATTTATTTTGTCTCAAGTACTCAAAGAAACCTGAGTAAAGACAGTAGTGTAATTTCTACAAGTTCCAGTAAGGGAACCCTGAATAGCACTCAGCACATGCAGGCACATAAGGACCCAGAGCTTGTCTTTGAGCAACTTCAAAACTAAAATGAACTCGGCCTTTGCAGAAGACATTTCCAAGAAATATCACAGAGTACAAAGCTACAGATCACCCCTCTTTGGTGACTGTTATGTGCTCTTACCTAAGGAGGAAATATTCCTCATATCCATGGGGACATACTTACATAGAAGATAACGAAGACAAGTGGCAATTGAGCACTGAGCTACCAGAGGGCTTACTGTTGCCTGTTTAAGTTGCACTTTGAGGTATAAGGCCAGGGGTCGAGTGCCTTCAATCATCTGAGAAGTGTGTCAATAGCCAAGCAAATACATCTAGTGTGGCTTATTGCTGCTGGAGTATGTTTCAGCCATTGAAAGTTTAATTATCTGAACCTGCTGAGGTCCTGTGCTCCACTCAGAAGCCATTCTGCATTTCTCTATACTTGTGTAACATGGTATTAATTGTGGAATACCACATCCAATACATTTTAAGGAATATTCAAGGTATTAATCAATTAAAGAAAAAATATAAGCCTAGAAGATAATGGAGAAAAGAAATGAGGTGTCAGAGGATGCTTATCTATTTAACATAATAGTTTCAAGCACTTTGGCAGCTGTGTGTAGAACACGTAAGTGACAACCAGTATTTTTTCATGCTTTGCCAATACTCTCTGCATCCTCCAAACAGATTTTAACTGGTTGGCATCTGGACAGCCTGAGTGGTGAGACTCCCAGGCCAGTAGTGGCAGCCAGTAAAGAAGAGTTCTAAGAGAAGGAGGGAGAGTGAACACGGGCAGGTTTTTTCCAGAGCAAATATGAGCATATTAAGATTGTCACAGAGCTTTAGGCACAACAGTGAATAGTGGAAAACAAGAAACTCTAATACAGACGGTAGCTGGGTAGGAGGTCAAGAACCTGTAGAAGAGGAGTATGGGGGGGGGGGTTAGGGGGAAAGGAAGAAAGTAATTCCTTTGTCCTGGGAGGACAACATGGAGCAGTGGGGGAGAGGCAGGAAAGTGGAAGTGCATAAAACTCTGCATGTAGAGGGTGAGTTGTGAGGCTGATAAGGATAAAGTAGTTTTAAGTTGCAAGGATTGTGGAGTTCCCTCTGAGAACCAAGAAAAGCAGAAGGAAACATGGAACTTTCAGGGTTCATTGGAAGAGAAGAAATTATGTGTGGACTTGAATTAACTTTGCAGTATTTATGCATCCATGGAATTACAAAGGTTGTTTAAAATAATAACTTCAGAATGTTCTTATGTAGTGTCTTTTCACACTGAGACAGATTATATGTAGGTTTTACAAAGATGATACACCTTCTTTCTGTGCTCCCTACTCCAGAAGCATTAGAGTTCAGCTGGCCTATCAACACCTGTTTGGATGCTAAGCAATGCACACAGAAGAGATCTCCAAGGTCATGCCTAGATGAGCCTGTGGCATACAGTATCCCTCTTGGGGCATGGACTTCTATGGAAGAAAGCTGTGCACTCATGTCAGCTGTAAGTCACAACTGTCAACAGAAGAGAAGGAATGCCAGATGTGATCCAGATCTGTTAGAAACTCAGTTTTGATATTATCTGAAGCCTTCTATTATCAATATAAAACAACATGGAAAGAGCACATTGTATCAGAAACCTCCATATTTTATAGGAAGAGAACTGGTGAGTAAGAATATTTTTTTCACTTTTCAGAGCCTGCAGCATCTTAAGACAATAGAGATTTGATGTCCGTTTCATGGCCCTTTTCCCAGAGCACAGCATGCACAAGGAATCTCCTGCGCTTCCACTCCACTCCTCACTGATGGCCTGTCCAGGCTGATGAAAAGCCTTGAAGGGATTTTGCAGCTGACCATGCCTTCTTGTTGACTCATTCCCAGTTGCTGAGGAGAAACCTGTTTGTTTGTTGCTATTATTTTTCCCTTTGCCACTCATTGCTATGCAGCTAGCTGCATGCCCTTACCATGCTACACATGCCATCTCTCTCGGTGCTAAAGGTCACAACGATAGCTAGCAAAACACCAACATTAGTATGCACAGCTTGTTTACCCAGAAAGGTGGTGAAGGAACCCAGGAGGATGAAAAAAGGCTCATCCATCATGGAAAGAAAACACTCAATGGAAAACTCACCCACGATGATTGCATTCATGCAACACACTTTGTGGATTCCCTCATTTCTCTGTGTGCAGATTAAACAGACTTGTTACATTTCCATGCACTCATACCATGGCCAAACCATGATCCCGGGGAAGCTAACACACTGCAGGAATACAGTAACTCTGTGTTTTCTGTAGCAAGGGAATTTGTAAGATCGACTCTAAAGAACATAGAATTTTTCACTGAATGCCAAGTAGGAAATCTCTAACTGAAGTGAGGACCCCTTAGGGTCTTATGTTTCTTTAAACTCCTAAGCATTTCTGCCCTAGGGATATTTTGGGGGAAAAAAACACGGAGAAAACTTCATTACATATGTATTATAGAGAAAAAAAACAACCCAAAAATGAAAGCAAACCACCCCACACACCTTTCCTTGGAAGTTCAGCTTTGTTTATTAGGTGAAGAGTTGTGACTTTGCTTTATTTTAAGGTGGCTATAAAGTCCTGTGTTGACTGATAGTCTTTAGAAATATATATATGGTTTGTCTGACTGAGTAAAACAGTGTGTTAATTTCCCAGGTAGCCTAGTCCTGCAATAGCCAAAGAACACAGGATGTGTATTTAGTGTGGCCTTCAGCAGCCACTGTCATCCTTCAGTGGCATTACAGTTTAGTGAGACCATCTTCAGAAGATGCCCATTAATGATGACACATGAAGTGCTGATAAAAATAGGATTACATTCTTTTAGGTTAAGTACATTTGCTCAAAGTTCTATTTGTGTACTTCTGATCCAGCTATGTGATGGTATTTACCATGCATAATGTATTTCCTCTTACCAGTTACAAAAATTAAAATAAAATAAAAAAATTAAATGAGGTTATTGATGTCAAAAAGTAAGAAACACTCACCATATATATATTTATGCTTCTAACTATGTTCTATTGAAGGCATTGAAGCAATTTAGCAATGTCAAGTTGTTATGGTTTGGGAGACCCCGGCACAGTGTTGGACACCTATTGGAGGGAGAGGGTCCTTGGCACCCTGACAGACTGGCAGGGCTCAGTATTCCCTCCCACAATCTATAAAAGCCAGGAGAGCTGGAAGCTGCTCTCTCCTTCCTCCTACTCGTTTCCCCTGGCTGGGTGTGCTGCTGGTTTCCTTCGGCTTCCCACGTGCTCGCCCCAGAATCCAACTCCATCGGGTGCTGTGAGGAGCTGTGGACCTCTCCTGGAGCGGCCCTGCGTTCCCCATATCCTTGCCATCCTTGAGATCGGTTTTGTATATTTGTATATAAATATTTACCCATTCCCCCCCACCCCACGTTTTACCCTTTTTCCTTGTGTTATAGTAAACTTGTTTCTTGTTTCAATTTCCAAAGTTTAAGTATCTCTTTCTTATTTCCCTTTCTATCTTCCCTTGGGAAGGTGGAGGGGGGGTAATAGAAAGCAATTCTGTCCTCTGGTTTGTTTGGGGTTCACCTTTAATATTTAAACCAGGACACTGTGATGAAGATCATCAGTTATCTATTGTTGAATGTTGTAGCACCTCCTGAAATTTATTTTGATCAGTGCATAACAAATTATGATCTTCACCTCTGCCAAGATCATAAACGTTCTTTTGACATTTCCCTTCTCCTAAAATCCCCTAGGAATCTATCAGAAAGAAGTACTCCCTAATTATAGTTAAGATTTAACTAATTAAGTAAAAAATAGTTATTGCTTCCCTAATGTAACTCAAATATTGTTATTAAATTAGAAAATCGGATTTACTTTTTAAACAAGACAAATATAACATGCAGATATTTCTCCTGTGTGCACTGTGCATACTTCTGTGCAGCTTTGCCATTCCCTCGCTGGAGTCCCAAGGCTGTACAAGCAGAAAGTGCCCTCCTGCTGAGGCCACTTAGCTGCTCATTTCTGGTGTGCACATGTAGTGAGCAAGGGCCCTGGTTCAAGTCCCTGCTGCAGCAATGTGCCACTGAGAAGCCTCATCTCCTGAAAGCAGCTATCTCAGGAGTTTCAAAGCTACGTAAGTAAGCGTGTGTGTTGTCTTCACTTCTGTGTGGAATAAAAATTAGTGTACTCGGTGAACGGCTTTAAAAGCTGAATGAAGACTTTACTGCTTCATGATTATACACATCTTTCCTTAAGTTTTTACCGTTTTTAATTGGCAAAATAATGGGGTATTCATACTGGTCTGAAATACTTACTCTATCATTTATGTTCTCTCCGTGTTAATTTTCGTGTCTTTAATGTCTTTCTGTTCACCATCACTACCTTAGATTGAAGAAAGTCTTTGAAAGACATTTTTGCTTTTTTAACTAGTTGCTTGACAAGTAGTGACTGGAAAAATAGTTTCTATCCAAAAAAGCAATTTTCAATTAGATATTGCTTTTCTCCCAGCTGTACCAAAGCCCTGTATGTATTTTGGCAGGCTGGATTTTGAACGTTTTTAATAAGAAAATAGCAAGTTATTCAATTATTAGCCAGTGGACTATGGAGTCATTCCACTGTAGGGTTGTAGTTCACACCCAGGCTACGCTGGCTGCCTGGAGACTCAGAGCCATGACCAAATTACCAAACATCAGCTGAACTTCATCACTTGTCTATCCATACAATTCTAGCTGGTACAAAGAGGATGTAATTCAACTTAAAGCCTGTAGTCGATATTGTAGGGGAGTCTGAACAGGCAGCATCTAGGAGTGAACACATTCTATATGTATGTTCTAATGTGCTGTAACTTGCTAAGCCTCAGAAACTCAGCCTGGGTCATAAATCAAACACGTTGCATGTGATCTCCATGGCAATTCCAGGTGACAGGCACCCATGCCCTCCCACAAAACCTTATTTCCTGGTAGTCTTTTGACATGGTGATCCACTTTGATCTGGTTTGTCATTTTTGTGCTCCTACTGTGGTAAACAGAAGCAAGTAGCTTTATATCCCTACTAACTCTCCATTAGCATGAGCAACTCCACTGGGCACATGTCTGGCCTTATGGTGCCCTGTGTCATCCTCTTCTCAAACTCTAAAAAAACTGGACATTAAAAATGAAGCAGATGAGATGCTGGGTCAGGACTATTTGTTTTTTTTAAAGTTTCTGCACAGCTTTTTTTTTAAACATTTGGTAATGAAAGCCACACACACACAAATATTAAACTGAAGAAGGCAGGGTTTTGTGCTCTTCAGAATGTAGAGAGTTCCGTGAATGTCAAAATTTGCTATATATATATATATATATAGATTGAGCAAATAAACCACAAGAAAGAAATGCAAGTTTTAAGTGAAGCTTTCTTCCAGAACTCTATAAAGAGTCATCACTGAAAACAATGAAAATTATGTTGTGGTTATGCAAAAATATATGACTCATATGTGGGCAGACAGAAAAACATGTGATTAAAAAATAATTCACAAAATAATCATATTTGTCTCATTTTCTTTGGTTCCACACAGTGTTTATACTGCCAATGTGGTGAATGCACTTTCCCATGCTATGTTTGTGTAAATCATGTTTGTTTGAACAATGTAGTTTGGAGGTTAAGAAGTTGCACTCAGTGACTAACATAAATTTAAGAATTCTACATCAGATTGCAACAAGATCATCTTGGGTACATCTCTGTTTTCCAAGGAGCTGGAATCCATGTCTGGCCTCCTGATCTCTGGTATTGGTGTGCAACAGATCCACCCCTAGTGATACAAGTCAATACTGTAATCAGCTTCTTCAGATGGCTTTTAGCTCATGCTTTAATGCAATAATAGTATTTGCCACATTATTTTTAGGAACCTGAAGGAAGTACAGCAAATAGATTTATTTTATGCTGCTGTGTTCCGATTAATTCCACGTCTGCTCAGCAGTTACTGCATTGTGATACCCAACCCAGAATATCAAAATCTTAAACCAAAATCGTCTCATGAATGTACAGGGTCAGAATAGGTTTTATGGGAGTAATGCTTAAAATCAGAAACCTCCTGATCTTAGTCTCACTAGTATAGTTTATGTATTTCTCTTAATCAAGTGACGAATTGCTAAAAAATGTTATAGCAGCAAAAGGGTCCCTCTTATTCCTTGGTTTTCTGCAAAGTTATAACTGTAATAGAGCTACGTGCCCATTTGTTTTTAAGGTGGCACTTAACGGAGACCAGAAATTCACTCTGAAGCAGAATTCCCAAAGTATGCACTGCACTTGATGTTGTTCATTGTTGTCAATACTTTCTAGTCCCCGCTCTCCAGTAAATTTAAGCACGTAAAGCGCTTCCTTTGTATACCTCTCAGGACATGAACCCAAATGGTTTTTATTTTTAAATATAATGATATACTTAATGCTGTTGCTGTGATTGAGAAGAGACAGGGCCACTACCAACATGAACACAAACAAGGTCAAGTTAAACTGCTTTGTCATGTGTTTACCATGTGCAGGGCCACACTCAGTTCTGCTGACAGGTAACTTTTCAGGCCAGTGTAATTTAACTGAAGGTCTCAATCTAACATTTCAGGCAAGCCTAATAGTAATACAGTTTAGTCCTTCCAGGCATCTATCTGGGCTGTTAAAATACCATAATCAGGAAAGTATAGCTCTTTAAGTAACTTTACCTTTCCATCTCAATTTTCCTCACTTAGCAAAGAGAACAATAGCATCCTCACAGTAATGCTGTAAGGCTTCCTTCATTAATGCATGTATGACACCTTGAAATTTATGAATAATAGATTTTGGACTTTAATGAGAAATAATAATGATTTCTTTAAAAGTCCTTGGTACCATACTAAAGAGAATTCTCTATCAACATGCACAAATGAGGGACCTCTTACTCTTTTAAAAGGAAAAGTTGATCTGTTGCTTGTTTGTTTCATCAACTTAATTTAAAGTTTTATCATAGTATTTCCATACTAAGTGTTCTTTATCATGCAATAATAGTTTTATAAAGCTCTCAAAAAATGGAGCAAAACTTGGAGGGAGGATAACTACTTTCATATTATAAATTATATGTAAAATGGATGGTTTTCATAATAATACATAATGCACTGCTTTAACTGTCTACATTATATTGTATAATGCATTGTCTGTGTGGAATTGCACCAGCTGTACCTGCTGTGCCTTTGTAGAGTCCTATTCAGCACTCTTTGTGCACTGTCTCCTTTGGCAAAGCCCCCTCTGAAGTCAGTGTGGGATATGCTACAGTGAGAAGTGCTGAATAGGAGGCTTAAATGATAACTCCTTGGAGGAAGAAACTGCCACTTTTCTCAGACTTCTCTTACTGTATAATGCAAGTTGGACTGAAGATGCTATGAAAATACTACTAATAATAGATTGAGCTACTACATCCGGCAAATCATGGCAATTTTCAAGAAATGCCATTCTTTTTTCAGCATAAAGCAATCAAAGCAGATTCCCGTATTGCTGTTAGTTTTAGATATCGTGAGCACTAGCTCTTTTAATTTTGCATACAAGGTTGAGAAACATTATACACAATGTTAAAAAGTAAAAAAAAACACAAAACAGAAAAGTATTACAAACTCTCAAGATTTAATAACAATTGGCACGTTTTCATCCTCTGTGCCATAACTGTGCCTTGGACCTAAATCTTGTACTAATAGATAAGGTACAGCCATTCCTCTTTTGAGGTTAATTTAACTGCTGCATTAATCGCTTTCCAGGCTTTTCAGAAAGTGAAGCTCCAAAGAATCTTTGGCTGTTGAACATTCAAGTTTTGTTTGGCTTCCACCATTCTACTCATTAGCTTTGATAAACTATCTGTGCCAACAAAACCCAGCCAATTTTACATGTTAAAAAAGAACACTTTAAACAATTTGACTAAACGCCTTTGCAGTTTTGGTTTTAATTAGATGTTTTGCTTCTTCAGCTTACTGCAAAGACCTAGATAGCTTCAAACCACATCAGTCTATATAACAGCAGGTGTCAGCTTTAACTGCCTCTGAAAATTTTAAATGTAGTCAATTAAGAGAAGCCCTTAGAGAATGGTACTTTTAATGTTCATTTGTCTTAGGCAAGGTTTGCAACATGTTTTCTTTCTATATGCTGTATTCTTGTTGATTCTGTGACCCAATTATGCCTAGAATTTTTTAATGTCAAAGTACATCCAGTTAGTGCTCTCATCTTAATATCAGAAAAATAGATTGTGCCACAGGTGTCATTTGAGAAGGTAAGTCTCTCTGTCTCATTTCAGGAAACCAGGGCAATCTTGACACCAGAACAGTAAGTGGTTATCTGAGCAATGATAGGTGAGAAAAGTGATAGCTTTGAGATCTAAAATGGATGGCTCCTCATATTTGATCTCAATATGCAAACCTTCATGTGGATTTAGATATCTTTGTAAGCATTCCTGGGACAGGAGTGAAAGAATTGCAGAACTGGGCAGACACTGTGGAACAGGACTTACACATATATAAACTGTGCATACAAATGTATACACACATGTATATGTAAAAGTAGTTAAAAGTAAGCATGCTTGTCCTTCAGCAACCAGCAGACTGTTGGACTTTTCTACGTATGCTAACCCAGTGTTTTATTCTGCTATCTGCGTTACCATATTAGAAATCCTCTCCCATATCATGCCACAGCTCCAAGCATTTTTCTCATGGCAAAAATAAATCAGATTATGAAGCTACAATACCATGTGGGTCACTCTGAAAATATAAGAGCCTTAGGAAAAAAGTTTTAATGGTGTCATGGCTGACCCATTTCCCTTGAAAACAGGCTGCATGTCAGGATAAAGTTACATAAGACACTGTTCTATTTACCCACTACTAGTTACTCTAAATTTTATTACATCAGGCATAATATGATATCCACAGTCTGCCTTTCTTCCTTTAACCAGATCCTCGGAGGAGTTTCCAGTGAGCCAGTGTCTAACTCTAACAAACAAGAAACGTGCCTTCACTATGTTTTAGGACTAGTCAAGCACTATGGAGTGGTAAGCCATGAGTAAACCTGGTGCTTACCATATGCGGACCCATCATGTTTTCCTGTGTGCCAAATCTTAAAATAGGGAATAAGTCCTGAAACCCTTGAAGATAAATTAATTATTATATCATCAATCTAGAGTGTATTCAGTTAATGGGACATTTTAAAAGATATTCTAAATTAGGTAGGAGCACACAAAGTTCAAACCCAATCTAGGTAAAAAGAAATATCTGTGATGTGCAATGGTGATGGATAGCTAGAATAAAAGAATTCGGAGTTGGGCAGCAGGAAATGATGTTTAAAAGGCCAGAGGAAGCTGATCACATCACCTGCTTGAATTGAAAGATGTCCTTCAACCTGTCAAAGCATTTTCCTCAAAAGCAGATCAGGAAGAGAAGGGTGAGGCTCTCAAGGTGTACCAGCAGCACTACATGCATGAAAGAATAAAGAAAAATAAGGATGCTATGGTGAAGAAATTAAAAAACAAGGTGAAGAAGAGCCTGCAAAAAAGCAGAAACATTTTTAAGCTGTTGCTGACTGGAAAAGGTTTGCTTGAAATAAGAATTCAAGAAAGCATCACGGGAAAAAATTTAAAAAATAAAAACTGATGGATCTATAAAAGAGAGGAATAAAAGATGTTAAAACAGACACTTTGACTATAAGGGGTGATCTTGCATAAAACACATAGACAAAACAAAATAGCTGTTGGAAGAACTCTGGATGTGCATTGCCATTGCTACAGAGAAAAGGCAGAGCTGGGAAGACAAATTAATCTTTCTGCCATTTCTGGGTCATGAGGAGACATCTGTAAAGGCAACAAGGAAATTCCTTATGGAAGAAAAAGGTTCCAGAAATTACCAAAAATCAAGGAAGGCTCTTAACATGTGGCAGTGGTAAAGAATCACAAATCACAATGAACATTTATATTCAAATAAGGGAAAAGATGTTATCTTCTCAAATGTCTCTGACTGCTCTCTGTGGATCTCTCTTGCTCCCTACTGTGGATTTAAAGGAAACAATGTCAGATCCAGCAGTCATTTCTTGTAACAAGAGCATTTAAACATGTTACTGATGTTTAGCAAGTCCAGATAAGTCTAAAGCTTTACCACTTGTCCAAAGGTGATCGGTCTGTAGTCACAAGGATTCACACGAATACCAAGTTGCTGGACTCAATGAACTTGGCTTTCTTTTATATGAACATCTTATATTATTAAAGTATTGACAAAAGCCTGAATTAAAAGACAATTGAGCCAAATATAAAAAAAATTAGGGTTGTCATGGATGAATAACATTTCTGTTAGAGTTCAAAATAATTGCAAACTACCAATCCCATTTAAATTTTAATTAATTTATTTGCACTTTTCATGGTCTTGAGCCACCTTTTTCCTCCGCATTTTTGAATTTGAGAACCCCAGGAAATTTTCTCTTTAGTCTGATTTGTCCCATATTAAAATTACTTCTAGACTTAGAGTGCCTGTGTTTGGCATATGACAAAATCATACCTCTCTTTAAAATTTACTTATCTGACCAAAGGTATCCGCATTTGCCTAGACTGATAACTTGGGAGACTGTACTGGTTAAAAGGCTATGGGTGGCTGCAGATTTTTGGAAATAGAGAGAATGGGACTTACATGGGTTATTGACTCAAAGCCCTAGTGGAAAAGATGATCTTAAATTTATGAATAAAATCACAAAGTTAATGAGGGTAAAATCTGATCTATTTGATATATGTTTTCCATAGACAGACTATTTATTTCTAAATTCTGAGTCATAAACTGTTTTGAAAACAGCTATTTTGTTTGCTACCTGAATTGCCTTCTCATATTCAATGCCTTTGATAACTTTGCTGTTTTTTCGGTTATGTGTTTTTGCAGGGGGAGTGGAAAGAAACATAAAGTAAAGAAGGAAAGACTTATAAAAGTTTGAGTAAATAGCCACTATTAAACACAGACAGAAGTCAGATTTTTGTCTGCCATAGACAAATGAGCTTTTAATAATAATGATAATATCACAAGTCAAATTTAAAAGGAAACTCCATGCTTACACGTAAACAGGAAAAGCATATTTGTACATAAAATTTCAATATATAAATATATATATATTTGTGTTATTACAGTCTCTTGTAATTTTACTCCTTGCCTCTTTATATGTGCATACTGTCTGTATACTTCAGCTGTATTTGCAGTCATTAGTCGTGAAGAGTTTAGTGACTTTTGAGTGTGTGAAAGTGTCCATAAAAATAAATCACATTGTTCTGAAGTGCTACAGTCTAGTTTAACCCACAAGCAACATGAATAATTTCCCATTTCAGCATCTTAAACTTACAAGGATAATTGACTAAAATGAGCCTGTACCAGGAAACTTTCAAAGTACCTCAAATGGAACTTGTATTTCTCAATACAAAACATTGTGCTAAACATTATTAAGTGTAACACAGTTGTGACTGCTGAAAGCTTTTTTTTTTTTCCTTTTTTTCTGATGAGTACTTTGAAAACCCTTGGCAGAGAAACAATGAAGATTTCTAGTAGAATCTCAAAATGCCTTTCTCTGCTCTCTCTCCAGAGATTTGACTGTTCGATACACTAACCACTGTACCTTGTACTTTTTCTTGTTATCTCACTTGCACTGGGTGCTAGTTATTGGTCTGGGGAATAAAAACCAGATCATATTCTAGCAGCTAGCCATCTGACTCAGCTTTCCATGAGGCAAAGTGGGTGCTACCCTAAGTTCAAATGCCTACACAGTATATAGGCTTTGTTCCTTACACTGATGTGCACTTGTAGGAAGCAGAGCTTGGTCTGGGTGACATGGCCAGCTCCATACAATGTAGGTAATTCTGGTTGGGTGGTCTCTGGTGTACTGGCCCAGAAGGAATGTGTGTGGTTGGAAGGAGAGGGGAAAGCAGCCAGTGCGACTGTTCTGCTTGGACTTGATTCTTCCAGTACAGAGATTTTTTTATCACCTCCATTCTCTTGGGAAGAGATTATTAATTATGATTATTATTATAGTCTTGTAGTAACATATGAATACTTTTTTTTTTCTTTGAGGTAGGTTAACTTCTCTCTTCATTTCTTTTCTTAAATTATAACTCTCCAGTAGGTCATGGTACTAATTAGCTGAATTGGAAGTTACATACAAAAATTTTCTAGACATTATGATGTGAATATACCATTTAATGAGGACTATGAAACCAAAAATGACATTTTCCCTATAATTAAAATCAAACTTAAAAGTAGTTTTTATTCAGTCACATTTCTTACTTTTGAAAGACCTTCATACAGTCTGAGCTACCAAATAGATTTGAAATATTTGGTTTCTGCACTCAAAAATCCTCCTTAATTAAAGCTATTGCTCTGCAATAGTAAACTAAAAAATTTTATGTAGTCCACTGTATTTAATACTAGCGTGAAAGCAATTTATGGGTATGCATATAAAGTATCTAATTCCCTGAAAAAATTCAACTTTTTCTAGACAGCAGTAGAAAGAAATGGGCTATTTTGCGCCACTGCTGATGAATCCTCAGTTATTTTTACCTTGCCTATACAAAGAATATAAAAGATATGCCAAAGCTCTCTGTGTATTGCTCATAAGAAAATATCATGCTGTATGTCCAATAAAAAAATTGTCCAATAAAATAAATGGAAGCCACTCTGAACTCTTTATGTATAGTTCCTAGTACACTTCATATTTGTACTTGTCATAAGCATTTGCCAGTCAAAGTGCATCATCTTCATACATGAAATATCATGACCTTTGTTTCTATTTTTGACTTTGAATAGTTGAGGTCTGATGTATTTTGTTTCGTTTGTGTTTTTTTTTAGTTCAGGGTTTTTTCCCTTATGTTTTTTGTAACTCTGTAAGTTGTCAATGACCTTACAGCTCACAAGTGATACAATCCATAGCAAAAGAAGGCGCTAAATTAGAAATCAAACTAACTTTATTTTTAGAACTAGTTCCTTATGTATTAATCTAGACTATTTGTAAACATGGAAATGCTCTGTTTATTTAAAAATGAAGCAAATAAACAACTAAATATCTAGTAAGTAATCACATAATTATAAAATCAAAAACCTCTGAGGATGTACTTGCGTTTCCTAGAAGTCCATACTGCAGGAGTTCTCTGGTTTTAGAACATGAGCAACAATAATTTCCTTTTTTTGTTTTGACCCTTTTAGTTTCCACTTCTATTGTTAAAGGCTGAATGAAGTATTTTGTTACTTAGAGTAAGCTTCCATGCTAAGAACTTCTTAAGCCTGACCTTGCCTCTAAGGCAGCTGTGGCAGGTGCCCTGATCCCAGTGCCACAGTGCTGCAAGGTGCGATGCAGCTGTAGAGAGACTGGGGTCAGCTCTGGTGGGCTGCACTGGGAGAAGAGTGGGCACAGGTGCACATGAGGCCTCTCTGCCTTAGCTTTGAAGCACTGGGAGCTGCTGGGATCAACAGAGGCAGGCAGGAGGCACACCTGCGGCACATGCTCCTCAGCCCCCTGGGAGACAGCCACAGCATGGCCCTCCCTTCCTGTGCCCTGCTTTACTGAAGTTCATGCTCTGCTCCCCAAAGGGGCTGGCTCAAGCCCTCGAAGCCAGACAGCTGCACAAAATGGGCTCAGGGACCTCTGGCTGCCTGGAGGTCTGCTCTCTCCAGTGGTGTGCGAGGTTGTCCCCCTCCTGTTCATCTTGGAAAGCACCGTCAGTGCAACCCCACATGACCAGGACAAGGCACAGACACTGCAGTGTTGTTTCCCTGTCAACGGAGCCATCTAAAGCCCTGCAGACAAAATGTGCATTTCTGTGTATTCTATTAAAGCATGAACCTCTGTTCTAAAGGTTACAGAACACATTACTGAATTGAATGTGTCGTAGGAAATGTTCTAAAATACTTGAAGCCTAAGGAAACCGTATGTTTTAATTCAAGTGTCTTTGTATCTCGGTGACCTGGCCCTCACTTCTTTTCAGCTTTATTTGTATTTAGCTCCTCATTGTTTCACAAAGTGATAGATAATGAACTCAACATGCTTCCTTCCCAAGGGAGACAGTAGTGTCTGGGGAGGAAGATAGGAGGAGTGGATGGAGTTTTTTAATTTGAGACGTTACCATCACATCTTGTGGCTAAAGAGAGCTTCCAAAATAATCTGAGGCAGTTTGATTTATTTAACTAATATATGCATTTCTACGTATCCACTGACATACCTGCTTGTTTCCACTGACTACAGATGGAAATAGGCAACAGCTGTTGTCCTCTGGTGTGCATACAGGTTACATGCCAAAAAGAGGGGCTCTCAGGCCTTGGTCTCACAAACTGCACAGTTCAAGTATTGTCTTCTGCTAATGTCAGTTGCTTGAAATAAAGAACCACCTTCTTGATTCCAGCTGAAGGAGAAGGGCCCAAGTTGTTAAACTCTGTGATTTAAATATCAGTATACTATTGGAGAGTTTTCCAGGCACTTTTAAATCTAAGCAGAATTTTTAAGAGATTTTCTGCTCATTTGACCTTTGAATCATAAGAAACACTTTAGTTTTAGTGGCATCTGTGAGATATGCTAAAAATAAAAATACATGTCTCAGGCTTTAAAAAGTGAATTTCAATAACACTGAATGTTTGAACTAGGATTCTTAAAAAATAAATAAACCCTCTGTTTGGGACTTCTATAAGGGGAAATTGCCATTAATGTCCCCATCAAATACAACACACATAGTCAAACCTCTGAAGGTTCCCTGAGTTCAGGCTGGTTATCTCACAAATCTGTGCAAAGCTCTGGTGAATAATTTATACCAGGCTTGAGGTGACAAGTTAAACACGCCCATTTTGTCTAAAATGCTGTGAAGGCATCAAGATGGAGCCAAGCTGCAGGGTGAGTAGAGCTCGGCTGATGGGAATCTGAGCATGTCGAGAAGGGGGATGCTGCTGTAAAGAAAATGAAATGTAATGAGATACTTTTTCATGCATAATTCATGGGTAAAAACATGACTGCATAAAAAGCCATGGATTTTAACAAGGCAGGGCTGCAATCATACACATTATCTTCCCAGAGGAACTTTATATAATATTGGTCAAAAAGAGAGGATTCTGAATACCAGTACAAAATAAAGCTGACATGTTTTCAAATGCAATAGAATTTACTTTAATGTACAATGGCTGTAAAGGAAACAATTTATATTTCCACCTCAAAATGCTTCCTAGAAAAAAAAACAACAAAAACCAACAACTTTAAAACATATGTCTGTATTTCCTAGCTTAAAGAAAAAAATAAGATGAGGAATGAGAAAAATAACATATGGATAAAAAAAAAATATCTAAAATGCATAAGCAGTATTTTTTGAGTGTGTTGTTAGGATTGTGCTTTGAAATCTTTTGCAAGCATTTTTACTTTTCAGAAGCAAAACTTTTGATAGGAATGACTGCTGTGAACAGGCTTTAAAAAAGATAAAATGTTAGCTATTGTCACCATAAAATTTAATTTGGTTGCATTTGCAAAAGTAAATACTGTAATTCAGCTTTCAAGAACGGTTTAGTGGCTAGCACATGACTGTTTGAAATGGTGTTTAACGCTTGGGGTATTTAGTTGAAGGGATTAAAAATGGAATGTTGATTAAAGCTTGGGATGTCTTAAATTTATCACCACAAAATCCTAATGACAGACTTAGCTGGAAGGAACAGGGGTGCCTCCTTTAGCTGTTCACTTAGTAGGAGCAGATCACGTACAGAATAGGCACCAGAACAAGTCATAGGGAGCTTCAGAATCACAGAAGCTGAAGGAATCTGTGAAGTTACTTGTTTAGTTTACATTGCACAATCTCAATATTTGTAAGGAAAGTAAAATAGCCATTTTGCATCCAGTTACGGTTTCATAGTCCTGACAGTTGGGTGAAGAATGCATTAAGGGTTCAAAATGATTGATGTTTCAAAGTGTTCACCTTCCATGGGATTTTATTTTCCTTCTCAGTTGCATGGTATAAGAGGCAAAGAAACACTACAAAGAGGAGTATGTTGAGTTGGTATAGACACTAAACAATCTAAGCTATTTAAATCAAATTATGTCATTAACCCCTATTCACAGGGACTTTAAATTCCTTTAGGTTTTGACAAGATAAAAATAAATATTGTCTGTTTTTGAGCTAGGCAATAATTTAATATGTGATTATAGAATTTTATCAGTTTCCAGATTTTATGGCATTTCAGGCTAAAAGAAACACATAGCTTCCCTTTGCTCTCTCAGACTAGCAGTATAATAGTGTTTTCATCTATGATCTCTAACTGTGCTCCTTCAGAAAAGGCTTTCCTTCTTAAGTTGTCTATTGTCTGCATTTTTAATTTTTCTTAATGTCGTTTCAATAGAAAACATTGCTCCTCAGCAGCTTTTGCAGACATTGCTTAGCCTTTAAAGAGCATGACAATGATTTGTCTCACAGTCTGCCTTAGTGAAATCTGATTACCTATTGGTTTAATCCAGGACTGACTTGTCATATTTGCTCATCCCCCATGTAGAAGACTTTAGAACTTGAGCTCATCCTGGTTTTTGAATAGCTAATTTTCTGTAATGGTTTCCCTGCTTTTAATAATTCTGTGTTGTGAAGGGAGACAAGGAAGAGAGACAGAGGACATGAGGATCCCTTAATTCAAGCTGAGACTATCTCCCAGCTCCTGCTGTAACATTTGCAAAAGAGTTATTTCCATCTGCTCCCCTCTACTTCTTAGAGGACCTGTCATTATTAACACACTCCCACTGGCTCAGGATTTTGCTGATTATTTAGCCTTCCTAACAGAGCCATTTCCAAGCATGGGAAGAAATTTAGATACCTGTGCTGCAAGGAAGTTCTCCTGAATTCCACCAAGTTGAATGGCTAGCCACATACCTGGAAATGCAAAGCATCTGAAATGAGAATCAAATAACATTATTATAATTCCCCGCTAGGGACCACATGATGCAGGCTATGCAGTTAGGAGGATGCAGCTAAGCTGACCCCACATAATTGGGGTTTGCTTTCTATTTATTTTCTTTGAAGGGACCCCCTTGAAGGTTATGTGGTGGGATTGCATGAAATGTGTGCACGGTCAGGGACTCTGTGGTGCTGTATCCATGAACTCTGCTTTCAGCCTTTGTGACTTGAGCATAAGTCTGTGTCTTGACCTACAGGGGAATATTACTTGTTTGACCTCCCAGGGCACTGGAATACATGACAAAAACACCCCCAAATCAGACTGACAATCTTCTGAACAAAAAGCCAAAAGAAGTTCCTATAATAAAACTGCAAGACAAATGCCAATCATTCTATTAGTATGGACCGTGATACTATAGCAGGGTTATGTGAAAAACACGTCAAACATTTGTCAGTAAGCATATAATTTTATACTGGTGCCCTTAAATAATAACTTCTGAAGCAGTTTAAATATTCTAGTCAGTTGCAGAAGGTGTGGAAAAAGCTATAACCTCGGAGACAAAAATCCTTAATTCTGATACTGTTTCTAAAACTGATTGCTCTGTGGGTTTTGGCAAAGTACTTAATCTCTTCACTCCTATCTCTAAAATAGTAGTGACAAAAATGGTGAGAACGGTAATACTATTCAAAATGAGGTTGAATATGAATTTGTTGCTAGACTGTTTTATATATGGTATAAATTTTAAGTGTATGATGTCATTATTAAGGTGTGTCTGGTCCTTGGTGTTAGGCCTTGCCCTGAATTAATAATCAGCACTGGGTCTTCTGAAAGAAATTTTGGTCAAGCTTAGCCATTGTCATTATACTACCAGAAAAATCATACATTCAAAAACATGATGGGCCCGTCAGAAGGCTGGAGGCAGTCAGAAGGAAAGAGAGTTTCTTTTAACAGAAATTATCATCAAGGTTAGTAAGAGTATTCACATCATGCATATTCTACACTCTTTCGATTTTTAAGATGTGAAAATGAGACATATGCAGTGGTGTTTTAATTAAATTAACAACTTGCTGAAGTTCTACTGAGCATTTTCCTGCAAAGTGGCATGAATAAAATGAAGTTATAAAAATAAACCATGCTATGTTTACCCATACCTGCAGTATAGTAAGGTCATAGGTGAAGTGCTATCAACACCAGGAATAAAAAGGAAATAGGAACAAAAGTGTAAGTGAGAAATGTCATACCTGATGTGCTAGTCAGAATTCAAAGCAACTAATATGTGAGAGTGATCTGTCCTTCTTTTCTTGCTCTTTGGACTCCAAAAACCTAACTTGGAAACTGCATTTAGTGGGCACAAAACTCACAGACATGCAGCAGTCTTCTTCCTTACTGTCCTTCCTCTGATTTCAGAAGCCTTTTTTCAGATATGGCCGTTTGATCTTACTATTTTAATGCCCTAGTAAAGTATTTTTGGAAAGGCCATAACTTCGTGTCTCCTCATTCTAAATGAGTACACTGTAACTAAGGCTTCCGTTCTGGAGGAGACGATGCCTGGTGCCTACCTCTCCATTGTTTGGTTGAACTACATTTTATTTCTTTTTTGGATATGGTGGTAGAAACAAAAGAAATAGAATGCAGAATTAGTCAATTTCTTTGGTATAGGACTGCTTGATTGCTTGGTGTTAGCAAGTGCTGTCATTTTAGCTGTCAAATCAGGAGGTGGAATGCAGCCAAAGTGACACAGGTGTCAGGATCCTATGTCGCACGTAGCAGGAGGGGTTGAGTGATCTTTTGGTGCTGCTTCCAGGCCTGTTTGCTTGAGATTCTGTGTGATTTAAGCATCTGAAATACATCTGAGCCATCTTTAACCTGTCTAATTCATGTATCAGTAAATGAAGCTGTGAGAGGAGGAAGCCGTGTGCATTTGCAAGGTAACTGAACAGTTCTGCTGAGCCTAGTGCTGTGACTATGAGTGCACTATAAGCTGTGATAGCAGATATGAAGTTAGATTAGACAGATTTATTCAATGAGCAACTGTGTTTATGGTTTATGGTGCAGAAATGATTCAACATGTCTAAAATAATGTTTTATGAATATCTGCAGTGGGACCCAGCCATTCTTTTTTAGCAGCATCCTCCAAGGAATTATTCCAAGCAATGTAATGCAACTTTATAAATTTCCTGCAAAAATATATAGACAACAGTGAGTGGCAAAATGTTCTGAAGACCTTAAGAAGCCATATGAGTCTGTCTAATTTAATAGTCCCTTTCTCTGCTGGCCTTCAAGGCAATATAGATATTTGGCTCTGAGAGCGATACGGTTTACTAAGAAACATCTTTTTCTTTGGGAAAAGAACCAATCAATATGTAACTCATAGCATATGTTAGATCCACTCAGGATCTATTGTGCCTAGAGTCTTTAAAGGATGTGTGTGAAACAGTCCACTTGCAGGGTGTGTGTGGTCCAGCAAAAAGAGGTAAGGTCTTCAGTTTGATTTACTTATATTCAGGCCCAATGAAGCCTGCACCATTTGCTGGTCCTAGGAAGTACCTAATCTTTTTCAACTTTGCTCATTCATGAAACTGTTCAACCTCAAGATACAGCAAAGCAGAGCTCATTTGCCAAAAACCTTTTTTTTTTTTCTCTCTAATTTTGCTCCGTATAGTTCTTAAATAGATTTTGTGAGAAAGTATTGACTCCACAAGATAAATGGATCCCAGTGTTCAGATATCCATGAGCTCATCTAAATGAACTGAAACACACCAAACTGTAATAGGCAATCACGTGGTGGCAAGATGAGTAGACCAGGTGATTTCAATCTTCACTGTATCTCTTGGACATGAGGCTCTTGTTGCATAAGCATATCCAGGAGTGTCAGATGCATAATGACCCACAGTACAGGCTGTATACATTAGTATGCAGTAGTGACTTTAGCAATGTCAGGTCTTATTACTTTGACAGATCATCTCTGTGAGATAGGTCCTTGAACTACCATCTTTTATGTTTAGACCACATTTCACCGACCAGATTGGTTTTTCCAATTTGAACACAGGACTGAGTTTTACAACTGTGAGTTAAAGATGAGCCGTGTTTTGCCATCTGATGACTCTGTTAAAAACATACATGTAAATAAATTAAAGAAGAATATAACCCCCTGAACCTGTGCTAATGCATGCCACTTCTAACAAAGATATAACTCATCCTGGAATTCAACCTTTCCTTGCTGCTTGCAGAGAGCTATCACATTTTATATCATAAGAATACGTTCTGAACAGATGGACACCAACACTCACTAAAATTACTGCAATGTTTCATGTGTCCTTTGGCATATGAAATGTGACCTTGATCAAATATGATCCTAATCATTACACTGATTTTTACAAAAAAATAGAACATGTCATATTTCAAACTCTAATGTTGCCCATCTTGGGCCTGATTGTGTTGTCAAACTACCAGCAGAATTCCATGTGCTGTCTCTGACAATTTTCACACATCTCAAAGGCACAGCGTATTTTTAAGATTTAGGAAAAGGTCCACTTCACTGACTGATCATCTTCCACTATAAGGAAATGAATTTAGACTAAAGATTAAAGATTTTTGGATAAGCCACGATGATCAGCAAAATGAAAGGCAGATCAGAGAAAAGATTTTCATTAGACACTCTTAAGGTATTAAATAGTCTGAGCTTGGAATGCAAAAAAAAAAGGGTTTCTGATTAATACCTGATGTATTATTACTATGGTGGTGGCCATGTTACAAACTTAGTGAATGCTAAACATAAGGCCTTCATAGGATGTTTCCTTGTAATATCTGTGTCCTACAGAGAGTGACAGTGACCAGTACAGAATTTTGAGTAGCAAAATAGTTTATGCGGATCAACATGATTTTACAAAGAACATGCAATCAGATGAATTTAGTATTTTTTCTAAAATAACAAACCTGTCTGATGAAGAAAACTGCATTCATATAAATTTCTAAAAGGTTTTCAAAAGCATTCTACATTACACAAAAAAGCAGATTCTATTAAATAATAAATAATAAAAAGGTAGTGTTACATTTTCCTACTGAATTAACACCATATGTAGATTATTGGTCTATGATAATTTCAGAAAAGTTGAGTAAAATTATTAGACTGATTCAAGCTGAACAGACAAAAAGCTTTGTCAATTTATTTTTCCAGAAGAAGGTCAAGACCAGTCTTGATGACAGTGTCCTAGGAAAGTAGACTTTTTTTTTTTAATAGTACCAGATTTAATTTAGAAGGAAAAAGCTGTTTTTGCTCTCAGTGACAGTAGTCTGAAGTCAGGCAAATTCAACTAAGAAGTGTACTTTTTTAGCAGTGAGAGTAAAGAAGCTTTAGAACAATTTACCTGAGAAAGTAATGGAAATCTCTAAATTAAGACTACATGTCATTTTAGAAGATATACTTTAGCTCAAACCAAATTTATAGGTTTGATTCGGAAATTACTGAGTGACATTCTTTTCCCTTTCCTATAGTAAGAGGTCAGGCTAGATGATAACAATGGGCTCTTTTGGCCTTGAAATCTATGAAACAAAGTTGTGGCTTAGCTTAGTGAGCACCACACCAGAAAACAGTGCCTGGAACTCCTCATACCACTCTTTCCCTGCCTTCACTGCCTAAAACCATGAAAGACCCAAATTATATTAAAACATTACAAGTTTTTAAAAAATCTAATGCAAACTTACCTGCTATGTGCTAAGTGCAAGAACACAGCGATTTTAAGTGAACTGCTGCCATGCAATAACTTGGTAAAAACAAGGCCAAACAGCTCAAAAGCTGTTGTTTTGTAGATTTTGAGCAAAACTCTGACAATTAAATCTATCTCTTTGTCTCTCACACTCTCTCTGGTATGTCACAAACTCAAGTAAAAATTATTAAAGTTCTTTTGGTGAATTAGGTTTTATTTTGTATAGTGGTATGTCAAGTATTTTATTTAAATTAATGAAAATTTTTAAGAGTATTAATTTCAGGACACTGCCAGGAAAGCTGTTTTTAAATAGGTCTCTCTGTTAGGTTGTTTTACATGTCTTGTTAACTGTTTTTCATGTTGTGGTTCTGTGCTTTCCACTTACATGCTTACTTAAACAAGCACCTTTCAGGGTATTTTCGTAGTAACATACATGTGCAGTATTTCTGGCAACAAACATTTTTTACTTAAATAATCACAGAATCACAGGATCACAGAACTGTAGGGTTTGGAAGGGACCTCTGAAAATCATCTAGTCCAACCCCTCTGCTAGAGCAGGATCACCTAGAGTAGATCACAAAGGAACATGTCCAGATGGGTTTTCTGTGTTTCCAGACACGGAGACTTCACAACCTCACTGGGAAGCCTGTTACAACAACAAAATGCAAGACACAAATGGGAAGCACATAGGTAAGTTTCATTGCCACTGCCTGAAAACTGTAGCTGAGTTTCCATTAATTTTTTTAATCACCCTACTTATGACTTATGTTTAAAATTATGTACCTCTTTTGTATTTTTTGTTATTACTTGTATAATATAAGTTGTGACTTTGTATTATTTCTACACCTAATAGGATGAAAATAGATCTTGAAGTAAAACAAGGTAATTTTGATCCTTCTCTTGTTTTTGCTTGGTGGAAGCTGTGCAGATGTAATTTCTAAATAAATGTTCCTTTCTTCAGAAGTTCAACAAGAAAGAAGTCAGGTAGCATTCCTTTGTTGAAATTTTAGTGATTGTTATGATCATGGCCTGCCGTCTGTGCTTCAGATACATGGAAATACTGCTATCTCCTTTCAAAAGGAATATGTTCAGATATAGACATAATAATTTGCTCCAGACATGAAATAATGGTAAGACTTCACTAAAAATTCAGCTATGATGTCACAAGCTTGTGAGGAAATGAAACTCCTCTGTATACTCTTGTTATAGCCTTCTTTAGTCCTTTTATAGCTTCTTCAGTCTTTGCCACTTGACCGATCTATTGGTATCTACAAATGGAAGGATTACATCCTGAAGTAAAAGAGATTTTTTTTTCTTAATCATTTCTCAGGCTTAAGGTCTACCGTACTAACCGCACAGGGAAATTAGAATAAGCTATTAGAAAATGAAGGCTTTAATTCATACATAAAGACCGAACACATCATTTCCAGGGTATTTTTACATATTTCATTTTAATCTGCAAAGTGCACTTCTTTTTCTCCTTTGTGCAGTATTGGATACTGGATGAGATTCATTATCCTTCTTCTGCCCTGGGTGCACACGATCCTTCCTCTGTGACCCAGATAACAAAAAATCCAAATCCAAAACATGGGGTGATACTTAGACAATCAGAAGGGGCACAGACATTTTTTACTTTCTCAGTACCTATGTGTTCTTTGAGTACAACAGATATGAGAAAAAAATTCCCTTGAACAGATGGAGGATATGTATCTTGGAGTTTTGAAGAGCTATTTTTACATGGCCATTCAATGAAATAATGTCTTCACCATAAAAAGTATTAAGAGTATTCATTTAGCTCTCTTGACAAGTGTTGCCGGGAACGCCCTGGAGAAAGGAAAAAATATATTGGTCAGGATCAGTTGGTTTCAGCAATTGTCTTCTGATATTTCACTATGGTTGTAGAAAAGGCATATTCTGGAGGGACTGGGATCTCAATTATATGGTGCAAATCTTAGCAATCAGAGCAATTCAGAGCAGAGCTCAGACTTTTGGTGATCAGTCGATTAATTCTGGACATAAACTGAGTATTGATGAATTTCAGCATTCGTTAACAAATATCATATATTGATTTTTTTAGTCAGAGTGAACATAGATGAATAGTAAATCTGGGAACATGACAGTAAAGGATTTATTATTATTACTTAACCTATTATTTATTATTTTTTTAATAAGAAAGCATCAAAGGAAATTATCTTTTTTCTTCCAGAAGACAATTTCAAATAATTCAAGGCATAAATGAAAATAATTTTATACAATATCAATCTACGAGCAAATCACCATTCTTATCACCTGTTTATAACGTGAGGCAGCCAAGAGTTAGAAGGTAAAAGAAAGAAGAACAAATACAGCCAAAGACTGGCAAATCAAGATAAAAATGAGATACCCTGAAGGTCAGAATTTTCCCATCTCATTCATTCCTCCCCCCACTAAAGAAAAAACAAAAAAAGCAATCAAAAACCAAAACCAAGCCAACGAAATACCCAAAACAACAAGAAAAACCAATGAAACACACCCCCCCCCCCCGAAAAAAAAACAGTAGGGAAAAATGCAACAGTAGGCCAAGTATTGAAAATATTTGCATGGAAACTATTAACTTCAGATTTTAGAAACCGTTTTTCATTTGTCTTGTTTTGTTTTTTTAATAACCTAATTTTTCTTTCTTCTAATGGTCTTTGAGGTATTTCTATGTGTGTCTAAAAGGTGCCAGGTTCTTGAAACCAGAAATAAAATATAGAAGAAAAACTGATTTGTAGATACCTATAGGACTAACATAGCACTAGCATAGCAGTAATTTTGAATAGCTAGAACTGATGAAATAGCAGATCATCTGAAAAATAATTAAGTAGAACAATTTCTAATGCTTTAAGTATAACTAGTTCTTTTACTTCTGTTGCTGGTCCTTTACTTCTTGGTGACTTGCAGGAGTAGAAAGAAAATAATAAATCAAAATATGACAACATTTCTGATTCTGGATGCAATAATATCCACTTAAAAAGTGTTTAACAACACTTTCCTCCTTATTTGGGAAAATTAAGGAATTCCTTATCATTAACCTTTGAGTTATTTATGTTATTCGTATTGAAGAGGGGAAGAGAATAATATGCATGCTACTGCACACAAATACTCAAAGTAAATGTAAAAGTTTGACAAAGAACTGAAGAAAAAAATTCTTTCTCTGAACTGTCACTTTTGTGGTTTAAAGAATTTCCCAGTCAACCTGGAAATACACAGAATTCTGAAGCTGAGACTTTTAAAGATTTACCATGCAGTACATAGATCTACATCGTCTCCATGTGGTTTAAATTAGACTCTAGAACTTCAATTGAACCTAAGAAGATTTTTCAACTCACCCATCATAGGTTTTATAACGCTTCATCACCAGTTTGACGGAGCATTGTTTTGCTACTTTGGGAGCTTGTAGGTAGGCAAGGGATAACAGCAGCACTGGACAGCTGCCAGGTGCTTCCAACATCACGTATGGTAGTGGTAGCTCGTTCCTGGCAAAACCTGAAGTATGTTAACTTCTAGCTGTGAAGCAATGCCAGGCATTTTGCTTATTCTGTGTATATCAAAGTCAGTGCAGTACTTTGCCATCTCATGATTTCTTTTTCAGTCTTATGCTTAGTGCCACTTACATTAGATGCTTAACTATGCTGTTGCTATTTCATGGGAATGTCTAGTACAGTGAGTCTGTGGTGTTTCTAAATGGTTTATGTGCTAAGTCCCAGACCACCTTAGTGAAAAGTTGAGGAGAGTATTTAGATCTTGACTTGTAAGGGCTTATTTGTGTGGGACTCATGGCTTTCTGCTGAGTAGAAACCATTTCAGATTTTCTTGCTGACTTTATTAGGACATACCTGGGCAGCTTTCAACAAGGTGCTGACGTGCCTTTGGTGTCTACATCTGAAGCACAGTATAAATTTTTGTTAAGACTTTGGACAGCTTCTATTTTAATTAACTCTCTGCTATGTACTTATGAAACAGAAAGCAAAGGTAAATGTTTTCCATAATTCCTTGCACTTGGTGCAGAATGTGCTGGGGTCGGTGATGATCTTTTTGTCCCTTGGTGATAGTTTCCACAGCTTGGTTCTGACCCCTGTGAAAGCTGTTTTTTTCAACCCAGAGAATGTTGTTTTGGCCGCTGTCAGCCATTCTGAGTTTTAAAAAGTGTTCACTAAGTCATATGCCAGGATAACTGGAGTGAGACCTTATCCTTGGCTCAACAATCTGGGACATCAATGTAGAGAGCAGAGATCAGATTCAAAGGTGTCAGCAAGATGTACTGCAACATTTGCACTGGTTTAAGCTCCTGAGGGCCTGTGGCTTCAAGCCAAGCAGTTACTGAATTGCTGTAAGCCAAATGAAGGCCTGAGATTGTGTTACCCTCTTTTGCAATGGCATGAAGCCTCTAAGGCCTTCTATCAGGAAGAGTAGAAATGCTTAATAATAGATGCTGCTATTGAGATTTAAATATTAATGTGTCTATACATATATATTCTCAGCCTGTTTTTTTATAAGAACATTGTATTAACTCACTGAGCTTTCAGAATGGAAGTGAGTTGCTCTTATGGTGAAGAAATGTCTTTGTGAAGCTCTGTTACTGTTTATCCTTTTTTATGTTTTTATGCAAATATTTTTATCCGTCCCTTCTCAGATTTTATTCCTCTGTCATCAGGAATCCATTTTTCCTGCATAATTACAAAAGAAAAACTGTGCTGAAATATTTTATTATGAGACAAGCATATGTAAGAATTTCTTTAAATAGGTTTAACTTGTGAGATGATCTGATTTTCCCAATTGATTTTTTTTTACAACAAAACAGCTTTGTTACCTTTGGTACTTGTGCTCAGCATAGCTTTGGTACTGGAATCCCAGATTCTCCACAAAACTAAATGTTGTAAAGTGCTTTGACTAATGCAATTTTTAGATCTTCATTGACTAGCTAATGACTACATGCTTGTATTGTGATTATGGGATGGTGCTTTTGGGGAAAGCCTGATTTTTTTTCCTGTCAGCGTGAGTCAGTTTGCTGGCTGAAGGGAAATGCTAAAGGCAATTCAGAGTGTTAAAGAATAAAGTTTGATGAGTTGATACTGAGGTGTGCATGGCAAATAGAACACTAGGTGTGAGCTAATAAGCCAAATGATTCCCTAAAAAGAAGAATTCAAGATACCACAAAGTAATTTTTCTTAAATAAAACTTCAGTGTATTAATATTTTTTAGAATACCATGCGGGGTCTTAAAATACACATAGATAAATTCTCTTGGCTTTCTAGTTGCAAAAGTCTAGTTGTAAGAGATAAGGAAATTACAGCAGAGAATGAAGAAGAGATTTCCTGTTTTATTCTAGTTGGAAGTTTTGTAGAAATTGAATTTCTCCGCATGCATTTATTATATTATTTGCATTACCAGGCAAAACAATTTTATTTTTCTGATTGAATTATCTATTTAAGGGGTAGTTTCTAACAAGCTGTTCTGGATACAGATTGAGAAACTGTTTATAAAGCTGAGGGCTTTAGTAAACCTCAAGAGAAGTAGAAACCAACCTGAAACCTTATGATGGATTTCACTGAGTGCTCTCTGGTCAAATCTATATACATACCAAGAGCCTAAATCAGATCTTTATTCTCGATACTGCCGTTTACTGCTGTCTCCTTGGGGAATTAAAACCTAGAAGGGAAAAGCTGACTGATTGCTCTTGCATTGCCTACATAACTATCTAGTCAAATATCAGAAGGTTCTCAAAAGCTTATCCAGTCCATGCCTCACAAGGTCCAAGCTCAGCAGCTGTATTGCAAATGGCCTGGCCTTTAGATTACAGCACAACATCACCTTTAAACCTGCCATTCACCCACAAACACACAAAGAGGAAGAAAAAGCTCTTAAGTAGGATACACAATGGCTGCTATCCTGCTTGTCTCAAGGAAGCAAAAGAAAAGCAATCAATTATTTTTTTCTTATTGAGGTAGTCTGATGTAGTTATGATATTGGCATAGTGGGATCCTATAGTGGAATTATACCCTTCTAAGGATCTTAGAAAATTTTTCGTTGCATAAGGGCCTACAGAGTAAAGAAAGAATGTCCAGAATACTTTAATGTATAAAAGATATGTATTAAGAATTTTTAATATGCAGTTCCAAATGCTAAGAATGAGACAGAAGGAAAAATTAAAAGAATGTACAGGAAAAAAGTCTTTCAGCGTGATAATTTCTGTAATATCGTTGTTGATCACTTCAGTGCTTTAATTTGAGTTGTTAAATCCGTTAAGAGGCAGGTTAAATTATATTAAACTGCTTAACTGCTGGTGCATGCCCTCTGGGCCTCGTCTGGGAGGAAGGAGAGCCAAAAACATCAAGAGGGCAAGAGGAAACAACGTGAAACACAAACATCTTTTTGAGGGACAGGCCAATCTGCACTTTCTGAAAAAACCTCTTTCCAGTATGGACACAGGGAAAGAGGTCTGACACTTAGTTCATAGTTGGAGTACTTTGCAGAGGTACTACAGGGCCTGTGAAGCTGACAGTGAAGGAAAAGTCTGCAATGAAAGGGTACTGTTTTCAGGTAGATAGAACTTTGCCAAACTAACTCTGAAGGATAATTTTTTAATGCCAAATATCTATTTTACCTTCAATTTGTATTAAACATTCAGCACAATCTATCTTACTACTCCTGCAAATAAAACTGGGAAAAACTTTTAAAATCACATTTTAAAAGCTGTGATTTTTCCACTAAGCATATCCACAGTATCTGTGCAGTATCTATGTTTTTGAGAAAGGGATTGAAATTTAGCACAGGAGGATTTTCTGTCAAAAATACGTCTTTTCTGAAGCCATGGAAAATTCCCTTTACACATGGTCAACAGAGCTTGTTAGACTTTATGTGCAAAATTCCCTCAAAATAATGTCTGTAATGATCAAACTTTATCTTGCAACTGCAAGACTGGATAAAAATCTTATAGAAACTTGTTCTTTATTGCCACAAGTTACTATCATAAAATCATAGCATCACAGAATGGTTTGGGTTGTAAGGAACCTTACAGATCATCTAGTTCCAACCCCCCTGCCATGGGTAGGAACACCTCCCACTAGACCAGGTTGCTCAAAGCCCCATCCAGCCTGGCCTTGAACACTTCCAGGCAGGAAACATCCACAACCTCCCTGGGCAACCCGTTCCAGTGTCTCACCACCTTCACACTAAATAATTTCTTCCTAATATCTAACCTAAAGCTACCCTATTCAAGTTTAAAGATATTCCTTCTATCACGACATGACCTCGTAAAAAGTCCCTCCCCAGGTTTCCTGTTGGCCCCTTCAGGTACTGGAAGGCTATTATGAGGTTTCCCCGGAGCCTTCACTTCTCCAGGCTGAACAGCACCAATTCTCTCAGTCTGTCTTCAAAGGAGAGGTGCTTCAGTCCTCTGATCATCTTCACGGCCCTCCTCTGGACTTGCTCAAACAACTCTGTCTTCTTGTTTTGGGGGGCTCCAGAGCTGCACACCGTACTCCAGGTGAGGTGTCACATGAGCAGAGTAGAGGGGGAGAATCATCTCCCTCGACCTGCTGGCCACACTTCTTTTGATGCAGCCCAGAACATAGTTGGCTTCATGGCCTGCAAGCACACATTGCCAGCTCATGTTGAGCTTATCATCAACCAACACCCCCAAGCCCTTCTCCTAAGGACTGCTCTCAATCCCTTCTCTGCCCATCCTCTAATTGTGCTTGGGATTTCCCTGACCCCTGGTTAGGACCTTGCACTTGGTTTCTTTATTTATGTACTGTCCTGGCTTTCTAGAAACCTGAAAAAGGAGAGAAGTTCATTAAGAGACAGAAGTAAAAACAAACAGAAGTGGCAATTTGTTGAAGGATAAGAAAAAGAAGGAATGAGTCATTTGAAGATGATAATTAACACAAGATCAAAATAAAAAAGAAATTTAAAGAGCCAAGAAAGGATATCAGTCCTGGAAAGAGAAAACCATGGAACATGTGGACTAAAGTTTTGGGTAACAAGTTGTCCTTGCTGATATCAGAAACCCTGCAATGGTAACTGAAATTGAAATGGGCACTGGCTGGCTGGAAGATGGGCAAGACCAGAAAGTGTACATGTTGGAAAGAAATGAGGAGCTACTAAACCAACTCTGAGTTGAAAAATGGAAGAAAGAAATTGCTCACTGAACCACAAAGTGCAATCCAGGACTGTGAAACATGGCAAAGTAAGTACCAGTTCTCTGCATGTAGGGACTTATGAAGTAGAGGCTGATACTATACTGCTGCTGGAGGTTACATAAGATAGGTTGAAAGGCAGGTAACAGTGCTGATGGCATCTGAAAGCTCTCACTGTGCTGATGAACTGTCTGCATGTTAACACAACCTGGTTGGAAATACGGCAGGAAATTGCATTTCTTTATCAAAATTATGAACAAGGTTTTACAGTCACAGCATTAACAAGAATGCCAATGTTAAATTAGCCTGTGAAATGGCATTTCCAATATTTCCAGTCTTTCATGTGATTTAATTTACAACCCTAAAATTAATTACCTTTGTGTGTATGTGAGTTTGTAGGTGTATCCATGTATAAATATATGCAGACAATGTTGGCTGCAGAAGAAGAAACAGGTTTCATGCTCAGGTAGTCTTTCCCATAGCAGTCATCACCGATGTCAGGATCTAATTATCCAGAAGGGACAAAGAGTTGTCTTCACCAAAGACTAACTCCCTACCTCTCTGGTTCCTAAACACTTACTTACAGCATAATCTTGATTCATCCCTAAAGCTTGGTCAGTCCTTATCTCCGAATGAGGCAGAGAGTATCTGTGAAAAGTATGTGATTGAGAGGCTAATTAAAGACTTCAACATCCCTTTGGATGAAGAACTGTTGATACTGTGATTTTAGTATTTTTTTGACGCAGATTTTTTAGTAATATTGCCTTAGAGAGTTCTTTCAGGAAGGAAAACATTTAAGGGTGTTACTTGGTGATAGATATTTTTGTAACAAGCTTCCCCACTTTGAGTTAATGATACTTTTTAAAAAAATTATATTAAGACTGATCAGAAACACTGATCTTTCGAATTCCTTGCTGTATCCTACAAAAGGAAAGGAAGAAACCATTGTTCTATGTTTTTTATTTTTCCAAGGACTCACAATCTTTTCACAGATAGACTGAGTGTCAATCCATATGCATATGTCTGAGGAGTTACCTATAAATTATTTTCTTGCATTATTAATCATATCTGTTTTGTTATACAATGACTGCTACAACTGGTTCCACCTACATCTGTAGAAATGCATGAAAGATTTTAGTAATGCAGATTTTTGCTGTCTGCTTTAGCAACCTATATTTAACGCTTTAAGGATTAGTAGCATGATATGACAAGAGCTTTCCAGTGTTTCTTTGTTATAGTATGACTGCCTCCAGGTCCATAACTTTCAGATACAACTCCTCCTTCCCACCCTCTTGTCAAACCAAAGAGGGATAGTCACTGGGCAGCATTATTTGCCCTCTTCTACTGTTTGCCATATACATGTTTTGTCTTGAGGTATGTCCAGTTATTATCAGATCCAGTAAACAATAAATAATCAGAAAATAAACATTAGGGAAGAATAATATTTTTTTTAGTAATTTTTAGTCAATAATATAATCTCATCAAATTCTCCATTATGCCTAGTTTGACTCTGAAATGAAAATGAAAAAAAAAAACAGGAAAGTGATTTTTTGGGGTGTAGTCGCACCCTGATTTTTTCAGAAGTGTGCATAGAAATAGGGAAAACAAAGGAGCACACAGTTGATCTATTTTCTTCATATGCTGAATATCAGAACTTGATACAAAGCCACAAGAAATCAAAAAGGCCCTTCTACTCATCATTGACTTCTTCAGAATTTGAACCAAACCATCTGCACACAGCTAGCAAAGAAAACCTACTGATTGTTCACGGGAACGATTATGGAGAAACAGTCCCTATATTTCATTTTGTGTGCCTACATTATCCTAAAAGGTTATACTGGTTTTCAAATGCAGGATCCATGTAATCTGTCGTTTATTTCAGTTGGGTCTGCATTGTCCACAGCATCAACTTAGTAAAGCACTAAAAGATATTCACGTTTTTCTAAAGGTAGAAAAAAAATCTCTGAAAAGTAGCAGCAAGTAATAAATACAGAATCTTTATGTAGGCTTTAGAGAAGAGCTGTATTAACACCTCTTGTTTGTTTGTTTGTTTGTTTTCCCTAATGAGTGGACTGAAGTGTGTGGAAGTGTGAGGGCTCTTTGCTTGTTTCTGCTCACTACGCTGAAAATAATATGGCTGTCTATCATGATGTTATTGAGGAAAGATCACTGTATAGTTCAGTTCCATAGCATGGAAGTAGATATGAAGCCTTCAGAGAAGGAGTCTCTCTACCTCCAGGTTTATATATGTTTCAGTCTTAGGGTAGAGTAGCACACACTAATTTCAAGCCTAAAAGTGGCAACGTGTTAAATCTGAGGTTTTTTGTGGTGTAAGAGTTAAACAAATCCTTCATCACCTTTTAGACTGAGGACAGGTGAATTTAGCCAGTCGTTAACCAATAATTCATCACAATATCAATTCTTTGTTTTTAATTCATGGGTCTTGTTTTAGTATCTTGCAGAGAAGACATGAAAGAATGCATTTTGCTGATCTTCTTATATGCTTGTCTCCCAAATATATTTTTGTAAAGAACAACTACTGATTCATAATTACAAAAATCCCACTGAGCACAGCTATAATCACCTCTCCACTCAAATATCTGTTCTTAATTTTATTATTTGAATATGAAGCTCTGTGGAAGTAATAATAAAACTTAATTAAAGATACCTTGTACAACAGCTTTTCCAGTTGAGCAGATTGAAGTTATGGCTTAACTCCCTTGCACCCTGTAAATACACATTTAGTTCCTTGACTTTGATATGAAATGTCCAGCCCCGGTTCCCTCTGGGGAAATATTCTCAGCAGAAAACCTGAAAATACTACAGTCAATAAAAAAAGGAAGGGAAGGGAAGGGAAGGGAAGGGGAAGGGGAAGGGGAAGGGGAAGGGGAAGGGGAAGGGGAAGGAAAACTGAAAAGGAAAAATATTTCCTGAAAAAATAAAGAGCTGAAAAAAGAGTAAAAGACTTAGAAGTACTTTTTATACTCTCTAGTACATTTTTTAAGGAGTAGATTTATCAGAGAACTTTCCAGTGTTGGACTGGTTTGATGTTTTGTCATTCAAAGGGATCCAAGATTTTTTTAGCAAGGCTGTGAATGATATGAAATCTCTTAAAATCTGCAGCTCATGCTCTTATATTAACTGTACAGTTCTAGCAGAAGTTAAAGTAAGTGTAAACAGTAATGTATTCAGCTAATAATATCTTGAATAGTTTTTTGTTTTGGTTTGGTTTGTTTGTTTGTTATTGATAGTTTTATTTTATTTTATTTTTGTTTGTTTGTTTTTGTTTTTATATTGCAAAAGATAAGTTCAGATCACCTCATAACCAGCGTGTAATGAAATTGTCAACATTTTCTTCATTTCTTCTTTTCCTGACAAATGGTGTGAACATATCACCTTTTTCTCTTAATGGAAATCCTAACTGGAATACATCAAAATGCTATTAGGTTTTTCATTTTCTACCACAATTTAATGCTGGGGAATGCATGCAACCTTCATCTGTGCACGACTGTAAAATATTCCCTGTCCCTGATAAAATGACTGCAATGGAAAATCAAGCAGAATTGTTCTCTGTTTTGTATTACTATTCCTTTGTTACAGTCTCTCTCTGACTGTGTGTAGGAGGATTATCGGGGCTACACAAATACACATGGTTCATATTACATAAAATGTGCTAAAATTACTTAGGTAAAATGTTAATGTGTAATGTTTAATTAAAAGGTCTACATCTTGAGCACTATTTTGCTACATAGTTAATTTCTTAAAAAATAAAAAGAGTGAAGCAAACAATGCATTTATCACAAGTTTCTGGAGGTGTTGATTTCAATATTATGTAGAAAATAGAGAAAAAGAGTACCCTCATCCCGAGGGAAATATCTGCAACCTATTCGTTGTTTAATTCATTTTGTCATGAGCTAAACCAATAGTGAGATATAAAGTAAATCTAGGCTTGCATACATAATATAAGTCAACACAGAGCCTAAAAATGAAATCCTTCATCTACAATATTACACTTTACAAGATCAAATCATGTTCCTTTTTGAGGCAATCAGGCCATTGCATTGTATCCTTCATAGAGGAAATCCAAACCAGAGTGCATAACAAATTGTTATTGTAACCTAAGTGCAAAATACATAATTCTGATAAGTTTCTTCAATAACATGTGCTAAATAAAATTAATACTTTAGAATTTCTGGCATCTCTTACGTATTTGAAAACAAAAAAAAAATATTTGTCTATATAGCAATATTTTTGGTCTCTAAAGCAGTTATAGTAAGTAAAATGCAACTTCTTCAGCAAGTTTTATTAAGAAAAAGGCACATTATTGAAAGAACTTCAACATTAAAAACTTGACTTTGTCTAAAGATATTAATTGTTTTCTGATAATTAGCTATGGTAATTTCATAATTTATACATATGTGCGTATATAGTTAAACGTACATTTCAGACTAAGTCTTTCTATTAATAAAAGTGAAGGAATCAAATAAAAAGTAACAAAACTTTTTATTTTATTTAATCTGTAAAATTCTATCTAGAGGTTATTACATAGAATGAAGAAAGAAAGTAAGTAATCTTTTTCCTTGTTCCTTGTTAAACAATACATAATCTGCAGTAGAAATAAACGTTCTGGAATAGTTCTTTAAGTGTAAAATAACATCAAATAATTTTGATTAAAATTTCTGGAATTAAAATCAGAGCAGAAAAATTGAATAAATGTTTCTGTCCCAGCACCCTATATGTGTACTTATTAATTCAGAAAAAATAAATGTTGCTAGGGAAAGTATATATATTTTTGAATAATTTTAACCAAATCAGAATACTAATAATACTATTAATAGTAATACTAGTAGTACTAACAACAACAATAATAATAATGCCATTTTGGCTAAGGCAGTGCTGATTTAAGGGGGGACTTCATAACAGGGCTTCCAGATGTCTGTTAGCAGCACCTAGATCAGGTCCACTGAGGCTGCCAAAGCAGCTGTAGACAGGTGTCCTACCCTTCTCCATGCTCATCAGCAGGCTGCGGCTATTGTCTCAGCCAGAGACATCATCAGCCCCTAGGAAAACCAGAGATCAAATGTAGAGGTCATTAGCTAGCACCTTTTGGTCTTGCTATAATAACATCCCGATTGCATACATGGCAATTTACATAGCATTACCCATTGTGCTTTGTGCTGCAATTTTCCTTTTGGAGGTCACTCTAACTTGATTAACTCTCTCTTAAGAGTGCCTTTCCGAAGCATCAAAGCCCCACATTTACACACGTTGCTCTGTTCCTTGTTGGCAGCTTCTTTGAAACAAAGGTACTGTGTGGAATTATACAGTCCTGACAATATAACCATTAAAAAATCCCTAAGATAAGACCTCAAACATTCAATAACAAAATGTGCAATTAAAACCAGTTAGGTGGCCTTGGTAGGTTTACAGCCTTTCTCAATTTGCAAACCTCAATAGATATTTTTAATTGCTTTTTCTGTATTATTTATTTGGTTTATCTGTAATTATATATGCAAGCTATCTGCCTCTCTTGTTCATGTTCTTCAGCACTAGCTGTTCACCGTGGATGTTCCTTACACTAGGTATCTGTCAGAATTTGGGATTCTGTACCCATTATCGAGATTGATAGCAGTTATCAAACCTCAAAATACGCATGTGTTTTTTAAGTATTAGCTGTCACAGCATGATAAGTTGTGTTGGATTGTATGTCGCAGAGTATAGCACAGACCCCAGTGGGGCTCAGTTTTAAAGATGAACATACTGAACTCAATGGCAGAGCACAGAAGTGGCATAAACACACAGACACAGATAGAAAGACACACAAGCACTCACAAAAAACTGGTCAATATTTAATGGAAAACTGTAAAAATTGTTGAACATCCTTAGCTTTAATTTTCAAAAATAATTTAATTGTATAAGTAAAATGGATATTTTGGTTCTACATCTGATAGACTGAATAAAATTTGCTGTAAATTTTGGATCATTAGTTAAATAGGACATGCATAAAAGTTAAGACAGTGCTGAGAAATACAAAATATAGGAGACAACGAATGCAAATTGACCTATATTATATAGGAGGAGGGGGTACTCATGCTATGTTATGCACTTTACAGGACAGTGGTCTACCAAACCATTAGGAGATGTTTGGAAAATGTGATCCATAGCACATGTGCTGAATTTCTATGCAATCCTTTGTATTTTGGAATATTAACTAAAAATTTTTTGTTCAGAACATCATCTTATTCTTTAAAAAAAATAAAATTAGAAGATCTAGATTACAGTCTTTTTTGTTTCACAGCAAAAATGAGTGTTATTAGTGCTTTAGAGACAACATACGTCCTTGCATCCTTATGTGCATAGTAGCATCATTTGGTCCAGGAGTCCGGTCTTTCTTTGACACTCCTAAATAATCTCAAAACATAGCAAACATTCCTTTCTACAGAAGTTTTCATATTAATGCAGTCTAATTGGCTACTCTTGTAGCCTGTAATGCTATCTGCAGTATTCAGATATCTTTAATAAAGAAGCTGTAGACCAGTTTCTGGCTCTTTAATCAGGACTTTAGAAGTATATAATTAGCTTTTTGTACATACAAACTAACAGAAACATTTTAATACTAATAGAGGATTGCTGCTATCATTTTTTTTTTTGTTTATGCCTCCAAAAGGTGATGATGAAGAATTGACTTCCAGTGAGCTAAAATATGGTATTTTAATTAAACAGAAAACTTGAAAAGGGAAGCTTTTTGCAGATGGGGCTCAATTGCTTCTTACAACCTTTCTGAAAAGGGCAGAGTGTTAAAACAAACCTCCCACCTTTATTTTCAAAAAGGAAAAATCAGAAGCTGAAGATAATCTCTCCATTAGTATTATTAAAAGTGTTCCGTTTTCTTCACATGCTTTAGAAGCAGACCGACTTGTCATGAGCATCACATTTGCAAGCACTGTCACAGCTACTGAAGGCTCTGGTAAAAGCACAGAAGTGCGTTAACGGTAACTGCAAGCAGCCTTTGGGGAACAATAGGCTTACCTATACTGTGCCCAGCTATTCAAAAAAACAAGTTGCTTTATTATACTCCATACTCGCTTTAGTGTTCATATAGTGCTTGACCCAACCTCATTTTTTGAAGTACTGTCACTAGTTCTAAACACCTTTTTCATTCCCTTTGGGTTAGCTAATTTGACTGTTACAGCATTCACCAAAATAACACTGAATCCAGGGTGTAACAGCCAGTATGTTCTACTGCTAGAGAGAGAAACCTATCTTCAAAGGTTCTTCCTTTTTTTTTTTTTTTTCTGTGCACACACACATCTGATCATTTGTCTTCTTCGAAAAGAAGGAAAGAAAGAACGATCTAAAAATTATTTCATTATCTTGACAGATACATGTTGACAATAATTACATATAAAAACCCGTTGGTATTAAGACAATAGCAAAAAGTAACTCATGATTTGCAGAACAATTGTAATAGTGTCATTAGTGCCATAAAACTTCTCAAGCATGTCAGAATCACTCAGCAAGAACAATGTGGGACACTGTTACAAAAGCCTTGTCTAACTAGGAAGTAATTTCTGTTTGGATTTCACTGTGTTGTTTTGGCAATTAATCTGCTCTAGGTTAGTTGCATTGTTGAATAAAAATACATTTTAGCATGATGTGTGGATGCGTTACATAGGGTGATGGAAAGTGGGCTAAATTTGCATGACCATACTTTGTCTGCTGTAATAAAGCCGTGGCTGCAGTATAATAAAGCTGAATAAGTAATCAGCTAGGATAGTGTTTTCAGATCTTTTTTTTCCTTAGGTCAAGTAAGTCCCTAACTGACATACTTTTATAGGATTAGGCAAGATCTAACTAGGTTTGGCATCTAATCTGTTTTAGACAGTGGTTCATTTTTTCCATCATTTCTATCCATAGGGAGGCAAGGTCACCCAATCTGTAGACAGAGCAGACTGTACTTCTGCATGACAAGTAAAACAAGGGGAACACAGGCAGTTTGGAAATAGAGTCTGAAAGTCTATTCCATTTCAGGCTTGTGAAAAAAAAAAAAAAAAAAGGACTATCAATTGTCAAATGGTGAAATAGACTTTCTAAGAGAAACAAGTTAATAGCAGCTCTTGGTAGGCAGTACAGCAAGCCAGAAGTGGCATAGCACTTTACATATTTTTGACTTGCTGAAGCACAGAAATGGCAGCCATTGCCTCTGTTCCCTCTTACAACATTCGTTTCCTGGTCTTTCAAAAGGAAGAAGCTAAAGCCACCTCAGCCTGTATGTGTTTCAGAGGACCAAATAGTGATAGCAAAGGTGAAAACATCAAAAATTAATAAAAATGGATCTCTGAACAAGCTGCATAGTTTTTCCTTCTCAGCTATAAAAGTAGATGAATAAGTATCTAGTCCAATAACAGAAGGTACTGTTCGATAATTTTGGTTTTCTAAAGATACTCTGTTGAATGCATTCTTCTCCTGAGAAACTGAAAAAATAGGTGGACAATTTCAGAACTCCCATCAACTCTCCAATTACAAAGAGAGTAATTACTGTGCAAGGCAGTTTTTATATAACATGGCAGAATTAACATTTCCTGACTAATCATCCACAACTGATTTCCCGAAAGGAAATCTGAAAGTGTGTCTCAGCAAACAACAAGAAACCAGGGCCAAAATTACCCTCATGATCAGTATAATAAAATTATTAAACTGAGAGCAGATGTTTGGGGAGAATAGTTATTACCACAGAACTAAGCACTAGGCCGTTTGTTTGAAAGTGAGGATGATCTGACTGCACAAGGTATCTTAAAAACCATCAGGGAAGGGTTGGATTCCCCATATTGATCAACTTCTATGTATCCTTATGAAATAGAGCTCAAATACATTTTAAAAGAGTGGTTCACCTTTTGTCTACTTCTGGCACTAAATGTAAGAAGACCAAGTAGACAGAAGAAAAAGCAAAAGGTTCATCAGTGCTTTACAGATTCCTTAAAGAGACTTTTTTCAGTTATATGTGTATCAGAAGTGGACTGTTGTATACTATGCTGTTGCAGTGAAATCATTCTGAGAATGTTTAGGAATGTTCCCTGGCAGGAACATTGAAAAAGTCACAATATATTTCTGTTCATTACAGTAATTTCCACTCATAAAAACCCAGACAAAAAACATAAGCATCCAGGGCACAGATCGAAAACAGCTTTTTAACCAAAGATGATACTGCTTTAGATATGCAGCAGGACAGAACAGAAATAAAATGTTAACAAAATCTCTATGTCCCCTGAAAAACAATCCATATAAATTATAGGGAATAAAATTGCTGATGCATTCTGATCAAGTACCTCTGTATGAAAAGAAGTCTGAGATTTAATATGCTTAAATTCTGTATTTCTTGCAATGGCCACTGGAGAGGATGGCTCCCTCCAGCTCACTGCTGTGAGTTACTTCTGGAAAATAAAGTGCAAAGAATGCAATTCTCCCTCTCACATGTTACACCTGGCTTGTGGATAAAGATAACAGCTCTAGTCCCTGTTGCTTCCCGTTCTTCTTTCCTTCAGATGACTTAATTCATCACAAGGAAGGAAAGCAATAAAATATATGGGGGAAGCAAGTGCTGCAGCATGAGCATAAAATGTGTCTTTTATATATTCAAATTCATATCGAGTTGTAGGAAATATTCATGACTAATATTAAACTAAGCCCAGAATTAGGCAAAATGCAACAGACATATATTGAAGTGAGCATTTTATTATGTGCTATGTCAGTCAGATTAAAGAAAAGAGTGCATGACACCGACAGGATATTGCATGTATATCAAGCAATCTATTTATATATGACAGGGAGGGTTTGATTTCTGGAAGGAGTGACAACCCAATGAAATAACTGCTTGCCTTCAAAATTACTATAGTCTAAATGCATACCCTTTAGAATATAATTTTAAATTGCAATTAACAAAATGTAGATAAATATATTTGGGAATCAATTCTGACATACAAAATCAAGGAAGAAGAAATAATCTGTAAAGATACCAAGAGATTTCTGAGCATCATCAGCACCCTGGCTCTGAAAAACTGCATGAAGAAAGCAAAGGATATTTCTCTGAGAATCTCAGAGAAGATAATTTAATAAAAGAGCTGACTCGTTTCATGCCAAAAAAAGCCTTGAAGTAAAGGTGGGGGTGGGAAGTATATTGAGCTTTTTTTATTCCCAAGACCAACATGTAAAGTAGAGAAGTTAGTCTGTTGTGATTAACAGTATCTGATCAGGATATGAGCCTGTTTGTCATGATAAATGGCAACATTGCACGTGCTTCACTACTGTTCTAGCCAAGTTAAAGCTTTTGTTTATTCCATTAGCGTGTTTGGTCATTAGCTTCCTGCTCTGATGTAACACTGAGAAAATATCTGCAGAGAAATAAACTTTAGTACTAGAAAAGAGGTAATAGCTACTCCATTTTTAAATAGTTTTTGCTATGAAAAAAAAAAAAAAAAAAAGAACAAAACAAAACCACATCCAAACAGCAACACAGGAAACCTAGAGGACTAAAGCTGAATCTACTAACTTCATTACCTGCAAAGATAAAGTGCATTGAAACAGAAATTCTTTGAGTTCACAATCATTACACTTGGATGCTTATAGAAGAGAGTAGAATAAAATAAAAGAACAATCAATGGTCAATTGACTTTATTTATTTTTCTAGAATTATAATTTGCATGACCGTTACGCATTTCCAAGGTTATCTGAGCAGAACACATACAGCCCATCTGACACGCAGTCCATAAAGTAGGCTGAATGAGAAAAACAGATATTCCGTGTGAGACACATCAACCTGCATTCTGAGCAGTAATGAGAATCGCTGTAGTCAAATCTCCTCTTGCTCTTATTTCCATGAGGTTTCAGCAATATCTGTTTGGTGCATTTGGGGGAGCTATAGGACAGATGCAATCATGTATGGCTTTATACATCAATAATTTCAAACTGTATTTTCTCATAACCTTTCCTTCTTTGTTCAAAAGGGGACTTCCATTTTAAATTGTAATCTATGACTTTTGAAATGGATGTTAAAGTGTCTTGCTGGCAAATTCTTCTGGTTGATTTTCTTCTCTCTTCTTTCTTCTTCTCCTTCTTGCTCTTTTGAAAAGCCATCATGGTAGCATTATGTGAAGGTGAAAGGTACTAGACTGTAAGGCGACAATTAAGCTCCCATTTTTTAGTGGGATTGCTATGGGGATTAGGTATTTAGAAGATGCTAATCGAAGTTGCACACTGATGTTAAAATTCAGCATATATTAGCTACTTATACCCAGAGATTAAACCATTTCCATAACACGCTGCTAACATCTTAGTCTGAATACTTTCTACTTCCAAATCTCACTCTACATTAAGCTTGATTACTTGTGGCTTCATAATGCATTTGCTAATATCGTCGTAATCCTTCAGTGGCATTATACTGTATAACAATGAATAACGACCCAGATACAGGAGCTGCTGTATCATAAGATCCAAGGAAGATTCACTGCAAGGAAGCAAAATTATCTGAGGTTGTCATGCATAAATAATGATTATTAATACAGGTTAAGAAAATCCTGGCCTCTGATTGGATAAAAGATGCTAAACCTCAGGATGATCCTTACCTTCTCAACTCCGGCTTGAACTTCAGTTAAAAGCAGATGCTTCCTCTGCTAGACCTCACTCTGAGTTGCAGCATGACTGCAGATATATATGCTCTTGTACCCTAAACTGAAATGAAATCTGGTTCTTCTCAGAAGCGTTTAAAAGATGAAAGTGCTCTAACAACAATGAGCAGCATTAAGCAAGATTTTTGTGATATGAAGTGTATGTTTTGAAAATGTCAATTCAACATTTTTTGTTGAAAAAATGTAATGCATTTCTGATTGAAACTAAAGTGCCTTTGTGATTAAAAGTGAGGGCAGAATTTCACTATCATGCACTAGCTGCTTAGGTAGGGAAATGAAGGCCACATAAATGGAACAAAACTAAACTATATTTATGAGTCAGAGAACACTTTTTCAGCTGGGCATATTATCCTTCCTTACCGCCTGTCCTCAACTATTGTGTAGAGTTACAGATGTGTTTAACTAATTCCTCTCTATATATACATATATATAAATAATAAATGGCTCTTTTAGAATGAATGTTTTGATTTGGATATAAATGTTCACTATTACGTTTTAGTTATCAGAGCTTTGTAAGGTTGTGAATTTTAGATTTGGGAGATCCAAGCTTCTTGATTTTGTTAGGAAATTAAGATTGAGATCTTTACACACATGCCTAGGAGATAAAAGGTTTAGATCTGCACTGCCTTTTGTAGGGCATTTACGGCTGTTTTCAGGATCTTATAAATTGCCCCTCTGGGCATCAAGACAGGGATGGAGTTCAGAGTTGCTGCTAGTACTGTGTGATGAAAGAGGACTACCACAGTCTTCATCAAGCACACGCAGGATACCCAGAAGTTTAATATGACCCCAAATTATATGGGAAAGCATATTTACACACTTTGCTTTCAGCCAGGTAATGTTGTCTTTGAAGCAGCAGTGTAGATGAACTCTCAGATAGGCAAAAGAACTGCTGTTCTTTGCACAGCTGCTCTGCCCTCCCATCAGGTGCAAGGTATGTGAAACCTAACAAGCTTTCTCCTGTAAAAAGATTGATGCGTAGGTATTGTGCGTGTGATGCTGAGTCCCTAAAAGATGAGGAAATTCTTTTGCAGCTTATACAACCCTTATAAGCTTACAAGCAACCCTTACAAGGTAACTTGTGACTACAAAGTCATGCCCTGACTCAATTTACCCATGTAATTTATTTTTTTTTTTAAAGCAGAAGTGGATTGTGACTATTCCACAATCCAAGCAGTTATTTTCTTTGATGGTTACCTTGACTGAGAAAAGTGGCAGGACCAGCAGAGGACACAGGGGAATTTTAGCTATTTTACCTTTTAAAAATTCCAGTTGATGAAGTTATTTCAGGTTTCTTCCTGGAATGATGGATATTTGTGTCTCTGAATACCAAATCAAGGGACTGTGAGTACTTAAAACTGACTCCAGCTTTTCTTTGCTTCTTAGCAGAGGACTTTCTTTCCTTCTATGTCTCCCTTTCCTCCCCTTCTCCCAGAGTATTTTTCCATTATTGTTGGTTTCTTTGATTTTCCTACCTGTGCAAAATGAGCTTGTGCAAAGGGTGCACTGTATAGGCTTGATAGTACTTCTAAGTCAGTGATAAGTGTTTTAATGTCGTGTTTTTACTGGCTATTGAGCTTAAAGCCTTAGAGGGAGGGAAGGGGGCTGCAGACAACCTGCCACCCTTCTGAATTCCTACCACGTGTAGCTCTGTCTGATGATGTGTTTATTCCCAGTTTCTTGCGAAGTAACATTTTACTTGGACAGTGGAAAAAGAGGTACACTTTTAAGGTTTCACATTTGAATTCTTGAGATGAGAAATTAATGTCTCAACTTCGATTCCACCGAAGTCTGGGACAGAAAATGCATAAATGAACGAATAATTAAATAAATGCAGATAGTAGTGGGTGCAAGATTGATCTGTGAAGTTGAAACAGGATGATCTCACAGAAGGAGAAAATCTGCAGAGATCTGAAAACAGGCATTCCCAGTGCCACACTGTGGCCTGCTGCCAGGTGCAGCTGATGGGCTCACCAGCCAGTTTCACCTGGCACCCAGAGCTCTGCAAGTGCCACAGTACCAGGCTGCAGCATCGTATTGCCACTGTGTACTCTCTGAATTTGGCATCAAATTCAGAGACGCTGCTGCCATCACCTTGCCTTTGTCTCCAGACCTGCCACCCATCGTACAGACCCCATCCTGTACCACCTTCTCTCCTCAAGTCATATGTCCAAAATATGGAGACTTACAGATTGGGTGAAGAAAGAGAGACCTGCAAGTGGGACAAAAGGTTCTCACAGCCCTGGTATTACTACATTTTTAGAGGATTTTGTGGGAGGAACTGTAAGCAACATTATCTCCATCTCTCTCTGTAGGCCAATTTAAAAAATTTGCTCACATTCTAGAAAAATGCTTTCTCTATAAAGCTTCTCAAGCAATATATATTATTTTATATGTTAGGAGCACATTTATAGAATCCATTTCATATTTTCATTATTAGTGCTTATAATACTGTGTAGGTCAGTGAAAAAGAGTCGTTTAGTGTCATTTATATGTAAAGTATACAGTGAGCTGTTTCTATTCTGTGTTTTTCTGGTTAGCTGGAGCAGGGTAATGGTAAACATTTACTGGAAAATATAGGCTACCTACATTAGAAGGTAAATAATAATTAATTGCCTTATTACCTGCATTGCACATAAGGAAACCTAGACTGTGTGAGTAGTGAAATTTTCTTTACAGTTAACTATTTTATCTGTTAAATTGTGAGGAAAGCTGAAGCAGATAAATTATAGAACCATAGAATTATAGAATGTTGGGGGTTGGAAGGGATCTCTAGAGATCATCTAGTCCAACCCCCTGCCAAAGCAGGATCAACTAGGGCAAGCCACACAGGAACACATCCAGGCAGGTTTTAAAAGTGTCCAGAGAAGGAGACTCCACAACCTCTCTGGGCAGCCTGTTCCAGTGCTCCATCACCCTCACAGTAAAGAAGTTTCTCCTCATGTTGAGGTGGAACTTCCTATGTTCTAGCTTATACACATTGCTCGTCTTATTACTGGGCACCATTGAAAAGAGACTGGCCCCTTCCTCTTGAAACCCACCCCTCGGATATTTATAGACATTAATAAAGTCCCCTGTCAGTCTTTTCTTCTCAAGACTAAACAGCCCCAGTTCTCTCAGCTTTTATTCATAGGAGAGATGTTCAGGTCCCTTAATCATCCTCGTAACTCTCTGTTGGACTCTCTCCGGTATGAGGTTCATGAGAATGTATAATGAGATTGTATGCATGTATTGATTAATATCTGTAACATATTTTAAATTAAAATAAGTCTAAGAATGTCCTTAACTGTACTAATTTTTCCTCCAAGAAGAAATTACCTTGAAAAAAAACATCCAAATTCAATTTTTAAATTGGGTGGCATGAAGGCCTCTCTATGTACAATGCAGTTAGTATAAAAGTCTTTTTATAAAATTAGCAAGAATATTTAAGTTATGTGTGGTTATAACCTCATTTACAGAAGCAAGTTTGTACTAACTTCAGTGGAAAAAATATAGTTTTAGTTTCATATAAGCTTCCACTTCATTAGCAATTTATTACTATTTGAAATTTGCTATAATAATTAATAATTTACAATAATATCTCAAGCAGACTCTAACTTATATAAAGGTTTTCATTGTATAGTGCTAACACAGCTTTTGTGCATGTAGACTCTGAGTTATACAGCAAACAGCAGGTTAAGAAGCCTGTATTCTCCTCCCAATGGAAGAAGTATTATAAAGGTCAGAATCATTGTGTTAAAGTTTTAGATTCTTTTTGCCTTCCTCCAGAATTGGTTAGTTTGGTTCTACAGCATAACAGAGTAAATTAGCCAGCATTCTGCATCCTTGTCTCTCTTAGAGGAAGTTTATTGTAGCTTAATTTAGGCTTCTAACTCATGCTAGAAAATTGTCAGACTTTCATTTACTATCTGTTTTGCCTTTAACTGTAGGATCTGAGCTGATTTTAGAAGAGTTTTTAACATATAAATTTATAATTTATATATTAAAAATAAATTTACTTAGACAAATTTGATATTATTAAAAAGGGACAGCTCTTTTCCATATGGACACAAGACCTTTTCCATAAGGACAGAGGAACTTTTTTTTCTCCAAACGAGTGCTCAGCAGTTTAAAACCTGAAATTATGAACCACAATTTACATGATGATTCTTTAGATATGCATACTGATTCCTGTTAACATTTTATCTGCATTTTCACTTTTTCTGTGTTAGGATCAATTTCAGGCTCAAATACTGGCTTTTTCTAACGAGTGTGTGATGGACTGAGGTAATCCTCCCAATCTCTATTTTCAGTATAATGACTACTGATAAAGGAATCTTTAGCATTAGCCACACAAAAAGGCATATTTTTGTACTAGAAACTCTGGATTAGTCTTTAATTTCCCATGTTAATATTAATGTTTCAGTTAACCAAGGTACAGCACCTTTTTAATGAGGATTTTGCAGCCTTACAGGAAGGAATATTCAGTTTATCTAGTCTCAGATTTCTGCCCGGTTGTGGTAAGTGTGCTAATTTGTGTTTCAGTAAAGATTGTCTAAAAAAAAAAAAGGCAGTTTGTCTTGATTGGTAAAGAGGAGCAGATAACGAACCTACTGATGTCTTCAGTAGTTTGTTTCATTAGTTAATTGTTCTTACAGTTTAAAATCTGTGCCTGATTTCTAATTTGTAGGTGGGTGATCAGTTTCCAGTTGCTGATTCCTATTTGGTTAGAACATTTATCTCCCAGATTTAAAAGCACACAATCACCTGGCATTTTCTCCCCAGGATTGCATTTACCTAATCACATTATGTCCCCATGTTCTTTTTGATAAGAGTTCTTTGTGCATCTGCTCTTTCAAGCCAGAAACTCAACACCTTCCTGATTGCCAAAAAAATACATTTTATGTTCTTCTTGCTGAACAACTCAAGCCACAGAACTGTGTTGTAGTCAGATGCCAAAATTTCCCCCAAGGACTTCCATATTGCCATATATATAGAACAAAATTCTGTAACATGACAGAAGTTGAAAATCTGAGGGGAAAATAGAATAAACTGAGTATTAATGTAAAATTTTAAGAGATACATTGCTGTGTGATGTAGAAAAAAGTTCAGAAAGCAGAATGAAGAGGCTTTGGAAGAGCGTGAGGCATTACTACTGCGTTTTTACTTTTCTACAGGGGCATACATGTATGTCAGTTTATCAAAAGAAAAATACCAATTCCTTATTCCATTTAGTTTTTGAAAAGAAGAGTAAAATGTATGTGAGGTGGTATTAAATATTAGAAATATTGCTCTGTTTAGTGTGATCATTTAGTCACTAATATAGCAAATGTTAAGAGGGAAAGCTCAGGAAGTTATGCTTGAGAAATATCTTTACAGTACACTAAAAATAACATTTTTCAGAGTAAAGAGGTTAGAATTCAATACATCCATCACTCTTTTGGGGACTGGCTCATGAAAGAAATTACGAAGATTTCTTTTTTGAGGAGTCGGGAAGAGTTGGGAAATAGAGAGATTGGATATCAACAAACAGCAAAGAAGTACATGTTAGAGTAGGGATCTTGCCTTTGTGTGTATGTGTGTGTGTTCAGACAGTGTGTAGTACAGAAAGAATTCTTGAGCCGAAGAAAATATAAGTATCAGTCAGTAACAGGGGCCTGTATTCTCCTGATATGGCATTTTCTGGGCAGAGTGTGCTAGTGATTCAGACAGTTTGGCTTCTACAACTACTTTTCCTTTAAACTATGGAAATTTAGGAGGATTAATTTGGATGAGAGAGCACTGAAAGAAACAGGGCTCCCATCTTTAGGTCTGTCACAGATTGAACTTTTGCACAAGTCTCTTAGTCAAATGCACGTCTCAGTTCCCCATCTGAAAAATGGGATCAATGCCTCTCCACCTTACTGGTTACAAGGATAAAATCTGTGCAGGTGCTCATCATATAAGATGCTCAGACACAATGGTGGTTAGGACTGGGATAGTTTTACTTACTAGCTGAGAGGAAATGAAGAATCTAGCTCAACGTTTGTGCAAGGATTATGCTAAGTCCTTTCATGATTATTATATAGAAAGACAAAATGGACTGGTTGTGAAGACAGAATATTTTTAAAAGTTTTTAGATTCTACAGTGTGAAGTGTTAAGTTCAAGCCGGTTCTGTAAGACATACACAGATGGAAGTAAAATGTTAAATGTTTCAGCCAGCAGGCTTGAAAGCTCCTGACCAAAACATTATATTTCTTTACTTCCAGCTGTGCGTGTCTAATAACATATTTCATGATGTTTAAATACCAACTGCATCACTCTGCTCCTGGATATTGAGTGCAAGAAAAATGACTTAATTTGTTGATGAGCGGTGTGTTACAGGCTGGCAGTAATGGCAGTGGAGATTTTACTGGCTCAGTGCTCCTACCCCTGTTGCACCCACCCTCCTCCCCCCCCCCCCTCTGAACTTGGATGCCTATAGCACATAGCACACCACTGTCTGTGTTCCCTGGTTCAGGATTTCATTTCACTACATCATAAGCTACTAACATAACCTTGTCATTGCAATTTGTCACACTTTTTTGTGTGCTCTATATCTGACTGAATTCTCATCTCCCCAGCCCATAGGCTACTAGTCTGGAACAAATCTCTGAAACATAATGGAAAAGTATAAAAAAAAACCCCTAAAACTAAAAAGAAAAAAAAAAGAAAAAAGAAAAAAAGAAAAGACACCCAGTCACTACCTCTTTTCCCAAAGGAAGCAGACACACAATCATGAGCAATAGTTGTTTCTTCTGGCCCTGTGTGTTGTAGCAGATCAGCCAAGACTGGCTGCCAGGAACACATCCTAGTACTTGCTGCCACCTTGCTAATGCTTCGGCTGCCATTCAGGGTGCCCTGGGGCCAGCATGGAGGCACCTTCTGAAGAACAGCTTGGCCTCTCCAGGATTTAAAGTCCTTGTGCTCCCTTTATCTTCTGGTCTTTCCTCTTGAGCACATATGCAAAAATTCGTGGAGGAAATTCTTGGGGATCAACTGTGCTGCTTTTCAGGCTGAGCAGCATTTGGAAAGGGAGAAGGAATACCTCCAGGCTTTGAAGAAAACAGGGAAAAACACCAGCTGCCATAATCAGTAAATAAGTGACCATGGAACCAAAGCTCTGTGGCCCTACTTTGACCCAAGTAGATACCTCAAGCTCTAGAGTTTTTTATGTGCTTTGAATTTGTTTAAAATATCATTACTTAAGTCTGCTACTGTGAACACAAGCTCCACATCTCACACGCTGTGTGAAATTAATGCATTTTCATGTTTCTGTGAGAATAAAACCCACAGATGACCCCCAGATAGAGATGTGTTTTAAAGAATTTCTGTGAGCATGAATCAAGCACTTCATCACTCTCTGTATTTCATGACATCAGAATAAGCATTTTTCCATGACCAGCCTGACAGAATAGAGGCTGCAGCAAAATTGACTCCATAGCACTGACACAGATTAAGATTTCATATTTTAATTCATTCCTCTTGTACACCCTATGCCCTCCATGCCCTTCAACCAATATGTGCAATCAGGAAAGCAAGACAAAAAAAACTACACACACATACACTGTGACAGTGTCTACTAGAAGAACCCTGACTTCAAGTGGGTTTAGCTGCATTAAATATTGCTGCTTTTTTTTTTTTCCACATGTAGTATATATTTTTGACACTGCTAATCTATCAGAATTACACAAATACATTCTGCTTTCTTTATGCTAAAGTGAAGCCATAGGAGAAAAACAGTAGTGCTCTTCAGCAAATTTTCCCTTTATGCTTGTCTTTGCTTGTCTTTACATGTACTGGTTTTATTTCTTTTCTTCTCTCTTTTAAATGCCTTAAGCCTTGCTGACAGGATTGGGCTTCCTGTCAATGTGCCATACCATTTTGTCAAATGCCAACTAGTCATATTCAAGTAATTAATTTACTTGCTGTACATCTGACCCAATTTTCTTTGTTAATTGGCAGGTCAGACAACTCTCTTACCCACAAGTAATTTATTTTTTTCTATCATCTGATAAGCATTTTGAAATAGACCATTTCTAACAAAAGAGAAAAATTGTCTATGGTCTCCAAATGTTGTACTTTTTTCTAAGCTTGTAGACCACAATTTCAAATATGAGGCATGAAAAAAACTGTATCAGCTCCTCCTTTTTGCAGGTGAATCAAGACAATCAGAAGCTGTGCATCTCATCAAGGAGATCCTTACTGTCCAAAGTACTGTTTTATATTTTCAGTGTAAAGTAACTTCTTTCAATAAAAAATCACATTGAAGTCCTGCACTTTATACTGTGCATGAATTATAGATTGTGTTTTTCTAGCAAAGTTTATGTCCATGCTGAGCCTTTATTGTCATTCTCAAACTAGATAAGAGCGATTCATACAACTAGAACTAGTGTGTGCACATAACAGCTTCTTCACTCAAGCGAGTTATTCCTGGAGGGCTGGGACATGTTGGGATTAGGTAGCTGTAGAGACTCCAGGGACAGTTCTACAACCCCTCAGCATGTCCTGTGCAGTGAAATAGAGACCCTCAGCAGCCTCTTATGAGGTCCTGTTTGCACAGTAAAGATATATCCAAAGAAACCCATCTTATGTCAAAAAGACTTCTCACATGGGTAGTACTCACTCACCAGTTTGGGCTTCAAAAGCTGCACTGTGTATCTTCACTAGGATGGACCTGAGCTACATAACACACATGAACGTTACTAGCATGTGAAACTCAAGAAATGAGTTTCACGCAAGAAATGCAGGCCCACTACAGTAAAGACCTTTACAAATTTAGTTTTGGATATAGATCATAGAATCATAGAATCATCGAATCATCAAGGTTGGAAAAAAACAGCAAGATCATCAAGTCCAACCATCCACCCGACAACCCCTAACCATTAAACCATTTTATGAAACACTATGTCTACCCCTTTTTTGAACATCCCCAGAGATGGTGCCTCCACCACCTCCCTGGGCAGCCTCTTCCAATGCCTCATCACTCTTTCTGTGAAGAAATTTTTCCTAATATCCAATCTGAACTTTCCCTGGTGCAGTTTGACCCCATTTCCTCTATTGCTGGTCACCAGGGAGAAGAAGTCAACACACACCTCACTACAGCCTCCTTTCAAGTAGTTGTAGAGGGCCATGAGGTCTCCCCTCAGCCTCCTCTTCTCCAGGCTGAACAGCCTCAGCTCCCTCAGCCTCTCCTCATAAGACCTGTTCTCCAGACCTCTAATCAGCCTAGTTGTCTTTCTCTGCACCCTCTCCAGCACCTCAATGTCCTTCTTATACTGCAGTGCCAAAACTGCACACAGTGCTCAAGGTGTGGCCTCACCAAGGCTGAGTAGAGGGGCAGGATCACCTCCCTGATCCTGCTGGTCACACTATTCCTGGTTCAGACTAGGCTGGTGTTGGACTTCTTGGTCACCTGGGCACACTGCTGGCTCATGTTCAGCCAGCTGTCAATCAGCACCCCCAGGTCCCTCTCTGCTGGGCAGCTCTCCAGCTACTCCTTCCCAAGCCTGTAGCGCTGCTGGGGGTTGTTGTGGCCAAAGTGCAGGACTCGACATTTGGCCTTATTGAAACTCATGCCATTGGCCTTGGTACAATGGTCAAGCCTGTCTAGATCTCTTTGCAGAACCTCCCTGTCCTCAAGCAGATTAACACTTCCACCCAGCCTAGTTTCATCTGCAAACTTATTAAGGGTGCACACTACCCCTTCATCCAAATCATTCATAAAGGTGTGAAACAGGAATGGCCCCAGCACTGAGCCCTGGGGAACACCACTTGTGACCAGTTGCCAACTGGATTTAACTCCATTGAACACAACTCTTTGGACCGTCCAACCGGTTTTTTATCCAGCAAAGCATGTGCACATCCAAGCCACGAGCAGCCAGCTTCTCTAGGAGAATGCTGTGGGAAACCTTGTCAAAGGCCTTGTTACAGTCAAGGTAGACAACATCCACAGCCTTTCCCTCATCCAGTAAGTGTGTCCCCTGTTGTAGAAGGAGATCAGGTTAGTCAAACGGGACCTGCCCTTCATGAACCCATGCTGACCGGGCCTGATCACCTGGTTGTTCTGCATGCACTGCATAATGGTTCTTAGGATGATCTGCTCCATCAGCGTCCCTGGTACTGAAGTCAGACTAACAGGCCTGTAATTTCCTGGATCGTCCTTCCATCCTTTCTTGTATATGGGGCTAACATTGGATGACTTCCAATCTGCTGGTACCTCCCCAGTCAGGACTGCTGATAAATGATGGAAAGTGGCTTAGTGAGCACCCCCACCAGCTCTTTCAGCATTCTTGGGTGATCCCATCTGGACCCGTAGATTTGTGCACATCTACGTGGTGTAGCAGGTCACTGACCACCTTCTCCTGGATTGTGGGGAGATCGCTCTGCACCTGGTCCCTGTCCCCTAGCTTAGGGAGTTTGATTCCCTCAACATAACTGGTCTTGCTACTAAACACTGAGGCAAAAAATTCATTCAGCACTTCAGCCTTTTCCTCATCGTTCATCACTATATTTCCTCCTGCATCTAATAGGGGATGGAGGGTTTCCCTGGTCTTTCTTTTGCAGTTAATATATTTCTAAAAGCTTTTCTTGTTATCCTCAAGTTCAAGGGGAAGATGAAGGTTTATTTCTATATAATTTGTCATGAAAATAAATTTTAATAAATTAATTTAAAATCTAATGACCCATACTGGCTTCTATCTCACAGAATGGTGTGTAAAATGTGAATTTAAACTAACAAATTTGTCAATAAATGCTACTCAACTTCTTTGAGAAGATGTTTCCACCCAGAATAAAATTTTCCAGGGATTTCACACATTTCATGATAGATTTACAATATCTGCTGAGAGGAAAAGTCCCAAAATGATAATCTTGAACCTGATCTATTGGGAAAATTATTGCAGGGGGCATTGGGAGTTAATGTAACTAGTTTCCATGCTATCTTTAAACTGTGTATAATTTTAATTATTAATTCATAGTGAACTTCTTGCTTATGTTTTGATATGTAGGAGAGCAGTGTGGGAGGGGTAAAAACACATTAATCTTCATACTTTTACTCATATATCTCAATGATGTTCAGCAGGTGTGATCACTGATTTATAAAAAGTGTAGAACTTAAGAGAATTCTGTGACTTCATATAATAATAAGAGTACTAATATACCATATTTGTGTATGCTTTATTTATGTAAATTAAGAAAAGGTTAACAAAACCTAAGCTCAGTCTGGAAGGTTTTTAGTGAAATCACAGTAAGATCAAGTATTTGTTGAGTGATTAAGCTAAATTAAGGTGGTTTCTCAAAAATGGTGTAAGACCTGCTTCCTAGCTTTATTACTGGTTAAAATTGCCTGAGATAGATTCAGTATTCAAGGAATTTCCTGTGACATGAACATGGCTGCAGAAATAATTTTCAACATTAAATTTGGTGAACCGCTGAACTTTGTTAATATTTTTTGCAGTGTTCAATTCATTTTAATAAATTGTACAGCACTAGCAGCGGAATGAAGTCCGAAGTCTGGAGATTGAAAGCCTGAATAGGTCAAAGAAAAAAATTGGCTTGCAATCTTGTGCCTGTTAAAACACTAACTAGAAAATTAGGCAGGAAAAACAGTTACAAAATTATTGAGAGTATCTTTGATCAGCTGGTTGAGGGGAAGTGATGTGACAAACAGGAAATTACAAAAAATAACTATTTTGACTGTAGTGGAAATAGCGACTTAGGTAGCTGTAGTTCAAAATAGATACAGAATATTTTCCTGGAATTTAAAGGAAAGGTATCCAGATGTCTAAACATTCTGCTCAATGTGGCTTTTATTTCAAGTTTGGCAAGCCTTCAGAAAACTGGTGGACAAGTTTAGCTGGAAGATATTTTCCAGTGTATTTACATAATTTCATACATATTTTATGCTTCTGCATTACCTCTTTTAGCAGCAGTCATATTTAATTTTAGGATTCTTTTAAAACATTACATATAGTTGTATGAGTTATTTCATTACACCACGTCAAAATGCTTTGCATATTAAACAAACCTTTAAACCTATGAACAGCTATTAGTAAATGTAAGTGAAGATAAACTATGGAGAAAGACACTACAGAGAATTCAGTGAAGTGTCTCCATGTAATTGTAATATACTGTTCTCAAATGAGGAAAGAATGAACTGTGGTGAAAGCAAATTGTTGTTTCTCCTTTATGCACAAAGATATTTTTGGTACTGTGTATTTTAAAAGTAAAATAGCATATAAAAATTCTTTACAGAGCCGAACAAAAATGGATGCAAAGCTTTCTGCTAGGAGTCTGGGAGAGAGAAATCATAAACTACATGCCTAGACAATAAAGTACATGTAGATGTGAAATGTAACAGGTGGGGTCAGCTGTATGCTCTTGAAGGCTACATCTCTTAGCAGCTGCTGTCTGATGAACAAAAAGCACGTTGCAATACATTACAGCTAATCCTGTGGGATGCTGGGTGTCCTGTAATCACACCAGTATCAGGTGGTACAGCCGTCAGCAACTCCCTGCTTGTGGCTACCAGCTCACCCTAGGGGGCTAGAGACAACCTGCTGGAGATGCTTCCACTTTGTGCTATTAATATTTATCTTTCCAGTTTTATCTAGCTTGTTATGCAACAGGGGTGGGTGTCCGCTTTTATTTTTCCTTTTCTTTCAGGAATTTTTCTGTAGTTGAAGCCAAATGATATTGTTCTAAAAACCTCAAGTTTTTTAGACCCAGAGACTGTGTCCCATTCTGCCCGTGAAAGAAAAGACTTCTGGCTTTTGGGGAAATATTTATCCATATTTTGCATACTATGTTTTTAATTAAATGAAGAGTGTAGACAGAATTGTTTATACACTCTGTGTATATGCAATTAAGGACAAAAGAAGATTCCTTTCTAACATAATCAGCTGGGAGATAGCAAAATTATTATTCTGGATCCTGTTCAGAATTGCAAATAACTTGGATGAGTAAAACAGCAGATACAAATGAAAACAAAATAAATCTCTTTTCTTTGTTTCTGAGAAAGGGAAAAACAGAGATGTGTATAGAGAAATAATGATAATTTTTAATAACCTTCATTATGAAGGTACAATACATACATATTTTATAAACATTAATTAACCTTATTTCATTAAATTATGTGTTGTTTGCTCTGCTCCTATATTAAATCTGATAGGATGGAGTTCTGCAGATCAGAGTTTTTTGTTTCATTTTGCACTCCTTGAGTGTTGGATTATCAGCATTCTGGACGTCAGGCTCAAATTGCCTCAAGGTATTTCAAAACCTGTGAGGTCTCAAAATTCAGTGACTTTGATGCAGGACACATTTCTGTGATTAAATGCAGAAAACAACTCCATGAACACATTATTGTGGCCAAACAATACAAACTAGCTCTGTTCTGAAAGGCATGTTTTGTTAGCATGACACCAACAAAAGGGCATGTTAGTTCAAGTTGCATGCAAATACAGCTACATGGCTTCCAGACCATAGCTGACTCAGATCCAGAAAGATTCGAGGGTCGACAGAAAGGGTTTGTGTAGACCTGTCTATAGAGAAATGATATGGAGCAGTACAGCAGAAAGATTATTTTCTACACCTTCCCTGGTGCCTTAAGCATTGCTAGGCCATCTTCCCTTTCTAAAAATAGTTGCATGGAAAATTATAATAAAACCTGATGTCCTAATAAATATATGAGAGGCACCAGCAAAATGCTGCAGTGCAGAAAAGAAATGTGAATGTTATGGAGATGTTTATTTGTCCAAAAGCATATTTGCTTCAATTTTAGATGATAGAGCAATTTTGTGATACCATTCATGTATCACTGTCTCTCTTCTTCATTACTGCTCAATGATGTAGAAAGATGTGCCCTCATGTACAAAAGGGTTAAACCTGATATATTGAAAATGACCACTGAAATGCTGGGATGGAGGTGACCTCTACAAGACAGGCAGTGCATTTCTCTGCTTTGAGGGAAAACCAAGAGTGATTAGAATTAGATCTTTGTATACTCTGTTCTAGAAATCCTTTCTTATGTGTATTTCATTCCAACAATTATCTATACTTATACTTGGAAAAGACTTGTTAATATCAAGCCTAGATTTTTTGGTGACAAAGTGAAGCAAAGATGGTCCATCTCCTTCCTCAGTGGGTGTGGAGACTATTTGCTCTTAGAAAAATTACCAAAAAGTAGGCTGTAGCCCACAACAGACCAAGAGTACTAGATAAAAGAGGAATGCTAACAGCAGCATCAAATCAGCCATTTGAGTTATGAAAGGTTATCTCAAACCAAAGAACTAAGTTAAAGCACACTAAAAAACTCAGCTGTAGTCAGAAAATAAATAATTTGGTAAGGTCAGAATGAAGAGTGAGAGAAGAGGGCAGCAGTGTAGGACGGACAATCTAGTGCTGGGAAAGGGCAGCAGGAGCAGGAATCAGAGGCAGATGGGAATAATTAGCAGAGATTACTGGAGAGCCGCAGTCAAGACACCCAGCAGCTGGGAAGTGTACATGAGACTACATCACAGAGCTGACAGACCAGCCAGGCTCACCTGCCTGTCCTGAACTCCTGCCCACCTTGACCATGACTACTGAATCCTTGCAGTCCAACAAGACTGGCAGCCAACAAGTTGGCAAGTAAATAGTCAGAAGGGGCATACACACATTAAGTAGCTCCAGTTACAGGGAGAGTCAAAACTATAGATCAATTGCTTCAGGGATTCCAGTTATGTGGCTTTTCAGGTGCCCTGAATCAGCTGAGGATCCAGCCCTAACAATCAATCAGATCCATAGCTGGTTGTCATTCAAAGCAGCTGAGGCTCACAGCTCTGCGCAGTAGCTGTAGTGAATTCTTGGCAAGGGGAGAGATCCTCATCTCAAGTTTCAAGCATGGGACTGATTCTGTACAACATTGACACCATGTGTTCTGCGAAAAAGCAGGTGTGCTGCAATTCAGCACATAGACTGGAGTAAGAGGTCCAAAAGGACATGGTAGTCACTGGCTCTCTGTGCTGTTTGGAAAGCCAAATGCATCCCTGAGCTATTCTCTCATGTTATCGAACAAATATTCTTTGTGTACATTGCAGGATAGCTCAGCATCTTCATGGCTATCCCCATTTTCCAGGATATCCTTCAGAAAGCAGAAAGATCAGCTCATTAGGATCATTCTTTGCATTTAAAACAGGCATACAGTCAGCAAGAAAAATAAAAGAGAGTTTGTAGCTCTGAAACAAATACATCCACAAGTCTCCAGAGCAGGAAGTCCAGATTTTTCAGTGATATTTTGACTTGGAATGGTGATCTATGTTCACAAAACACCCTGAAGATGCTAGGCAGTATGTTAAAAGTGCATAATTAACTGAAAGAATATTAAAAATAATTACCACATTCCATTTCTGCCTTGGTCTGAATGGTTAATTTTTCACCCAATTTAAAACTGAACTACTGTTTTTGTGTTTTACTTCAAAATGAGACCATGATGTATCAGCATGCAAAAAACCCTTGAAAGTATGTCCAAGAAACAGTAGGAGCCAATTATTCTCATCTATGAACTGGAATCTAACCCAGCTTTCCCAGGCTACATAACACTTAGGAATGTCTGAAGGCACAAGTATCCTCATTTCCCATTAATTTCACCATGAACTGAGGATACTGCGCACCTCACAGGAGCTTCTCAATGAGTGACATAATCTCTTCTCTGTAGTTTAGGCAGCTATATGAGCTGAATGGGCTAAGAAAAAGGAAATTTTTCACAGACACAGATAGACACACAAGTGCGTGGGGTATGCAATACGTCTCTGTCCATTACAGGTACATCATTCTCAGTTATGTCCTCTAGACAGCAATCCAGCATATGTTTTTCAAGATAAAAGCTTTGTATCAACCACTCAATAAAACTTAATGTCTATGCTAAGAGACCTATACCAGAAACCTGTGTCTTTCCGGAAGGGGAGAAATCAGGTGTGCATCTTCACACAAGCTCAAATTCTCTTCGTAATATAATAAGAACTTCTCAAACATGCATGGAGCCAAATGCATTACAGTAATTTCTCCAATAAATATTTGGGGCATAACTGCATCTGAGTGGCCTATGTGTGCCTTGGTCCTCATGCAAGCTGCATCTGAGACAGAAGACAGAAAACTGTCATTCTTGGTGTCTCCCTTGAAGACAGCGTGAGATGAAAGACATAACGTGCAAGATTATATTGTCTGGGTTTTAGCACGAAGAGTTCTGGGTTCTTGCTCCAGTTCCATTACTGACTTTTGGTGCTGTTGAACAATGAATCTCTATATTTTTGCCAACTGTAAACAGAGGGAAGACAGCTTACTGGTGTTTGCCATTGTGAAATGCTATTGAGGATCTGACATGAACAGTATTATAAAAAATATTACCATATTTAATTCTTCCTAAGTGAAGCAATATTTTAAAATTCATAGTTACGTGAGACATATTTCTTGGCTTCGCTGTTGTTCTCATTTGCTTCTCATTTGCTCCTCATTTGCTCTCTGTAAGTACATATTTATCTTTTTTTTTTTCTTTCCAACAGAAGAATCTGAAGGCACTACTTAAGCACAAGAGAGTGTGAACACATTTAGATAAATTAGGTTTTAATTTTGCAGGTAACTTCTACCTTTCCAAAAGATTTCATTGCAACCATCCTGAAATTCACAGAGGAAATAAATGTCTATCACTATAACTCTTAACCTGTCGGGATCATATGGCAATGTCAGAGAATAATTGATTGGGCTCTTTTTTTTTAAGTTTTTGCAACTCTTTTCAATACAGGCAAACATCTGCAAGTAAGATTTGAGGGTAACTAATTACTATATCCAAGGAAAATCATTATGATGCAGTAATCAAAATGGTGTGAACTTCTCCATTAGCCTTAATTACAAAAGCTTTTACTACTACAGGAGAGGAGAGTGACAAAACCACTTGCTTGAGCAGCAGCAAGAGTAGGGACCACCTGTGCCCCATTTAGAGGGGTCTTATGAAGAGCTTTGGATAATTTTAATTGAACCGTGGATACTGAATTATGAAGGCCTCAAGCTCGTGTTTCAAGACAACTGAATGGAACTGAAACGAATTTTTAGTTTGAGAGTATAGTTCCCAACTGCCATAACAATTTATTTGAAGTAAGTATCTCCATTGCAAATCACTTCCTTTTTATTGTTATAGAGGACTATGGAAGATTCGTGAACTATTAATGGTGAGAAATTAGTTCCTGTAGACTTTGTTCTTCTAAGAGATTTACCCAATATTTAGAGCAATAATGGATCAATGAATGAAAACTTTGTCATGAGTTTAGTAGCTTCACTACAAGGATTGTACTGAACTGATGCAGACATAACATATGTGACTCAACAGGTTGGAAAAAACAGATAGTCATGTATGACGTAGGCTGTACGTGCTCCAAGCATGTAGTAAAACTGCTATCATACTTCAGCTCCTTATATTAGTGACTAAAAATTACCAATTTGCTCTATTTTATCTTCTCAAAGGCTGAAGAAGGAAATAACATTTTAATGAATCATGAAAGAGCCTCAGAATTGGAAACTCAAATGCATATTTAAAAATAGTAAGCATTATTTCATCTATATTTGCTTCTGTAAAACAGTGTGAATAAAAATTGAAGCTTCTCTGCATTTACAGGATCAGTCCTTGAAATTCCTTCCACAATCCAAATTGACAGCATTTAGAACAATTGTTTTTCATTATGGGTACTTTAGTTCCCCTGCTTCTAAACCAAATCATTTTTGTTTATATACAAAGTGTCAACAGATACTGTACATATTGAACTCATAAAAGTCTGGTGTAACACACAGCTAAATAAAGAGAAGAAAAGAACTGAGGAATAACCAAAATGCTAGTCAAAACTATTGAATTGTACATTTAAGGGTCCCACTGCAAAGAAAAACCTTTCTGTTTACTCTCTCAAAGTAGTGACAGTTAACATGAATGCATTAAAAAAAGATAAATGATAACACTTCCAAATTCTGCTAATCCTCATTTTTACTTTTTGTCTGTGACTAGAAGATATTTTGTCATGAAGGCTCCAAGATTTCAACAGTTTACATTTAAAGAAACTCCTTTTGCCTTCTGATCTCTTAGAATATGCAGTAGCTACCATAACTTCTGGAGTTTGTGCTACGGAAGTAAATTTTTTTTCTTTTCTTTTCTTTTTCTTCTTTTTTTTTTTTTTTTTTTTCTGTTTTAATCTTCAGGAAAAATATAGGGTTTGTTTTTCATAAATTCTTTGAAAAGAAATCCCTTTGATTTTAATATTTTTGGAGTACTATTGATGTAAGATCAAACCTTCTTTAAATGGTTAGGGATAAAATACTGAAGTAATACAATACAGCAGTTTTGGGACAAGAACTGCATAAATCAGCTAAAGGCCCTTTAAAGCACATAACGGGCTGGCAAAAGCAGACCCATTTCAAAACTGTCATAACACCAGCTTGTTTTTCAATTCTATAACTCAGAATGTCTGGATTTCAATAACTTCTTTTTTTTTTCTTTTTTTTTTTTTTCTTCAGGGTACAACACAAATATTGTAGCGAAAACCAATACACATTCTGTGTGAGTATAGCTATTACATACAGACCAGATCATCCTTGTCTCTTTTCCATAGGCAGTATGCATGTACACCCATTTAATATTTATTTCCCTGGTCATCAAAATATACAAAGTAGCCACAAAACATAAAAGAGACAGACTCTGTCTCAGGTTGTTAATATCTATGGTCTGATCCTGCTATGAGTTTCAGAGAAAGGGGCTCCTGTGGAGCCCCATTGGTTCCTGCCTGTCTGGGCAGAGCTCATGACAGGGTCACAGATTAAATTACTACTGTAAAAGCTGGTATTAAATGCCCTCTCACAAACACCTTGAGTTGCATTTAAAAGTGTACCTTTAAACATGGAGTGAGCTTCATGAATGTGCATAACGATTTATAGTTGCATTCTGCTGTCTATCCTATTGTATTTCCTCTCTACTAGCAGACTTAGTCCACATGGCTGGGACATGGGGACATGCTTTTTAAATTAAGCAGAATGTTAAATAAACTCATGCAGATGATATAATTTGTGAAAGTGTACTTTATTGATTACAGAGGGGTTTTTTCAAATGATGGTTGCTTTTGGATCCATTATGACAACCAGCCGAAACAAGACCAAACTTTTCCATAGGGTAATCAGGGAGAATTAGAGTTGGAACAGACATAAGCACTAATATTATGGACTCATGGAAATAAAATTTATTAGTTGGAATTCCTCAATAATATGGTGGCCCATACAGTCTTAAACAAATCTGGATAATGTTAATATATATTCTATGACACACTGGTCTCCCAAGGTACAGTAGTGGGTAAGCAAGAAGAAGAATGCTATGGCCAAAGATTAAAAAATATTTAAAAATCAGAAACATTTAATAATAAAACACATTTTAAATTAATTAATGTAATTTAAAAATATATTTTAGTTTTGAATAGTTAACAGATTATTATAGGCATCATATAAAAATATTCTGTCAACATTACTTTGCATTAAAAAAAAATTAAACCCAGAAGAAACACTCAAACCCCTGTAACAATTTAAAGCCTCTTTTGCAAGGATTTCAGTGAATGAAATTATTAGCAAGAAGTGATAGACAAATAGGAAATGTTAAATTCAGATCAGAATATCAATGTTGGATACCTGACTTTACGTGTGTTAACCTACACAAGGGAAAAAGCACTAAGCATGAGCTGTTTACAAAATTAATTTTATGAAAAATTATATTCTTCAGGAATCTAGAATAAAATTATTTTTGGACACTACTCAGCATAATTTTTTGAATAATATATAAATATCAAGATAATTGTGAATTTGTCATGGAAAATCCAGAAAAAGGGAGAGGGTATTTGTCAGCTAAATTATTAATTACAAATTATTTACTTGGGTCCATTTATTATGTAATTAGTCATTTAATCAGCAAGTTTAGCACCTGTAGGATCCCCTCCAGGAGCAGAAGTGGCAGATGGAAGCCGAAGCAGCAGGACTGGGAGAAGGAAACAGTTCCTGCATTGTGCTATGGCACAGAACCTCTGAACTCACATCTGAATGCAGGGACCTGCTGAAGGTCCCCCTCCAGCCAGGCTAGCTCCACAGCAGTACCTCCTCATCTCCTTAAAGATACATATTCACTAGATGGGGTACTGGCCAGTGGTCATTGCATGCTGCTGGCTGGAGGTACTGGCAGGACTTACCGAGTCCGGCAAAGGATGAATAGAAGATATGAGAATTAATTGGCTCATTCCCAAGTGAAAACAAAACAAAACAATAGAAAACAAAAAAACCAAAACCCCCCAATTCTGAAGAACTGAGATTTTTTAATTAGCATGCTACTAAAATGTCAAAACTTGCATGCTTCCCTCTCCTGCTGATGATACCAGTCACAACTGACTGACTACTTTTTTTTGTTTTGCTTTGTTTTGAGTACTGACATGGTAAATACCTTTATCTTACAAAAATCCATTTATCTATGTTCTATGTATATATAAAATATTTTTCTGCTATTGCAGAAAAAATACAGTTATTGCAATGGGAATTGTACTGATATTACAGTAAAGCTGGCTTAAGGTGATTACTTATCATATTTTCAGTGAAGAGAAATCTGTTCTGCAGGTTCTAATTATTCTGGTAAAAATTGTCCCTGACACAGTGCCCAGGAAACCAGTTAAGTTACACCAGAGATTAATTTTTCTCATTATAATTTTTTAATTCTAAAAATAAGCACAATAAAGTTTATTTAAATTTTACAGTAGTTCCTCTTTAAAAGGTCAGTTTAATATTTAATTTGAAATCTGGTAAAATGTGTGTGTGTGGGGGGGGGATGGTCGACAAAGTAATGTTTAAACAATCAGACGTGACAGATGCTGACAGATACTGCATGCAGATTGATTTTGAGTCACAAGGCTCAAGGTTGTGCATCTATAACCACCCAGAAGACTTTCTCCTCCACTTGATGCACAAATTTAAGTTCCATTAAAGCTAATGTAAGATACAGATGCTTACTAGAAGGAGAACAGACCAATCTTCCAAAACACTGCATAATGAGTAGTGATGTGATTCATAACCATTGTTCCTAACCTTGGTCAATTATTTTTCAGGGATTAAATAAAACATTCATGCAACAGTAAACCTGTTACTTTATCATATAATAAAAAATCTCTTGGGGTTATAATACTGGAACGAGTCAAAAAATGACGAAAGGATTGTTCCTCTAGCCCCTCCCCTCCAGATGTCAACAGAGGTATTACTTTTTCAATACAGAGATTTAAATGTTTTTCAGATGTTTGTGTCATTCAGGTGCATCGAGAGAACCCCAATTGATGGGACTCACCATGCTACATTTTTTTCACTCCTCAGGGATACCCATTTGCATGGAGAGCAACTGTTGGAGACCTGGTTGCTACTCTGTGAAAAATGCGATTATTACTTCCTGCCTGCCTGCCTGCCTACCTCTCTTCCCACCTGCTTCCCTGCCACCTGCCTTCCTTTTACTTCCTCCCTTTTCCTTTCTTTCCTGCCTTCCTTACTCAGTACACAGCCTCACAGCCTAGACCAAACACACATCATTTAGATGGCTCTTCAGATCCCTACAGTATAAAGACCTGAGAACTACTGACTGGGAATGGGCATGTGTGGAGGGAGTCACCAATTGAGAGGGACTAGGAAAAGCACATTACCTAATCTAACTGCAAGTCTGAAAGAAAATTCATGTTTTTTCCTAGGACACTGAGATATTTTTATTTATTTTTAGTTTTCCTCTGGTTGTAAACTAAACCTTGTATTAGAGACAAGTGAGTCTTGAAATCACTTCTTGATTCTAGTCAGGGGAAAATGGGCTTGGGTGAGATGTGTGATAGATTTACAGAAATCACAGTAAATTTTTTTTGTAGAAATATTGATGAGATTTTGGCTTTGCCTGTAATAGTGTTGGTTACTGACTCTATGGCTGTAAATGATCCTAGCTTACAGTTACTACAAATCTTGATAGATATTAGGTAGGGCCAGCAACATGATTGTTTGTGAATTCCAGTCTCATTTTATTGTAAAAACCCCCACATACACAACACTCAGTAGGTGAGCTCTCTGGGTCTCTCCATCTTCTTCTTCATGCCAAGGTGGAGTTTGACTGCCTGTCCCTTTTGACTCAGCTTGTCAGCTTATATCAAAAAGTCTATCTCAGAAAAGGGGAAAAAAGCTAGAAACTTACTTTTTTTTTTTTTTTTTTTTCCTTTTTTTTTTCACTCCATAAAAACAGAGTTTCTCTTTCCATTTCTGGAGGACTCTGTCAACTTAGGCTTTAAGGAGTTCAAAGATCAACCCTTCCTCTAATCATAGAAAACACATCAGAATAATCAGCATGCTGGGAAAGGAAGGGCAGAAAAATTATGGGACAATTTAATGGTGATTTATTGAAAATTGGTAACTGGCAGCAGCACTTTATGGAGGAATCTCTGGATCAGCTCTACGTTTTATGCCTACTGTGGTTATGAGAGAGGAAAATAAATGGAACTTGATCCCTAACTGAAATGGAACCCTCTTCTTACTGCCTTTGAGACACTGGCATTTCCCACAACATAACCTGCTATTTTCTTAAAACATACCCCCAATTTTTTAGGGGGTGCATTGTATTTGGAGGAAATCAGGACAGAAAACAGGGTTTATAATAACCACTGTTTTGTATCTTCAACTTGTGTGCCTGTTTAGTGTTTGTGATTGAGGTGTCCTGGTCTGTGACAAATGGTCAGGAAGACATTGTGCAGTCATCTCTTGCATAGCTCAGGCAACGCACCTCAATATTGACCTGCCTCGACTCCACTATTTTACTACCAAAACTCCTTAAAGCAGAAACTGCCAATCACATAAAGTGGTGCCATTGTTTCGTGATATGCTTAGGATGAAACCATCAAACTCATTTTCACTTGTGACCCAACTTAGTGATCTCTAGTAATGAAGGAAGAATACCTACAGCTCCTAATAAAAATATAGTCAGAGTAAGAAAGTCTTACAGTTAAAGAACACCTGAGAATTAGTGCTATTAATTCCTGTCTAAAATGGTCTATTCAATGTAAAATACATATTAGCAACACTACTGAAGACCTGAGCATATTGATAATGATGAGTAGAGCCAGAAGCAATGAGAAAAGGAAGTATAATGAAGACATTACAATCAGAAAGGGTATTAAGGGAAATCTTGCTTAATGAGGCTATTGGTAGCAAACTACATTATTCATAGGGACTTCTGATTAGAGACAAATGTCAAATGTAACATACATTTCTGGGTGGCAAGTCCTAATTTGCATTTGAAATAAACACTGTTTGTTCCAGTCTTTAGTGTAGCAAACTGCACTTTTAGTTTTGAGTAAGTTTTGCCACATTCACACAACACCTTTAACTCAATAATGCAATAGATGAAATAAGGCTACTGAACATAAACATTAATTTAGACTTAGAATCCCATGCATTTAGTGCTCATCAATATTTCTAAGAATAGGATGGGCAAGGGCAATGCAAGACAGTATGGATTTCTCCATTCTCAAATTTTCTTCCTAACTTTCCTCTGTCTGTATTACAACCTTAAGTGCCTTCAACCATAGAAGCAATGGCTCTACCACTTGAGGGCAGTGGATGGCTTTCTGTGCTGAATTTGAATAGGCATTTCTCTTTTATTTCACTGCATATATATGTTGCTTTCTATTCTGGGCACCAGTTCTCTGTTTTCCTCTGGTCTTTCCTAAATCCTCCACTCTTTTGTGTTTTTTTTCACTTCTTCAGTAATTCAGTTTACCCACTTCACACAATGGGACATTTCCCTTCATTTAAGATATGCCTTTCAAGGTGTTCTTCTCAATCTCAATGTACCAACAAAGAAAAAAACAACAGAGAGTTAAGTCAGATTGGGCTTCAGGGGCTTGTTTAATAAAGCAAGTTGTATAAAGCTACATTTTAGCAGCTTGTGATATAACTTCACAGAGATAACTTTGATGTTCTCCATAAGTATGCTGGCAGAAATCTGTGCAATTTGTAGAAAATTATTCTTGGAACACCTCAGTGTATCTGGTAAACAGAATCAACATAAACCTTTCAATTTGCTATGAATTCTTAAAGCATGTCATTCGCACAATCCTAATTTGATTTGAATAAGAGATATATGAATAAGAGTTACATTAATTAGTGCTGTAGTTTTAATTAGGCAGAGCATGTGATGGCATTTATTCAAATTCTGAGGAACTACGTGTCCTAAATGTTTGGTAATGCTTTGTCAAAAGTGACATGATCACTGTTATTGGCCTTAGTACTCATTGTTGGAATGTGAATCATACTGAACAGTTTGGTATTCACGTGGGTCTAAAATGTAAAACTACAGAAATCCTGTCATTATTTTCCAAAGCATTAGTTAGTGCTACTATACAAATATGAACAGATAAATTACATAAGGAAACAGAAAGAGTAATTAATTTTAAATACCTAATCAAAGAAATTTAAATTTTGATCCCTAAGAGTTGCTGCACGTATGTGAAGAAAATATCAAACATCTGTATTTATAAGCTCCATTTACAGTTTGTGCTGTAAGCGCAAACTCTGTTAAATGAGTCTTTACCACAAGTTGCCCTGAAAGTCAGCTTGCGGGACCCCAGGTCCCATGGTACATTATGGCAATGGACCTCTCTGGGCAGCCAGTTTTCAGCTTTGTGCTTCTGACCTTGTTTCCTGCCTTTAAATGAATCTCTTCCCAGAGGGTTGCCAAAAGGCCTAGACTTGTTTTGATGACAGCTAGCAGCAGAGAAGAGATTCAGATATAAGTTTGATTCTTGCAACTGGTCAGCATTGCACCTGGGTGAAGGACAAAGGTTTATTCCCTGCCTGTGTTCTCCTTCCCTTACAGCATGGGGACTTGGGTGAACCAAGAAATGGCTCCAGCAGGAGGGAGTCAACATTTCCCCTTCACAAAAAGGAGCTGGACCCTCATCCCTGTAGTTTATACCTAAAATGAAGATTTTCAAAACGATCTAATGACTTCAAGGCCTTTGTTTTCTTGAAGCCCTCGTTAAAAAATGATAAGTGATATTTATGTTCAGGGATGGAAGTTCAGTTTGGCAGGCATACCTCTAACATTTTTCATCATGGAAATGAGACATACAAAATAACTGGCATCTTTTGAAACTTTGTTGCACATAGGAATTTACTTGCGAATTTAAGAACTTTGAAATTTCATTAAAAGAATTTTTGCAATATGTTTTAAAGACGGAAAAAAACCACAGATTTTTTTAAAAAAGTTCAAATGAAGAATCATCCTTAAATGACTTTTTTATTCTTATAGCAATGTTTAATATCTGCAAATGAAGAATTATCCCTTATTTGACGTTTCTAAGATCATGATTAAGAGTAAAATCATTGAAGGCAGGGATATCTTAAAATGATGTTTTTACAATCACATATTTCTGAGAAAAATGTCCGATTAACTACTTTGTGCATTGCTGTTTTTAAGGGTATAACTATGAATTTAAGTGTTAGATTACATCAGAATCGGTGTTTTTCAGATCACTGAACTAGTAAAGAAATAATTTTAATAAAATCCTCCTGTAATGCTTTTATGATCACGCCAACGTTTAATAAGTGTAAGTAAGGAATTTTTCTTCATCTGATGTCTGTAACCATCTAGTCATTTATGAAAATATTTTGAGCACTGGATTGTGTTGAAACATATGTATCAATTAATATATACCTCTACATACATAAATTAAATCAAACAAACAGCTGTCCAACTGACAGGCATTTTTATCTGGTCAGACTTCAAGCTTTCTGCAGAGGAAGCCTTTTTCCCCCAGTTCAAACATTGTTACATCATTTGTGAAACTGTCACCTCACAGCTAGTAAGCCTTTACTGCTGGTGCCTGTGCTCAGCTTAGTGCTGAGTCTACACAGGTTTTATAGGACTGCGGTGTGCCTGCCTCCTTTCCAGCTCACCTCACCTGGCTGCATGTCCAACCTGCTCTTTTCCACCTAGGGCACGTGCACGATAGAGTCCTTCCTCACCCTGTGAAAGAGCTGTAATGCAGCACCCCTCAAACTGAACACCGTTGGACCTATTGCAGATATGAAACAGCGTGGCAGGGTGGGGGAACAGAGAAGGGAAATACTCTCCAGAACCTCTAGTTAAATATTATGTCATAATGGATACATCCAAAGCTTCAGATTGAAAAGAGGGCACAGTTTCTCTTTGAGTTTCAGCATTTCTGAGTGGTCGACATCACAGTATCATTGGGTCCTTAAGCATCATTTGTCGCAATACTTGTGTTTGTGTACTAGTAAGTGTATGTGCAGATACATATGGATATACATGAGTACAAGGTACCTAATTTGGAATGTTTCATATTTTCATGCTTTTCTTTGTATCATTCAAACAATTGGTTTTCTTTCTCAAAAAGAGTGGAAATGAGCCAGCTAGTTTTGGTTGTTTGAGGGGTTTTTTTTGACCCAAAGTTCTTCTGCTTCAGTTTCTGCACATTTCAGATAAATCTTTTTATTTGGAGAATGACCACAATACCCTCTGGATACTTTAAGATGTTGTGCAAGCTTTCTCAGTATGAATCACTGAACAATATTCGGTTTTGCTCTTCCAATTTTTCCAAAATTTTTCTTGCATAGAAGTTATTTACTTCCCCGACTGCCCTCCCCCCCCCCCGCCCCCCCCCAGTGGTCTGTTTAGGCATTGACCTTACTTTGGCTCTTTTTTTTTTCATTCAGCCTCACAGATTCTGTCATGTGTTGCCCTTTATAAATTAATAAAGTAATAAAATGAATAAAGCTTGATGTAACATTTCTTAGTGATTGCTGTAATGTTAAAAACATCAAATGAAGCATTAACTTAATTTGATGTTTTTATAGCTAGATATACTGAAAAAACATCAAATAAGGATACCCTGAATTTCACTTTTTCACTTGGGACAAGAATGTTTTATGTATACTGTCTGTCAAAAGACTGCAATGGAAACTTTATAATACATACTCTTTATCCATATATAATTTTCCTTTCTCTTTGGCCTTCTATCAATTTTTACTTTGTTTTATCTTCTGTATACTTTTTTCTTTGCTTTGCAACCCAGTCAGTCTTCATTCCTTCATTGTTAACAATCAAAAGCATTTTGGTGAGCCTGTGTGTTCTTCGTAGTTCTTTAACATTTTTGGAGCTCTTGGAAGACTGGATCTTTCCAGAAGAACAAAACCCTGGTATTTTAGCCCATCTCTTTTCCCACACTTTTATACTAGTAAACAAAATAGCAGACCCCACTTCCCAGCCTGGGATCCCCCAAAGTATCAAACTATTCAACTATAGTTGAAACTATATCAATGTATTTCCTGGCATGGTTTTGGTCCAGGCCACTGAGAGCTCTATGACAATGCTTCAGCATGGTTCAGTTGATTTAATGGACTAGAAACTTTTTCCAGTAGGAAGATTCTAATTTTTGTGGGAATAGGAGAATTTAAGTCTATGGATAGATTTTTCATAGAAGTTCTCCTCAGGACTTCTGAAAAATCTTTGCAATTTTAGTTATTAATATGGAAATAGTCAATAGATTTTCTACAGACATAACAGCAATTATTTGTATTCAAGGAACCATTAGTTAAAATTCTTTGACACAAAATTCTGCCCTGTGCCGAGGCATTTTCAAAGCTTCCAGTAGCTTTCAGGATAAATAAATCCACATCTACTAAAATAAGTCAAACCACCTTTGAAGCATCTCAAACAACCACAATAACAAATTATTCAAATACTTTAAAATATCCATAATATAAAAAATATATAAAATGTTTGTTTGTTTTTTTTTTTTTAAACAGGGATAAATGATAGAGGTTAAGCTATTTTTTAAGATAAAGAACAATAGCTTTTGCTACCTTTTCTCATAAATTTCCTAGTTCTCCTAATAAAAAGCTAGAAGAATCAGATTAATCACTTGTGCCAACTTCCAAATTTATATGCGAAGCAGTTCTTGCCAGTGAATAATTCTCCATTGCCATCTCAGACTCCACAGGGGGTTAGATGACTGCCTTACTTATCTTTAAAGGTAGCTCTCTTTGGCATAAAAATTATATTGCAATCACTAAGGGTTGTGACTTACGTATCTGTCATATTTAGCAGCAAAACCTTATAGGATATTCAAATAGCTCCTCATCTTATCAGATGTTCAAATTACATGCCTGTTTTGGTTCAACTTAAAATGGTGGTGAGCAACAGTTTTTGAGAAGCGGGCATGCTGCCTACTCATATTTTGTTAAATGCAAGAGAGTGAGTGAGGGAGCTCAAGTGCTAGACCAGTGATTCCAGTACTGCTCAGTTCTTAATATTGCTCCCTGGAAGAGTTTTCACACATACAAAATTGCAGTCTCTGAATTAATTCCAGGGCACGGTTTGTGTGGATAATATGCACCAAAGACCATTCCCAATAAACAGTATGGACAAGGCTGTGCCAGTTATGCTTCATTCACCCCATGTGTTTCTCCAACACTATCCAGAAGGTTCTGAACCCTTTAAAACTCCTGCATGCTTCCATATCAGTAACAAAGCATATATGATTGTTTTCTTCATGTCCAAATCACCACTCAGATGGCTACAAACACAGTTCTCATAATTTCAGAAATATTTGGAATATACACTTATATACGTGCACATAAACATGGACAATCCCCACAATGAAGGAAAAATTAGTTTGATTGTATGACTACAAGACCACAACAGGAAGCCCAGAGAAAGACCTGCAGTCACATACTTTCCTGTGAACCCATCCAGATTACTGCATTAATCTCTTGGACAGAGACCAATATCTGTCCTTCTTACATTTTGATGCATAAACATAACCATGTCTCTCTCATCACTTTTGCTAAAAAGTAATAGCCTCCAGAAGGATAGGAGCAAGAATAGCTAGCTCTCATAATGTCTTAAATCCCTCCAATGTATTTCACATTTTACAGGTGTCAGATCCTTCAGCTAAATGTAAGTTTCTCGAATGTGGCTGAAGTTACTTTTTTGGAAACGTGTACACAAAGAAGATAAGATATTAACCAGAAAGCAATGGGAGGTTAAGCTTTTCTAGTTCATAATTTTTAAGCTCTTTGTGAGATCAGATATGGATGAAACATCCAAGGAGATATGAACAAGGCCAAAAAAAAGTTTCAGGGAAGCCAGAGGTTTCACTACCTGTGAAAACGTATGTCTGTATTTTCACAAAAACTTATTTGACTGTGAGTAAAAATGGATTCAGATTGGCCTTATGGACATTCAGTAACAATAATTTCACACAACTGATGGCACACATCTGAATTTTCCTCCGTAGAACGAAAAACACCACAGAGCGTAACACAATTTGAAGGCTCAAAAGAATCTGAAAACTGGAGAGTTTAAGGTCACGGACAGTTCATTATAACTGCAGTCATTACTCTTTTTTCTCTCTCTTTTTCAGCTTCTCACTTCTAATCCTTTTGTTGGCCTTCCTTCCCTTTACTGTGTGCTTTCTATGAGTACTCATTACTGCTGTTTAATGTGTTAAAAAATATTAATAGGTATCTCAATGGTAAACTACAGGGCAGGATATAGCACAGACAAGTAAGATTTACGCACCTCATTTTAAGAAAAATATAATGGAAAAGTGTAATAAAATTAATGAGTAGTGGTTGGTTTTTCTACCAGTGTGTAGCTGAGTAATCATACCGCCCACGGGATTGAAAAGGTAGCTTGATTGTGAAATAATGCCTTCAGCCTTTGACTTTCTATTGCAATATATAATAATGTGTCCTTAGAGCACAGTATGCAGTGTCCGTTTCCTCAGAGCGTCTGGTACTCATTTTGTGCTAATCAGTACAGAGTAAGGATCTTTTTGGTCTAGAGGGAGTATGATGAGATGGGGAGCATCTGTGTCAGGTACTGGGGAGAAGTGAAGGCAAGTTTCCCTTTGGAGGACACAATGTGATGAACAGAGTAGGGAATTAGTAAAGACAAAAGAGATGTGTGTGTTTGCACAACAGTTATATCTTAGATGAAGTGGAATCCACCTAAAATAGTGTCTGTCTATGAAACATGGAAGAAAACAAGGAAGGTTGGGACTGCATATGCTGGTGACAATATGGCATGGATCAACCAACTTTTCAGGTAGAAGGCAGTAAGATTTGTGGGCAAAGAGTAGGAGTCTAAGGAAGATGCCTCCTAGCTCTGGTCTTGATTACATATGAATTGTATATTATGGTTTTGCATGTTTTTTTTCCCCATGGGACCTCTTTTGTGTTGACTGTTTATTTTCATAAGCAATCCATACCGGTTGCAGGTCATCTGGAAACTTCTAGAACAATGGCAGAATGTCTAATGGGAACTATGGAACAACAGCAAATGAGGAAGTTTTTCTCAAATATGAAATACTGCCTGTCTTCCTGGAACTTGGCGTCACTCTGCTTCAAAATATGATGGTTTAATACTGCAAAATATTTCTAGCTTCCTGGAATGCTACCACACATACAAATAAATGCCACTTGTGATTGTTTCCATTATTTCTTGCTCTGGGCAGAGATATTCTCATCAACTGCCTGATGATTGCTCCATGATGATTCCCATCCTATCCATTTGCTTTGGTGAGTAACATACTTAGCTTTTCAGGATCAAGAGGATCCTGGGGCACTCAGAAGGCAAGTAAAAAGTTTCCAAGATGTCCTAGAAAAGGATGTCTTCTGAATATAGTCTTTAAGAGGGGTGTATTTTTTCACCTGTCACAGCTCTCAGAAAACAATGGGGATGTCAGAGCACAAGGAGACTGGGGGGATATGATAGGAATCTCTACTCTCAGGAAACGAAGTACTGAACTGTTTATTCCCAAGATAAAATAAGTGACACAGAAGGGCTATGCAGATTAACATGTGTCCTAAAACTTCAGTCCTCACAGCTTTGGGATGATCTACTTCTCTTCATGCTTATAGGATTCTAAAAACAATATCTTGCTTTCTTCCAGCAAAAGTAGAAGACCTGTACATTTTATAAACTCTGTGGTCAGTGTTACTCATTTTTCTGTTATCTGTGTAGTTTCCTAATGTCTTTACTCACTGCAGGTAATTTTAAGTTTCTTTTACACACTGTGGATGTCCAAAATGAAAAGGTCTTCACTTCCATAGCACCTTATTCAGATGCAAATTTTGCAAGTCCTTCTTTAGGTATACTTTTTTTCCTCAAAAATAATATTGTAAAATGGGAAAAAGACAGTACATTTCCACTTTTATGTTGATTACATTTGTTATATTTGATGCTGTTTGTAAAAATGGATGCTCTGCCTATTTTACTCTGGACTTTATAGTATTTGCCCATCAATGGATCTTCTCAGAAACTGAGGATGTCACCCTTTCCAGTGATGTGAAGTCCCTTAAAGAAGTCTCAATCTGAGACAAATTTTTTTCTTTCTTTTTTTTTTTTTTTTTTGGTGGTGAGAATAATTCTTTAAAGAAAATCTAAAGTTGCACCCCTCATTACAAATAAAAGTACATTAAACATAAACTCTAACATTTAAAACAGCAAGATTGCACTTACATTGTATAATCGCTACACAAAGGGCCAATAATCACTTTGTTCAAAAGAGATAATGCAGCATATTATAAGTAGTAGTTTAAGCAATTATCTGGTAGAACAGTTAATCATCACCCTCAGTTCACAGCCTTTTGTTTCTCAGGAATACACATGTCAGATTGTAATTAAATGCATTCACACTATTCAGTGCTGTGCAGGCTGCCTGGATGAACAGTGGAATCAAGCTGGAAAACACAATACAGACAAGTTTAGACACAGCTTTTATGGCTGTGTCTGCCTGGCATGGGGTCCTTGCTGACAAATTTGTTATGTAAGGGTGAAACCACATGGCAGTAAATTATTTATTAAAGAACATAATTTATGGCAAAAACGATGGCTATAGAAAATTTATTTTCACAGTCTTTTTATACTTTCAGAGCATTTCGTTACAGCACGGATTATCTGTCTGGAGTAAATATTCTTACTCTGAAATTAAAAGTGACCTGTTTTTAGAAATGCAGTGATTAGTTCAAAATTGGTCTTTCAAAAGAATTGCAACTTCAAGCAACACACACCCCTACCAAGAAAAAAAAACAAACAACAAAAACAAAAACAAAAACACAACCCTGCAACAAAAAAAAAACGAGTAAAGGAAGACATTTTTCCAATGTACATCTGCAGGTGCAGTTGCAGCATTTAGAGTAGTCTGTGACTGATTGAGAGAAGGGCAACTGGAATGTGAAATGATCTGAGTTGTACACAGTGATCTGTGAGAGACAAGAAGTGGGGGAAAGGCAGCTTTCTTGTTTTGCCATGTGGTTATTCCATGGCTTTCCTAAGACACAATTCCAACCTTTAATGAAGACAGCTGAGACATCTGTAACACAGCATAGTCCTCACCATTGGATGATTGTAATTATCGTTTTGAGAGATGGTGACAACTGCTCCCCACAGCCAGACAGAAGTGTTCTAGCCTTGCTGTGAGACAGCTGTGTTGTAGCTGTGCACTCTGTGCTAAGATAAAGAACTTTGCAATTTTCCAGGCTGCATGTACAATGCTGTCTTAGAGAGATGAGTCCCAAGCTTGAGCTTTTGTGTAGTCCACACTTTACACTTGAGAGCCAAACTATATTAAATCTGATAACTGTAAAAGATCTGTGTACAGTAGAAGACCTCTAGCTAACCATAGAGACACCAAAGTAGCTTCTCATCTATTTCAAGTGGGGGAAAAACAAAACAAAACCCTACTTGTACAGCTTTAGGTGAGAGTATTGTATATTTCAATGTAATGCATAAATTGAATTTACCAGACTAGGGCTGATCCTATTAAGTCTATATTTCCTGTTACATTTCACACAGTGTTTGCTAAACTTTCTAATCCAGCTATTAATGTAGTTATAACAAATTTAGTATTATCTTCTAATAAAATAAAAACATAAATGCAGAAGTACGGGTGGAAAAAAAGACCTAAACTCTTCCTAGATCCCTATATTCAATTAAAATATTTAAATATCTGATATTTTTTTTTTCTGTTTTTGCAGTGAATTCAGGCATACACAATTTGAAAAAACATCTGAACCAGGTTTTTCTGTTTCATAAAACTCTTCCTTGAAGAGTTTTTTGTACATATCTTCCATAACAGAGGTCTGTTTCTTTCCTTTTTTCCTAAATGCACAAACAGATCAGGAGCTCAAAGTTCTCTTCATAGTGCTGTAAAGAGTGTGTATTCCAAATAAATCAATCAAAGTGATATGGGAGAGCATGCAACTGATATTCTTGGAAAAGAACTAGGAAATAAATATAAAAAGTTCTTCAGAAGTTCTGTAAATACAGTGGCATTTTGTTTATAATTCCCAGGACAGTGATGTCTTGCTGTTATGGCATTGAGTTTTCTACTACTAGTACCCAGATAATGTAGCTTACCATAGTACGGGCCAACTATAGCAGGATGCAGCAAATTCTGAAATACTAAATAAAAGTAAGACTGTTTGATGGCCTTCTTAAGGCTGTCCCATACTGATTATCAAATATTGATGATTACTCTTTTAAGGAACCAGGTTGAGACAGTCAAAGGTGTTTGGCACTTGGAAATGTCTGTATTTTCAGCATGTTTCTAAATATTCGTTCAAAATTATCTGCTCAAAAGTCAACATTCCAGCACAAAGAGGGTTTCAAGAGTACGTAGCCTAACTGTGCCTCATCTTCAACATAGCTCTGCAATGAATAGCCACATACATACCTGCTCAGTAACGTACTCTTTCCATAGTCTGTGGAAGCCTCACGATCAGTTGGGCAGGCCAACCAACCTAGAAAGTCCTTACAAGTGTGCAGTAAGGATTCAAGGTCTTGTAGGCATCCAATTCAACCATTTAATCTGTATTGCAGATGTTGAAGTGCAAAGCCAGATATTTGTTTGCATTTAGAAAAAGGTGCAAACTTCATGAAAGCCTCACCATTCCTTGGCACAAAATAGTGCTTAACGAAAAATTACTTTCCAGTATTTAAGTTAGGTTTTTTTGGGTTTTTTTGAGAACAAGACGGTCCGTTAATCAAATTATTTTTAATCTAACAATTGATCATTTCAGCAAATAGCCAAATTCGATTTTAGCAATTTGGAAAAAAGTCAAATCAAATGTAAATGAATAATTGACAATGAAATAAGGATGACAAGTTTCTTGGCAGACAAATGTGATGAAACTGCAGAGAAGCAGGGCCTGCAAATCTGCCTTCTTTTATAACATATTTCATGTTACACACATTGAACTTCTGTAGTCTATTTAAATATTAACCCTTCATATGTTTGCTAGCTCCCCAAGGGCCTGATCATCCTGTAGACTCATATGTTTTGCTTTCTCATTAAGCAACTTCTGTTTAACATCTTAGATATAGGCTAAGCTTGTCTCACTTCTCATTTCTGACTCCTGCTTATCTTGGAGTAAAGAAAGGGAACTTGAGGAGAAAGGAACATGGTGGCTAGTTCAATGTGCTGTGATGAATGTAATGCAACAGGATGAATTATGATAGAATCCTAAAAAAAAAGATGGTAACTAAAATAAAACCAGTAGGAAAACTTAGGCTCTCACTTCTTTGAAAAAATGGCCCTATTTAGAAGGGAAACTACCAAAGGATTAGGTGATCTTGTTTTAACAGCTAAGGGGCAAATGTGATGTTCCTACTGCATCAGTCACTGATTAGATACAGGCAGAGGGCTATCTTTGTATTTTTATATCCTATAAAAGGGAAGCTTATTCCGTCCTCCTATTTGCCAATCCCATGGCTACTAAAATCTGTAGAGGCTTCCCACTGAACAGAGTTGTATAAAAACTTTATAATTGTATTTTTATTGCATCCTTAATATAAAACATTAGGTGACCTGAAAATGTATGTGGTTTGTGTACATTTTCAAGAGAAAAGGTTGCAACTTGTATTTTCTGACAAATTTCTAACTCCACTCCCCAGAGGGCAGTGGAGTTAACCTTCTTCCCAGAAATAGAATCAGTTCAGTATAAACTCTTCTTCCGAGCTCAAGGGATTGATTATATAGGAATATAAACTTTCAATATAAACTTTCCTCCTGAAGAAAAGATCTTAACCATGGAAAGTGCTGAATGACTTGCTCTTCAAAGGATTGCATGCCCAAATTTGTCAACTTGCCTATTTATTCAAAAGAAGCACTAGTACAGCACTACTGCAATGCCTTTAGTCCTAAAAACAGTAGAATTGGCAAAGGCAGGCCAGAATCAATTTAAAATTTGTCACTTTGTCAGAACTGTTCCTCTGTTTAATATTGCTATTATTATTCAAATTATTTAGAGGAATTGTATCCCTTGGCCAGGTATACTTGTACAATATTCAGACTTTAGAATCATTCCCATGTGATCCTTTGGGAAGATCAATTCACAGTCTGTGTTTTAAATAAGCTTGAATTTAAAAAGTCATCCTGCCATCTGATAGCTTAAAACATTCTTCAGTACTCCTTATTGACACTATCTCAGATATTGCCATTGACAAAAAAGGCTGCACATTTTAGTGTTGTGGGGGAACACCCTTGTAAATCCACTGATCTTATAACCCAGGCCTCATCAGAGAACTCACACACTGGCAGACTCATTAAGCAAAACCAGGTTTTGCGCTACTGCACATGGTATGTAATGGAAGCACAATAAGCTGACAAAGGATTTTACTTCCTTCTTGATCTAACACGTGTCTTATTAAATATCTACTGCTTTTGTAAATAACTCGCAGTCATCCACTCTCTCCTAGCACAGGCATCCAACTTCTCCATTTGCATTAGTTGGAGTCACATGTACATGAGGGCAACTGTCGATCTGTGCAATATATGCTCTATAAAACTTTAAGATCAAAAGTTAGCCTTAATGAGGCAAACAAGCTATGTTTGCTTTTCTATTCTTATTAAAGGTAGCCCTTGTACAAATTGTTTTCTTCAATCATTTTAGAGAAGCTGCTTAAAATAAGTACCATGCTAATAAGGCAGCCCTAGGTGATTGGGACATCTTGACATTTTAAAATGTTGATTAAATTAGGAAGGGGGAGAAGGTGTTTTCAAAAGTATGAGCTCATGTTCATTACAGTAAAGATTATTAAGACATTGGGAACTCACTAAGGTAAAAATAATTGCCTTTGTACAGCAAATTTAATTTGTAATAAACAAGCTCTTGATCATTAATTGTCTCCACTGTACTTCATTCTCTACATTCTGCAAGTTGGATGCCTTCTGTAATAAAGCCCACTAGGAAAAGAAAGAATAAAATTATTTTTTTACCTGTACATTTCACCTTGCATTCAATAGATAAGTGGATAGTTACAGCAGGGGGAAAATAAAGCAGAAATACTGCGCAAAAAGCATCTTCGTAAAATGTTTTCTTCTAAGAAATAGCAGAAGACAGAGATGACATTGATGAGGGGAGGGTGGTATTGTTATTCTCACTGTTTTGATGTCATTACCATGTTATTTCTGTTTTTCTGACATAATCACTTGTTTTTTCTAATTGCACCAAACTCAATGGGATGATATTTGTGTCATTCATCAGCATTAATAAATAACTTATGTTTTAGTGTGCTATTCATACATGCCAAACATACATTCAGTTACAGCTTTTACATCTTATAGCATTCAATGTACACATTATCTTATTGCAGAAAATCTTTAGTTTAAAATGTGTTTATAAAATAGATATACTTAGATGTAAATAATTAAGTACACATGAAAATTGTGGCCGTTGCCATTCAGGGAATGAACCTCTTTTTATATGGAGACTACATTATTCTATTTTTATCAAGGTTTTAACACACTATTTTCAGACTGAAGCATCGCTTCTACTCACTTTCTGTGGATCCTCAACAGCAGTGGATCAGTGGGAAGTGGGGGGGTGGGCATATGTGTAAAATTGTGGGTTTTTTTCTACAAGCTTTTTTCATGTAAGACCTTTCTTGCTATTGTTATTCAAGCTATGTACTTTGGGATGCTGTACTGTCTACTGAGCACTGCGCCTGTTGGTCTACTTAGATATATGCATGAGCAAATGGTGCCCTGAATTAAAAGGTTTGCATTGTGCTCTAGAGTTGCTGGCATAAGGTATAAAACCAGACCCTCAAAGAGAGAGGAGTATTTTTCACACAAGCTTCTCTGTATATTTTCTAACTCTGCCTGCCAGACACATTAACTACCAGAAATAAAGTATAATGCACTGTATCACAGCTGTGTATGTCTGAGCATTTGTGTTTGTATATACATACACTTTTTTTGCTCTCCCTGTCTACATACTCTGCATAGTTCATACACCTGAGTGACTCTTTCTCTCTGTATATATGTATCTATCAAAAAACAGATATTCACATGCTTTAGTCCAGTCATTAAATTTTATATTTCAATGATATTATTTCATTGATGGCACCTCAACTAAAATTTTTTCTTTAAAAGATGTGAAAACAGAAGCTGCAGACTGAGCTACAGTGTAAAGAAATCTTCAGCAATGAGGCAGGAAATGCAGTTTGAGTTTACAGTGGTCTTTTTAGTAGATGTATACTAGCAATTAATTTGATCTTTAGTCTAAGAGGCATTTTATAATTAATTTCTCAGCATTTACCACATACAAGCCATCACTTTAGAGTGCTATGTCATTAACAAAATCCCATTTTTTCATAGAGAATAGGCATACTGATCTACATTTTCCCATGCCGCCTAGCCAGAATGGACTCGAGGGATATTATCTTATTCAGAAAGAACCTTTCAAGGTTGAATAAAAGAAATGGTGCAGGGTCCCTGGGAGAGGGAAGTGATCATCATTTTCACCTTCAACTCTTCTTTGATGTGGCAGAGTCAATTTTTAATCAGCAGCCATCAGACTGGGCTTCATTTCGCCTTACAAAGTCCTATTACTCTGCCACTTTCTGGAAGGAGGTGATAAGGACAATGCTCTTCTTTTTCTCTTCATAGAGCCCCGCATATGATGAGTCCCTTTGGAGAGGTTTGATAAAAAAAAAAATGAGTGAGTATGTAGGGATAAAGGTCACCTCTCTGCCAGAATTAACTCTTCAAGACAGCAAACTTTTGAATTCAGTGTATTTGTTTTTAGCAATTCTTCTATATATCTTCCATATGTAGTTTTTGTGGTCAGCAATAACCAGACGAGGGTTAGTCCCCATGAAGCTTTTGATCTAAATGCTACTTCAGGTTATTGGCCTGCCACAGAGGAAAAACATAAAATGAAAAAAAAAACCCCAAACCAAAACCAAACAAATAAACACAACACCCCCCAAACACATACCACAGACACTCAATTCCTTTCATTAACTCCAGTACTAAGTGGACATTTTGAAATTAGCAACACAAAGGACGTTACATAAATTAAAATACATTTGTTTTATCAAAGCATCTCAAAGTTATCCTTTATTGCAAGAATACACCACGGATCCTCCAGATAAATGACAGAAGAGATACTCCCTATAATCACTGAAACTGAAAAAAAAAAAAAAATTCCCCCCTCTGGAGGTGTTTTTTATGTTAAATAAACCTAAATTATTTTTTTAAACTATGCATTCATGCAGAAAAAACCTCTATAATCTCTTAGTATCATTTATTGTAGTCAGCAATCTTAATTGCCTCCCTGAAATGGATCAGAGTTCTGGGAATTACACACTAAAATGATGTTACCACTCTCCAGTCTTCACATTCCTTGATATAATCTCATTAAAAATATCAAGCCTCTAGGTGAGGGAATACATATGGATGCTAAATGCATTTTAAGCAGAAGCACCTAAACTGATGACCTAGTTATTACAGAACAAAGCAGCTGAAGATGAATTTTAATGCTGAAGTAAAACAGGGGTTTTTTTGGTTATTAGTATAATTATTAACATGTTTTTGGGCTGAATTTTCTTATTACCTCTGGAAAAAAAATTACAATTCCAAACCAATCAAAACAGCGAAATGATATTTTTGGAGTAACATAAACTCTTATTTTCCCATAGACCACACATGTTAAATAAAGGAAAAGAGAATCCAGTAGAACCCAACAGTTTCATTAACTATAATTATTATAAAAAGATGGGAAAAATGTATGCCAAGTTGCAATTTTTGTTTCAAAAATGTTAAATGTGTTAAAAAGAAGATCTCTAGAGAAAACAAGATGCATCTCCCAGCCAAATAAATGGCAAGGGAGGGGGAAGTTACGCTGAATTCCATATAAAAAATAGATTTTTGAGAATTTGATTTGCGTTTAAAAATTGCAAAGAATACTTCTGCAAGAACTAAGAGTATATAGCCTGATATATCTTATGTGCTCTGTGATCTGATGTACTGCAAAAAAAAAAAAAAAAAAAGGATTTTGTCTCTGGTGCAAGTTAACAGAGGCACTAAGGACTGGCCTTCAAAACAAGTAGTTAACAAAATCTGAAATATTTAAATATGTCAGTTATCACTGATATTGGTCTGGCCAGGTGTAACTGAGACCCATGGATTATGCCCAAGATGCATGGCAATAGAAATTATTTTGGTGAAAAGAACGACTGCTGCATGACATTATGCTTTTCAAGCAAATGGTCATAAGCACTTTCTCAGTGATTACAAAAGATTTAAAACCCCCCCCCCCAAATGGTAACCTGACTGGAAGTGAGGTAGTAGCATTTTTTGCATATGACAAACTCTGATTTCAGAGGTTTATAAACCGAATGCTGAGTTTTGTTTCTCAGAAAAAAACAAACAAACAAACAAAAAAACACCCACAAAAAAAAAACAAAGCTGAAAAGATTAATAAAAAACTTTTTTTTTTTAATGAAATCATTGGTTTGTAGTGAGAACTGGCCTGCTTGTGGGATTGGTGACACAAGATAGTGCATTTCATGTCATGGCTGCCAGTTCAGATCTGTCATGTGTACATGAGAATAATTACCCTCTGATGGTTGTTGAGTGACTTGTGTTACAAATAGCAGTATCGCACGGGGTGGTAGTGGGCACTCTAGTGGAAGTCTCGGTAGGGAAAACTAAGGATTACATGAGAAAGAAAACTGAATTTGCTTTTTCCTTTTGTAAACTATTCCCCTAAACTAGGCCTTTAGTTAGCAGAAGCTTCCAGTCTTAGAGCTTGGAGAGGATCCTTTTTTTTTTCTTTCATTTGGTTATAGTACCGTAACTGAATAAGGACAGAAGTCTTCTCTCACTTGAGGCCTTTTAATAGTCATTGACTTTATCTGAAAAAATGAAAGGTCAGACTTGACTTGTACATTTTGGTTTAATGGATCCATCCTCATTACTCTGCTGAGCTCTAGTAAGTTGTGTGAACATTTTGCTGCACTTTCACATGGGCAGATCTCTTCCTGTACTTGGATAGAGCAAGAGGAAGACAAAGAAGGACTCAGGCAGAACCACCTGAGAAGGATTAACTATGGAAATTACATCAATTGAGACAATAAATTCTCCTTAGCAGTTTGCAGTATGGGGATTTTTCGACCTTTAAGGTTTATTTTTGGTCCTATTTTTTAAGCTTTAGTTCGCAATTCCAAGGAGTACAAATATGGAGGATTGATAAAAAATCTTGATAAAGGTCACCAGACCTGCCAAAAGGCAGGCTTTTGATATAACATTCCTCATATATAATCTCATGATTTTGAGTTTCTATCATGGCATCTTGTTTCCTCTCAGAAGTACAGCTCAGTGGATCTGATGATCAGAGCAAGACACATATACTCAGTGGATGATACAGTGGTGATCAGAGCAAGCCATAGCTAATTTAGGCAGCTGCTTAAGTTTTGCAACCTCTAGAATTGCAGTATCTCAGGTCATTAAGATCACTTCTGCTCATGAGTCTCAGAGCATTGTATGGTGCAGACTGTCTGTAATGTGTTCCTTGCTCTGAAGCGCTGAAGAGACTTGTTGCCTACTGCTATGCCTGCAGAGAGGGGAACTGCCCATGTCAGATCTACAAACCCAACCTTCTAAAGGGCTCCTTATGATCTTGGAAGACATTGGCCTGATGTAGCAGACAGAGGTGACTGTGAGGGTCACTCCCAGCTACTCTTCAAATTCTAATTTTTTTCACTGCATGTAAATTATTTAATGTCCTACACAGACACAGCCCAAGGAGGTCAAAATCTAATTTAATTTTTAGTGCAAGTCTGCAGGCACAACGCAGTCTTTCTGCTGTTGATATGTGACTGGAAGAGTATTTCTCTGGCCTGCCACCGTGCCTGCCTCCCTTAATATCCCTCCGGCTCCCCACACAAAACTACCCATGGAACTACTCACACATTTTTCCCACCCATTTCAACCAAAATTCAGCTGGTTTAATAATCTAAATTATTTAGTTAATCTAGAACATTTTCATTTAAATGGATAAGTAAACTATTATAAGAACAGTGAACCTGGCAGAACAATTAGTGGTAAGATACAGTGGAGTCATAAATACTCAATAAGGTTATAAACTTTCTCAGCTGGCACAGATGCAACAGTAAGTGTCCATTTATCCACAACTAGAAAGACTTGAAGATCTTGTAGGAGAACATAAAAACAACTGAGGTACCTAATAATCTAAGGAGAAGAGAAAAACTTCTAAACTGTGTATAGAGGTGTCATTTAACGTAACATTGCAAGTACTAAGTATTAATGAAAGCATGAATGCTGCTTACACGAATATGCAATGAAGTGTCAGACATACCACTTTTAAACTGAAAGCCTTTACAAACAAAATTAATATGACATACAACATTTATGTTAAAATAATGTTGCTCAGATTGAAAGCATTTCCAGAACACGTTTTGCAAAAAAAAAATAGCTTGGTGTTGAAAGTAATCCATTAAGTGGTCGAAGACCTCAGATAGAATGTCACACAACTGTTTTAGGGAAAACCAGCTGAGTTCTGCATTTTTAAAATATTAGTGAATATTTCTCTTTCTGACTCCTCTCTAGTGAGACCCCACCCGGAGTACTGTAACCAGTTCTGGAGCCCCCAACATAGGAAGCATATGGAGCTCTTGGAGCATGTCCAGAGGAGGGCCAAGAAGATGATCAAAGGTCTGGAGCACCTCTCCTTTGAAGACAGGCTGAGAGAGTTGGGGTTGTTCCACCTGGAGAAGAGAAGACTCTGGGGAGACCTCATAGAGAATTTCCAGTACCTGAAGGGTAACAGGAAAACTGGGGAGGGACTTTTTACAAGAGCATTAAGCGATAGGACAAGTGGTGCTGGCTTTAAACTAGAAGAGAGTAGATTCATGTTAGACTTTAGGAATAAATTCTTTAGTGTGAGGGTGGTGAGACACTGGCCCAGGTTGCCCAGAGAATCACAGAATCATCATCAAGGTTGGAAAAGATCTTCAAGATCACCAAGTCCAACCATTTGCCCTACAACCCCTAACCACTAAGCCATCTCCCGAAACACCATGTCTACCCATTTTTTTAACACCTCCAGGGATGGTGCCTCCACCACTTCCCTGGGCAGCTTGTTCCAATGCCTCACAACTCTTTATGTGAAGTTGTGGATGCCCCCTCCTTGGAAGTGTTCAAGGGCATGTTGGATGGGGCTTTGAGCAACCTGATCTAGTGGGAGGTGTCTCTTCCCATGAAGGGGGGTTGGAACTATATGATCTTTAACGTCCCTTCCAACCCAAACAATTCTATAATTCTATGATATGATTCCATGTTCATAACTGCCGAAGCCAGATGAGACAAAGAATTCAACTGTAGTGGGGATCGCTCTGAGACAGACCTTTGATTTTTATCTGATTGTTAATTCCAACTTTCCCAGACACAAAAAGAGTATAAATTTGGTGCGCTCTTCTTTTTTTTCCCTATAAAGATAAAGGAAATGAAATTATGAATATATTGTTTATCATCAGTGAAGAGTAAATTAATTCCATATTTAGACAATTTCCCTGTCAGTACTTTTCCTGGCAATACTCCTAACTGGGTTTGAGATATGCCAGATCTTAATGATAACAGTTTCACAGTACAGGGCTATTTGCATTTCACTATTTTGAATACCTTGGACTAACCTCAGATTTACAGTATCTTCAGTTCCCGGTGAAAATACCTTCCAATATTGCAATAGAATGTGTCCCGTTAAAGCTGTTGTTTCTAATAATATGTAGTTTTTCTCATACATTACTTTTATTTTCTCCCGTTTTTCACATCTTGGCAAAGAGAATCTTCTGATATATTAAAGGTTTCTTTCTTCAAATTACTTTGTGAATTATAACTTGGTGAGATTCTGTTTATGTGCAGGTCACCTAATCAGAATCTTTTCTGACAGTCTTCTCTGAAGTGCCAAATTTAAATGGATTTCAGTGCATTCACTAGGTACTAATTCAATTAGAATGATGTTACATCTCCCATTTTCACAATTAAAACTTATTCATACATGAAAATGGTCTTAAAATTGAAAACTCATTATTAAATATTTGCAAATATTGAAACATTGCCTTATTGAAATCAGTGCCTCATAGTGGGCATTGATTCATTGATGAGCACTGGTAATTTTGCAATGACAGAACTTGTATGTCTCAAAGATTAGTCTTGAAGATACAGTAGGAAATCAGTCTGAATCACACAAGAACATTGTCAGTACTTTAATCATTCTGTAATTGTTAGAATTTTGTTATGCTGCTAGTGTTTGCTAATTGATTATTCACACCTGAAGGAATATTTTGTACCTACTCCTCTTCCACCCTGGAAGAAGTGTGGATTTTAGGTCAAGAGTTAGTTGGTTTTCTGTAGACTAAAAAAAATTTAGTACCTGATTTGCTTCCAACTCCTGAATACACATAAGTAATCAAAAGACACTGAACCATACCTTTCTGAAGATTTAGAAGGCTTTTCTTAAGTGCCTGGAAAGGGGCCAGGCAGTTGTGAGTATTCAGACAGGATGCTGCTCTTAGTAGATTACAAAGATAATAATTGGGCTGCCTTTTTATCATGTATGAACTGTGAAGTACGTCAGTCCTTATTTACATAAGGAGCTAACAATTATTTGAAAAGTGCTCTACAGAGTGAAAAATAATGGTTTTAGTTTATTGTTATGTAAAACATTTTAGGTTAAGATATCTTATTATAATGCAAATATATGTAATCGTTTCTTCCTATACAATAACTTTGTCAAGGCAAGTGATAGAGCCAAGTAAGTCTCTGTAATTTGGCTTTGATGAAGACAGCCAGTTAGTCAACTTCTGCCTCCAGAAAACAGTCAGAGCAAGTACAGAGATCAGGTAGAGAGTTCCTTCAGCTGTCTGGTGACCCCCATGCTACTGAGTAAGAGTCAACAGCTGCTTCAAGTACCACTTGTAAGGATGATGGACATTAAACCCCATTGGGAATGTAGCAGCTAAAAGGGCTAGTGGAGCAACAGACCTTTGACTCAGAAAACATTTTAAAAATCTCTAACTGTATTTAACTGGCTAAGTAGATGCACTGGTCATTTATGTAAAAATGTGGATCTTTATGGTGCACTTTGCACTAATTGTAACAACTTTTAATGAAAGATGATCCTATTAGTGTTAAGAGGAAGCAGATGCATGGTGTAGTTTGGGGAAGTAGTGTACAATAAATGCAATGGTGTGAGCAAATAGATTGCCATATAAGGTCCAAATAACTCTGTCCTCCAAAAATAGTTCTAAAAATGCCTATCTGTGTTGCTTGGGTGTTGACTGAAAAAACCTCAAGGTAGGATGTAATCAAGAATATTGCAGACCTCTGTATGAAAAAGAATGGCGTGATCTTTTATCAGTCCTGGCAGTGTTGGAGCAGCTCTAGAGTTATAAAAGCTAAAGCTTCACTTAGATTTAAATATGATCTGTAGTTAAATTACACTGTGAAAGATGGACAGTGAAACAAAAAGGTCAGTACTGAGGACTGTGTGTGGTTTTACTTTTATTTTTTATTAATCTGGCTAATATAGTGTTCCTTACGCTATGGTAAGTACGTTTGATCAGTGAGAGCATGTTTTAATGCCTTGAGGTGTAAAGGATATTTTTTAGACAGGCACAAGAGAACAAGGATGATAATTTGGACAAGATGTTTCTAAAGGACCAACTACCAGCAAAGTAATCAGCTGCTGGGCAGAGAAAACACTGGGGGAGGAATGACACAAAGTAAAGTGACAACATCAGCAGAAGACAGCAGAGCTGGAGGACATTCTGTATTACATCGTGACATCCTGCTAATGATGTGCAGACGAAGATATAATAATGCTACATTTTGATACAAGGCAAAATAATCACATAGCAGTTACTTGAATGCCTAACCAAATTATGGCTGATTACAGTAACTTATTAATATATCTGTACTAAAAAGTACTTAATTGGCATTTGATTGTCAATCTAAGGCCAAAACTCAGATTGTTACAAATAAACCTGAAGTAAATAAATGTAACAGAACGTTTATTAAAACCAGCCTCTATGATTTAATAAATTACTTACTTCATACTATGAACACAGAACACTAGAATATTTACAGAAATATAGAAAATATATTAAAAAATAATTAACTGAATATTCAATTGCATTGTATATACAACTGCATAGTTCAATAATAAAACACAAAATTGATTAGGACAAAAACAAAAGGAGTTTAGTCTTTGCTTTAAAACCGTATTAATTCAACCATCTTCATCAACAATTGTACTATATATGCATGATGTCTAATTTTTAATGAAAATGACATGATCTGCATGCATGGTCAACATAAAAGACAATTTAGTCCTTTATGTTTATAAGAACACAGAATCACTGGCTATGGGTGACAGTTAATTTCCTCTAGTCTCTCTGTGCCCTGCAGCTATTAATGCATGCTGATCTTCAAGTATTATTGGGAAAAAATTATCACAAACATAAAAAGAACAAAAACAAAGCCATCAATTTTAGGCTAATTTCAACAAAATAATTTGAAATGCACTACTACAGTTAAAGAATATATAACATAATGCTGGACCAACAATTTTGTATGAAAAACAGCCTGATATCACACACAAAAACCTCCCATTATAAAGTACAGATGTTCCTTTAGATTAGGAAAAAGAAGTTCTCTTTTAGTATATTTAAACAAACCATATGGGATTCATTTTAGTAATTTCAAAGCCTTTTTAGATATTTCTTGAACAAATACTTAAGGTGCATGATATGGGATATAAAAAAACCTCTCTAACATACTTTTATTCTTTGGTATTAAAAAGGTACAAGGCAATAATTTAGGAACTTAATACTGAATGGATTAAATAGAAACCAAAGACCAGTAAAATAAGAAAAAAACAAAGGGAAATAAAAACTTTCTTCTTGGTTTTACAGCCTTTGCCAAATCATTCCCTATTTTTTGCTGAAGTTATATGAGTGTGGTATATTTCACATCTAAGCTCATTCACTTTTTTTTTCCAATAGTCTGTGCTTTCCTCTAGGTGTGCAGAAAGTCCTCCAATACTTTTTGTCCAGTCTGATTTGTTTGTTTATCCTGGGCTGTTCCACATTCCTTCCTATTAGAAGTTCATTTCCCCCCTAGGAAAGACCTTTTTGGCTATTGTATTGCAGGATACATGTGACGAAGTTGTGATTAGAAGACAAAGTCTTACTCAGCTTAATATCCTTTGCCCTTTTTTTTCTTTGTATTGAGCTCAAAGGTGTGAATTCTGATTACAATTAGCTGCCTCCAGTTCAGACTGTTGATTCTGATTTTGAGTTTGAAATTATGGTTTTGCATGTGCATTCATTGTCTAGAGGTGTATACTGAAAAGAAACATGAATTAGACATAGCTGATACCACATATTCCTGTAGAACTCTATGAGAAGGAATGCAACTCGCTTTGAAAGAGTGGCACTGTTCAAACAGTTCTAATGCCTTAAACCAGCCTTTAATTTTCTAAGAGGCATGTCGAAACAGTGTTGCAAATTCTAGTGTATAAAAATTGAAATTTTGGAATTGCAAATCACCCCTCAGTGAAACAATCTAGTTAAGGTGAAGCAGTTAGTTTTCAGTGACTCTGACCATCAGCTTCTGAAGCATCTTATTACTTATATCTGCACACAAAAATGATGGTCCCAGTAAAAAGGCAGGCATAGTTATCTGAAAGACAAAATTGTGTCTGACCAAAATGCTTTCATTGTTTACATTCAGATTCACCAGGAGGCAATTTTAGTTCTGATGCATTAAAAAATACATTATTTATCGCATGGGCCTAAAGCTTTTTGTAATATCTTGCAAATGACTCTGTACTATTTAAAATCATAGAATGATAGAATAATAGAATCATTTTGGTTGGAAAAGATCTTTAAGATCATCAGGTACTACCATTAACCCAGCACTGCCAAGTCCACCAATAAAGCATTCCTAAATACCACATCTACGCATCTTTTAAATGCCTCCAAAGACGTTGACTTCACCACTTCCCTTGGTAGCCTTTCCAGTGCCTGGCAACCATTGTGGTGAAGAAATTTTTCTTGATATCCAATCTAAACTTCCCCTGGCACAACTTGAAGCCTCTTCTTCTATTACCTGTTTCTTACTTTTGCTTCTCAAAAATACCTATTTCAGAACTGATTTAATAGGAATCTCATCCACTTTTTCATGTAGAGACATATTTATACGCCCAAATGCTTAACATTTCCTTATTTAGTTACCAAAAGCAACTGACTGTTGACTATTGCAGCTTGCAGTACTTTCTGTGAATCTTCAGTATGCTGCTTCAGAATCCCAGCAGGAAGTGATTTTGCTTCTGAAATGGACATGTTTTAATCAAGAGTGCCATACAACATCAGCTCTGTATCCAACTTGAAAGTGCTGTGAAGTCGAATACGTAGGTTTTGGGGCTAAATACAAGAGTGATTTTTTTCCATATCAAGGACAAAATGAATGCAGAATTTGACTGAAGAAACCCCAGAAACATGTTTTGTTTTGTTTTTTTGTTTACAAGACTGGTAGTATGACATAGAGCTTATGCTTCCATATGAATTGAATACAAAAATTTTTCCTGTCAAGTGGTTTTCTGAGATCAACACAAAAGTAACATTGTTCATGGTGATCTTGAAGATCTCATCATAAAATGACTGAAAACTCAAGGTGTCTTTCTAGAAGATAGTTGGTCATTTACTAGCAGAATGAAAGGAGTTGCAATACCTTCATTTCTGCTTCATCTAGTACATCAATTGTGTAAAGAAGCAGAAGCTTATGGTGAACTTAACTTCCTTTCCTGGTAGGGAATGAATTTGAAAAAAACAAACATATAAACTGGAAAACTAGGCTTTATTAGGGATATTTAAGTTTTAAAAACATACTGAAAACCATGTTTAGTATACTTAGGAATATATCAACATTAGCAGAATGGCATTGTAACATCTGTATATGTTTAGTAAGTACTTACATTCTACTCAGGCTGAATACTGACACGTGTGAATAATCCCCTTAACTTCACTGGGGATATTTTCTGAATGTCTGAGTGTGTAGCTTCCACAAAGTAAATAACAACATGGTGATGTGCTTAAACCTAAAGGACAGGAATGTGTAGAAATTCATATAAAATTATTTAGGACATTCAGTATTCCACAGAAGATGCTTTGAGCTCTTACAACTGAAATATTGCATGAAGAAGGAATTAATTTCTAAAACCCATTTTCTTCTTTGATGACTTCTCTGGCAAATCTTTTTTTCAGCTCAATTTAAAGTGAAACTTTGCTTGTTTGCTCATATTAGAGAGGAGCCTAATATATATAATACTTAAAATGTAATAGTATAGATTTCTGCGGGTTGGATACTTTTTATTAGCAGTCACTCAAATTACTGGATTTAACATTGTCATTAGTGCTAATTATGACCCATTTTGCTACATGAGGAAACTGGAATAGAACACGATGAATCACGCCTTTGCAATGACATGACATAGTCTGTTGGCAAAAAATACAGCATATAGTTTAAATTAGTTCAATTTTTATTCCTTGTGCTAATCCTCAACATTTCAATCATCTTAATAGCAATAATTTTGGCTTATCCCACCTACTTCCAAAAATAAATATATATAATAAAGCTATATGATCCTATTTCCAGAAGCATTTATAGAATGTGCATGTAACCACACTGATGAGAAACGGACAGTTTCCTCTCTCATTTCACTTAGCATATTTTATTTGCAAATTAAACACTGAAATTATATCATTTTTTTACCACCTCTTCACATTTTGTATCCTGGCTCTGTTGTCTTGATTGCTGAGGTAATTTGAAGAGGAAAAAAAAAAGTTAAGTCGTAGTACCATGGCCCCATACCAAAAATATATTGCTGTGCATTCAATTGCAGTATTTCTCCTGAGGCCAAAACATTATTTTCACAAAGAATAATGCTATGCAAAATAACAGGAAACATACTGTGAATAATGTCTTACATATGAAACACTTGATACTGTTAGTAAAACATTGGTTATGTGCATGCAAAATTAAATGGCCAGGAAGAAGAAACAACATAATAGTTTGTGGATTTATTATGTATTAGCTAATAGCTTTTTTAAAATCTTATTTTAAACACTAATATTTATACTTCAAAATATTTCTGAAATTATTGCATATATCCCTATTATTACACATGGCAAAAAGAAGTTAAAAGTACCTTCAAAAAAAACCTCCAATACTTAATGGGAGTAAATATAAGGGACAGACTAGCATTAAATACCAACTTGACAGTGGTGCTGGACTTTACCCTGAGTAATTCCAAGAACTCAATAGGGTGAAATTATTGGCGTTTTTATTGTTCTGTCATAATAGGCTATTAGTTTAGTCTGTCTCAAAAATGCAATAAATTATCCTTCATCCTGAAATTACTACTTCTGCTGTGTCTGACACACCTTGTTGTTGCTGCACAATTTCTGAAAGGCCAGCAACAAAACACAAGGACTTCTGTTTTCTGAACCTCCCTCAGCAGCCCAAATTCTGACTTAGGGATCATCATTACATACTAGTTTTTTGGACACTGTTAACTCTTCCTAAACACTAAATCTTCAAATGGAAATGTGGCAATCACTTCTGAGAACATGAATAAGCCTTAGTACTTCCAAGGCTCATCATTGCTACAATGCCTTGGGGACAGAAATAACACAGCTCCATGGCATCCACAGATTCTTTCCCAAAGATTGAGCTGGCTGGTTCAATAAAACTTAACAACAACCACTGTTTCAGACTTTCAGGAGGGTTTTTGAAGGTGTTTTAGTAATTGAAAACCCTAAGAGGCCACAGTTTATAGACTCAGAAAATCATAGAATGGTTTGGGATGAAAAGAAACATTAAAGATCATCTAGTCCAATCCCCCTGCTGTGGGCAGGAACATCTTTCACTAGATGCAATTGCTCAAAGCACTATCTAACCTGACTTTGATGGGACATACACAACTTCTCTGAGCAACCTGTTCATGTCTCACCACCCTCAATGTAAAAAATTTCTTTCTTATGTCGAATCTAAACCTACCCTCTTTCAGCTTGAAACCGTTGCCCCTTGTCCTGTCACTACAGTCCCTGGTATAAACTCCATCTCCATCTTTCCTATCAGCCCCCTTTATATATTGACAGGTCTCAGCAAGTTATCTGCAGAGCCTTCTCTCCTTCAGGCTGAGCAACCCCAACTCTCTCAGTCTTCATAGCAGAGATGTTCCAGCCCTCCGGTCCTTTTTGTTGCCCTCCTCTGGACCTACTTAACAGGTCCATGTCTTTCTTGGGGGGAGGGCTGCCCAGAACTGGATGCAATACTCCTGGTGGGGTTCTCATAAAAGATGGGAGAATCACCTCTCTCAGCCTGCTGGCCACGTTGCTTTTGGTGCAGCCCGGGATACAGTTGGCTTTCCAGGCTGCCAGCACACATTGCCAGCTTATGTCCAATTTTTCATCTACGAATATCACCAAGTCCTTCTTGCAGGGCTGCTCTTACTCACTTCAACCCCCAGCCTGTATTGATATTGGGGATTGCCCTGACGTGTAAAATATGTTGCACTTGGCCTTATTGAACTTCATGAGGTTCACATGGGTTCACTCCTCAAGCTTCTCAAGGTCGCTCTAGATGGCATCCCTTCCCTCAAGTGTATAAACCACACCACTCAGCTTGGTGTCATCTGCAAACATGCTGAGGATGCACTCAGCCCTGCTATCTATGTCGCTGATTAAGATATTAAACAGTATTGGTCCCAGTACAGACCCTTAAGGGACACCACTCATTACTGGTTTACACTTGGATATTGAGCCATTGACTGTAGCCCTTTGGATCTGGCAATCCAGCTAAGTCCTTATCCATCTAACAGTTGATCCATCAAATCTGTATCTCTCCAATTTAGCACCAAGAATGTTGTGGGAGACTGTGTCAAAAGCCTTACAGAAGTCCAGATAGATGGCATCTGTAGCTCTTATCTTGTCCAGTGATGGAATCACTCCATCATAGAAGGCTACCAGATCAGTCAGGCACCATTTTCCTTTGGTGTAGTGATGTTGGCTGTCTCTGATGACCTCCTTGTCATTCATATGTCTTAACATAGCTTCCAGGAAGATTTGTTCCAAGATCCTACCAGGCATAGAGGAAAGGCTGACTAGTTGGTCTGCCAGGGTCCTCCTTTCTACCCTTTTAACAATGTGTGTGATGTTTCCCTTTTCTCCAGTCACTGGACACTTTGCCTGACTGCCACAACTATTGCTATATGATGAAGGGTAGCTTGGAAACTAAGTCAGACACTTCCCACAGATTAATTTAGTTCACCATCTAGGCAACACTGACCATTATCACAAAGTCCCTTCACACTTTTTAGACACCTACATTTCTGATATATGAGCTGCAGATGCACTTGATTACCTATATCTAGACAAAATATAATCAGAAAGCTATATTCTGTTGCCTGTCAGATCAGATTGATATTTATTATTTTTCCTTCATTCCTTTCTCACCAGTCACACTTCAAATGATTGCACAAAGACACAGGTTTGTGCTTTATTGCTAAAATAAAAACATTTATTTACCTCATATAGCTTAACGCTTTCTTGCAAAAAGTGTCATTGTTTCTGGAAATACAATTCTGACAAAGCTCAGAGATCAGCTCCCTTAAGCCTGAACTTTGTACCTTTTTACACTTTCTACACATGTTTTTATTTGTCAATTCTTTGGGCATGATTCTTATTGGCTGCAGAAATAACTTCTGATAAACTTGTAATAAGACTTACTGTAATATCACCACAGTTACACTGTTATCACAATTTAATACACAACCATTACTAAGAAAAAAATTAAGCAAACAATCCAATATTTTTTTTTCTCTTCACACAAACAAATAATGTGACAATAAACTTTTGGTATTGAGGATGACTTCTATATTTAAATATATGCATAATGTTATCTACTTTAGTAAAGAAAAATCCCTAGGCATAAATATTCCTTCCTTGGATTTCTGTAGAGCTCAAACCTTGAGAAATTAAATAACTGCATTAGAAAAAGAAAAATTTCCAGCTTTTGAAAGCATCCCTGCTTGTGCATTTTTTCATTGTAATTCACCTGCTGTTCCTGATACTACGAAACCTCAAATATATGAGATTATTCATCAAAGAAGTGGTCATCCTTAAATTGGAAAGACAGAGCACCAAATGCACAGTCACAATAAATATCTTTCAGAAAAATACCCACAGCAATCAGGATCACTCTTTGTACAGCCAGAGGCCAGTGGGAGTTTTCCTGTGCAGCCTTTTTCAATGAGCCTCTCTCAGTATTTGCTCTGTAGTAGAAGACATCACATCCTGAATGCCATGTCCCAGGCTTCACCATTGATGCTCATGCAGCAAGGTGGAGGGAAGCTGACAGCTCTGCCTGCCTGTGCAAGTTTTCTTTGCCTCTACCCTCTCTGATACACTGACCTCTTCCTCTGCTTTGTTCAAGGTGGGATCTTATTTCTTGCTCTCCGAATTCTGGTCCTCTGAGTTCACCCAGCATGGATTTGAGTGCAGAGCACAGCTCTCTGCTTTCACATGGGGCTTTGGTGGCCCTGACTACTCTTCTTTTTTCCATACTGTGAATGTGTTTCCTTTCCTGAGATTTAGACTACAAAATCAAAGCAATGTATTTTCCCTCTCAGTGTTAGGATCCTGTTCTATTTGAATTCACTTATTCCTTCACACTTAACAGGACTTCTTGCAGGTCACTATATTTTCAAGCTTCTTCCCATGTTATATGGAAGATGTATTGTAAAAATAATCAGTGTATGGATATCTTAACTAAATTAAAATCGATACCCTCTTTTTTTTTCCTCAGGGAGACTAACATGATCCTAAAAATACAGATGACAGATATGATGTTCATATATTTATTTCACTGTCGCTACCACTCTTGCCATCTTTCTGAATAGTTGTCATGGTTTGGCTCCGGGTTGGCAGTCAAACCAATAACAATAATGCTCTCAACACTCCCCCTTCCCCCAGGTAGGGAAAGAGGGAGAAAAAATGAGAAAGAGAGGCTTTCTGGGTTGAAAAGTGAAACAGATTGATTTTAATTATTAGTGATAAGGGAATATGTATATTTATAAAGGGATGTGCAACATCTGATCCCCTCCCTCCTCCCCCAGCGACTCTCACAGCAACTCTTCTCCCTGGTGACTCCCAGCTGAAGGGGGGAGTGTCCGGGTGCATGGACGAGGCCCTCGGATGTTGGCTATGAAGAAAAAATGGGAAAAAAGAGAGACCCAAAGGGGGGGGCGATAGAAGTGACAGTGAGCAGAAAAGTGAGAGAAAAAGGAAATGAAAGGCTTGACTTCCGTGCTGTCTTAACCAATACTGAAAGCCAAATAGAGAAGATATTATGAGAAGGGAATATTCTGATTTGCTGATCCTGCCTTTGGTCTAATCTGCTCCCTCATGTGGGGGAGGCTGCAGACAACCAGAAGTGACCTTGGTTGTTATCAGTCCACTGGCGCTGCTAAAAAAAATTCACTGAAAGAAAAAAAATCAGCAAAGAGAAAGTTCGCTTCACCCTGGACAATAGTACAAAGTTTCTCATGTACATGAACATGTATGCTTACAGTCCTACTTATATTTTAAATCTTATTATTTGTTATTGTCAATCATAATAAAGCTTTCACCATAGATTTGGTGTAGCTTTCACATAGTTGGAGTTAAATTACAAACTATCCTTAAAAGTATGTTGTCGTTGCACACTAGAGTAGACAGGGCCTGATTTGGAGAAATGGGTGTGTCTGTGTGAGAGACGGACTCTGTAATGGCCTAAATGGGGGTGTGGGTCGTGGCTTTACCCATCTCGGTCCACGACAGTCTGTCCTGCGAGGAGACTGAAACAGCTGAGTTGACTTCTTCAAGTAAACGTGTGTCTGAATGAAGACATGACTGTTCAAATCAGTACAAATGAGTACTTCCCTAACTTCTAGAAAACTGGGTATCTAGCATTAGGATCAACAGGGCTGAGTGGCACTGCTGCTTTTAGAATAATGCCTAATAAGCCTGACATGGTAGTAATAAGGCAATAATACCATGGATCAGAGCAATGGGAGTGAATTTCAGTACAGGCTGAGGTAGGTTGACCTATGTCAGAAAGAATTCAGTCCTACAACGAAGTCTATCTCTGATCAGCTTAAGTAACAAAGAACTGCAGCTTAAAAAAAATTAGGCACATCCCTTGGCACTTGATGTTAGGAAAAAAAAAAATAAAAGGAATTATGATGTCCTAATTACACTTAAAACTACTTATGAGGAGATTTCCATGTGTGTAGGAAGTATTTCTCACATATATTGGACTTCATAGTCATATGAGGATTCATAACTAGAATTCACATAGAAAGAAATGTGTTGGCTATAATAACTGAGAATGATAGACACCCACAGGTAGTGAAGGACTAGATTTGACTACCTTCCAGGCTTTGGCCTGGTCCCACATATCAGGATGAATTGCAGTGAGTGTCTGTGCTTGGTTCATGAAACGTGAAACAGACATTCAGCAATGGCTTTGACATTGCTGCTCTGATTGTAATAAATCAATATCCCCCAAGGATCCAAATTTTTAAAACAGAGTGTTTGTCTGAAGGTGTATACCTGTCAGCAACTGGAGTTCCCTGTTTGCTTTTTGTACTTTCATTCTACATATTTGTCCCAGTGTACTCATACAACTTAAATTCTTTTTATAGTTGCGCTTATTTTGACACATTGCATGCTATGCAAAGTGATTTTCGAAATCTATTTATGAACTGTTGAAAACAAAGGTTACTAAAGTAAATACTTACAAATTCTTAAATCTAATGGCAGTACTAGCTACAGATATTGTACTCAATAGGAAACGGTCTTCTGTTCTGGTAGTTACTAATTAAGCTATAGTGTCCATGACATAGTAAACACCAGTGACCTCTTTTTTCTTTCTTTGGTTTAAATCTTAACATGCAGATTATGATGGGGCAATTTAGTTCAGACTCTTCTGGCCATTTTCTTATCATTATCATGCAGTGTAATAAGAAATTTCATTATTATTTAGTCTGAAACTTTAGCAGAGAAGTTGCTGAAATTACCTCTAAATTTATACTTGAGTTACTGGACTCATTATTTCAAACATCTTGGTCTGAATCAATATCAGTAATGATTCATTCTTTTGATTAAGAAGTGACTCTATCTGTAGATGTCAGATAATTACTGAGATGACCTATAATGAGAACATTTCACAACTCTCTGACTTAAATTTCTTATTCCCTCAACAGCATAATGACTTCCTCCTAGATCTTTTTATAGTGTGTCTATGCTCCTGGGGTTTCTTTTCATGATCAGTCACTATCAGTGGTTGCTTCTATCATCTTTTTTTTAGACAAAGAAAGAGAGTGGCTCCATACAACAAAAAATGTGCTTTGTCTAGGATTATATTTTATTTTTTTTCCTGCATATTTCCAAATTTTCTTCTAAAAAGCTCTATTACACTGCTGAGTGTTTAAAGCTGACATGGACTGCAATGGTGAAAGATGACAGAGGGTACTCTTTGTTATTCATTTAAGTAGTCTTAGGGGAATCAATGTGTTTTTAAGTATAAAATATTAAGATTAGAAATGCGAGATATTCTTTTGATCCAACAGCTGGGAATATAGTATTTAAAAGTTTGTAAGAAGAAATTATAACTTTCACTATGAGGCATGCTACAGTACTTGAAATTCATCGCTATAGCTAAATACAAAGAGTGCTTTGTAGCTAACTCGTAAATTTGATGTTATTTCTTTTGATTCTTTTGTGAGCCATTCCCAGGGAATAGAAAAATTACATCAGCATCAGATTCTGCCTTTTGACTCAACACACTGTATTTTTTTACTCATATATATTCACAAATATTTAATAGCTTTCTAATATAGTAATGTAAAAAGATTATTAATACCTGCTTTACTAGCAGTCTCTGCTCTCTACTCTCCTTCTCACTATTTTTACCTGTTGGTTTAGCAAAAGGATTGACTCAATATAGGCCTTTAATTTGGTTTGTATGTCATCCATGGCTGCCAGCTTCTCTGATAAAAGTCTCCTGTGGATTCCTAATGCAAACAAAATTAGCTACTTTTTGTTTGTGTGTTTAAAACTGAAAACCAAAAGTTCAAATATATGTAATATGTTTAAAATGCCACTATTCAGGCAGGCAGTGTAAGGGAATATACTCCCTACAGACGATTGAGGGTTTTTTTCTGATTGAAAGGAACTTCAAGCTCATTAATTGCTACCACTTCATTATTTTAGCAAGATTTACATTCCTGTTATGTGACTGGACTTACTTAAACACTTGGAAATAATGAAGACCAAAATGACAGGCTTATTTCCCAGCTTCCTTTTATAGTAAAGAGAAAGAAATTTTGTCTAACAATAGACCTTGAGTACAGTAGGTCAAAAACCTCAGATACATTTCTATCACAAAATACCTTTAATACTGCCCATTTACTGCATCAATAGACATCTGCTTTATTAGTATCAAGAAATGGAATCATTATCCCTTCCTGTTGTACATATCAATTTTAGACCTTACATTAAAAATACATGTGTGAATGAGACTAGCAAGAACACTAATGGATGAAACCCATCTAACTTTAGAGAACTGGCCTCACTGGGCCAGAAATCCTAACTGTGATGACAATCCCTTTTGTAACGGGTTGTGTGTGTGTGTGTGTGTGCATGCATGTGCTTTTGATGACAGGAAAAAGAAAGAGAGCAAAGATGATCAAGGAGGAACAACCCAGATACATTCAATGACTACAGAAACAGTAAAGAGCTGCAAATATTAAAAATAAAAATCCTGTTTTCTTGCCCTGTTATCAATAGTCTGGTGGGCCCTCAACTACACAGGGCTCCTTACTTCTGGTATGTTGCTTCACATCAGAAATTAATTGCCACATTTTATATTATCTGACACGCTAACAACTTCACAATCATGATAATATGAGAAGTGCCCAGATTAGATATTTAAATAGATGGATTAGGAAAAATTGACTAAATAAATAGTTTGGGTAGTAAACAGACAGGGTCTTATGAAAATGAATTTAATATAATAGTATGTCTTGAAGTTTCTAGAATACATTTAATTTTCTTCTCTGGATAATAGAATATATAATGTTATTCTGTGTGAAAATGAACATCCAATAGAGTACAATGCTTTTTTTGATTGATCCATTTCCATTGTACAGAACCTGCTTGCACCTTTCAGAAGTATCCCCATGAGTCTTGGTTAGAATCTCACTTGCTAAGAAGAAATTCTTAACTTTCAAGGTAAAATCACTCTTCAAGTCCTTCTTATACAGATCTGTCTTTATAAAGTACGCTAATTGTTAATGACATTAATTGGGTTCATTTCTCTTAAGATTTGTTTATTTCAAATTGACCTAGATTTTGTTGACGTATCAACATTAAGAATTTTTAGCACAAGATATTTCGTAGATCTGGCAAATCAATTAAACCGGTGATTTGAAGTCTCAGATACATGGATTACTTCTAAGTCTCATCACAGAAACATTGTTTAAAGTGAGGAGATGAACTTCACTAGTTTTCTCCTGTGAATGTGTGTCTGTAAGTACACAAGAAACAATCTTTTTCTGTAATACAGTTTTATAAACTTTTCCAGTTTAAGTGCATTATCAGGTGCTGTATAGGATGTGTCTTTAAAAGCTGAATGTCTTATCTAAGGAAAGATTTTAGACTGCACTGTCACAAGTGCTGATGTAGTTTGGCCTTCTTTACAAACACATTCTTCCATGAAATTATTTGGCACATACAAAAGATGAATCTATCATTCCTTCCTAACCTTCTGTAATAACCAAGAAATGCCAGTCAAATTCTTTATAATTTGTGCACACCGATGATTAATGAAACTATTTGAAAGAATCTCTGTGCATATGTGTAAAATTTCCATGAAACAATAGAATGTTTAGCAAGATGAATCCAGCTTTCCTGGGAGCAACACACAAATGAAAGCCCAGACTAATTCTATTCTTCTGTGACCTACTGCTGAGAAAATTATGCTCTTCAGAAAGGTATGACTGTTTTTTACAGTCAGGAAGATTCTTCTCTTTTTCAATGTTAATCTTAGAGAACTTTATGCATCAATTTTTAACAAGTAAAATAAAAATAATTTTAGAATTAAAACAGTATGTGCCTCATTTGAGTCAGAAAAAAAATACATAAATTGAACCTTAAAAAAATCCACCCATTCTGCAAATTGGCCACTGATTTATTAGGCAGTCTTTATTTGTCTTGATCCAATAAATGTAAGGTTCTCAAGTAACTTTCTCCTGCACTTTTGAACAGCTCACTTGGTCTCCCACCCATTTATTCATTTCTGCAGTGACTTACTGTTCAAAATCTCAGATCAAAATAAATTATGTTGAAAAGATGATAACAACTTGACACTGAAATGTTTCCTCCTCTCTGCGAGTGAGTCATTTCTCCTTTCATTAAATCTAGGGAAGGTAAGAGTCATTCTTGAAACAGCTACAACTTTCTCTTTACATAACAATGAACAATTTAAAGCTTAAAATTTCAGGGCTTGAAAGGTTTGATATAGAAATTTAGCATCTTGAGAAAAAGAATTTCCCAGGTTTCCAATCAGACCTAGCATGTCCTTCTGGAGTTGGCAAGGTTAAACATATTAGACTGAGAAGTTCTTATACTTCAAAGGCTCTAGAGTTGTTATAGGGGGTTTTTTTAGGTTTTTATTATTTCTTGGGAGGCTTGCATATTCAAACAGCATGTGAGAAATTTAAGAGATAATCTTGATAAATTTTAACCTATTTTCTCTGAGCCAGTTTACAGCATAGCCAGCAAAGATAAAATGGCTAACTTGCTTTAGTGTTCCATATTTACCATTAATTCCCTTGATTTTAACAAAATAATTGTAAGGTTAGAAACAGCAAAATAGGTGACCCTGTCAATAATGTCTTAATAACCACCTGTGCCATTGTATTAAAAAGCTTGGGTTAAAAAGCATGTTCTGAATAGTTTTGGAAATAGAGAATGAAGGTTCTTTCCACCACCCTTTCCCAGTGCCTGTACCATGCTTAGCCAATACATGTAGTTACATAGTGGAGAGTATGTTTGAAACAACCTTTTGTTTTCAGAATTAATTGAGATCCATCTACTGAATCTCATAAGAATATTATGAGGTCTTGTAACCTTTCCTGTTAAATCACAGTCTGCCTAATTATTTGTCTCTTTCTCTCTCTCTCTTCCCCCCCCACCCCCTCCCCTTTCTTTTTCATTTGCTTAAGAAAAAGCTTTGGTCTTCTAGTCTAATGCATCAATTGCTGTCTGTACCTTTTAGGGACTGCCAGGCAAAGCCATTATTTCTGTAAAGCCCAGTGGGAGTTAAAAAGAACAAGTGCAGAAATATTATTTTTCCACAATGAACTAAAGAAAATTTCAGAATTACTTCCTGATTCTAATAATGATTTTTCCACTTGTAATAGTTAATTAAGTTAAATACAAAAATAGATAAATGATGAAACAAACAAACAAGAAAAAAAAGTAAGCAAATTTTTCTGGTATAAATTCTGCTGAAATAAAAAATAATCATGATCTGCTGAAATATATTCTGTTATCAACAGAGAGCAGAGCGTTATTTAAGAACTCTTTCTGTCATGACATACACTTTGGCACTGCCATGGTGCCCAAAACTTGTAAGTTCAACTATGGAAAATTGAATTTAGAAGCTGAATTTACCTGGTGGGCAAATCTGTTGCAGATTAGATAGGGAGTTTTCACTGCCTTGGAATTTATGATAGCAGTGCTCTGAGCAGGTTCACAATTAATGAGATGATTGGTTATCAGAATCACTTAAGAGAAGGATATGTCTATGAAGTTTTCTTTTCCTCAGCCTTTGGCATCTCTTTGTGATGGATACTTGCATAAACTATCTTTATTGGTAGGCTTCATAGACAGTGGCATTTCTCTTTTCTTTATGAACAGCTTGACTGCTGTTTCTGTCTTCAAACAAAGCCAAGAAGGAAGTTCTGACTTGCTTTTGCATATTAATGTAGTGTCTAGATTGCTGGCCCGAGAACGTGGGAGAGCTGAGTTCTAATTGCTCTTCAGTGTGAGGGGTTTCGAATTGCATCTTTAAGTTCTACAGATGAACATGCTAAACACCAAATTAAATTAATTTCAGCACTGTGCTACACTGCTTGTCTCTTCTGTTTAAGTCAGGCACTGTGTAAAGGATTCAAGATTCACAGCCATGAACAGTGTTAGCAAGCAGCAGCATGTGTGATGCAACTCCAAGAGAACCTTACTCAACTAAGGGGATGCCAGCCCATGTTCTCACTACTGCAGAAGAATTTTGCACTGGAATCATCAGCTCAAACACTGCCATTCTACACTGAGTCCGCTGTGAGCATATCTACAGGATTAGGGATTTAGATTTAGGGAAACTTGTATGCGGATCCTTCACAGTCTTATCTGGAAGTCAGGATCTGAACCACCTTGCTCAGCAACATGATTGAGTCTCTGGATGTGTTGCAGGAGCACAACTATCAGGACCTAAGCACATTTTTTAAAGTCAAAATTAAAGCGACCAGTCTACCTAAATGTCCAGCCAGTATATTTGTGATAACATTGTTTGAAGTTGAGCAAAAGTGAATTTTAGGAACCTGCACCACACTGGCTGAGGTGTGGAATGGATGGGAATCAGAGATCATGTCTCCATACTGTTGTGCTCTGAAAACCACTTCTCACACAGTTGGACTTGTGTCGTCATCAGTGCATCCCATGAAGGAGAATATATGGGCATTTTGCAAACCTCCGGAACATTTGTGTGTCACACAGAACGTCATCAGATTTGTAAGTCCATTGTTATCATAGATCACCTCTCACACAGCCAGTTCTCTCAAATACGTGATGGCTCTCTCAAGAGTGGGTGTTCTGCTTCGGTGCCATTCGATGTCACCCTTATGGGGGTATCTCTCCCTCATAGCTGAAAGAAGTCAGCCCCACAGGGTTGTAGTTCCCGTCTTACTACCAAGTGCTCTATCAATACCAGCAACTGAACAGACACCTTCTGGAATGTTTCTGCTGGACCTTTTTCCCAACATGCAATCGTACATGTGGTGTGCAGCTGGGATAGTACTGCTCTGTGTAGCTGCTCTTGTTATTGTTTTATGGTGTATAGACAGAACTGTAGCCATAATCAACTGTATAATTACCAGCCTAGTGATCATAGGGTTTTTGGTACTGATCTTTATGGGGTGCTGTATGTGTACAGTTATGGTACAGATCCCCAAGTGAATGAAAAGGTCTATGTTGGTAATAGCAGTACCAGGTCCAGTTTTACCTCTCCATTTTGTCTCAAGATAAATCTGCCAGCTCTTGATCTAAATAGCATTGTTTCAGTAGGGATGCTTCTGCTGAATGTTTATAGTGTATTGTGGATGCGTAGAGTGAGGTGTTGGTCTACTCACTGCCAATATGCTCTTTTCCCTGATGGGTCCTGCCATCTTGTAGGGAACCGCTGGAAGTGGAAAGCTGCCATGTGGAGTCCTACATGACTAGTTGCACAAACAGCTGAAGGAGAAGGTGAATTGAGTCAATTTGCAGAGGTAAAAGCCATCCAGCTGGCTTTGGACATTGCTGAGTGAGAGGGGTGGCTGAGACTTTATCTCTACACAGACTCGTGGATAGCAGCAAATGCCTTGTGGGGTTGGCTAAAGCAGTGGCAGCAGAACAACTGGCAGCGAAAGGGTAAACCTATTTGGGTTGCTGAGCTGTGACATTGCAGCTCGGATGGAGAATCTGATTGTAAAAGTGCATCATGTAGATGCACACATACCTCTGAGTCGAGACACTGAGGAATATCGACACAACCAACAGGCAGATGAGGCTGCTCAAGTGTTCCAAATGGACTTAGACTGGGAACATAAGGGTGAACTCTTCTTAGCTCGGTGGGCCCATGACACTTCAGGTCATCAGGGCAGAGATGCAACATACAAATGGGCTTCTGACCGAGGCGTGGACTTAACCATGGACACTATTGCGCAGGTTATCCACGAGTGTGAAACGTGGGCTGCAATTAAGCAGGTGAAAAGTTTGAAACCTTTGTGGTTTGAGGGGAGATGGTCAAAGTACAGGTATAGGGAGGCCTGGCAAATTGACTATATCATACTGCCTCAGACCCGCCAGGGTAAGCGCTATGTGCTTACAATGGTTGAAACAACCACAGGATAGTTGGAAACATATCCTGTGCCTCATGCCACAGCCCAGAATACTATCCTAGGCCTTGAGAAGCAAATCTTGTGGAGACATGGTACTCCAGAAAGAACTGAGTCAGACAATGGGACTCATTTCAAAAACAGTCTTGTGACTGACTGGGCCAAAGAACATGGTATCGAGTGGATCTACCATATCCCGTACTATGCACAAGCCTCAGGGAAAATTGAAAGGTACAATGGTCTGTTAAATGCTACCCTGAACGAAATGGGTGGTGGAACTTTCAAAAATTGGGACAAAAATCTGACAAAGGCCACCTGGTTAGTTAATACCAGGGGATCCATCAATCAGGCTGGTACTGCTCAGTCAGACCTTCTACACACTACAGATGGAGATAAAGTCCCTGTGGTATGTGAAAGAAACCTGTTGGGTAAAAGTGTTTGGGTTTATCCTGCTTCAGGCAAAGGTAAACCTGTCCGGGGCGTTGCTTTTTCTCAGGGACCTGGACATACCTGGTATGTTCCAGCTAGTGGGCTGATAACACTTGTTGCTAGTTAAAAGAAAGCTTACTGAAGGAAAAGAAAAATCAGTAAAAGGAAAATCAGCTTAAACCTGCCTCAACCTAGGACAGTATCTTTGGTCAGTTCTGCTGTCTGTCTAGTCCAGCTCCCCTACGGGGGAGTTACAGATACAACTCCCCTGCTTCCAGTAGCATCTGTAGCAGCAGAGCTAAGAAGCGACCTTGGAGTCTCAGCAGTAACATAAACATTCCAGTGTTATCTGTTCACTAGCTGGAACACTTGCTGCTAGTTAAAAGAGAGCTTACTGAAGGAAAAAAAACTCAGTAAAAGGACAATTAGCTTCATCTTGGCTCAACCCAGGATGTGGAGTTGAAAATTTAATAAATTTAAATCAAAGAATGCTTGTGAGAAGTCAATGTCTGAATTCCCAACTTCAGTGACTGCCTACGAAGTATGAAGTGTATGTAATCCTAGTACTACACACTCATCTCTAAATCATAACTGCACTTAAATTTTGAATAGGAATTAGACTGGGAACTTTTCTATCTGATATATTTAAGCTCCTCTGAAATTGTCCCATTTCGGCCATATGCATCTGGTAAAGAAAAAGATGACATTTTGTTCAATTTCACATTTTAAAGCTGAAATGTGAACATATATTTGTGAGAAAAAAACCACAAAAACAAAACAAAAAAATGTTTATGATTAAAGTTTGAAGAATCATAACGTACACAACACTATATATGTTCAGACATGTTGGTATGCATACACAAAGCACCTATGGTTAAATACCTGGGTATTACCTATTCTGGTAATAAAAACTGTTTGTCTTGTTGAAACTATGAAGATGTATGCATAAACAGATTTCTGACTGGTATTATTCATAAATGAATCAAAATGAAAAAGATATAGAAAACCAAATATGAAATGAAAGGAAAATTTCTTCAGAGAGGACAAAGAAACTAAAACAGCCATCACATGTGAGAGAGAGAGAAGTCTGCCTCGAATTTCCTACCTGTCTTGAATATGCTGCTTGGCAAGAGGGGAGCTGTTACTTTTGCCTATGTATTTCTGTGATTAGTAGCCTGAAAAATAACCCCAAACCAACACACATTAAAATAAAGTAGATTTTAATTTTAAATAAAATATATTATACGCATTTTGAAATAATTTAAATTATAAAATATTTTCTTTTTCATACCTTCCTTCTCCTGAAGACTCCATCGTATTTACTGTAGGGACAACAGACAGAACGACATTAACTGCATTAAAGTATTTGTGAGTTATTGCAGTGAATGCTATATTAAGCTTATGTAAAGCAACCTATTAGAATGTGTGGGGAACTTCTGTAATTTTGAGTGTAGCAGATATCCTGTAGGTCTACAAAGCCTCTGTGAAATTCTATAGCTGACCAGCAAAATGGTGTGTATGGTCATTTGTAAAAAAACCCTAATATAGCAGTACAAAACTGAACAGCTTTATACTCCAGGGATCAAACACATTTTAGCGAGTGGTATATGATGCACAGTCTAATTTAATTGCTTGCCAAAGATAAACTTGTAAAAAAACCCAAAACAAAAACTTTTATAAAAGTTAAATCACGCCATCAACCAGATCCTCTGCCATCTGTCCTCCCTGTGATATATGTTCAAGACACTCATCTCCAGGAACGTAGGCATGTGAAGAGTGAGAGAATTACTCCACTTGGTGCTGCACTATTCATAATCCACCGATGTTGCTAGAGCAAAACTGATCATGCTTCTCTTTTTTTCCTAATCAGTGCCTGCTGTCACCCTTATTTATGTATTTTGAATGAAGGCTCAGCACCAAAGCACCCAGAATAGCTGGTCACCCCCATTACAGATTAATAGAGCCAGGAACTCATGTCCTAAAAATACCAAATATTTCTTTCTAACATGTCAGTGCTGCAAAGGCACCTGCTAGGCTCATTTCGTGTGCAGCCACTCTCAAGCTATGCAGAATTTTTCTCATTTTGTTCTTCATGGAAGGAATTTTGGGTAGCCCATCTGTCACTATGGAAATTTTAATTTCATATTAATGCATTTTCAAACAGTTTAAATATTTTATCCATGCGTTCTGGATTCAGTCAACATGACAGACTTTGAGGCTAAGACTCAGTGTTTAGGTGGATCAGAAAGAGGACCTAATAGTTCAGTTTTGTGTTTCTAAAACTGCTTGAAACTCAGACCAGTTTAAGAGCATTTTAAAATTATTGCAATGCAATAGCTGTTTAGCACTGCAGAAGAAATTAATTGATAGCCTAACTGGAAGCCTGATTTTTGGTGAACATAGACAACCTTTATCCTGTTGCATCTTTATTGCCTGTTTTATAAGAAACGTGTCTGAAATAATAGCTGAGAATGTTCCTTGGAAGTGTCTCTTCATGGTAGAAATGAAGCTTTTTGTTCTTGTTTTGTGAGGACACTAGTGTTGCATATCCTTTTCTTCATATACTGTTGTTTAACTGGGGTTAAAATATGAGACAGCTCAGGCTATGATTTGCCAACATTAATCAGATTGAATGCTCTCAGGAGCTTGGTAGAGATGTGAAGGAAGGCTCAAGATGTGAGATTGGAAGCAATTCTTGAAAGTTTTTGTATAATAGCAGAGGATCAATCTCAGTGAAATTTAGAAGTGTTCAAAGCGCATCAAATTCCCCAGCTAACACTAGATTCAAGGACTAGAATATGGTTTGAGAAATGCCTGTTTCATTCAACAGGAGTGGGATGATATTCTTTCCTAATATTTCATGTTAAACAGGGTAGTGTGTGAACACAACTTGAAAAACAGGGAAAGGACAGGCCTGAGAAACCACTTGACAGGCTCTGTCACTAAGCTGTGGAGGAATATATCAGCACATACATTAAATTCTTCATTACTTAATAGGGACATACATGTGACATATGACTCCTATGACAAACCTTTTGGGAAACTGCAGAAATTAAAAGTGGAAAATATGACCATTATACACAACAGTTGTTGATATAGTTCAGATGAGATATAAAGAAGAAATTTTTTACAATGAGGGTGGTGAAACACTGTAACAGGTTGCCCAGAGGGGTGGCAGATGCCTCATCCCTGGAAACATTTAATGGCTGATTGTACAAGGCTTTGAGCAACCTGATCTAGTGGAGAATGTCCCTGCATACTGCAGGGGTGGGAGTAGATGATCTGTAAAGGTTCCTTCCAACCCAACTATTCTATGGTTCTATGACTCTGTATAATGTCTGAAGCTCATATTTATTATACATTTAGTTTTATTGGAAATGTTTATTAATCTCTAACAACTGAATGCTTTTGTGAATTTCTGTCCTTTTTTTTTTTTAATGTAAGTTTTCAACATTGCAGAATCAAGCCCTAAACTAGCACAAACTAAGAGGTGTCAATGATTGCTATTGTCAGTTGGTGACTAGGGATACAAATACTGCCTTGCCAATAAAACCACAGTTAGCTTTTGTGCTATAACTTAAAATAAATCTTCAGTCTCTTTGAAAGACGGGTTTTTTTTATGTGGTGGGTGGAAGATATGCAACGCTGTCATCACTGAGCAAAAATTCTGATTGCTTTATTACTATCACAGATAATCATGTTTCTCTGACTTTCTTTGCTAATGAGTACTGAAACAACAGCAATCCAAATTTCAGCATGTGGGGGACGATAAACCCTTCCTGACTTCTGTGTGGCACAAAGCCCTGAAAGTTCTGAAAAAAGAATAATTATAAAGACAGGAGCAAAGGCAGGAGGGAAGGCAGAGTGACAGAATCACACAGAATCACAGAACGCTAGGGGTTGGAAGGGACCTTGAAACATCATCTAGTCCAACACCACTGCTAGTGCACGATCCCCTAGAGTAGGTTACACAGGAACTTGTCCAGGTGGGTTTTGAATGTCTTCAGCAAAGGAGACTCTACAAACTCTCTGGGCAGCCCATTCCAGTGTCTGTCACCCTCACAGTGGAAAAGGTTTTCCTCATGTTTACATGGAACTTCTTATGCTCCAGCTTGCACCCATTTCACCTTGTCCTGCCAGGCAGGGTTGTAGGCAGGAAGACAAGGAAGGCAGGCAGGCTGGAAGGCAGGAATGCAGGCAGGCAGGCAAGAAGGAAGGCAATAAGGCAGCAAGGAAGGCAGGGACCGAATGGGTTACATCCAAGGGTGCTGAAAGAGTTGGCAGACGTGATCGCCAGGACACTTTCCCTTATTTAACTGATGTCCTGGCTAACTGGGGGGGGGGGGAAATGTAACACCCATCTATAAGAAAGGCAGAAAGGAGGATCCAGGAAACTATAGACCTGTCAGTCTGACTTCTGTACCAGGGAAGGTCATGGAGTAGATCATCTTGAGTGCTATTAGAAGACATATAGAGGATTACCACGGGATAAGGCCCCGTCAGCATGGGTTTATTAAAGGCAGGTCCTGCCTGATGAACCTGATCTCCTTTTATAACCTGATGACCCGACTATTGGATGAGGGAAAGCTGTGGATATTGTCTATCTGGACCTCCAAAAAGCATTTGACATGGTTTCCCATAGAACTCTCATAAAAAAACCTGACTGCTCATGGCCTGGATGAGCATACAATATGTTGGATCAAGCACTGGCTGGACTGTCAAGCTGAAAGAGTGGTGGTCAATGGAGTCAAATCCAGCTGTCGGCCAGTCACAAGGGGTGTTCCTCAGGGCTCAGTGTTGGGACCGTTTCTGTTTAACATCTTTATTGATGATCTCGATAAGGACATAGAGTGTATTATCAGGAAGTTCGCAGATGACACCAAGCTAGGTGGGAGTGTTGATCTGCATGAGGATAGGGAGGCTCTACAGAGAGACTTGGATAGATTAGATTGTTGGGCTAATGTTAATGGTATGGGCTTCAACAAGGCCAAGTTCCAGGTCCTGCACTTGGGCCACAACAACCCCATGCAACACTACAGGCTTGGGGAAGTGTGGCTGGAAAGCTGTCTGACAGAAAAGGACCTAGGGGTTCTAATTGACAAGCAGCTGAATATAAGCCAGCAGTGTGCCCAGGTGGCCAAGAAATCCAATGGCATCCTGGCTTGTATTAGAAACAGTGTGACCAGCAGAAGTAGAGAGGTGATTGTCCTCCTGTACTCAGCACTGGTGAGGCCACACCTGGAGTATTGCATCCAGTTTTGGGCACCTCAGTTCAAGAGACATATCGAGGTGCTGGAGCAAGCACAGAGGAGGGCAATGAAGCTGGTGAAGGACCTAGAGAATAAATCTTATGATGAATGCTTGAAGGAGCTGGGAATGTTTAGTTCAAGAAAGAGGAGGCTGAGGGGAGACCTCATCAGTCTCTACAACTACCTGAAAAGTCATTGTAGAGAGGTTGATGCTGGTCTCTTTTCACAGGTAATTAGCAACAGAACAAGAGGGAATGGCTTCAAGCTCCAACAGAGGGGCTTTAGACTAGACATTAGGAAGAAAATTTTCACAGAAAGAGTGGTTAGACACTGGAATAGTCTGTCCAGGGAGGTGGTTGAGTCACCATCCTTGGATGTGTTTAAGGGTCGTTTGGATGTGGTGTTGGCAGATATGGTTTAGGGAAGAGCTTTGTAGAGTAAGGATGATGGTTGGACTTGGTGATCCCAAGGGTCTTTTCCAACCTGAATAGTTCTATGGTTCTATGAAGGCAGGCAGGAAGTCAGGAAGGCAGGAAGGAAGCCAATTCATTCTGAGAACCATGAGGTTCTATGGTTAAAAACCCATGTCAGTAAATGCCAAAGTAAAGCATGTCTGAGCAATCTTAATTTTGGGTCTTTATAGAGGTTGATTACAATAGTCATTAATTCAATGACCACATACTATTTCTCAAACACTACAGTATAATTTAATGTTGTTTTCATGACCTTAGATGCACATGCTTAGCATCTTGAAACACATTTCCTGTTTTCTGTATTTAGTCTGGTTTTTACTGTCATAATGAAACATGCATTTTTATCAACTATGACTTTGATACAATAGGAATATGTATTTCTCTCTCTAAGGTATAATTTAAGGAGGTACTTTATCTGGTTTTAATCTAGTTACTTTTGAACAACCCTGAAGATACAGTCAAGATTCAGTCCCTTGAGTAAATATGAAGGAATTCCTGGTGGGCTTTTACCTTCAGATGTTGAAGTCCATGCTCTCGCATTTGCTATTGTTGTATGAATTACCTAGATTAAAGCTACCTCAGGCATATCACTGCACTGAAATTACCAGTTCCTCTAGCTGCTGTGCAGACAAACCAAAGGTTTGAAATTTGACAATATAGGCACAGATACTTATAGGATGAAACACTTTGTAAAGACTACTATTTTATATAGAGTTGGGATTTGTCCAAACAGACATAAAAACTCAGCAGAGATTTGGGTCACCACTCATAATCAATATAGCTTCAAAAGCCCAAACCATTGCTCTGCCTACTGCACTTAGGTACAGTTGGAATCATGCATTAATTAACTGCAAAGCATCTCAGCTCAGGCTGGAAAACTCTGAAGATCCAGGTAAACAGAAGAAGGAAAAGATAAGCCTGAGGCCAGGGCTGAGGAAGGGACAGGACTGAGGGAGGAATAAGGGAACTGAGGCAATCAGTGTTGGAGAAACTGGAGAAGAACCAAGTTTGAGAATTTGAGAAAGGACAAGGTGAAGCAAAAAGTAACAGTAAGGAGCAATGGCAAAGTTAGAGAGGAGCATAAATTGTGAAGAGGATCAAAAGAAGCTTTCAAAATGTTTACCTATATCCAGCAGAACAATTGAAGTAAGTGGGACTTAATACTCAGTAAATAGATTTTCTATAAATGCTTTGAAAAGGGATCATTAAAGCTGAAATGAGCCTGAGAAATAAAGCATAGGTTAAGGTAATAGGTAGCCAGCCAGTCTGAAGAAAAATTATTAAAAAGATCCAAAGACTCTATTTCTAGTTCTTTTAGACAGTTTGTAAATGTTTGTTATCAACACACAATTATTTTCCTTCAGAGTATTTAAGATTCTTCATAGCTCTGCCCATATCGGACATTATAGGCTCTGTTTGCCTTTTTTCAGATGAGCTTGCAAGCCCTGGTTGATTTAATGCAGGCTTTGAATCATGTACATTTGACTGTTTTCCTCACAATAAAATCCTGGTACAACAGAGAAGGACATTTGTTGGCAGTTTTCAAACACTCCCAACTATGCATCAGAATTACATTAACGCTTTTCAACCATCTACTGGTTTGGAGATGACCTGATAACTTGGACTTAATTAGATAAATTACTCCATTAAAAACTGAGAGATAAACTGAGTACCTAGTCCAACATTAGCATAATTTGTAGACTGTATGAATAGAAACTATGAAGAGCTGAGCAGCTGTGTTAGTATAGAGAAGAATAGGAGTGTCTTGCTCTGGTTAAGCTGAGGGTGATGAAAAACAACAGTGTCCTCCTTCTTGGAAATCCAAAGTGGTAGTCTGGATTAGTGTGTGTATAATAAATCTAACAGCTTTATTATGCTGAATTTTATTGTATTCAGAAACTCACAGGGATTGCCACGCTACCATTGCATAATGAGTTTTGGAGTCATCTCATGATCTCTTAAGTAATATTGACCACAAAGTGTTCTGTCAAAAAGAATCATGTCTTATTTGGACTGTTGAAGGTATGCTTCCCTTCAGGGAAATATATAATTTGTTTCTTGGCTACAGTAAGTTGTTAGAATTTTACAGTTTGACAGGATTAGGGTTTGGGTTTTTTTTTGGTTGTGGTTGTTTTGTTGTTGTTTTTTGTGGGGGGGGTTGGGGTAGGGGATGTGGGACAGGTGGATTCAATGTGAGATTTTAATGGACAAAATATTCAAAACCTGATTCAGTCCCATTGATTAATAATAAGCGGTTTGAAAGAGAGATACAGGGTTTGGGGTAAAAGGATGAATAACTTCTTTATCTGCAACATGTATGTTTTACCATTTCACTGTCCAGTATGACATGTTCAAGTAGAAACAGGAAAATCATTCTTTTGAATCAGAAGGGCTAAACCTCACTGGACATAGTTTTGGCAGTTGGTATAGTTTTCTGCTTAAAATAGACAAGTTTCCAGAATGAACAGGACCCTGAGAAGGTCAACCCATCCACAGCTGTAAAATCTTGAGGTGGGTTTAAGCTAGACAGTAATATTACATTTTGTGTCAAAACATATCCCCCAAACTGACAGAAGCTCACAAGAAAATCACAAGACCGTGTAATTTACCAAGGAGTACAAATGTAATATGGCACCTTTGAGAGCTATTGAATGGATGGCTTCAGTGACTCTAGTGAGAAGTCCAGTTCATGGTTCAGAGGAGGTTGCTGCATGCTATCTTCTGTGGAAGCATGGCATTTGGTTGGTTATGCAGGCGTAAGGCCATAGGAGAGGGAAAATCCTGCTACTTTCCTGAGTATTTTTCTGATGTTGTCTTGCACTAATTTGCATATATTTGGCCTGAGCAACAGGAGACAGAGGACAAGCTCAGTTGAACACTGCAGTTACCAGAGAAATATTCTTCTGATGTGAAGGAAAAATTGTTAATAATATGTTTAAAATTGGATGATCAAATACCATCTGGAAAAGCTGTGAACTGTGCTCCAAAATATGGAGTTGCTCCCTTTTGCGATTCACTATGATTGTTGAGAGGGAAGCTGCTGAGGTAATGGGATGTAACATGTGAGCAACCTTCAGCACAGCATTCTTGGTTTCAATCTGCAGGATTTAGGAGACCTGAAGAATCTCCATCTTAGACTAACTTATCACTGACATTAGAGAGGAAAGTTTGCTGTGGGCCAGCATTCTTGCATAATATGTAAGGTTAGAAAAAAACCATCCAAACCCAAATACCAACAAAGTAACCTTTGTCAAGTTATTAATTATTTCTAGAATTTGTGGTTTTAAAATGGGAAAAATATCTTAGCTTTGAAAATGCCAAGCCAGCAGTCAGAGTCCTAAAAAGTTGTAACAGTGGTAAAGAAGGAAGGAGAATGGGCATTGTGACATCTTGTATTAGAATGCTTCTGTGGATATTCAAGTTACTACATTTTCCCATGCAAATAATATGCAATAATTCAAAACAGTGGCTGAATACTGGATGTATAGGTAGAGGGCATTTTCTTTGTGGTTATTTTTTTTGGGGGGAATGGGTGGTGTTTACATGTATTTTGACTAGAAATTTTATAGTAGACAGAAGAAGCTACATTATCTATGCAAAATGCATATGTTAATGTCAAATGGAGGTTCATATTTTTCTTAAAATCACAAAGCCAAATCCTTTTAATTCAGTCTTCTCTTTAGTTTTCAAATGCTTCACATTATCTTAATTGCAAAGTGACTGACTAGCACTCACAATGTGAATAGGAACAATTTACTAGGTGGTGAAGAAACCTGCTGAGTTGCACACCTTCCTTGGCACCCTTTTCTGGAAGGATGTCTCTGCTTTCACAGTAGAGGAACCTTGGCAAGGAAAGTCACATATAGAAGGAACTTAATAATACATGAAAACCATTTCCTTATAATTTTCAAGTACTAATACATGCGTTTACAGGCTTCTCTCCATGTGCCCTGGTAATATATTCATCTTGCATTTGCTCACATCATGACTGTTGATGGTCTAAGGGGCACTCCCAATTGTTCACCTGTGGTATGGTCACCCTGCTTGACTTGGAATCAGACATGCATTTTGCTGTGCTCTAGGGTCTGTAGTTCACTCTCCTATCCCTTCCTAATGGGGGCAGACAACTCCATCTGTGAAATACAGTACTTGTCCTCTCTTGATTCATGTTCTTCAGAGAGACACTAGCAGAGGATACCCCTCTAAATAAGAATCAGTGACACAGAGGTAAATAATGGTCTGTATTGGAACTGTAACTATAAGTCACAGAAAATATGAAATAAAACTTGGAATGTAGGGAAAGAAGATTGCTAAAATGAGATGATACAATGAGGCTTGTGCTGCTCTGCATGTTTGTTGCCTCAAAAGTAAAAAAAAAAAAAAAAAAAAAAAGATTAAGCTCCCTGAAGCAGGATTTTCTGAGGTACTTACCACTGTGGTAGCTAAGCAACGTTACATTTAGTAACATAATAACATTAACTAAAACATTCATTCTTTCAAGTACTAGCTAGTTTCCTGTTCTCCAGGATACGACAATTATGTAAGAGAGCCTGAAAGGAATTCTATCATCACTGTTGCTTCAGCATTTAATTCCCGTCCTTCACCCTCAATTAAATCAATGAGAGTTAGACACCTGGGTGTTTTTGAAAATCCCATTAAGGGTATCTCTGTATCTTCAGGTTATGAGACACTTGAAAAATCTGCTTTTTGGGCCACATGGACATCTGAGAGCTATATGTTTGTTGTCTGGCTTTAATGGTTAATCTGCATTTTGACATAACTTGGAGTAAGAAGTTGTTAATTTACAGCTCACCTTGAATACAAACTGATCTATGAATTATAATTAAAAAATATATACTGCTGTTTAAGATCTGGACACCGTGCCTCCTGACACCATGCCCCTTTTCCAATATCAGCCACAGGAGTGGACTGCCAGCATCCTGCCTTTGACCAGGATTAGTAGTGTGGGTAAGATGCCACCCGTGTGATTCAAATAAGGCATGATTTTTTAAATCACGCTTCCATCAGTGCAGCCAAGGAATGGCACAACTCTTACCAGCATTCAAAAGGCATTGGCATGACTGGCTGTTGTGGCCAGATGATCTGGACTCTGAGTCTCCCTGGCAGCCCAACAGAGCCAAGGCATGACCCTGTATTTGCTAGTGGGGATTAGGAGAGTTGCCTTAAGGGCAGGTTGTTGCACATCTATAATACTATCTCAATAAAGATTTATTTTATAACATGTTGTCAGAATCCACTGTTGTTCAAACCACAAACCCTTGTACCTTCCCTGCTGTCTATATTTTGGATACCTTGGTTGGAAAAATAATTTGTTACAGTCTCTCTGAAAAAACAGTGCAGCTTGATAGTTTACTAGGTAAAAGAAGCAGCTGAAAGAATTGGGGTTGTTCAGTCATAGACTCATAGACTCTTAGAATGGCTAGGGTTGGAAGGGACCTTAAAGATCATCTAGTTCCAACAACCCTGTATGGGCAGGGACACCTCCCACTACACCAGGTTGCTCAGGGCCTCGTCCAACCTGGCCTTGAACACTTCCTGGGAGGGGGCATCCACAACCTCCCTGGGCAACCTGTTCCAGTGTCTCAACACCCTTACACTAAAGGATTTCTTCCTAATGTCTAACATAAATCTACCTTCATCCAGCTAAAACCATTACCCTTCATCCTATCACTACACACCAAGGTAAAAGTACCTCCCTGACTTTCCTGTAGGCCCCCTTCAGGTACTGCAAGGCTGCTATAAGGTCTCCCTGGAGACTTCTCTTCTCCAGGCTGAACAGCCCCAACTCTCTCAGCCTGTCTTCATAGGAGAGGTGCTCCAGCCCCTCTGATCATCTTTGTGGACCTCCCCTGGACTTGCTCCAAGAGCTCTATGTCCTTCCTGTGTTGAGGGCTCCAGAACTGGACACAATACTCCAGGTGGGGTCTCACGAATGCAGAGTAGAGCCATGATTTGCTCTTGGTGAAGCCATGTCGGTTGCCACCAACCACCTCCACATTTTCCATGTGCTTTAGCAGAGCCTTCAGGAGGATCTGCTCCATGATCTTGCTGGGCACAGAGGTGAGACTGACGGGCCTGAAGTTCCCTGGGTCTTCTTTCCTTCCCTTTTTGAAAATGGGGGTTATGTTTCCCCTTTTCGAGTCACTGGGAACTTCACCAGACTGACATGACTTTTAAAATATGATGGAAAACAGCGTTGCAATTTCATCTGTCAGCTGCATTAGGAGCCACGGATGGATCTTGTCAGGTCCTATGGACTTGTGCACTTTCAGGTTCTTTAAATGGTCTTGAACCTGCTCTTCTCCTACAGTGGACATCTTCCTTTTCCCAGTCTCTGCCTTTGCCTTCTGTGACTTGGACAGTGTGGTCTAGAGAAGACGAGGCTGAGGGGAGACCTTATGTCTCTCTGCAACTGCCTGGAAGGAGGTTGTAGTGAAGTGCGGGTCAGTCTCTTCTCCCATGTAACTGGTGATAGGAAGAGAGAAAATGGCCTCAAGGTGCATGAGGGGAGGTTTAGACTGGATATTAGGAAAAATTTCTTTACTAAAAGAGTGGTCAGGCATTGGAAGAAGTTGCCCAGGAAAGTGGTGGAGTCACCATTTCTGGAGATATGAAAAAAATGTGTGGATGTAGCACTTCAGGACATGATTTAGTTGGGTGGTGGTCTTGGGTTGGTGGTTCGATTTGATGATCTCAGAGGTCTTTTCCAACCATAATGATTCTATGATTTTATTGCAGGGGACCCACCTTGCAGAATCGCAGGTGCATTTACATAGTATACTTGAAATATAGTACAAGGAGGTTTTGTTTAGTGAGGATGAATTCACCTTCTTACATTAATGAACTGGGTAAAAATTGAAGCTGTTGCACAGACTTTCTAATAAGATCCATTTTTGAAGGTATATATAGTTTTCAAATATTCACATATAATCAGATTTAAAATGTGTTTATTTTTTCCCTATCACAGGCCGTCATCCCACCTGAGATGCACTGTAATTAAATGCTTTACTGCAAAAGTAATTATGAGTTCTAGGAGGAGTAATTCACTTAGCCTTGAGTTTTGCTCTGTGATAGTCTAACCAACAGTGAAAATATTTTTTTCAATGGTATGAAATCATAGCTGAAACAATTTTTTTCTAAATCCCCCACCTGCTCTTTAATTCACCTTTATACAGAAAAAAAAATAATAAAAAATTCTATAGGGAAATGTCACACTTCTTTTTGATAATTTGTTATTAAATGTAAAACAGTGAAGTTAAAGGTCTGGCTTAAACTAACAAAAGCAATGAAATTTACCACTCAATCGTTAACTTACTCTATATGCCTAGTTATTGCAGCATATAATAGGAAATTTGGCAACTGCTGTAAAAACCATTGTATTACCATTAGAAACAATGAAATAGGTTAAAAAGATATATTGAAACCTTGGAGCATTCCCTTCACTTTCGTCTTTTGCCAGTGTCATAATTTGTTGTAATTTTTTTTTGCACCAGTTTGTGTATGTACTTGTTTCTATCAAAGTATGCAAAAACCACAAAACCCCAAGCCTTTGTTTTTCATGGTCTTTTAAACTCAAACTTGAAGAATTAAATCTGTTTGATAAAAAGAGTGCAAAATTTCAGCACAAACAAAAAAACCCCTACCCTTATTCCTTTTTGTGTTTCCCATTTTAAGCAATCTCTTTGTACTTTGATTTATAATCTCTTTAGATTTTCCAAACATCTCTAGGTTTTTAGATTATCTTTCAGTGATTCTTTCCTATTAAAAGTTCTATAGAATGCGTATTTTTTTCCGTTTGACATCTCTTCTGCCACATTTTTATTTTATGCCCTATTTTTTTTCCATCTTCCCTGATACCTAATTCCTTTAGTTCCCTTTTCTCTTACCTACCTTCACTCATTTTTATTCTTTTTTCAGCTTAAACACCATTCTTCTTCTACTAAAGTCTCTTATTACTCAACTCAGTTCTTTCCTTAGTCATTAGAGGCAGGCTTTCAATCAGCTCACTTTCACCAGCTAAGAATTAGGTATCTAGTTACTTATTTTAATGCTATCTCCAATGGGGAGATATAGACATCTCAGGGGTGATTTATTCCACCTTTAGTGGGTGGACTGTGAAGGCTCTCTTCTCCATTGCCTGCTGAGTGAACCTGCCTAATTAGATGTCTGGTTTTCAGGTGAATAACATCTTCCTAATTTGCCAAAGGTAACATTGAAATTCAAACCCAATTTCCAGTAGGTGTTTCTGATGTACCTTTCCAGCATGAATTAGAGTCTATATACAGTAGGTAGGATGGAGAGCTAAGATTGAGTCCCAAGTTCTTGCTATCTGTGTTAGTAATTTATTTTATTTTTATTTTCCAGAAATAAGTGTCAATTAGCTTTTAAAATCATTCTTTTGTGTAGATCACCATATTAGGGTTTGGTTAGTTTATTCTGTTTTAAACAGCGAAAAAAGTCCCTAAGACTCCACATCCCCTGAATGAAAAACAAAGACTTACTGTAATACCTGTCAATGTAAGTTATTTCTCTCATGAAAAATACTCATGTAAAATAGTAACTTGCTGCCTGAGCTACTTCTTGTAATAAAGAATAACAAAAAATAATGACATGTTAACAGTTAAAACATTTATGTTGCCAAATTTTTATGTAAGTATTGAAGATAAAATCTAAGGACAGTTTATGTAGAAGGAACATTAATACTTAGTGGACTTTATATATATATATATGCTTAATTGTAATGTGCTCCTTCAGGTGTTTTTATGTAAACATTTGAAAGGCAGGGGGGTTTGTGTGTTGGAGTGTTTGGTTGGGTGTTTTTTGGGTAGCAAGTATGTTGCTGCTCTGTGTATTCAAGGGATAAAATATATAGATATGTTGTTTCCTGAAGTTCTTACTCAATGCTTTCAAATTAGATCTTTGAGAGGGACTGTTGGGTAACTAATGAAAGAAAATACTGTTTTGTATATGACATTTTTATAATCAATAGTCTTTAAAATTTTGCTCATTTGGAATTTTTTTTCCTGATAGTGATACATTTTTCTAAAATTTAATCTTCTTTTGTAATAGGTATTATTTTCTTAGTATGTATTATATTATTTCATTAACTTGAAAATAAGTAATTTTTAGGTGTAAATTCTTGTTTTAAGACTATTCCCAATGAAAAAAAATCTATTTTATTTTTAAAAGCTGATTTACATTTTCAAGATTTTCTTACATTATATTATTTTTCTTTATTTAATCTTGCAGCCTCATAATATCTGCAGACAGATCCTAGTCTTTTCATTTATGAAAAGAAAAAAAGACTAGTGTTTTCCAAACTTTAAGGGAAAATTAATTGTTCTTTCAGCAGTTAAAAGAAATTTTAACATGGGAGAAAAGTTTTATAATTATATAATCTACACTGCATCATATTTTTGGCAGGTATTTAAGTATGATCTGAATACTGTTTATAAAAGCAGCACTACATCACTATTTGGGTAATATTAGGGTATATGTTCAGCTGTATTTATGTCAGTAACCACATTTTGGAAAAAAACGATAGGAGATCAGATAGTCTTTGCAGTTAGGATACCAGGTTAGACAACTCTTGATCTTTTTCCATGACAACCAGTGTATGTTCTTATAACTGACTACAGACTGCTTAATGAAAGAGATAAATGTTTCTTTGTCAATTATATTGATTTTTAAATAGCAACAAAAATCTATACCAAAAATACAAACCAAAATACTGTAGGAATTAATATGCGAGTAATGTTAAACACATATGACTGAAGCATTTTTGGTTTGACTTCTTCAATATCCTGTATACAATAAAGCCATCATAAAAGTTTCAGACTGATTTCTAGAGCTTGTCATTAAGCTTAACGTGGAAATATTTTTTAAAAAGGTGACAAACATGAGGAATATGTTTAGATTACATACTTTCAAAAAACCTTCAAACACATTCACTATCAGGCAAACTTTTTCAGCAGCAGAGAGAGGAAAATAAAAAATGCCGTTGAGGATAGCATGTGTAATAGAGTAACATTAATCTGACAATAAAATCTTAAGGTAAAAAATAGAATATTCACCACTGTGAAATCATATGGATCATTTTAGCACCGACAAGTTGTTCTGGATTTTGATACTGAGGTCTCCTTGGGAAAAACACTCCCTCTGGGGAAATTTCTGGTAATATTTAACTGACTTCCTTCCAGCTATTCGATCTTAGCAGAAGCTTTAAACATTTTCCATCTGAATGCCACTCCTTGAATCAACAAAAAGGTTCCATAATCATGTTTACGGATAGTAGTCTATGGTATCAAGCATATGGCGCGATAAATATTGTACCTGCCACATGGAGGTTGGATACCACAGGAAATGTAACTCATTAGCCTTATCTCCATTTGTGATTGGATTTAGTATGCACATACATTCTGGATATTACTGTGACTGTAACTAAAACTAGGACACTTGGAGTCTGTACTTAGTTACTCTACAAGATTCTCCAAGAAAGTTCCCTCCCTCCAGCTGAGCCAGTAGGAGTTTTTAATAATTTTGTCTCAGCTGGAACTTGCTCTTTGCAACAAAACATGGTCATTTCATGCTTTGGTGCACTATAGTGAAATGTGTTTTTTTTTAAAAAAAAAAACTTTTACAAAGCAAATTCTTACTATAATCAACAGAGCAAATTTTTGCTCTAATAACTGGGAATAAAAATGTAAACGATTGCACACAGTCATGTAAATAAGTTTCTAAAAAAACTCCTTATATGGCAGTAGTCTTGAGCTCTACTTTGTGCACACTGGAGGGCTAGAGATTTTTGCTATGTATTTGAATGTTGCTTTGGCTATGTAGGCAGACAAGGGTATGACATTATTATTCAGTTATATACCCTCAATAATCTTAAAATTGGGGATGTTTCAAAGAAAATTTCATCCTAGTGACATTGAGAAAGGTTTACTTTTTTTGTTTTCCTTGGTGCTAAATTCACCAAAGGATAGCAAGTGTGATTATTCATAGGTTTATTCTAGCTATTCTAAGAAATACTGTATTAGAAATTAAAACAATTTTCAAATATATTTGCAAAACTATTTGTATTAAGCAATACTTCCAGAGAAATGTAAAGAAAAATCTAGTGTAAAGCTAATTATCTGTATTTTCTAAATGGTAACTATGACTTCTGGCTCAAACAGGACAGTCATTGCAAGGTACCTTGAGTTATCTTCCTGTGCACCCTTATGGTTTTGGTATATTTTCTTTCCCATTTTGACACATTAATTTCAATTTTCTGGACAAACAGAACTACACTGTGCCCTTTGGTGACAGGGAAGTCTTACCAACTTCTTGTCCACTGGAAAGGGATAACTGTAAGAGAAAGAGGAGAAAAAGGAAATAAAGCAAAATGCAGAAGAATATATATAGATATAGATAAAAACAATCAAAATGTCTGATTCTCTCAATGTCTCAGTAGTACCCTGCTGCTTCCATTGCTGCGTGAAAGAGAACTTCCTTAATTATTAGGTATGTTATAGCAGAAGCAGATTAATTTCAAATTATACATTCACTTTAGACTATTTCAAATCATTGCTATGTTATTTTCCACAACAGCTTTCCACCACAATACATGCAATATATACATTCAATTTGCATTGTCAGTGTAGGCATGTTACATAATTAATTGAAACTCTTTAGATTCAACTTTCCTTAATGAATTAAAGACAGCACAAAATGTAATACCTTTAGTAAGTGCCATTGTTATACTGGTGTGATCAAAGTTGTAGAATATTGAATAATTGGGGAAAAACGTGCTTTTGGTTTGAGGGAACAGCTCAGGAAAAAAAGCTGGTGTTACAGTGGTTGAATGCAAAATTACTGAAGCGTGAATGTGAAATCATAGAATTTTTGACATTGGAAGGGAACTCTGGAGGTCATCTTGTCCAATGGCCCTGATCATGCAGGGCCACATAGAACACATTGCCAAGGACCATGTCCAGATAGCTTTTGAATATCTCCAAGGATGGAGACTCCACAACCTCTTTGAGCAACCTGTACTGGTGCTCAGTCACCCTCATGGGAAACACTCTCATCAGTGTTTCCTGATCTTCATATGGAGCTTCTTGTCTTTCAGTTTTTGTCCATTGCCTCTGGTCCTGTCACTGGGCACTGCTGAAAAGAGCCTGGCTCTGAAATCTTTGCACTCCTTCAGGTATTTCTACAAATTGATGAGGTCCTTTTCTTCTCTGGGCTGAAGAGTCCCAGCTCTCTCAACCTTTCCTGATATGAAAGAGCCTCCAGTCCCTTCATCAACTTTGTTGGAGTCTCTTCACTATGTCTATGTCTCTCAAACTGGAAAGCCCGCTACTTGCCTCAGTACCCCAGGTGAGGCCTCAGCAGTGCTGAATAAAGAGAAAGGATCACCTCCCTTGAGCTGCTGGCAACAATGGAAAGGAAGTAGGAAGGAAATGGGAAGGAAAAGATGGAAATAATGAAAAATACAGGAGTAGGTGCTATTTTCTGTCTGTTTTAAGTGAAACAGGAGGTCATATGTTCAGTCATGTAAGTGTTCATGATGAAGGTACAGCTCATGTAGAAATTAAGCAGATTAATATAATTTCACAGAAACATAATCCTGAGTATAATTTCATAATGTAATAGTTTTCTTCAAAATACTAACCATGCATTTAACATTATTGATCTAGACTTTATGAAAGTGTATGCTTCCAAAGCACTTTATGGAAGTTGTCATTATTTAAGTGGAGAAACTTAAGCACAATGATGTAACGTACTTTGCCAGCAGTCTCAAAGTAAGCCAGTAGCAGGCTGAAAATAAAACTCAGTTCCCTAGGGTCTCACCTGATATTCTTACAGTAGGAATTCATTTTGCATTGGACATTTGTTAGAACAATTCTGTATTTCATACCAATTATAAATTTAAAATTGCATAATTAATATTGGATCTTTTGTATTTTCCAGGTTGCTGACTGAATTAATCTAAAAAAATCTATAGATGGCATATTGAGGGTTAAACTACAATATAGTTTATTTCTATTTCCATTTATTGAATTTGGGCATACATTAAAAAAAACCAAAACAAAACCTACTAATATCACAATACTAAAAAAACCCACACCAACTAAGCTTCTCTTCATTAACGGCCTTTTAATGCTAATGGTACAATTCCATTTCAAAGATAAGCCTCAGTAACTTCCCTTGGGTAAGAAAGTTCATCTCAACTTACGAATTCTAACTTTGAAGAGAATTTAGCTCCACTGTGTTGCAGCCAATTTTCAGGTGTCTGCAAATTAAACTCTCCTGTAATTCTTGCTTAAAGCTTTTAGATTGCACTATATATGACCTTGTGATAACAAAGAAAGCAATAAAACAAGACTACAAAAAATGTAAACAGAAAGAACCCTTTTATTTTTTGTTCCTCAGTCTTCTGTATTCCAAAGCTTATACATCTCCAGCCTGGTATCCATGTTGCTGGCATCATTGTCAGGTCAATATATGACTCTATATGGAAGTTAAAACTAATTTACCAATTCACGGCTTAGCTTTTACAGCTGCGTAAGTAGATTTTAATTAGGCAGAAGCAGCTCATACTTTCTGAAAAAGTGTTTCTGAAACATGGACATTGGGTATTCCTAAATCCTGGAAATTATTTTCATTAAGAATATATTTCTCTTAAAGAGAACATCGTTCCTCCCTCATCAAAAAAACACTGGTGTAATTCAAGTATTCTAATGAGCAAAGTAATAATGAAACAAATCTTTTAGAAAACTGGTAGCATATCCATATAATGTAGATAATTTTTGTCATGTTTTGTCAAAGAATCTTAAATTTTTCTGTATCTTAACTTCTACAAAGGGAAATGACGAATCTCTTTCCATATTCTCTGCAATGACATTTGCAGTAAATTTAATTTATAATATTGTACCAAGTATCCACTGCTGCACTGTCATTGAGATTATTGAAATGATAGTTCTGCTAGATAATCTATCAATCCAAACTGCAGGACTTGGACCAATCTCGTCTATATTAAAATTACCTTCCCTGTAAGAAAGACATAATTCTTCCCCTTTCTTTCACAACTTTGCCTTCTGTTTTGAGTTTTATGAATAATTGCTTTCTACTGATCAAAAACAAATTCTAATATACTGCACACATGGTCATTGATCACTATAAGCACTAATGTATAAATAAAAATATGTTTATGTTTCAAACTAAAACTGACATCTCTATAATAAGACCTCATACACACAAGCTAGTACATTACTATACCATACCCAGAGAGTCTGATTGCTCAGTTTCTGTGTGAGTATTTCCAGCTGAAATATGGATCCTATACTAATGAAATATAGAAATAATATATTTTCTGTATATTAAAAGAAATCTTTATGCATGTATTTGAATGTTAAATTAACTGCACTCCAGGATTCTCCAATTGAGATAGTATTGCAGGTATGTATTTAAACCAAAGTACATTTACAGCTTTGGCTTGGTTTACCACTATGAACCTGTTTGCTAATTCTGTTTTAGATGAGAAGTTGTTTGATATTCCCTTCCCAGTCTCCAGTGGATAATTACCCATGCCACATGATCACCATACAATTTGTGTACAATTGCGCATCTGTTATTGATAAAGGCCATAAATAAACAGATGGCAAGTCAGAATTGTGATGCATTATCAATGCTTTTAAGCCTACTGGCACTTGATAAACTTCAGTACATATAATGAAAGGGAGAGGAAAGTGGTAGGGAAGGGGAAGGGAAATGAAAGAAAACTAAGTCCAGTTTTTAAAAGTTAGAAATAAATCTATCCTGAAACTCTCCATGTTTTCTTTTAAAGAATTTCTCCTTGCTGAATATAAGAATGGCCACTAAGTTGCTAATTCTGTAAAAGCCAAACCAAGACCCCAAAACTATTAAAAAAAAAAAAAAAAAGGAAACAAATAAAAGAAATGTTACAGAAAGGTATAAATTGAAAATAATTTGTGGTTTTAGTAAACTTTTAAAGTTTTACATTTCTTTAAATAAGCAATTTTAGTCTACCCATTAGCCAGTGATAAGGTCATCTTCTCTAAGCTAGCATGCTGTATAGTGCACCTCTAAGGTTAGACTACCTTCATTGAGTTCTGTAAGTACTACAAGTGTTTTAAGCATTGGTTCAGAGGTGTACCCTCAGGGGAAGTAAAATAGAAAGAAAAACTACACAAAAATACAGTCCGATGTAGATTCAAAAGAATTTCTATATAAAAAATATTGGCTTAAAAATAAATATTTCAAATAGTACCTTGAAGTGTGGATAGATCTTTGCCATCTTTACAGTTAAACTTCCAGCCTGTTACACTAATGACTCTTTGAGAGGAAAAGCTGTGTTTAAGTTAAATACTTATTACTTCAGTGGTTTTTCAAGAAGAATTTTTATGCTTGCATCCATTTTAAGGTATGGATCTAACCCACTACCCCTTTTAAATTTATTTTGCCTTTCAGTCATTGTCCAGAATGTGTGCTTTAAATACTTCCTTGGGTAGGAATACGTATCCTACTATGTAGCTAACATTTCAGAAATAAATTAAGTGGTATTATACTATGCAAGCTACTGTCTGCATAGTAAAAGAAAGACATAGTTTCAGTGCCTTTTCTTCCACATCTCTTCAGTGTTTGGAACCATAGACTTCCATGCTCTATTCTGTCTTCCTCTCCCTCTCCATCGCCCCCTGCCTGTCCCCCACCTCCCCCTTAATTTCCACAAAGAAGTAAAGAAAAGCGTAGAAGTCAATAACAACCATCTTGTTGAAATCTCAATGTTTTGCATCTAACCTTCAGAATGGTATAGGAAGAGTATTTTTTCTTCCTGGGGTTATTGTGTGCTTTCTTCTTGTCGGACTTTCCATGCTGTCCTGTTAAGCAGGAATGGCTGTTTTTTCCCAATTCTTCTGCTCTTACATGTTATGTTCTGAGAAGTAGGAAAAGGGATGACTAAAATTTAAGTCTAACTTTCCACTCAGAAGGATATTTGGTTCCTTCCTCTATCCTTAAATAGATAGACCTTGTGGTCACTTTGGCAAATACTGCACTTCGTTATTCCAATAGGAATTATCATAAAGCAGTATTTTAAAAGGGAATTATGAAAAGAGAGAATCAGAAAATACAATTTCTCACATGCTTTTTTAATCTTTATTTGTCCATTTTCTATTTTTTCCCCTTCTAATTCTGCTTCTATTTTCTAAACCTTACTAATCAAAGCATTTCTTCTCTTTTTAGGTTTCACCAAAAAAAAAATATTTTCCTGATTCATGTCACTTAAATATGTTTTCCCAGTGCTACTGCCAATGAAAGAAAGAGTTTTGTCTGCAGACTTCAATCCAAAATAGCATGTGTGGAGATGAACAGAAGAATCACTCTAAACTGAAGAAATAAATAGAAATTTGCAGACGACCATGTTGTCTGACTGGCAGCTCCTTACCTGTGTAAAAAGTATTGTAAGAAAAGGATACTTAATTTCTTGGAGCAGCAGAAAAAGGTAGTATATAGACAACGGAAGATATAAGAGACACAAATGTAACCACAGCTTGGTCATAATTTCTATTTAATATCACTCTTTTGTTGTTTATTATAGTGCTTTCCAAAGTAATACCTAGGTTTATAATGGACTAGTCCTGGACCATGTATATTCCCATTGGTTTCTATTATTTAAACACAAGTGGTCCTTCTAGGTCTCTTGTAGTGCTCAAAGCATGTTGACAAAATGCAAAGTCGAAAGAATTTGAATCCTGGCACAAAAAATCCCCAAATGGAGAAGCAGGCCCACAAGCTTTGCCTGGAGAGCTCTGCCTGGATCAAACGTCTCTGTGATGGTGACATATGCCCCTCATAACTGATGCTCAATGACACTAAAGATTTTTTTTCTGCCACCTTCCAGACATAACTAGATCCATGTTATATCAGCAAAATTTACTTCAAAACACAGATAATCTGAACAGCAAACTTCTTTCCCTTGTAAAATTCCCATGTGGTGTTACGGTTTGTCTTCCATCCAGGTTTGAACTAGTTGCTAAATAGAAATATCCATCGTTAAGATGCCTCATTGCATATGTTCTCATCTTCCCACTTCCTGTCCACAAAGACAAAGCTGCTGTCACTTTTACAATCCATGGTATTTGATACTTTAGATCTCTCAAATGACACTAGACCTGTGCGTGGGGAACCAACCGAGTGACCAGTAGAGAGCACTGCCCTCACTTTTGCCAATATACTGCAATAGATACTAAATCTGTGTTTGTGCCTTGTTTAAAACTTAGTTAACATAATGAAGAACCCAGGATAGTTTAATTACTAAGAAGTTTTGAGTAAATATATCAACATAATTTTAGAAATGAGAATCTTTAAAATACTGCTAAGCACTATATTCCAAAATTCTCAGATATATCGTCCATTTAAACTTACTTAATTACTTACAGTGGCATTTTAATCACCAACTATATGCACTATTTTCATCTACTAAATAAAAAAAAATAAAAAAATAATACAAAATAGAAGTTTAACACTGTCCCTAAATACATTTTGTTTGCAAAATATTAACCAGTTGGTAACAGATACCTAATTTAGAGTGTAGGTGTATTACAGCTTAATGTAAAGGTATACATAGGGCATGGGGGCACATTCCATGACAGAAAGGCTCCAGAGAAATGTTTGATCATTCTTTGTGATGCATAAAATATTTCACAGCTGTACCATAAAAGATATCAGCCATCAAGTAAAGCTGTCATTTGCTCTTGCTGGATTATATTGGAAAAACACAGTGTTTCTGCTTCATACTTGTATGGGATCAAGAAAACACTACCTATTTAGTCTGTGTACATATTACCATACCCCTGCTCTATTTCAAAAGAAAGTAGTCATAAAATAAACATGGTAAGGAGAATAGATCTGGTTGATATTTTGTTTCAACATACACCCATTTCATACATTGTAAGTTCTGAATATGTTAAGTATTGGTCTACATTAAAGCTAGGTTCTACAAAAGGTTTGCATATTTCTCTGGGAACTAGTTCCTTTCTTTTGATTTCTGTTATGCACACATTATTTTAGTTCACAATCTAAGCCTGTGTCACAGATAAGATGTATAATAAAAGAACAATGGCAGTAAAAGTAGACCAAGTGTATAAAGATTTATTACATCTCCCATTAACTCACAGACTTTTAAAAATTATATTTATTAATACATCAGCATTATTAACGTATTCATCAAAACACATAGGAACTGTAACTGACTTTTAGTAGAATTTGATGTTTTTGTTTCCACTATGTTAGTCCATCAGGAAGTACCTTTATCAAAAATTCATGCCTCATTATTTATTGGATAGAGAGGAAATTTCATACTTATCAAAACAAAAATTGCCCATTAAAATAACTTTGGAGACTGGCCTTTGTGTAACATTTATTAAATGTAGTATGGTCACATAAAAGATAATATTTTACTATGGGAGATGCAGGAAACACAGAAATGTATTGGGTAGACCAGTAGTTAAAGTTTATAATAATTATTGTGTCATAAAGTATCCTTATTGAGATGCAAAGATAGACTATACTCATTTTCTAGTTTAGTGTGTTTAGAGTTTGGAGTAATGAGTTTAGAGTTGATAATTTGAGTTTACTCTGGGGTCTTTGATGCCCAAAAATTACTCCGGTTTGCAAAATGATCCATTGTCATTAGTTGAAAAAGCCACAAGAAAAACGGAAATGCAAGATAAATAATAGTATAATAAAGGTAAATTTATTCAAATTCACCTGAAATTATATACATGATCATGAATAACAATTGTGTCTTTCAAGGCCATTAGAATCAGTTTTAATGGTTGTGTAAATATCTTGGGGTTTTCAAAAACTTTTCAAACTTGAACAGACTTGTCTAAATGACATTTCCAGTATTAGTAGCTTAGTAAGAAAACAAAAGTCGTTATTTTTTTAATTGAATTTGAAGAAACACTTTTCACAGGGAATTAACATACGGCACAACAGACAAAATTGATTAAGGCCCACCATCTGGCAGAAGTCTAGAAAAGTTGCTGCCATATGTTTTGACCAAGACTGCAAAATAAACTGTTTTATACTGTCAGCACCTCCAGTTCTGTTTTATAAATTACATTTGGTTTTATTATATATATGAAAAACATTAGGAAAGGTTTCATCTATGACTGGCTGCTTAATTGGAAAACAGACGCTGTATAAAATTTTAAAAGAGGCACAGGGTGAACGGGGATCACTATGAAAGCTATTTGACAGCTTTAAGTAACAAAAGTGCAAGGATTGCTATAAATTGTTTATTAGGCAAATCTTTCATTCTTAATCAGTAATATTTAAATCATTCATCAATATTTAACAATTGCAGTTTTTCTTTGATAATAATTACAGAAGAATGTGTTATACAAAATTCCTGGGCAGGGAGGAAGAAAGTTCATGAAATTCATGGGTAATATTTGGAAGTGGGGAAAAGAAAAATAAATTAAAATTACATATTTTATTTTTTTTTTAATTCTAGTTTCATAAAGAATAGATTTTAAATATCAGTATATATGTATGTTGCTGTTGGAAAATAACATATCAGGTTCAAATGAAATTTAGGAATGTTAATCTCTTTTGCAGCTGCTATTTTTGTTTTATGGTATTTTTACAGCTGTTTTTAATTTATTTTAAGAAATACTAAACCTTCCAGAGTATTCCCAAGTGAAAGACCATGGTACAGATAATTGGTTTCATTGCAATTCAGATTATGAACATCATTTTTCAGTTGTTACTTTCAAACTATATACACAGCTATATCTGTAAGCCATTTTCTTTATTTCAGCTACTACCAAAAGCAGAGAAAGTAGCTCAAAACATCACAAAGCCTTAAAATCTTTGTAAGGATTTGTGATGTTTGACAATATTTACTCCCAAATGAAGAAGATATACAATAAATGCAAAGCTAACTTTAAAAGTATTTATGTTTATATGACATATATGTGGGATCAAATCCATTATTGCTGGCATAAGACATTATAAATCGACATCTCCGTGCACCAGAAAAGTCCCTGTATTCTAAAGAGGTCCATTCAAAGAGGATATGGGTAAAGAAAAATTTTAATTCCGTTTTGAATAAATCTCAGAGCAACTGTAACTGAAGAGGTGTTAGTAATACCTCCAACATTACCTTTGTCCTGTGCACATCATGTTCTAGTCTGTGATCACAATTCTTGTAGAAAAAAAACAGGCTAACTTTTCTCCCCCTTCTTCCCCTCCCCTGGGCCTCTGGTTAATATGGGGCACAAAGTACTAAGCAACACCTGGATATTTCTTTTTATCCTTATGTTCAACATGTGGTCCCATATTGTATTTACAACATATCCTCCAAGTTCTGAAGCAAATGAGCTTTTATTTTTCTTCATAGGCTTCTATCTATGTTATCACTGTAATATCAGTGTGCTTCATAAGGAGTAATGAACTTATTCTCAGAACACTGTGAGATCAGGAAATACTTGAATGAATATTTACAATGGAAGAACACAGGGAAGCACTGAGGGCTGTAGTAACATTTCAAGTAAAGGAGAAACAGATACAGAACCCAGACTGTTTGGTCTTCAACCCGTGGCCTCTGTCACAGGATAACTCTCACTTTTCCAGAGGATCCTAGCTTGCTCACGTTGCTCAAAACCTGCTTTGTTGTTTGCCCTGTGTGCCCAGTGAAAAACTAATTCATATTGCTCTGAATTTGTATGGTTTGGGTTTGGCCTGAAATTAGATGGGGACCAAAAGTCAAAAACATATGTGATCAAATAATAAAGGACCCTATAAAAACATGTATGTTAAGGAGAGTAGAGTTCACTCTGCACATTAACTCCATCATTTCCCGACTCTGATGCTTCTCTTTTTGTAGCACATTTCACTTAACACTAGGGGTGGAGGGCAGTGGAGGCACTGAAACATTTTCAAAGAATAATAGAAAAACATAGGAATTCCAAAATATTTTTTTTCTTGGTAGACAACAGCCAAATTTTTTTGTTTGGTGCAATTTTTATATATACAAGACAATGTTTATATATATCTATTTATCTACAACTAGTGAGGCAGAAAAGCTTGCCTCATTCCATAGATATCTCTTTTAAGTCTTTCTTCCATATCCATCTTCACAGACTTTACACAAAGGGCAAGGCACCTTCAGGCTCTATTATATTCCCAGTGGGCTGTCACTCATTTCGGAATTCCCTGTGAGGTTTCTCCGAGCTACACACACATGCACAGAACCACAAAGAATACAAAGCAGACAGTTATGACATCAATTACAAAATTCACCATGAATTCATGTAAACCTTACCCTGGTTCACACATCAACACCAATTTCATTCCACCACTAAGAGACACATGTGAGACTAATCCCTATGCCAAATTTTGTATTTTTAGGCAAATATCCATTGCCGCCTTTTTGACTTAGGAACTCATGTCCTGTTTTTACACAGGAAGTATACGGGACACTAATCCTAGCTTATAGACAGCTGAGACTTAAGCTTTATTGAAAAAAAAAAAAATTACCAGAAAAACAATTGTAAATTATATCATGAAGGATTTTCTGTTTTTTAGTAAGCTATTACGAGTTTGTGTGTTTTGAGGTAGAAAATACCTAACTGCTGCCTGAATTTGGCACATTTGAAAATTATTATTGCGCTTCAAAAAGCTCAGGTTTTCATTCCAAAATAAGTTGTGCCATTGAAATTGCTAAAATAATAATTCTTAATATGTATCTGCCATTAAATTTCTCAGGAAAATATATTCCGAGAGAGAGGATTTTTTATTCTGACAGCTATTTGCTATCTTTTTGGATAATCTGGCAAAACATTAAATTTTTGCTGGCAAATCTTATAGGTCATGTAAAAATTGGTGAATTAGTAAGTAATGATGAGCACACACTTGTTTTACCAAGTGATATAAATTGCTTGTGGAACTGATCTTATTCAAACATCATACATTTTATAGCAGACAGTCATATATATGGAAACAACAAAAAAAGTAGACCCATAGGGTTGGAGTATTAGACTTGAAAATCAACAACATGCTAGAAGATAGGAATAGTGGTTAGAATAATGGATAGGAATAATTGGCTGAGCATGAGTTACCAGTACAGTTTAACAAGGTGTCTAAGGGGAACATGGGTCCTGGCTATATAGACAAGGGAATCATGAGGAAAATGTTCAACCTTGAGTCAGGTATTGGAGCAGTCCTCAGCTTACTGAGGTGATCTGTGAATCTTTCTGAGGAGGACCTGTGAATCACCTGACCCTAAAATAAAGGAATTGTTTCACAAAGGGCATTTTCATACACATTCTTGATGTCTTTGACCGTAACATTTTTGTAAAACCAAAACATTTACATGCAAGATAGAATGAGACAAATAAGGAAATTAATATACATTTTATGAAAGAACAAAGTATTAAACGTGAGGAATCAGAATAAAAAGTGTGGATTTTTTAGCATCTTTTAATCATTAAGAGAAGTAATATATTGCTTACATATTCTGTGATATTGTCCAATATTTATAGCAATTGCTTCAGGATCAAACTTCTCTTAAGACATATCGAACACTTAACTTAACAGTAGCCAAATTATTTTCAGGAAGAAGAGAGAGAGCGAGAGAGGGAGAGAATTATTTGGTAAATGAAATGTAACCTAATGTCAAGGTAAATGAAAGGAATATTAATAGGAAAAAGTTAGTTGCTCAAAGTAAGTAAGATTTAGAACTTTACACTAAGACACTGAAGTGAAAGATATACACAAAAAGAGACAGGTTTCAAAGCATAACTTGCAAATCTATAGATTTTAATTGAAGCAGTGGATGACCTCTTCTCTGAGCTTATCTATTTTGGCAGGTTCAATGGAGAACATAAAGACCAAATGTCAGGAACTACCTAACATGAGGTTGATATTCTTTATCCCATTTTCTACTCCTCTCAAACTGCAGCTTATGGGGGATCATGAGATAGCTTCTGAGGGTTACATTGTTTTCCTAAGCTCACAAAGTGGTTTATAAAACCCCAATATGTCTTCATTCACTGCTTCTTAATGTTTGTGCTTCCTCCAAAGGATCTACAAGTAAAAAGTATACTCTTTCTTCCTATGCCATAAAACTGAGATTCAGTAGTGTTAAGCCAGACAAACATTTTTTGCAAGATCCAAGTAGGAGTTCTGTAAGGTATAAGGAATATTTTAATCCATCTCAGCCTTATTCAGGGACTTGATTACAGACCTGCCTAAACTCCTCTTCTGATATTTCTAGCTGTTTCAGTAGCAAACTGCTAAAACTTAAAAGCCACATATCTAATTCAGTGCTTTGTCTAAACTAACACACTCTTGAAGGAATTGTTTTACTTAATGGCTTTAAATTTAGTACCTTGCCACTTCAGAGCACTGGCAGAAGAGGTCAGATCTTTCTATATCGATATTATAATTCATGTTTATACTCGGGAACTGCTTTTTTAGAATTTGTCTGTCTTGAGAAAAACATTTCCAAAGCATTTCCTCACACTGAGTTATGGCTCTTTGGTACAACTTTTTTAAACAGTGGAGTTCTTCAGGAAACAAAATACTCCTCAATTCTGGACATCACTGTCATTGCAACAGAGAATATCTTTTCTGATCCTTAAACTGGATTTTCTGTCAGAAATATAGCATCTTAGAAATATGCTGTCAATACATTTGCACATGTATTGAGAATGGAGAGGTCAGTAATATTGGCATGATGGCTGCTGACTGCCAGGAGAGACAGTAAGGATGAAATTTTGTATCCCACACAGTGTATGTGCTAGATGGCTTGGCCATTGCACAGATTAGTCCAGTCAAATTTCATTCAATGCTTTCATTCATTCATGCTTTTTGAATAACAAAAGACAATTTAATTTGCAAATATTAGGTATAATAAATTCCACACTACTTTTTTTCATATGACAGAAGATTTATTTATTGATTTTTTATTGCAATTTAGGTATTAAACAGCTAAATTACACTCATAGACATAGTTCTAGAGAATGCATATACAAAAGGTATTGTCAAAAACTGGCCACTTAAAATAAAAGAGCAGAACCAGATTAAGATCTGTAAAATTTCCTGAATTCTGATGTTAATCTTTGCTTATAACTGTAGTTCTCATTTTTACAGGATGATTTTCACTGATACATATAAACAGAAGAAAAGTGAGCAAACATTTCCCTGTTATGAAGAAATAACTGAACCTAAGAAATAAATGTTATTTTTACAGAAAGAACCGCAAATGTTACACTACTAAACTAATATAAAATATGACAAAAATGAAAAACTTATTTTTGTAACTTAAAAAGCAAAGTAAGACTTACCATATTTGCAGTAAAACCAATGAGGTGTTGATTTTTCACTCTGATCTTCTCCCCAGACTTCCATTTGTTAACCAAGACGCGAAACAAGAATCTGTTTAGATAACATATTATTCTTTTTATACTCAGAAATAGCTTACAACAAAAAAATTTACTGTAAATTATTTCATCTTAGACCTAATTTTTCAAATCAACATAGCAAAAGCTCACAGATAGCCTATATTGCTTATTGTCCTTGCTTGTTAACAAAAGCCAAGCATGCATCATTCCTTAGATACCAAATACTTTATTATAATATATCCTAAATATAAGAGGCATTGCAATTTTGTGTCTGCATTCAGCTGCTTCTATTCTGTAAAAATTGTGTAATCAAGGAACCTGGACCCTCTTTGCCTCTCCCCAAAGCACTGAGGAGAGAAAAGTTCTTCTCAGAGCAGGATTTTGAGACACCTTTCTTTCTCTCAGAGGGAAATGTATGTGCAAACAGAATACCCCCATAAGGTCACCATTTTCCTCATGGCCACACTAAGTGTAAAACATGTTATTCCAGTAAGGGCATTTTGTGCTCTTGTGAAGTGCACCTTTTAAAATCAGACATCAAGATGCCCGTGGCCATAATAGCATCTGAAGGGGGAAAAATAACACTTGCTTTCTTGGCTGTAAAACTACACACCCCGAGTAAAGCTAAATTGAACAAAGCTACCCTCATGTTTTCAAAATTTTCAAAGAAATAATGTAACAGTAGCCTACAGGTGGTAACATTTTAAGAAAAGTGCATCTGAATGGAGACCAAAGGTTCCAAAGCCCGTTGACAGGACAAAAAACAGGACCCAAATGAAGAGAAGGTACATGCCTTTATTTAATGTAAGACCTAGTGTCGAGCTCTTCATCTACAGCAGGAGGTGGCCCCTCCTACAGCTAAATGCCCTAAATTGTATATGCACAGTTTGAAAGTGGGGCTCTCTGGAGAAAACTTCATGAAGAAGGAATAATGCTTTTTAAAAATTTTGTTTTCAAGTAAAGTAAAAAGCTTGATTCAATATACAGATGTGGGCTGTTTTTTTCCCCCTCTTTGATCTTTGAAAAGCTCTGGGTAAACACATCTAACAGCTCTCAGCTGCATTTGTTTAGCTTAGGTAGCTGGAATTTTACGACAACAGGCAGTTGGAAGAACAATTGGATTTCTACTGCAGTTGTTCTGAGAGAGATTGTACAGTCTTTTCAAAATACATAGGACCTCAAAGTAGAAATTTACCTGTTATAAAGTTATTAGTTGTGATACTGATGATAATAATAACTACTGATGACTTATTTTCTTTAGCTGATTCCAAAGCCTGTAGATCACAAGCAAACAAAGATACAAACTGTTAGTATGCTCAATTTTTTAAGCAAATACTGTTATCTGTAAAGCAACCAGCAGAAAACAAAATTTATCCCTTATCATAGCTATATATTTTTTCTAGCTGGTCAATAGGTTATATTTAAAGAAATCTGCACAAGCAGCATTCAGATTCCAGGCTTTTGTAGTTACTCCCCAGCTTTCTGGAATGCATCTGATAGCAATACATAAAAATGAATATTTCAGTCAGGAATATGCTCTGAAGAATGAATCATAGTTTCAAAAAGCAGTGGTGTTGTGGTAGTGATATGGTGTATCTGAGATGTGTATTCAGGCACATGCATAGAGCAGATTGAAATATATGATGTAGAAAGGCTTTTCCGGCAGCAGCTTGGAGTACAATTGTAAATCATTTCCTCTTTTTAGCACTTGGGCAAGTGTATGAATAGTTGTCTTACACCATCTGTAGATCAAATACACAGAGCCCATTATGTATACATATGTGTACAGATGTACACGCACAAATAGTGAAATAGAAACTGTTTATAAGTAAACCCGCATTAAAAAATTGTGTTTTTATGAATTTACTTTTTCTTACAGCCATAAGTACACCCGTACAAACATATCAATGTAACTATATTTTTCCATTGAACGAAAAGTAATTTATTGCATGTGCATATGTGTGTGCATAGTTGCTGCTTGTAAAATATATTAAAAAGTCCTGCATTAAAGCTACCTTTGATCCTTTTATGAAGTTTGACTCAAAATCTATTACACAATGAAAGTAAGCCTTCCTTTTACTAAATGCTGACAGTGAGCTTTCAGGTGTTGAAGATTTTCTCAGCCCCACCTAATGTTATTTAAACCAAAGGACAAGGTGAACAACTCCATGTGGAAAAAAGAATGTGTCAATATGAGTTATTCTGAGGTGGTGGAAATGGGCCTTCTCTGTTTCTTCTTAAAATAAATGAAGTCACTGTAGCTTTTCTTAAGCTCAAATGTGCAGTAATCAATTTTTCACTGTGTCTGAGTTCCCTGTAAGTGGATTCTATTCTAAGGATAAAAATGTTTGCACTTTGAGTAACATTGACCAGATCTAACCTACAACTAAAACAGCCAGACTGTCTTAATAACAGATCTGTCGCCAAAGCACATGAAGGCAATTAAAAAATAATTAGAAAAAATAATTAGAAAACCTATAAAAACACAGACCTACATCTAAGCTACATCATTAACTCTAGAACAAAAAAATCAACTATGTTGTTGCTCCTAAATGTAGAGAAGAGTACTGAAGAGGGGGGAAGGAAATAAGGAGAGAGACAAAAAGGCATAAATTGGACACACCCTCACATACACTGATTTGATGTGTGAGGCTCAGGTTCACGTTTATCTGAATTCAATTTTGCCACTTCTTAACTTGTTTTAACAATAACTCTAAGAAGTAAAAAAATCTTGAATATTTTCAAAATACGTGAGAATGAGCAATACTGCTGAGAGAATGTGTTAACCTAAAACTCTAAAACTGCAAATATTTTTTTTTCCTTGATTGTATTTAGCTGGCATTATGAAGCCATTTTCTCAAACATATTTTTCTCTCAAGTCAGCATTCCAGCTAATAGTGATTTTAAAAGATATCTTCAGAACTCTGCTTATACGATGTCTGTAATTCAAGGGATAAGCAACTGTTAGAAACTGGTATTGGAATGCATACAAAGCCTACTGCCTATTTTGGATATCATAAAGAGGCAAGTGTGCAACTAGAAGGATGGAGTAAATGTTAGCCTTAGTCTGCTCTCTTGGTTGTTAGCAATAATGTCTTGCTTTAGAGAAAGACAATGAATCATGCCAGCTAATTCTTGCAGGAGGTAAACAATCACTGCTTAATTAGGCCCAGTTAGTCATATATTTGGGGGAGAGATGGCAGAATGGCAGCTATTAGGGATTGCTGAATCTGAGAAATTTGAGGCTGCTACAGGTCTGTGTGCTGAGTGAGGTTGAGTGTGTATTCCCATACACATGCATGTCTTCCTACGGATGTCCACATACACAATACACATATATATACAGCTGGCCATACAGACCAAAACAAACATTCAACGCTCACACAAAACCAAACAGCACTAACAGGAATCACCCTGTTCCCTTTTCTGGCTGATCAGGATGAAGGTCTCTCAGTGGGATATGCATATACAGAAGTACAACTTGGATCCTCCAGCAGCCGTGCTTAGGCATGTGGTCTGCCCAGTAGCTACCCTAGACCCTTCTATCCAGTTGCTGCCACCAGGACATATAAGTCGCAAGGCTGGAGCCCCACTCCAACTCCTGGTACTCAGGGCCCTTGCACTGCACACATACATGGACACCATGGATCCCACCAGTTAACTGTCCTTAGACTAATATTGTAGAGTCACTGGCCTCTGATCCCCTGCACTTAGGTTGCCTCATGCACATGCACACACACATGCAAACAGCTCTTTAATTTGACTCCCAGGCCCTATGGTCTCTCCAGAGATTGCCCTGGTCCTTCTGGGATCTAACTCCTCCAGGTGCCTTGCCTTCAGATATAGACATAGCTCCCAGGACACTTATCCTGGGAGTTCCTCTCGTTTCACTGTGATCACGGACTGATCTGCCACCCAATTTACAGGTCTTTACTGACTAGCATGGTCATTATAGATCCCAATGTGTGAATTTCATATACCTTTAGCACCTAGCTGATCAAAACTTAATGGTATGGTAAGGGTCATGCATTTGTTATATTTGCTTTAAAAACAACTTGACTGCAGAAGACTTCCATCCAAAGCAACTTGATCCCTTCCACATTTTCTGAAGAGCTATGAGATATAACCATGAAACCATATAATCAATAAACCTCAACTGTTCTGATGTCTTCCACTCTTCAAAAACTTACTAAAGAACTTATTGCAGAACTGGTAAAGACTGGTAAGTTCTTTAACAAAATGTACCTTAAAATCGCAACTACTTACTTCCACAGAGAAGTCCTGCTACTCAAGTCTCTGCTCAAATAAATTAGTTGCTGTGTAAGATGAGGATCATTTTGTGCTATTTCAAATCTTGGTCCAGACAACCGAGGAATCATTCCAAGGATGCGTAACACTACACAAGATCTGAGTTTATTTGATAGTGAACAGAAGGGTCACAGAGGTGTAAACAGAGGTTGTTCGGATCTTTAGTTGAGGCACTTTGAATGCCCCCAAATCTATATAAAAACAATAGAAAACTAGTGCAACTTAAAAAAATACAAACAGATGTTATAACAAATCAGTGCCACTTAGCAGATCACAACGTATTATCCCTATTTAGATATCCATTATGAATTATTTAGATATCCATTATGAATATAAGCATGTTGAAACAATCCATCCTGTAGATAAGAAAGATATGGATGCTATGACATGGAACTCCGTATCTGAAACAGAGCATTATGGTGTGTTTGCCAGGAAGAAGCATTCATGAAGTGTACTTGTTCATGTTAAGCTGGAGATTTGAGAAACTGCAGCTTTTGCAATTTGTGGCGAAAAAAGAGCAGACATTCCTTAGTCAAAGGAAAAGATATCAACACTGCTGTATCTTCCTGTTGCATCCTCCAATATAGAGACATCACTTCAGCTTTATCAAGATGTACTTCAGCTGGCTGAATTTCATTCATTCCAAGATGTCCCACTAACACCAAGTAGATCAAGGAAGACAGAGTTCTGAAGAGAACCATCAGTGTTCAAAACTGGGATGGACTTCCTCAACTTTACACTGCAATTATCTGGAATTGTGCATGTATTTTTGCTGCATCAAAACATTAATTCCTGTATTCAGCTTCTGGATCCATGAAAAGCGGGAATATTTTGTTGATGTTGTTTTGGAATGTTCTATATAGCACTAAGATAGTATATCTAAGAAAAACATGAGAAGGATGTCCCAACTTTTGTACAACATATTTGGTACTTTGTGAAATATCCAGAAGAACCAATTCAGAGCAATTTGCATCCATTTGCTAGATGATTAGACTGAAACAAAGATGAGAAGAAGTGAAGTTTCTTAGAATTAATAAAAAAGATTTGTCATGGGATACATAAAGTTTGGGAGAGAAGATACAAGAAGATACCTGGATTCCGGGATTTTTAAAAGCATAGCTGTAACATAATGGTGCTTATCCTGGTATCTAGGAGCATGACACAAGCATACGTTCATGGCCTTACAGAGGAAGTTAGAAATGAGAAAATACTCCAACTGGGGGCCAGTGTGTTTCTTACTTCTGGGTTATCCCTTGATGCTAATCCAAATGATTAATATCAAGAAGTTAATGTGGCACAGCCACATGCTATATAATGGCGCCAGATTAAAGGCATCAGGGTGATATAATTATTATAGTCATAAGAGAAAGATTTCAATTAAAGGTACCATAGCAGCATGACACTAAAAACAGCACAGCAGCATACTAATTAAAATGCAGAAATCCACCAAAAGCAATGTGGTTCATGCTACTTAAGGCAGTGAAGCAGCGAACAAAACAACACAATAGTATCCTAAAATCAATAAAATAATACCAATTAAAAAAAAATACAGTATTTCATAACAATAAAGAGTAAGGTCAAAGGTTACAGAGTTGTCATCTGAATGCTATGGACATTCTATGATCAATGTAATGAAAACTTAGGTTTGAGACATTTTTTACCTTTTATGGTGAAACGAACCTGAAAGCATCCTAAACAATTTTTTTTCTGTTCTTAGAAAGCAATAACAACTCTTACAATAATATTTTTCTTCTCTCAGCTAACCGAGAAAAATAAGTATCAGTTGGGTATTGTAGAACCAAAACAACACAGTAGCTTTGACTTTTTGATTGAAACATGCATGACTAAGCAGGACAATGCCAACTTATGGAAAACAATGGAAAAAAAAAATCCACTATATGAAATATATTGTCTTCACGTAATCAGTTTGGAAATATAAAATATATCTATAGATAAACTGGAACTGTCCAAACCTGATGATGTGGTCTGAGTGTTAAGCAGCTAAAGTTTTGACTAAATAATTTACAAAATAGTAGGAACTCTTCATACACGTCAACATTTATGAGGTTTCTTTAACTTACTTTTCAGAAGTGTACAGTGTGTTCAGCTCCCACCAACTACACTGAGAAATCTCAGTGTAGCTGAGAATCAAACTGTTAATAGCTATCTACAAGATCAAAAGCAAGAGGCTTAAAGGCAAAATCCTTAAAAGGAGTAGAAATTTGGGATGGGAACTCTTAACAGTGAATAAATTAGAGAAACTCTTAAGTGATTTTAATGTAAATAATTCTGGCTGACAGCTATGCGATCACAAGCACTTGCTACAAGAATGGGATGACTTGTACAGTACAAAGACTGATTCATTTATGAGGACAAGTGTAAAAATATCAAAATATATTGATCTACGTGTTATTATTTCTTAGGAATATTATGTGTCTTTGTTAATAGCCAAAAATACATTGGTGTCTTCTATGTTCCTATCTTTATGCTGTAGGTCTGACCTTAGACCAAAGCAAGCATGTACACTACACAAAGGGGACTCCAATATTAAGAAGTTAAATAATAGTTATAAATGTATAAAACAAAGACAGTGATAGAAAAACTGTGTCAGTAAAAGACTAAAATAAAGATGATTTCTCTCTTTTTTTTTGGGGGGGGGGGGTATTTTGGATGAGTGCTATTTTACTGAGACTGACAGCTAGGTATATAACAGGGTACTTTAGCAAATGAAGGCAGAAGATGTAGTGAGAGTTTCCCCTCTCTGCTCAAATCAGAGAACACATCCTTTCTAAATTGTATTTTGTTAGTCTTCTCATATCACCAAATTTTGAAGATTATTAGAAAGGGGATTTGGGGGAAGCTTAATTAACAGATACACAAATAATCTGCTGTTAGGATGTTGGTGTATTTGTATAGAAAACTCATTATCAGACACATCATGCTGAAGCTGGAGCAGAACATAAGAATACTTGTAACTTCAGCCATACTTGGGAACACATTGTACTCATTACCTTGCACATGCAAAATAAGATGACTTTTGTGATTATTCACTTCTTCAGTATGGTCCTGCTTAGCATGAAGCAGAATTTTCATACAACCTACAAAGAACTTAAGTTTTCCTTATCTCTTTGATCTCTCCTTACTCCTTCATTACTAATCAAGAAATTTTCCCCACTGAAGACCTAAGCCTGTTCAAAAAATGTATGGTTTTGTTAGAGCCTCTAATGCATCCTTCAGACTCCTTTACTGATATATTTGGGTAAAATTTGAGCATTAAATCAGTTCAATGGCTTTCTGGACCTTTACGTTTAAATCAATGTATTGGTTTATACTACAAGTTCTGTTAATGTCTCAATAACATCTGTCTTCCTCTGAAATGTATTCATTCAATGAATAATATAGACACATGGCCTGGGATAGTTTCAGCAGGGCTCATCTTTTTTTGCTAGTACTTCTCCTAAAACAGCTATCTTTGCTAATTTCTAGGAAATATTGACAAGCCAGTCCTAATGTTTGTGGTTTCACTTAAGGCAACAATTGTTTGCTTACAATACGATCTTATTCCTTTTCCTAATCCCTGCAAGTCCTTTCTTCCTGTTGACTTCCAAATTATTTTCTTGAGATCACTATACTTCCCTCCTGTCTCTGTTTTGTATGTTTGCCTGTAACATAGCTACACTGGAAAGAAATAATCCTTTTTCTGTCTAATAAACAACTAAAATGACTTCTACCATGTCAAACTGACCAGCCAATGTATTAATAAGAACTGTTTGATAGGCACTGTCTTGATTTCGTCAAGCATGTTGGTAAGGACAGTCATCTTATCTTACTATTTAAAAAATGTGTCCGCAGAGCTACATTAGTCATCTTTACTTTATTCCATTCTATTCTGTCTTCTCTCTTAACTATTACACACAAGAGCTCAAGTACTCAGAAGTTAGTCAGCATCTAATGACAGCTTCTGCTTTGGGACTAAATGTCTTTACTACATCTAGAATTTCAGTGTCACTACGTTCTGTCCCCTAAGCTGCCTGATTGAGTTGTGCAATATTTCCAAGGGCCTTAGAGATTGAGCAGGAACAAGGAGTGTCCCACTGTAAGGCTGTGTTGGCAGTTTTGGAGTTAAGTGGCATATTCACTGGCAATAGACAGACTTGCAAGTAAATTGCGTAGTTGTGGTGGATTAACATTGGCTAAGAGCCAAGCTCCTGTACAGCCACTTGCTCTGATGTACCTCTTGGCAGGACAGGGGGAAAAATCAAACAAGAGAGCTCATGGGTCAAAGTAAAGAAAGGGAGATCATTCACCAGTTATGGTCATGGACAAAACAGATTAAATTTGGGGAAAATTAATTTAATTTATTGCAAGTTTAAAAGGATTTGAGTAATAAGAAAGAAAGGCAAACATTCCCTCCTCACCTAGGCTCAACTTCATTCCTTCACTGCTTCACTCCCGACTTAAGGGAGTTATTTCTCTCCAACAAATAACAAAAGAAGAATACAGATTAAAACAAAGCTCTGAAAGAGTAGAAATATTCCTATACTTTCATCAGAATTTGCTTTGTAGTGGCCTATTGAGAACGTTGGAGAACTTGTAAAACTTATTACATGCTTCTGTCCTTTAACAGCACCTCAGCTTTTACAGCAGTTGCATGTTCTGCCTACATATAGGAGCAGTGACTCCCTAAGTGTTGATTTCTGTGTTGGGATGTTACAAAGATGTGTTCTAACACTATTCACATGCTACTTGGATCCCATGACTAGAAGGAGACATTCAAAGAGCCAAGGAGCTTGCTTAATACATTACAGACAAGAACAAACCAATATGCACATACCTGCTCTGAAGTAGAGAGTCTTATAATTAGTCAGGAGAGGAGCAAGAAGGTTTGGCTCACATCAGCTGAGACCAGAAATATCTAAAGGAAAAGAGCACCCTCCATCCCCTGCTGCCCTGACAGCGTGCTCATGAAAAGGGAGTTAGAGATAGAAAGTGCTACCACCCAAAAAACCTCAATTGTTGCCCTTTGCCTTGCCTCCCTTCTTTTCCTGTTCTTTTATTATTTTTCTCTGATTACTTACCTGCCTGCACAAACCTTCCCTTTAAACTCTGTCCTCTTTTATCAGATCCCTGTTATTACCTCTGCCCTCAGCATTGCCACAGACTTAATCCACTTACTTCTCAATACTCAGTGCAAATGTACCTATACACAAGTTATTTTATATTTAAAATGCTCGTCTTCTCCTGAATTCAGATAATATATTCTAAAAAACAAAAACAAAACCAAAAAACAAATCCCAGACTCTGACAAATCAGTCCTAACAAAAGCAGTACTTCTTCCTCACAAGTAGAAGATTTATTCAAGCTTTTCATACATTTCTCTAGTCTATAGTGACCCTTCATACAAATCATTACTACTTTTCTGAGCTCTAACAAGAGTCCAGTCAAGTACTCCTTGACCTGGATGATAGTAGCTGCAACATGGGACTTAGAGGTTGTCTGGTATAAATCAAAGCGAAGCAGATCCACAAAGAATTGTAAAAGGTTGGAAGGCTTCTCTGTTTTGCCTGCAGAAAAAAAGAGTGAGAGAATATGAAAAGATGGGGCCATCAAATAAGGACAGTCTGTATGCAGGGAGACAAATAAACCTCCAAAGAGCTAAATCCTGTAGAATTTGGGCTGTCTATAATAGAGATTTTGCATTCTGTTTTGTATATATGTAGTGCTTGAATATCAAATAAATAAATAAGAGTAATGGAATAGGGAAATAAAATACAATATCAGAGCTTCCCATGTTGGGGATCTGAAACTACTTTTATTCTTCAAATATGTTATGGATTGTAGTCCTTTACTTTCTCCACAACCATACTAAGTAACAAGCCTTGATGTTTAAAACTTCTGTCAAATTAAACCCCGTTGAGTTGAAATTCCTGTAGTGTTCATTTCATTGATCCCTTGTGAAAAGAATTTCTTACTTGGGGTGCGATATATTTTCCTTTTTCATTTTCTATCCTGTTGGGCATGCTATTTTTATGGCAACTTCAAAATCAGTTGACCCTTTTTGTAAACCTAAGGGCTAATATATGTAGCTTAAGAAAACAAAAGGTGAACGAAACATTTCAAGAAACATCCCAGATTAACAGCTTTGGTTGGAAATGAAAGTTTTCCACCTATCAACGCTACAGTACAGATGATGGCTGTTCAAGATTCCCTGTGCTATTCTACCCTCAAATCTCTTCTCTGCTCACAAGGACCCACCCTCATGGATGAGAGGTCCATTTATTGTGAAAGCACATTAAATCCCTGACATGTCTGCTAGAATTGTGAACAAAGGTACAGTTAGTTCAGTAGGACTGTTGTTCAGCATTGCAGATACTTTGTGAGGAATTCTGTATTGCATTCCTGTGATTTAGAAGGACTAAATTCTTTCCCAGCATCATCTAACTCTGCAGATAGTATATCATTAAATATTTTTTTACACAACTCAACTTCAGATAAAAATGAAAATATTATTTTTTACTTTTTATTGTACGTAAAACTATCTTCTGAATGAATGTCTCACTGATTACAGAGGGAAGAAGTAGAAGATACTGGGAAACCAGTATAGTAATATTAAAAAACTTTTAATTATTGGAAAAGACAGGGAATTTTCATTTGCATCCTATATACATAGTCATTCTGAATACTTGTTAAATCTTGGATCTACATGTTTTTATACAGATACGAAGATTTCAAGTCAATGAAATCCTTTTGAGAGGCATGAAGATTTTAACATAATAATGAATCCATATAGTAAGCAAAGGAAGTTAAGAGTTATAAATATTTTTCCTTTCCTATTTGTTCCACCTTTAAGGAAGGTTTTTACATACATAACTCTCTTAACAAAAACATATACAGAGATTTGAAGTTGAACACATAGGCAAGTAAGTATTTCCAGCTATTTCTAAAATGTAATTTGTTGTTTGGCCTTTTTTCCCTTAATTTTTTAAAAGAAAAGATGGTAAACACAGGTGAACTATACAAATTGCATTTGAATTGTCCCTGACTCAAAGGAAAAGTGCTCCCCAGCTGCCAGACGTCTCCTTCTATGTGACCTCCTGCTGTTTACAATCTTTTAAACAGTATGTTTCTGGTTTAGTGGTTTGTGAATCTTGTGGAATTTTTTTTGGTTTTGGGTTTTTTTCTGAAGATGGATGGACACAAACACCTATCCCAAATATTTTTCCAAGCAGATTTTTTTATTCACTAAATTATCTGTTTAGCTCACTATTGTCAGAGCTCACCCTAAATAATATACCTGAAATCTTAACCAGTTAGACAAAATATTTTGACTCAGAATAAGTAATTACTTGGATTATTGTAATTCACTTTCCAGGATGTGAACTTATTATTTGGAGGGAAACAATCTTCCCAGGTCTTTGATGCTTTGGTTTATTTGTGTCTCAATAATTTCTAACTGATGGCTACTGCAGGTTAGATAAGATGAGCTGAAAATCCAACTATTATAGCAGACCATTTTTTTTCAGGTCAAGTACAAAAAATGAAAAAGAAATCTCTTCCCTTGTATTTTTAAAATCAGATAATTTTTTTAAAAAAGTTGTATGAATAGCAAATATACTTTTGTAATGTGGCCTTCAGAAATTTTATTTTATTATTAAAAGTAATGAACATTTCAGACACTAGTAGAAAAATACAGAGGATCTCTACTTAAAACCATTTCTTTGAGAAATAAACAGAATAATATAATAGCCACATCTGAAAATAATATTTAATGAGAAAAAAAAATGCACTATTTCAATGATTTAGTGAGAAGAGCTACAATTATGTAGCCTTCATAAATGATATCATAATGATAGTACTTTATCTGATTCATAGAAAATGATTCAGCTTGAGACAAAGGAATAAACAATGATGAAACTCAACAATCTAAAGTTAAATGACTAAGATACTCAGCAGTAGCTATGTCTGTACAATAGATGTTTCTTTTCAAAAGACTGAAGAAAGTACTCTGGATCTGGAAGGTTTAGGGAAGTGGTAATGAGATACAGAGCCTTTCACCTCTAGGTTATTGAGTTCAATTGCATTTCGGGTTGCTACTGACTGAAATTTGCTTCAGCTGATGACTATTCAATAGTCTATTGTGAAATGAATTGGAGGTCTCAATCCCGTCCCTACTACAAAAGTAACACATAACACTTTACAGTCACAGCAATAGTGCAGTATGTACACAGGACCCTGTTATCCTGTATATTCCAAACAAGCTCTACAGGCCCCATATTTTGCTGCTGTACAGGAGTCACTCTAGTAAAACATCAGTTCTGAGACCATTTCACACAAAACACAAGTTGCATTTGTAATTAAATATGAAAATTAACAAAGCAAGTATTATTGTCTCGATTAGATCTCCTGTGGAAGTCTGACAACCTTATGTTCCCCCACACAACTGGTTTCCAGCGTGTTTCTGGAATTTGCACTGCTCATGCTGTACTGTGAGGGGGTAACCCCAACCTGAGCAGGGAAGAGGCAGATGGGATCATGCAGCTGTGGAGCCATTACTAGATCAGTTGTTCATGCAGACTAGAGTTAATGAGATCTGCTGAGCTTCCCTTACACTATTGTCTCCAAAACTTCACATCATAAATTCAAACTTGTAGATATTCTGCAGAGTATGCTGAAAAATTAAGGAGTTGTGCAAGGGAAATCTGAGGGTGAGGGACTTAAGATATGGTGGGAGCATTAGAAACTTCTAAGAATTACAGTGAAGAAACTGTCACTAATAGGCTAGAGAGAAAATAATTCATTTAGATTGTCATGGCAACATGATTTTTGTGGTTCCCTTAAATCTATTAGAATAGGATTTCACTTTTTTCAAGTTGCATGATCTTGGTTGTTTTATTTTTTAATAGGTCTTATTGCTTATGTATGACATTTGCCAGGATTATTTCAGACTTGCCATTATAAATCCTGAAAAGTTCCTGAGCAATTAATATTTCTTATACAATTTCTAAAGTTACATCACAGTGATCTCATAGGGTGAAATAACCAATTGAAACTTAAAGGAAGCAGTCTGAATATATGTATATATATTAGTTGAACAATCTTATGAAGAATAGGAGAAATAAATTAGTTTACATTCAATATCCTTATGCTTAATCACAAGAAGAAAGAAGTGAAAACTTATAAGGATCAAATGAAGAAGACTTCATCCTGGCTAGAGAACACACAAGTCCCCATTCCTGTGCTGGGTAATCCCTTAATAAAAGAAGTTGAGAAGATTTTATTCCCTGAACACTCCCAAGACATACCAGTGTGAGGGCTAGTGATGCAGTATGAGTCAATAACCATTACCTGAGGGATCAGAACAGCTAGGAAGGTTCTTTACAGTTGCCTATAGCCTTCAGAGTGCATTTTGACTTCCAATGCTTTTATCAATTGCTTGCAAAACAATGTCATAAAATTAACATATTCTTTTATACTAAAATTGTCTAGATACAGAGATGATTGAGTAGTCCAATAATGGATAAACACATTGCTCCTTCAGAAGCTGCAAATGCATTATTTAAATATGGGTTGATCAGGCCTGGGACTGGGATTTTTATCATATAATTTTGGCTCTTCAACATCTGAGCTGCCTCCACCTTCAGGGGGGAGAAATAGAAAATGTTAGGATGCTATTTATCTGATCTATTTTAGGATGCATCTACAATAGTACACCTTTGAAACACATTCCATTATGTTCCCCAATTACTGCATATTAATTTGGGTCACAGATTACTTTTAGAGGAAAATAAAGCTCTGCTCAAAACCTGCTTCAAATAGGCTTCACTGCCATGAAGTTTAGAGGCAAGTCAGTAGTGGCTTCCCCAGGGACTGATACTGAGGCCAGTACAGTTTAACCTCTTCATTAATGAATTGGATGATAGGACAGAGTGCATGTCAGCAAATTTGCCATGAATCACAACTGGAAGGAATGGCTGATAGACTAGGTGTCATTGAGGGAGACACAGCTAGGGTGGGTAATTGAGCTGAGAGGAGTCTCATGAAGTTCAATAAAGGGCAATGCAAAGACTGGCATCTGGGGAGGAATGACCTCAGGCATCAGTATGCTGCTACAACTGGCTTAAAAGCAAGCTCTGCAAGGAAGGACCTTGGGTTACTGATGAACAGCAAGTTGAACATGAGCCAACATAGTATCCTTGTGAGAAAGCAAGCTAATGGTAACCTGGGCTGAATTACGGAGAGAGCTCCCAACAGGTCAAGGAAGGTGGTCCTTCCTCTCTACTCAGCACTGGTGAGACACATCTGGAGTACTATGTCCAGTCTTGGGCTCTCCAGTACAAGAGACATAGGGACTTACTGGAGTGAGTCCAGCACAGGGCCACAAATATGGTCATGGGACTTGAGCATCATTTGCATGAGGAGAGACCGAGAGAGCTGGGACTGTTCAGCCTGCAGAAGAGAATAATATTAACATGGACAGTGTCTAAGGACACTGTCTCAAGCCCAAACTCATGTCCCCAAGCCAATATATCAAGTAGAGCATAAGGAAAGCAGTTGCAAAGAGTCAAAGAAGTTAATGTCCAGGAAGGATGAAGACAGTTTAGAAAGGGAGTGTTTTTTGTGTCACTGCTGCAGTATTAAGCTCACAATTCCCTCCCTGTAGGTTTGTCTAAAAGCTAAAATCAGAGTTCAGATTGCACTTGGGCAACCACTTGGGTGGTCTCACACATAAATGAGAATGAATAAAAAAAGCAAGAATAAAACTAGGTTTTCACATGAGAGGCTTTATACAATTGATGAGTGACAGGAACAATGAATTCTGTGTATTTTGGAACTTTGGCACTTCCTCAAGAAACCTATAGTCAAGAACACCACATTTTGCTGGATAACTTTCTTTCAGCCAGCTTCAAATCACATCACTAGTAAAAATGCCCAATCCAGTGGACCAGACTACAATTAGCCTGAGGAAAAATCTTCAAAATGCATGTGGAGTAGAAGTGGGGACCTCAGCACTAGCTTCTTGGTCAGCTGATTGTCACCTGTTGTACTACAGCAGTTAACACTGACATAGGCTCAGACTTTTACTTCAGGAGCAAATGGGTCACAGCCTGTTCTCTCTCTGGTTGCTGTAGAAGGAATTTGAGTAACTTAGTTGAGGAAGTCTGTGCTGAGCAGAATTTAATTTCTGATGTCTATTCTTGAAGAACTATGGGTTTTCCAAAAACCTATAGAGAAGTCTATACCAAGTTGCAAAGGCCTGGTAGAAGGTAGATAATAAGTTCCAAAGTCATGGAGGTTCATCTTCTTTGGAAAAAAATGTTTCATCTCTGCAGCCATATTTTGTTGCACAGTCTAGACTTACTTAGTTGAGAAATGTCTTAGAGTTAATTTTTCCCTAACGGACTTAGGGAAAGGCTTAGACAGCTTGGAGGTATTTTACTCTATGCTATATAACCATTTCATAATAAAACAAAATAAAAAAAAACAACTTCCAAGATTAAATGTGATGTAACTTTATACTTTCAAAAGTGGTGCATCCCTGTAAAATCTGTAAGAAATTGTTTTCATTTCTTGATACATTGATATAAAGGTTAACATCAACATCACTAACTTTGTTGGGATATTTTAAAACTGACTACAAACTTATTGCAGGGAGTCTTGACCTAGAGATAAAGTAAAATAGAAGACCACCCCTTTAAGAGCTGATTAAAAGCTACACTTTGAACATTTATTAAAACAGACTTCTTTCAAAATCAAATTCATTGTTTTAATGAAATTAAAATCCATCAAGAACTATTAAATTCAAAGATATAGCCACAAATTTCTGTTTCAGGAAGACTGGCAGAGGTTGGTAAGAAACACTACTGGGCAAAACACAACTACATCCTATAGCAGATACAGTGCATTAATCAGTGATGGGACACTGTTTTGGATAGACCTGTAGCCTAGGCTTGTACTCATATCAGTCAAATACTGGGTTGATCAAAATACTCATCTGTGAATTTAGATTTTTACATATTATGTACATTTTGTTTCCTTATTGTGGACAGATTGTTAATGTTTTTAAGGCAAACTTCCAGCTGATCAAGAATCAAATGCAAATATTTGAATATGCAAATGCTGAATATGAAATTATGTTAGCACCAACAAAAATTATATAATTGCAATGTATTAACAGCTGCAGTAGAACAACAAAATGACCTTGCTGAACTGCCAAGCTACACTTCCACAAAAGTGCAGACAGACAATTCACTGTCATATATAAGGGACAATCTCAAAGACAGAAAAAATCCAAATGCTTGGCATTTACTTTAATTGGATCAGAATTTGTCTTTCAAAATACACATGTGCAAGCCCCAGTCAAAGAACAATAAACATGAAGATAAATTATTTCATTCAATCTGTTTCTTTCTAGGGAAAGAGCCTCTATACCATATTATTGCCATTCCAGCTGATTAACTCTTACATATCTATTCCATTCACTTTAATTTAAATTTCATTAAATCTGGTTCTCACTGAGTTCAAAGGAACTTTTATTTTTAAACACTTCCACCATGAAACTGATTTGTTCTCATCAATATCATTATCTGCTGTATTTGAGAATGTCTCTCAGAAAAGCTACTTCCTTGAATGTTATTTTCACAGAAGCATAAACATTAAAAAGATAAAAGACTTATACTACACCTAACCTTTCCTGTTTTCAGGGTATTCCCCCAGGCCTATTATTGTACATCTGAAAAGGGAATTCTGCCACTTCCACTCACTCCATGGTCTTCCATTCTCCCAATTGCACCCTCAAAATGATACAGTCAATGCTGCATAACTCAATTATCAAATCAATAAGAAAAGGTAAATTAAAAGAAGGAAGTAATTTTCTGAACACCGAGAGCTGTATTCAGGCAGCCTACCACGGTGCCCAAGACGGAGTTAAACAAGTCCTGTGTCAGAAATAAACACTTCAGATCACATCAGATCCCAATCTATATTTCTACACCTATATTAGTAAATTAAAAAATGGTGGGTGGTCTTCCAAGACACCAAGGACAAAATGCAAAGCACAGACTGTCTATACTAGGCTAAATTCTTCTATCCTCCAAAAAGGGTCTGCCACATAGAAACTACATGTAAGAAATTAGCTGTGTCTTCTTCCAAAATACTTCCCGGGAATGTTTTTTGGGAGTGTTAGTTGGTAAGTGAGAACCAAACTTCAGCCTTAAAGAAATTATTTATGCTAACTTTAAAAGCCCTTTTCAACTAAACTGTCTTTTTGTCCATCCCATTTTCCATGAAAAAAAAACCAAGCCAGCCACCACATTTGCCTTTTTTGAACAAGCAGTAAGAGAAGAGGAAGATATCGGTTTGAATGTGCAAGGATGAACCTTTATCTCCTTGTTAATAACTTGAATTACCAAATCAATTTCAGTCTACATAAAGGAGTAGTCATTCCTGTACACTAATTATTATTGAATGCTGTCTTCCTGCTATTGCTGACAAATAAATCACTAGTCTTGTTTTCGGTTGAGAGACTTTGAGTCTGATCACTTATTTTATATCTCCAAAAAAACCCCTAAGCCAAACTATGAATCCTTTCTCCAGAATCTTTAAAAAAAGTTCAAACATAAAATCAGAATATTTGAGAAGTGATTTAAACTTTTTGAATTGAAATGGCCTTTATTAATATTAATATCTGTGATACTGAATCTAAATGTTAACCTAGTCAATACATATTCAGTGCTTTAGATAATTATGGTGTTTTTCCTCAAAGCCGTAATAGAAACTAAAATTGACAGTTAGAGACTAATGAGAGTTAATACTGAGAAAAAGGAAACTGAGATGAAGACAAAAATACAAGTAAAAGTTATACTTTCTCTGTGACAACCAAGGTTTAGAGATAAATGACACAAGGAAATTCAAAGCATACGTGACCCAAAACTACAAGAAGATATAACTGAAGAGTTTCACAGACTGAAAATAAATAATTGTCTAGAACAAAGGACACAATCTCTGTCATTATTAACTGAACAAAACCAGCAGCTTTGTTAGAGAAAGGACTGAAGAATTTTCCCTCTGAAAAGAAAGAAGGAAATTGCAAATATGAGAAACACTAGAGAAGCCCCAGCTTTCTTGTATTTAAAGTTGAGAGCTCTGCTGTTCAAAGGTCAGTATTTCTATATGTACTCTGAAGCCCCAAAGCTTAAGTTCACTGCCTTGACTTTGTTGTTTAAGCTAGTTAAAGGTTCAAATATAAGTTATCTGAGGAAGAGATTCCCTGCATATAATCTTCTCAGTTCTCTTCCTCCTTTCCCGTGTGGTCTACAGGTCAATCCTATCAACTCTTTTGCACATACTTGAACTAAAAAATGCAGTTGTATTCATTATGGACCTCAATATTTTTTTTTTTACTTATTATACACAGCCACTACTACTTCATTAGTGTAAAAAAATGGTCATTCAGAAGATTTATGCTATCACAATGGTCAGTTAGTGTCTGTGGAGCAGCTGATTTAGAGTTTTCTTTATGTTCATAGATACAAACCAAGTATCTGGGGAGTCTAGTTAAGCAGTGCTCATGTGAGATGGAAGATAGGAGAAAATGAAGTTGCCTTCTCCCAGCCCACAACAGTGTAAGGCTGAGTGTTGGCAGCAACACAAAATCATGAGTCTGCTCAGTAGACCTGCAAGCATGCAGCTCAAATCTGCCCTGCTAAAGGAGGAGGGAAGGTGTCTCCTTTCTAATTTTAAGAAATCCAACCTCGGGAAAATGTAGAGAGTATTTTAAGAATGAGGGAGAAGAGGCAGAGGCATGAATTACACATGCAAAAGATTCCCAGGAGGACACACATAATTAACAAGATGACAGGGAGAATATGAGGGGAAGTGTTTGAGGCTATGGGGAAAGGACAATAAAGGGAAGATGTACCAATTCCCTTTCTGTATGTTCGACATGATTGCAACTGCAACAAATAAAAGTTGTCCAGGTTTGAGGATGAGGATGATGGTAGTAACTGTAAATTTTTAGCACTAGTACAGTATAAAAGAATACAAAAGAGAGGAGGAGCTACTCTTTTCAAGGGAGGCCTTGAGGGAGAATTAATTCATTGCAATGTCGGTGTAAATTTGTTCTGCCAAGGAAAGAGTTAATACATACATTACAACTTTATTGGACAGCTTTTAAATAAAGGCAGAGTTAAGATTGCATGAGGGAGTTCTGTATTTCAGTACTTCCTGAGTTTAGAAGTCCAAATTCGAAACACTGCAGTTCTTAGTTTTCAGATGTTTGTATTCCATTGAATTCTGCACTCTGGAAGAAAATGAAATACCATTTCATAGCCTTCCTTATTAACTGATTTTTTTAGTAATTGAATGTTATTTTTAAAATAACTGGGAAATAAGGTACAATTAGTAAATCTTGACGCATCTTTTAAGATAAAATAACACAATTTTAAAATATATTTTTTCTGTAAATTACAGAAATAGGGAGTTTTTATTTTTAGGATAATTTTTGCTTAGTTCTAACAGTTGTGTTTTTTTTAATCTCAGACCAGCAGGCTGCAAAATGTCTGCCTACCATGCAGTAACCAAACTTCAGGTAGTAGGACAAACTGTTGATTAGAGCTTTTCTTTACATCTGCAAACAGTGACTATCCTGCAACCTCATCTGAAGAGATTGCTTGATGGGAACTCCCATCAGGAACTCTTAAGCCTGAAAATACTTCAGCTTTCTTCAGGTGTTATGAATCAAGATGCTTTCCTTGCATAAGAATAACCAGACGCTTTTTTTTTTTTTTAATTGAAGATATTTCATAAACAGAAAGCTCTAACAAACACCATATTTAAAAGTGAAAACCAAGCTTTATGGCAGGCTTTCATGTGCCTATCAAGAACAATTTCATATACAGTCTTTGCAATAATTAGGAGAATGTAAGCAGCTAAAATAGTGTATTTATATTACAGAAATTTCTGGAAATTCGTTAGTATGATCATGTATCTTCAAATGGAATAAGAAGAATGGCAAACGCTGAAGGTAACAAATTTTAAGATTAACATTATTTTTTGTAAAGGTTTTGAAACACCCAAATCAGTGGAAAAAAATAATCTACTCTTTTTTGTGTGTTTTTTTTTTTTTTTTAAGATTAAGAATATTCACCACTCTGGGGCCTCCACATTGCCATTCTTACTAATGACACTGAAGGTAAAAGGAGTTGAGATGTTTATTTGCTCTCTTTTATTAATGAGCCATGCTACCAATGCCTGCAGTACAGGAGAAGAGAATTCTAGAGAGCCTTTATAACCCCTGTCCCACAGGATATGAGCAAGCGAGCAGACAGGGACAGGAAGAGCAAGCCAGGCAGTGATCCACCCAACTTCAGTGACTTGCTGTTGACATATGTGCTCAAAATAGACCAATGGGGGTTTGTTCCTCAGGTAGCTCCTTGAGACACCCGCACGATATAATTACAATAATAATTCTGAAATAAATAGTCAAGAATATATAACAATAACTGTTATTTAAAATAGTCTTCAATAAAAAAATACATGGATTGTCCTAGTATCCTTTTAATAACAAGTATTTTTCATTGTGAAGAACCAAGGCTTTACACATAATATAACGTAAGAACAGTTTTGCAAGCACACTAATTATTCCAGAATACAGTGATATTTTACTTTATTCTGGTATACAGAAGAATTAACATAGGGAACTATCCTGAAAGAGGTGATAGTCTCATTTAATCTGCAGGACCAATCCACATCAAATTGTGTGCACAAACGCTTCAAGCAGAAATGTTATGAGGAACCTGTGAACAAGAGTTATATAACTTTCTTTTCAAAATTATCTGATTTTTTGTTTTTATAAGAAAAACAGTAACACTTTTTTTTTTTTTTTTACAATATTATTTCATTGATACTGAATTAACATTTTATATGCAAAGTATCTTTCTTTCACCCTAGATTACAGATAATTTTAACCATTAAAAAAAACAGTTAAATATTCTCTCATTTCTTCTGGCTGCATCTGTCATCTTGTCATATGCTAAACCAGGGGAAAAAAAAAAAGAAAAGAGTATATTACTGTCAATTGTCAAAGCTACTGAACATGCAGTCAAACCATGAGCTGGGTGTAACAGTTGCCACCAAGATCAAAGCTGGCAGCCTGCAACCAGATCATGGTTCATAATTTGAGTGCCACTAATTTCTATTATAAAGGTAACAGATAAACTACATTTTAAAAAGCTTTTTGCTTTACTGGCAGGACAGATTAGGCTTTCCATTTATTCTGGGACTATAAATGTATCTGTTGCTATAGTAACCGTATATCTCTTGAACAGTAAATAATTGTGTTAAATGGCTAAATAGCAAATAGGTTTATGGCTACTCTAGTGCTGAGGAACTTGAATATGTTAAATTTTAACTGTATTTTCAAGTTCATTTGCACAGTGACCATAATATTTCCCCTACAGAAACTAGAAATCTTTCCTAATGAGCCTTCTCAGACAGTTGTGCCATTGAGCACTGAGTAAATAACTAAGAAATGTCCTGAATATCAAAAATTCAGGAAGAATGTTAGTCTACAATGAATTTCTGCTGTGATATTCTACAATTCTCTTCAAACAAATATCATAGGAAAGTAATCAAAACATATGAAAAGATTTTGTCAGTATTAGGCCCTTAGGTTTAAAGATTAGAGCAACTAAATTGACTGCTGGTGATTTGAAAAACCACAAAAAGCCATGTAAAAATCCATGGACTTTGTCTCCAATATATGTTTTCATTAGAAAAGTATTTATTGCTACAGGCAATCTAAGCTAACCAATTTATATACTATATTTCTATAAGAGATTTGGAAGACAATGTCTTCAACATAACCAGCTACAAGCTCCAACATTTATTTTCTATAAACAGGTAACTATTCTATAATTTAATTCAGCTCTTTTATCCCCCCCCCCCCTCACAAACACACACACATACACACAAAAATAAAAAGATGAAATGCAAGGAATAAATTTGCAGTCTTGTCTTTCACAAAGAAAAATGAGATATGATATTTTTGAACCTTCTCAGAGGTAAAGCTGTGTGCTAATATTTGTCAACTAGAAGCATTAGCAAAAAGACATTGGATCATCAATGAAGAAGAGGAAAAAAACATGTCTGTTACCAGGTGATCAAACCCATAATGTCATAAAGCCTGTTGTTTCTCTGTAATGGACAGCACTGGGTTACATTGTCTTCGACACAGAAAATGTCTGCATTATAATTTTAAGCAATCTAGAAGACACACTGACTTATGCTTTTTATAATTCATGAAAAAATATTACTCAAGCTTAAAACAATATATATTAAATAAAGTAGCAGATACTTTGGATATATTTTGAGATATTATAATTTTATTAGACAAGTACATTTATACCCTCATTGTTGGAATACTTAAAATTCTGCAAGATTGTTAACTACACTATAATACAACAAAAGAAAAGATACATCATGCTACAGCTTGTCATGGCTGTTTTCAGAGAATCATCATAGGTAAAAGTTTCACAAATAATTAAGAATTATCCCCTGAACTATTACTGAATATCCATCCATTAAACCTGTAGGAATCTCAAAGTCTGTGTTTCCCTCTTTAAATGTGCTATAATATTGAAATTTCAAAGTGCTCAGGTTTATTTTGTTTTGCTTTAAGATCTCAAGATCAAGTCTGGCTGGCTAATGAGATACGACTGTTAGAATCTCTTTGTTTTCAAGGGATTATCATATATTTGACACAATGTTCTAAAAACAATCATTGAATATGAAACATCACAAAAGATAGCAAATATATTTTCATGTTCCAAGGGAAATTTTAATCTTATTAGAAAAGCTGTGATTTGAAGCTGACAGCTCTGGAAAGACAGACCTCTGGATGTGCTATGTGGAACGCAGTGCATCATCATTGCAGAAGACTGAGCAAACTTTATGAGATAGTCAGTGTCTGAATCTCAGCATCTGCCAAGATCGTTGCAAGATTTGTCTACCTAAATTAACTGTTTTCAAGCAGTCATGAAATAGTGGTCACCAACTCAAAGCATGAACCATAGTTGAATTGTCTCTAACATAGTAAAATAGGTCTGGATTCTACAACATAGCCCATATAGTGCATCAGAAATTCCAGAGATAAACACATATTTTTCAGCAAGCAGAGAATGGCCAATGAACAGGCAACACAACCAAAACCAACAATACTCCAAGCAAGAAGCCAAACCTTTCTCTTGGACAACAGCTAACCACAATGAAGTAGGGTATGCATAAATTACATTATTTTATTCAGGAATATACCTACTTCGGTCATTTGTTCTTTAAGAAGTTGTCATGGTTTAACTCAGACCACTAAATCGGCAACAACAATGCTCTTGATCCCCTCCCCCTCCCGCCCAGGTAGGGAAAGGAGAGAGATAATGAAGGAGAGAGACTTCCTGGATTGAAAACCAAAGTAGACAGCTTTAATTAAATACTAATGATAAAAGAAATATGGAAAATTATATACAAATGTGTTCAGGAATGTGCAAAACTTCTATCACCTCCCCCTACCCCCAGCAACTCCCACGGCACCTCCTGAGCTGTGAGCAGTTCTGAAACGTTCCGGAGTGCTGCCAGAGAGAGCAGCAGAGCAGACAGGAGCTTTCAACAGGAGATTCAACAAGTAGAACAAAGTGTCCTTGGCATCTCAGCAGTAATATAAACATTCCAGCGTTATAAGTCCACTAGCTAGAAAACTTGCTGCTAGTTAAAAGAGAGCTGACTGAAGAAAAAAAAAATCCGTAAAAAGAAAATTGTCTTCATCCTGGCTTAAACCAGGACAGAAGTCTTATGAGAATGCCATCTGGTTACAGTGATTTATTTAAATTCTTGAATTGTTCCATCATCTGATACCTTTACTACATGAAAAAAATTACTTGTTAGAAAGGTATGTCTCCATTATCCTCTGTGAAGACCCATACAAAGAAATCCTTCAGGTTTTCACATCTGTCTTGACCAGTGCCATTGGGTCCCAGACATTAGGAACAAAAATCCAGGTTGGTGCAAACACAGACCTGCCATCAGTGAAGGAAGAGTTGGGGTGTCAACTGTTACAGGAGCTTGACCTATGCAAATCTATGGGTCCAGATGCCATCCACCCTAGGGTGCTAAGAGACCTGGCTGATGTAATTGCAAAGCCACTCTCCATAATCTATAAGAAGTCACGGAGACTGGGAGACGTCCTTGAGGATTGATGGAAGGCTAATGTCACCCCCATCTATAAGAGGCATCCAAAGGAAGACCCAGGTAATTACAAACCCAGTTGTCTCCCTTTAGTCCCTGGAAAGTCATGGAGTAAATCCTCCTGGGGACTATCACAAGTCAATTGAAGCACGTGATTGGGAAAAGCCAACATGGATTTACCAGGGGCAAATACTGCTTGACAAACCTGATCACCTTCTACAACAAAGTAACCCACTTGGTTGATGCAGGGCAAGTGGTAGACATTGTCTACCTGGACTTCTCCAAGGCTTTTGATATTGTCCCAAATAGCCTCCTCCTGGAGAAACTGCTTGTTACAGCCTTGACAAGTGGTCTGTGTGGTGGGAGGGGAACTGGCTGACAGACCATACCCAGAGGGTGACAGTAAATAGTTCCTCATCAAACTGGCAACTGGTCACAAGTGGGGTCCCCAAGGGATCAAAGTTGGGCTAAGTGCTGTTCACCATCTTCATAAGTGACCTAGATGTTGGGATCAAGAGCACTTTGATGAAGTTTGCTGATGACATTGAGATGAGTGGAGAGATTGACACTCCTTACAGGAGAGCCACCCTCCAGGATAACCTGATCAGACTGGAGTAGTGGGCTAACAGGAACCTTATGAAGTTCAACAGGGAGAAGTACAACATCTTGCACCTAGGAACACATAACCCAGGAGTGCAGTTAAAACTGGGATATACCTGGCTGGAGGGCAGCTGTGTGGAAAGGGATCTAGGGATTTTGGTAGATAACAGGCTCAACATGAGTGAACAGTGTGCTGCAGTGGCAAAGAAAACCAACAGGGTGCTGGGCTGCATCAAAAAGGGCTTCACCAGCAGAGATAAAGTCATCGTCCCACTCTACTCTGAGCTTGTCAGACCACACCTGGAGTATTGCGTTCAGTTTTGGTCCCTGCTCTACAAAAAGGATGCGAACAGGTTGGAGAGGGTCCAGAGAATGGTCTCAAGGATCATCAGAGGACTGCAGGACCTGCCATATGAGGAGAGGCTGAGAAAACTGTTTGTTCAGCCTTGAGAAAATAAGCCTTTGGGGAGACTTCATTACCATGTTCCAGTGCTTAAAGTGTGGCTACCAAGAAAATAGAGATTCCCTATTTACAAGGAGTCACATGGAAAAGACAAGGGGTGATGAGCACAAGTTGCTCTCGGGGAGATTCCTATTAGACACAAGAGGTAAATTTTTCACTATGAGGACAGTCAAACATTGGAACAGTCTCCCAAGGGAAGTGGTAGATTCCCCCACATTGTACAGTTTTAAGTCTCAGCCTGACAGGGTGTTGAGCCATCTCACATAAACTATAGTATTACCTAGAAAGGTTGGACTAGATGATCCTTGAGGTCCCTTCCAACCTGGCATTCTATGATTCTGTGATTTTGTAAACTCTTTATTACAGAATCACAGAATCACAGAATTGTCACGGTTGGAAAAGAACTTTAAGATCGCCAAGTCCAATGGTCCACCCAGGAAAAAAACAAAACAAAACAAAAAACACCACCAAAAAAACCCCACAAAAAAAACCACAACAAAAAAACCCAAATAACACACACACACACACAAAACCAACAACATACAACCCACAAAAACAACAACACACAACCCACAAAAAACCCACAATGCCCACTAGAGCAGAAAACCTCTAAGACAGAAATCCTTTCCTATGAATTTCTAAGTGCATTCTGTATTTGTTAAGAGTGAAGTCAACACACTTATTCTCCTGTAAGATTACGGTTCCTAACATTTTAAATAACCCTTTTCTTTGGGCCATCTTTTGTTCTATATCTGCATAGTACCTAGCACTAAGCAAGCCAGATCAGGAGTCAGGCTAGAAAAATAATGTATTTTATTAATGGGAAGGTACAAGTACATAATTAAAAGGTTGATGAATCTCATCTTAAAAAAAAAATAAAAATCCATTGTTGAATGAGGAAAGCTATCCCAAGTTGACAATTCTTAAAATAAATATAAACTAGGAAATTTTATCCTCTCTGGTATCAGTATGGTTTCATAGCTTATATATTTGTAGAGGAATATATTTCATTCAACTGGTGTATGAAATGTGTTAACTGATTGGTTTAAAGTAACATGCAGTAGGATGTGTGGTAAACGCTTCAGTAATATTCAGCAATTAATGCTTTTTGGAGACAAAATTTATAATATAACACAGAAAATCTCAACACCACATAAAAGAGCCGCTTTGGTATCTAAAATAATTTTGGGTAGATCATATTTCAAAGAGAGAGTTTTTCTTCATTTTATGTCAGCTAGCATCCGTTGTCAGAGGTAACATCCTCTAAACAACTGAAGAGACTTTCAGGGCAGATACTCCTGGGAAGAGCTCAGAGGAGAGAGACAATGCCAAGTTTACAAAACAGAGAAGTGTGATAGCTTTTTATTTCCTTGGCTCAGCTGGGTCTCCAATGTAAAATTAGCTGAGTGAAGCATGGCACAAGTTCAGCCAAGGCAGCTCTTTTAGTCAGAATCTGAGAACTGATCATGGTCTTTCCCTTTTAGCTGTATACATTTACATTTTCAAAGGAGGCTTTATTTTATCAAAGCCTGAGCAACCAGCCTCTCATGTTTCACTTTTAGGTTGTGTTTTCTAGTGTTTGCTTTTGTTCTTTTCATTCTCTTTCAACAAGTTTTATCCTGGTGAGAGGTGGAACTTGGATTTGAGGAAGAGCAGGGATGACTACTGATTCTTTCCTGGTTTCCAAAGAAAATCCGGCTAACACATTCAGTGTTGTATCTTCTTTCTATCTGTGTACCCACACGAATATTAAAAAAATTGATCAAGTTAAATAAGCCTAACAGGAAGTAGTGGCCTTGGGGACGTTAAAATAATGTAATTCTAGCGAAAATTAGTAGGTGATTAGAAAAGAGCCATGATTACTGTATAAGACAGAAGCTGCTCTACCCAGGTCTCACATCTCATTTAGCCATCATAGAATTATTGTGAAATGCATATCCATAAAAAAATAAGGGGTTTTTTTTATGCTTCTCATAGAATCACAGAATCATCATGGTTGGAAAAGACCTCTAAGATCATGGAGTCCAACCATCAACTGAGGAAAAAACCATCATGCCCACTAGAACATGTCCTGAAGTCCCACTTCTACACATTTCTTGAATACCTCCAGGAATGGTACTCAACCACTTCCCTAATCAGCCTGTTCCAGTGCCTGACTACTCATTACGTAAAGAAATTTTTCTAATGTCTAGACTAAATCCCCCTTGGCACAACTTCAGACCATTTCCCCTAGCTCTATCATTATTTACAGGGAAGAGGATGCCAACACCCACATCACTACAAACACTTCAGGTAGCTGCAGAGAACAATGATGTCTCCCCTCTGCCTCCTCTTCTCCAAACTAAACAATCCCAGTTCCCTCAGCCTCTCCTCATAAAACTTGTTCTCTAGACCCTCCACCAGCTTGGTTGCTCTTATCTGGACATGCTCCAGCATCTCAATGTCCTTCTTCTAGTGAGTGGCCCAGAACTGAACACAGTACTCAAGGTGCGGCCTCAGCAGTCCTGAGTACAGGGGCATAATCACCTCTCTACTCCTGCTGGCCACACTATTCCTGATGCAGGTCAGGATGCTATTGCCCTTCTTGGTCACCTTGGCACTCTGCTGGCTCATGTCAACCAGCACCCCCAGAGTCCTTTACCTCTGGGCAGCTTTCCAGTCATTTTGCCCCAAGACTGTGACGTTGCCTGGGGTTGTTGGGATGGAAATGCAGGACCTGGTACTTGGCCTAATTCAACATCATATGATTGGCCTTGGCCTGTTGATCCAGCCTGTCCAGATCTCTATGTAGAGCCTTCCTACCCTCAAGCCGATCAACACTCCCGTCCAATTTGGTGTCATTTGCAAACTTACTGAGGAAGCACTCAATCCCCTCATCTAGGTCATTGCTAACAATATTGAACAAGACTGGCCCTAAACCTGAGCCCTGGGGGACGCCATTGGTGATCACCCAATATTTGAATCCTGGACTTTTACATTAATACATCAGTCAACCATGGAACACATAATTTTATTTCTTTTATGGAATTTTCAAGTCTTTTTCCTAAAGTGCTACCAGCTGGCACTATTGGCACATTTGAAATTAATCTCTCCTGAGCTTATTTCCTAGGCAAACTCTTAAAAATGTGATGAAGAGTCTCTGACAGAAAAAAACTATTTGTTTTTTCTCCAGAATTTTTTTCTGTGTGCACCACGTGGACTTCCACACTGCTTTATTTCCTGTGGAGTGGATTAACTGAAAACCTATCTGTCCTTGTATCCAAAACTAAAATACAGTAGTGAAGACAAAAGATTATTTAAATGGCTGACTATTTTCCACATGACTAAAACCACCACTCCCAAAAAATCTTGTTCAAACAAATGTCATTAATGTACAATTGCAAGGCTGCCACAGTAGTCTGCGTTGCAGTCAATAAAAGCCCTTGCCATGTTTGTGGTATTTTCTTAGAAAATAATTAAAAAACACTATTTCTGGCAATTTACCACTCATTGAGATTTTCAGAAAAGTATACCTGAAAGGTTTTCAGTTCCTGCTTAATGCCATTCAGAAAAACAAAATAAAATGAATAAGTGAGTCTCTAGAGTAAATTATTTAAATATTTTAGGTTTGTCTTTCTGTGTAAAAACACTGCTACTACTTTTGGAAACCCTTGGAAATCAGGCTTGATGAGTCTGTGCAACCCACTTGTACCAGGCAAGATGAAAACAACTCAGAGTGCATGACAGAGCTTGAGCTGTTACACTACTTGATTATCTCATACATCCACTTGCTCACTCTGCCTCCAACATTACATTTCCTAAGTCTCCAGTTCACTTCCCCTCAAGAATTTTGCTACTGATCAGGAATGGCTGGGCAAAATGTGCTGGGCACCTGTTCACAATTTTGAGTCTCAGGTGCTACTGCCAAGGTTTGTGGGTCTCTATAGCTCTCCTCCAGTTCCAGAACTTCCCTCCAGACTCAAATGTTCTTCATCTAAATACTATATACACATAAACAGAGCATGTTATCAATTTCTTAATATTTGTTCTGACTCACATCTCTCTACTAATGTAAGGATTCTGCGTGTGTCACCTCTGTTTAGTCCAGGTGTCATTAAAGTTTATAACTAACCTGTACAGGTGGCAGCTACCAAGTGACAGGCTTCAACTTGAGAGTTTTGCACAGTCATCTTTAACTTTCTCCAAAGCAACACAAAAGCGTTGCTGCCAGTCAGCATTCATTATGTTATTTTTTACGTGCCACACCATTAAACTTCCAAGCAGAGGTTCTGAAAGGACAGAATAGCCAACTTTCCTAGTACTAAAGAAGAGTTCAAGTGTGGGACATACTGCTTTGTAAAAAAACCCACAACAAACAACAAAACCAAACAAAAACCCAACAAAAAAACCAATAACAAACAAAAAAACCCAAACAGATTTACTATGAATATGGACATGATCAGAACCTTAAGCATAGAAATTATGAATATTGGATAATAAAATCAAATGCTTTGACAAATGACCAAGGCAACCTCTAATATTCCAAAACAGAAAGTAACAACATGTGATAATAAAAAACTTCTCTTTTGCTTGCATAAAAATTTTTTACCTACCTTTGAAGGAATTTCAATATGGTTTTCTAGTTATGGAATAATCTCTAGAAGTCACAAATCACTTATTGCAAGTAAGCAGTCAATGCTTAAGCATTTATGAATAAGAACGGTCCTGGACTGGGATATAGGAAATGCATTAATTGGTAGGTTATTAAATTTTTACAGTCGGATATCTTACAATATAAAAGTTGGAAAAAACATTTCATATCACAGTTTAAAGGTTGGAAGGGTCTTGTAAACTGTTGTATTTATTTGATCAGAACATGCTTTACATACAATAATTTCTACTAGTTATAAAATAGTTTATTTTCCTCTGAAGAAAGACTATTTGACCAGTAATGTGACTGTTCCTTTGCAACATGGTTTGAATACACATTCAGACATAATTTAAAAACCAGTTTTTTTGTGTAATTACAGGGAAATATTATTTCTCATTTCTTCACTGCTACAGAGACTTAGAAATAAACAGAACCCAGCACAGTTAGGACTGGTAGTTTAGCAAATACTGTAACTATCATAAAGTAGTACTATAAATCACACAGTGTCAGGAGGGTTATCCTATAACTAATTATTACACCTACATAGCCAAAGAAAAATGTAAAAAAAACCCCAAACAACACTCCAGGAGGACTGAGATTATCTGATTACTTGAAAACATACAGAAAACTACCTAAATCTTCTTAAAAAAACTTCAGTCACTATTTAAATGTATGCAATATTTAGCTTTTCATCCTTAGCTTTTTGTCTTGTCTCAGTTTCACTCAGAAACCTACCAGAACACTTCATTATACTTTCACTGATAACAAAAATAAGAAATAGGTGTTGTCATCATACTGGAGACACTCAGCACCATCTTAAACTTCTCTTCTAGTAGATTCTTGTGTATCCCTAAAACATGAGGTAAGGACACAAGATAAAATACACTTAACCACAACATAAAACCTTCACAACAGAATTCAAATGCCCAACACTATAATCTCCAACATCTCATGAAGAAACTAATGGAGCTATTCAAGAATAACTCATTAATTTCTGCTAACAAAGTAAATAGCTGTTAATAAAAGATATTGGAGAGAAATAGTGATACTTCACGACAGTTCCTGATCACCATCAAGAACAGTTCAAATGTCATTAACTCAGTAATAAGCCAATGTTTAATGTTCTTGTCTGAACCAACCCATCAGAAGTTAAAGAAATATGATGTATCCATATATAGTTTGAAGCAAACTGAAAGTTTAACACATGCAGCTCCCAAGAGGTTGCTTATTGAATGGAAACTGCATAAAAACTTCCTGAAGAAAAACAAATTCTGAACACTTCTAAAGAGAATACTTGACAGCCCCTAGCTATGTACCCACTAAGTCTCAAGAGTCTTCAAAAATCAAGAAATATGCAGGATTAAGCCACAGGTTACAAAACATAAACTTCAAGATATCCCATTTGAAAACCAAAGTCAAAAATAAGGGGAAAATATTTAAAAATCTAAGTACTAGGGTGGTAAAGAATAATGAAGCAGAGCCATAAAAAATATTTTGTGATGTATGGCCATTTCAGAGCAGTCACTGAGGTGGAAGTATGGCGGCAGATCATGACACAGGATTCTGCCATGGTGGCGAAACCGCAGCAACTGCAACAAGTGCAGAAAGAGAGGGAGGCTGCCTCCTTGCCCTGAGCTGGAAGTGATAGGTCCTGACCAATACATGACGGCTCTGCCTCAGCATGGGCAGAGATCAGGGTGAAGGCAGCCCAACCCCTGGCACATACAAGTACAGCCCTTAGGGAGCACAAGCCACCCAGGAGTGCGGTGAACAGGCAGGGCAAACAGGGCGTGGCACGTCAGAAGGGTGTGGAGCAGCAGTTCGCACAGGCAGGGCCTGCAGGGAGGGTGCAGTCCCCCTCTTGGAGGCAGAGGTAACTAAACTAGTGGTTGTCACCTTCACAAAAGAGTGTTAACTATGGCTTCCACTCAGGCTAAGGCCATTGCCAGGAGGAATATGGCAACCCAGACAGAGGTCCCACACAGACATACACCTGTCCAGGTCTCTGGCTGCAGGGAGTGCCTAAGCCTATCATTCATTCCAGAGGACAGCAGAGAGACTAGCTGTGAGAGGTGTGACCAGGTAAATGTCAACTCAGCACGGTTGCAGAGCTGAAGGAGGAAGTGGAAAGACTAAGGAGTATCAGCGAGTGTGAGAGAGGGATAGACTGTTGGTCTTGTGACTTAGCCTCCCTGACTCAGGCCCAACAGTCAGGTGGGGCTCATGATGCAGAGTGCTCCCTGTGCTCTCTCCACCTGGCCAAGTGTGATGACCTACAGGAGAGGAAGAAAGGCTACAAGTTCCTGCACAGTGCAAGCAGTGTGATAGGTGTGTCCCTCGAGCAACTGTTCCACCTCCTCAGGTGACCTTGCAAAATAGATATGATGCTCTGCAAGGGGAACTGAATAGTGATGAAGATGATGGCTCACCAAACTTGGATGTGCCACCAAGGCAAAGTCAGACTATGCCTTGCATCAAAACCACCTCAAGTAAGAAGAAAAAGACGGGTCCTTGTCATAGGTGACTTGCTTTTAAAGGAAGCGGTAGGCCCTGTATGCAGGCCACATGCACTTCTTGAATCTCATTAGGTTCTTCTCCGCCCAGCTCTCCAGCCTGTCCAGGTCATGCTGGGTGGCAGCACAGCCCTCTGGATTCTCAGCCACCCCTCCCAGTTTTGTATCATCATCAAACTTGCTGAGGATACACTCTGTCCCTACAAGGGCACGTGTGGGGTCCTGCACCTGAGGAGGAAGAACCCCGTGCACCGATATAGGTTAGGGTTGGACCTGCTGGAAAGCAGTTCTGAGGAGAACGATCTGGGAGTCCTTGTAGATAGTAAATGATTCATGAGCCAGCAATGTGACATTGTTGCCAAGAGGGCCAATGGAATCCTGGGGTACATAAGGAAGAGTGTGGCCAGTAGGTCAAGGGAGTCATTCTCCCCCTCTACTCTGCCCTGGCAAGGCCCTATCTGGAGTACTGCATCCAGTTCTGGGCTCCCCAGTTCAAGAGAGACAGGGAGGGAACTCCTAGAGAGAGTTCAGCGGAGGGCAATGAAGATGACTGGGGGATTGGAGCATCTCCCTTATGAGGAGAGGCTGAGAGAGCTGGGACTCTTTAACCTGGAGAAGAGAAGGCTGAGAGGAGACCTTATAATTGCCTATAAGTAATAAAGGTGGGTGCAAGGAGCATGGAGCCAGACTCTTTTCAGTAGATCCCAGTGACAGGACAAGAGGCAACGGGCACAAGCTGGAATTTAGGAAGTTCCATTTAAATATGAGGAAAAACTTATTTATGGTGAGGGTGACAAAGCACTGGAATAAGAGTGTGGAGGGAGGCTATGGAGTCCCCTTCTCTGTAGATATTCAAAACCCATTGGGATGCAGTCCTGAGTAATGTGCTCTAGGTGATCCTGCTTTAGCGGGGGAGTTGGTCTGGATGATCTCTAGAGGTCCCTTCCAACTCTGACAATTCTGTGATTTTGTTATTCTGTGATTTTGATATAGCTGTATCTCAGAAAAAATTCAAGGAATTAAGGAACAATGTAGTCAATGTACAACACCAGAAGAAAAGTTGAGGAAAGCTTAGGTTCTACTTAAAAAGGAATAAAAGTATGACCTCATCTTAAAGCTACTTCACATGACTCCGTGTTTGAAAAGAACGTATGTAGGCCACACAGAAGTCTGAAGCACCTTGAAATGATCGACCTCAGCAATAATTAAGATATTTACTGGTATTTTACAATTACTTTCACTTTTAAAAAAAGTTCTACAATAAGTAGTCAATAGAAAGAAGAAATAAAAAAATGTACAAACACATTATATTTCAACAAAGATTATTTGAAAATATTATATTCAAAGATTTCAAATACCTGTAACAGAAAAATATTTTGACAGCAGTATAATCTAGCTTCATTCCACCGATACTTCTCTCTTCCTCACAACACCAATCTTAGATCTAATTTGATGAGAAACGTATTTACAGGTGAAATTTTTATTGATCATTAAGTATTGCCTAAAAGCACAGAGAGAGTGGGTTTATAGATAACTCCATAGAGACATTTGCAGGTTAGTTGGGAAATGTACACAGAAGATTTTTATAAACAATAACTCTGATATAGAAGCTTTACACATGGCAAAGCCTCAGGGATCTATTCTTAGGCATCCTTGTTTTTGTTTGGGGGGCTTTTTTTGTTTGTTTGTTTGGGTTTTAATTCCTTTTTCTTTGATTTTTTAAATTAATTTTTTAAGGCAAAGGAATAAGAAAAGACATACATAACAAGTACCAGGAAATATATAACTATTAGATCAATAAACAATTCAGGGAATCTTAAAGGACATTCAAATAACCTTCAACAATAAAAAGACTACATTACATATGAAATACAAATCTTAAGAGGTAGTTAACATTCCAGAAAAATACAAGCATATTGGTAATGTTGATTTATCTCTCTTAATTTTTTTCAAAATTACCTCCACAGATCATAGACTCAGAGAACATTAAAGAGAACAAAAACAACCCACAGCAAACAAATGTACATAAAAGGAACAGCAATAAGTAAAATAAAAACTGGAAAACTGAACAGATAATAAATGAATCAAGAAGTAGAATGGTAATGTTTTGTCAGCCCCCCACTAAGAAACACTGACTCTGAAATCTCATGTATATCACTTAATGCAAAAAATATATATAAAAAGTACTGCCAATCATCCTGTATTATCATCTCTATGATGTAGCACTGCATTGAAATAGATAAAATATTATCTATATTTCAAGACCTTGTAATTTATTTGTCACCTCATCTCTTCTGAAGATGTGCTCCAAACCCAAAAACCATTCAAAATGGGTAGCAATATTTCCATATTTTTGGAAAAGCATTAACATGTTGAAAGTAACTGAACTCCTAGTAAATTTGACCTGGTGCATACCTGCACTACCATACCTATTCCATTTTATTGGAACAACCTCAAAACTTTCATATGAATTAAAAGAGCAACTGAATGTTAGGCATCAGTTAAGTGAGAGCACGTATCACTTCTGCCATAGGAATTTTTACCAAGTATGTCCCATATGGCCTTCAATTATGGAAGATGACGTATTTTTGATCTAGGTTATTGGTAGTGTCAAGTCTAATTTTAACAAGGTATAAGGAAAGATATCCAGCAATGAGGTGATTATAAAATTAAATTAACATCAAAAAGGATGTTTATTTCACCTCCTAGACTACAGAAAAAATAAATTGAGTGTTTTGGTTTTTTTTGTCATGGGTCCAGTACTCAGGCACCATATAGTGCAGATCAAAAAAAGAATTTTCAAGAGGGCAGGTTGCTCTGCAAAATATTTTTCTCACCTTCTCTTGTAACAAAAATGTATATTTAAATATCCCTCCAGTGGTGTGGGAGAAGTTGGAATCCTAAAACAAAAATCAGTTTTGTAAATTTGTACTGAATAGCCCACTTTTGTCTGACTGTCATCGATGGATTACCCAATCTGGCAAGACTAATAAGTTTTCAAAAATTTTATTAGTCTGCCTGTATCATGTTTTACGTGTGTCTATACAAATAGCATAGTCTTAATTTGTTTTACTCTATCACTTCAAAAATCCTAAATTTGAAAATTAACCAATTTTTGTGGGCCAGTTTCTACTAATCTGAAAAACCAAACAAAACAAACCAACCCCTAAGAACGACAAGATTGGAAATGAGTCATCTTATCTTTAAAAGGCTTTACACCAATTAGATTTGTTAGAGACCTAAGGTATGGGCTTTTCAGACTACATCAGGGAACTGTAAGGGAAGCCAATTGCGCTTACAATTTAACGAAAATGCAGTTACAAATATAAAGAATTATTTGGTACTGAAAATGTACTTCATTAAACTGTACAGGTTTTTTAGTAACACCTTTCTATCTGTATGGGCAAGGTGCTTGCGAAGAGACATAACAAATTTGCAATAATTTCCCATAACCTTGTGCAATTTCTATAGAGAATTTATTTCCTTTTGTGGCTCCATCCTTACATTCTCATACTGCATATCATTATGAATAGACTCAGGGTCATTAAATCATCTTTCCATTTCAAGTCACTTCTTGATGTTGGACAGTTTTTGTAGAAATACACAAGAAATTATATGCTCCAATAAAGAAACCATTTTAACCTGTCAGAAGAGCATTGCAGACACTGTTTATAGTTTAATATTAAATATAACAACAAGTATTTAAATTATGCAAAGAATCAAAGGAAGGTGAAGCTTATTCTTATGTTTTTATGTACATTCAGAATTACAGGTATATGCATGCATTATGAGAAACAACGTAGGGATACTTCTCACCAACTTATCTTGTTCATTTAACTATTGATTTCTGAGAGACTAAATTAATTTTCATCATCAAGGATATCTTCATAAATGCTATAGACAAAAATAAATTTATAAAAATTGAAATTTTTATTGTAGGAGGTTTGCAAAATATAAGGAAAAGTAGTAACATGTAGGAACATGCACATATTTTTCCTATCTACAGAGTTCAATTCTTTTACATTATACATTATTAACAAGACTGAAAAATGTACTATGTTTTAAAGATACCTTATTTATTATTTGATTATTCGTGCTGATTCAAAAGGATGGAAGTGTGATGGTTAAAAAACCTTGATAGTGTGTTTATAAAGACCTATTGCAGAGGTCCAGATAAAAGATATGGCAGTGAGTTGAGAAGAGAGTTCTTATGAATGCTTTAATTGTTTGGGGCCATAGGAAATGAAAGCACATCGAAAAAAAAGACCCAATTTTACTCACTTTTGTTCTTTGATCCACTGATTAACATTTGCAACCACTAACTCACTTTCCTGATGGAGGCGACTGTTGTCAGTTCGTGCTGCTTCCAGAGACTGGCACAAAGTTTCCAGCTGTGGATGCAGACAGATCAAAGCATATGATGGACTCCCTAGAACACATTCTATCTGGAATACTAATAATAGTCTGTACTACTTGTAAAGAATCAAGTCATTTTTCTCCACTCCTTCAAATAATCAGGGTTTCCTTGTACATGCTATTAATTGATTCAATATGTTAGAAGGAATGTCTGAACTTTTCCCACGCCTTACATTTACCCGTTTATTATAATATATACTAGCCTACCTCCAGAGGTTGTTTTAATTGAAATCAGGTTTATTTTATAAAAATGGAACGATTGTAACTTGCTATGTTTCAGTTTAAATGTTTTATTCCTTCTACTTTTTGTTTTACTTTTGCTATGTAGTTCTTTAAGGTTAGCTCTTTGGTCATGGCTCATTGCATTTGGAACAGAAAGAATGTAAAAGGGATGGAGATATTTTTGTATACTCAGTGTAAGGAAAACAGGGAATGCTGGAGGGCTGAACAACCTAAAACTTGGGAGTTGAGTGTCAGACTTTCACCTTTAAATCTCCAAATGGAATCAAATACAAGGCCATGGTGGTGAAAATCTGTGAACATCTGATTGATACTTAAGGCCTAGGTAAACTGATAAAATGATTTGGAAGTCTCTGTGTAATTGCTTTCGGGTACAGTTCCTCAGTTTGCATCACAAAAGGCATCACAATGAGAATTTGCTCAGAAGACTCTTTAAATGGGCCAAAACCTGGTTTTGTCAATAGTTTCTTCTTTACCTAACTGCCAGAATTGCAACTACTGAAAACTCACAAGCATTCATAATGATGCAGAAATTAACTTATAGAAAACCAAATCGACTGTAAAAAACTGTAATAGAAACAAAATTCTGAGTGGAGAAAAAGTTTGTTAAACAGACAATAATTAAAGCTTACGTGAAGAAGAAACAAGTAAAGGCAAAATGTATTGGTCTTGAATTTACTTGGCTATAATGGATTTAGCAAACATTATTGGCCAACTAAAATAATGTCATAATACAAAACCATATGCAGATTTTTAGGAACAATGTATATGTTAATGTTTTTCAAATGAGAACACATATTCAAAATTACCACTTCCTTCAATAACATTTTATCATTGTTAAACCCAACAAAAATTCTCATAAATAAGCCGTGTGCCTTTTTGAATGCTGTTCAAAATAGTGTTCTCATACCAATGACATTTAAAAGTATTGAGCATAATAAATCTTTGAATACTATGCATAAAAGGCTCTTACAGTATTACTATGGGTAATATATAATGGAAGAGACAATATATATCTAATTAAAATCAAATCAAAATAATAAACGCTTGCTCTTGTAAGAGCCATCTGTTATGCATATTAATGTTATATAATAGATTACACTAATGCTGCAAAAGCAATTTGCTTTTTTTAAGATCTTTAAAACATTATCATGTATTATTAAACCACAGACTGTTTCTGGTTGCTTTGGCAATTATGTGAAATTAGAAAAGAAGGTTTACTAGTTAACAAGTTTTGATTACCTGATGTACTGACAAAGCAGATAAAATGTGTCAAAGAGATGTTGACACAAACAGGGTGATCTGTAATGTTTAAGAAAGGTTACAAATATGAGTATTTTATACATATATACACCCACGCATCTATATATGTTTAAGTTACAGTAATTTGAAACAGAATACCCATAAATCATATACCTCTATACTTGCATTATCAAAAATGTTAGGAAAAAATATTTCATGTGTCAGATGCTCTGTCTTAAAAAAGTGAGAAAATAACAAGTCAGATGGATACACAAGGAAACTCAGTAGGAATAGAACTGTGGTTTACATAATTTTATAATTTTTATTTAGCCTTTTGAAATGTAATTATTGGTCGTATTCTCCTGTTTTCTTTGCTTTCAAAAAATTCTGAGCAAATTGTAGTCCTCATAAAAATGAAGTTTCAAGAAAGGTGATTTATGTAGATAAACCATGACCTCACAAGAAAGAGAGCAAATATCCTTCTATCATTTTTCATCAGTTTTAATCTACATTACATGTCTTCCCACCTAGTGTTGTGTCTTTACAGAAAACACAAAGTGATGTGCAATCTCATTTAGTAATTTTGGACCAAACCATACTGGGCAGCAAGAAGCAGTAGCTAACAGCTATTTCTCCCCTTTTCTGAAGATCTTTGCTGAATCATTGTTTGGAGTGTGTGGATGTCAGCAGGCTGCTTAGGATTTCTCTCAGCTGTGAATAAATGGTTAAAGGGCAAGTCTGAGCCCTCTACTCTGTAGGTTTTAAGTAACCACTTCCATCATGTTAACAGAAGAAAACTGTCTACTAGGCATGGTGCAGAGCTCAGAAGTCTGCCAATGGGGCTCTACCAGAGTATTTCTTTTTTAGGAAACCTAGATAAACACGGGTTGTTGAACTGTAAGGAAACATTCTGTTATTTTTCCAGCCTGCCCCTTCCTGCACTTGTGTGCTGCCTGTGTCCAAATACCTACTGGCAGGCACCACAGCACCCTCAGTGTTCCTGATCCTCTGATCAGTGTGACATTAATGAACCTAATTGGGAGGGGAAAAAAAGGAAAAAAAGTAATTTTTGCTCTAAAACTGGCAGCTGTGATTGAATCTTGCCGGATTATTGCATAAAAAATTATTGCTTAGTGGCTTTGCTTTTGCTGAGCTCAAGGAATTGCTAGGAATTTTAGCTAAGAGGGCACTGCCATGGCCCAAGTTTGGTGCGGCCCAGTGGTTGAGAAAGAAGAAAATGTTGTATCCTGATGCATTGTTCCAGTATGGACATAGTTAAGGCTCACATCTAAGCCAGGAGCTGAGTAGCACACCAAGATGCACCAATGTAAATGTAAAAAACGTTGTATGTAATTATAAGAGACTAGATATGCAAACACATATATTGTAACATACTTAAGTAGAAAACTAGGATTCAACCATCAAAGTCATTCCCACTTGAGTCCTAAGACAAAATTTTAACCTAGTCCTGCATAAGCAGTTCTTTTGCTAAGCCAGCATGGAGAGATCTTTTGCCTGCCACAAGTTGAATTAAAAAGATAAGCAAATGCAAAGCCCAGTCTTAGTAGCAAGCTGCTTTTTCTGGATCAAAGGCTTCCATTCTGCAGTACGTGATTCATCACATTTCCCAAACGTTGTCAGCAGTTTCAAGTGGATATATTGCTGTTCTAGAGATGTGCTTTTGCAACCAGAAAATATGTAACATTGTCCATATTTAATTTTATCAGATTTTATGGTGTGTTTTTTTTCTTCTGCCTAATACAAAACATTCAATCATGACTCCAGGGAGCTTTTAGGAAATTCCATTAGTAAAAGTTTTCTAGGGATCTAAAGTAGCGAGAAATATTTAAAATATGTCCAAGTTATATGATGGTAAATTATTGATGATGCTAAATTAAACAGTCAATGTAAGTGTGCTCAAAATACGTACAATTAGTAATCAAGTGTAAATTCATTGCACATGTGAAATTCTGAGGTTGTGCCTTTAGATGGGAATGAAGGTACAAATAATAAAAACATAAGCTAACAATATTATCCTGCATGTGAAAGTGGTGGAAATACAATTTTTTTTTATCATTGGTCTACAAAGTATAATCTGCACCTAGTATCTCAAATAAAAATATCATTTTTGACCTGTATTTACAACAGTTGTATCATTTTATGTAGTTCTGATTTTCATTTTTCTAAAATCTGAAAATTCATAACTGTTCAGTACTTTTCAAGACTGGGCTTCTGGAAATGATTTTCTATATCTCGCATTATACCATGTATAAATATAATGTAAGTTTGATTGTCAAAACAAGATTCCTGAAACGTGGACATATTTTCAATCCTTGGTCCCCCTGTAGGCATGAGTTTTTAAGGAAGGTGATCTTAGTTTGGCTGAATCCCTCTCTAGAGCTGACAACAGGGTCAGTAACCTGAAGTATCTTAGGTGAGTGATGGTAACATACCCATTTATTAAACACACCTCATTGAATTTTTTTTTTGTCTCCTGATCTTTTTCTTACCTTTTATCTGGAAAATTACCATAAAGAGGTCATGACATGACTGCAGAAACAACTTAAAATGTCTATTAATTGCAAAAGTTGCAGTCTTCACTCACCTCCCTGCCTGACATCCTTTATTCTTTTCAGACTTCTCCCTGAAGTATTTTCTCATCTTTAGCCATAATGATGAAGTCAAACTCGTGTCCATAAGAAACTATGATTGAGGATTGATTATAGAAGATCATGACTTTTCTGAACTGAAGATATAGTAGTTTAATGGAGAATAAATATCTGGGTATTGCAACGATTCTCTGGACAAAATCTGCATGTTTAGAAGAAAGAGTGACCCAGGCTTAGAACTCTGAATACAAGCAATGTAAGCAGCTTATGTATTATTAATTCAAGCAGTTTTCTCATCCTAAACATGCCGTCAAGTTACCAATCTTTCCAGTAAGGAAACCTAAATCTCTTCTATGTAAGTGGAAAGGAACAAAGTTATAAACACAGAAAATCAAAGAAATTAATTTTTGCAATCATTTGCAGTACATATCTTGCATTATTAGAAAAAGGGGTGTTTGAGGAAATGCGATTTAGTCCTTTCACAGCAGAAGTTTTGAATTTAGCACAGGGGTGATCTGTCATCTCAGACTGTCTGTAGACTCAGGCAAATGTTGTTACTACTCTAAATACACTTAAGATTTTCGTTCCTGAACAAACAAACACAAAACCAACCAAACCCAACACTTTTTCTGCTACCAAAATATCAATATTATTAGAGTGATATAGTAAGTGATATATCAGCTATCCTGGTCCAACTCCTTATGTTTTCTCTCTGTTCAAGAAAGAATAGCTTATTTACAGTTATGCTTTAGATCTACTGAAGAAAGACAGAGTATTAATGGAAAAAAACATTCTTAGTCAATAAAATTAATATGAATAAAAGGAGCTAGACAAATATATTTATATTTTGTTTTACATTTATTTTAACTTATACTTCTGCATGTTTTCCATACAGAAAAGCTCTGCTTCATATTTTCAAATATAGTTTTCTTCTGCTTTGTCCAGACACTTATGATTTTTGAAGTAAATTTAATTTATTTACATGATCACTAGACACAGTAAGAAAGGTCTTAAGCCTGGTCCTATAATATCTTAAGCACAGCCGTAGAAATAAAATTTAAGTTATAGCACTCTGGACTAAATTTATTCTTTTTCATCTTGTGTTTTAGATTTTTCAGAGATATATTTTTCTAGTTATTACTGTATCCTCTTCTTGTTGAGAGGAATATATAAATCCTTATTATTCAGGGATACACTTCAAAACAGGAGATGGCATCAACAATTGCTGTACTAGGAAACATATCCTTCAAAGCCACTGAAATTTGTAAAGAAATCTTCCCGTATCACTTCACAATAAATGTGGAGCATTTCTTCTTTTAAGATAGGAAGCTAGTGGAATTTTTAAGGGGGCATATTAGACAATATGTTGGGCAAATAGGCAGAAAGATAGAGAGAGCAGTCCTGCAAAACCCCTTATGTGGATACCATTGGAATCTCTCTATTAAATTCCTAGTAAGAAGTGTACCAAATGGACTGGTAACTTCACATTTTACCAGCATTTTTCTTTAGATGATCAGTGACTGAACAGGAGAAAAGACATCGAGAAGCTTTACAAGTGAGGAATGATGTGGCATGAAAGGAGATTAATGAAGAATGGCTACTGACTCCCTCTTTTGCCTGTTAGTCTATCCTGGCCATGTTAGAGGGATGCACAAGGTAATCTAGCTCTACAACCATCTTTTTCTCTTCAAAAAGGCAAGATTTTTGAAAGACAATCTGTAAGTTTGTAGGTATTTATTTTTATCTGCTATTAAATCTTTCCTATTTCTACTGTTTAAAATTCAAGTATTCTTTTGGTTTGTCAAGTTAGGTGTCCAAAATTACAAGTCAATTCTGAAAAATTTGGCCTGAAAGCACTTTTTAGAAACACTTGTAATTAAAGATGTTGCTTACAGGAGGACAAAATTCATAATCATTTCCAGAATTACTTTGTAAGAAATGAAAAAAAACCCAAAAACTTACTTGAAGTTTGAAAAATAGCTTGTAGAGAACTACATAATTTAATTAGGAATTTTGACTCATGTAATTGCTTTAAATAGAAGCAATGCATTACTCATGCTACATAAAGTAATTGTGGAATTAGTAATTCATTACTTATTGAAGTGAGGTTTAAAAAAAAACTGAACCCACCCTAATTCAAATTTATCATTTTTAGAAAGAGTGTAATGGAGTGGACAATAATGGAATTGTTTGCTTCAATTCCTTTAAATATCCTTTAAAAAAACCTGCATGTGTTCAAATGCTTTCCTTGGGATCATGTGAAAACTATGTATCAATACCAGTGCCCTCAGCAGTTCTGCAAACAAGCTATCTTAGATTCAGTGTGGTAGTTAAAAATTACCTACTGATACACTCCTTTCTAGGGGTTACAGCTTCAGCACAGGCAGTAGTGTAGTGGGGGCACCTGTCTGGCCTGACCACCCATCCTCATAATTCTTCCAGCTGCTGAAGTTTAATCTGATAGCACTGATGGAAAGCCACAGAGAAAACGACTTCATTTCAATGTGAATTTTTCTAGAGGTTTCTAGAGGTCACTGTAAAGCATGGGCCAGGGTCAGGAGCGCTGGATCTAATGTGACAGGTAGATGACAGCCTCTGCTGGATCACTGGGGAGATATTCTGTTCTTACAGATTGCATTCTGCAGGAGCCTGGCTGAGTGACCCAAGATAGCTGGATTCATCCTATCTGGTTCTAATTGCTGATCTGATGAAATATGTTAGTTTTAATATTTTTTTGTCATGTTTTATGCCCTTAGATCATCAGGGCTATGTGACTTTATAATCTAATTCTGATGAAGCTTAGATTTGGGAGACTCTATTCTCTCTCCTTGTTCATTGGAGACAAGTAGAAACACCATTTCTTAATCTTGAACTTGATAGCTCTTTCTCTTTACTGGGAAGGAAGGGAAGGGAAGGGAAGGGGAGGGAAGGGAAGGGAAGGGAAGGGAAGGGAAGGGAAGGAAAAATATATTTGCTGCAGAAATATAAAGAAGATGCAAATGATGTGGAGGAAGACCAAAGATTTTTACGGGGAAAAGATGACACAGTGGGCTTCGAAAGGTTTGGAAAAGGGACTATTGTGCTGCTTGTGCAAACCCATATTGTGTGATTTCCCCTTAAACAGTGTCATTTTTCTTTGCTGCTATGCTTTGGGGAATAAAGATGAAAAGCTAGTAACAATTTGGCTGCGTGTCTTTAATAAAATCCAGGTTTTCCTTTGAGGTCGCTAAAAGAAGCACAATCTCTAATTCATGTTTTAACAAATCCATAATGCATCGGTATACTCACCTTCTTGCCTAAGAGAATACCACAGAAAAATCATGCTGTGGGTGCAAAAAAGAAGTACTATGGATGCACATCACTATGAATAAGGGGATGAACAAAGAAAAAGGTATTTAGAAACTTCTGGGTTCTTGTTTCCTGAGCTATCTGTATGTTTATGTTACCCAGTCATTGGGAAGAAGAAAAAAAGGCAAAAAATTTTCTGGGAATAAGGATTAGTCTCCCACCTTTCTTTTGGTTTGCTTCCTTTTTGGTCTCAAAAGTCTTGTAATTTTGACAGCACAATGAGCTGGCTTTAGGAGGAGAAGTGGCAGGTCTGCCCGTCCAAGCTGCCCCAAGCAGTTGGGAGCAGCTTGGCAGATCTGATGTGGAAGAGGTCTGGAATCAATCTAACTCTCCCACTACCCTTAAGTACCACTAGAACAATTGTCCAGGCACTTCAGTACTGTGTTTTGTAGTGGATTTGAAGCTGCTGTGTATGTTAGGCTTGCAGAACTCAGTTTAGCACCAGTTTGCCTGGACTAGATCTGATGAAGATGTGAGCTAGGGAATTTTCCTATTTACAATAAACTTTTTATCCCTGTTGCAGGCCAGTTGGATTATTTGCTTAGGTAGCAGCTCAAATACAGTCTGCACTGGACTCCTAGTTTTAAACACCAAATTCCTCAATGAGAATGTTTTACATCCTCTTGATTTCACTTTACAGAAAAGAAATGCAACCTATTCTCCCCCTGTACATGGCACTGGTAAGGCTGCACCTCAACCACTGTGTTCAGCTTTGGGCCCCTCACCACAAGAAAGGCATTGAGAGGCTGGAGAGTGTCTAAAGAAGGCCAACAAGGTTGGTGAAGGGTCTAGAACACAAGTCTTATGAGAAACATCGGAGGGAACTGGGGTTGTTCAGCCTGGAGAAAAGGAGGCTGAGGGGAGACCTTATCACTCTCTGCATCTACGTGAAAGGAGGTTGTATGGAGTTGGGGGTTGGTCTCTTCTCCCAAATAACAAGTGATAGGATGAGATGAAACAGCCTCAACTTGAGCCAGGAAAGGTTTAGATTGAATATTAGGAAAAATTTCTTCCCTGAAAGGGTTGTCAAAGCACTGAAACAGGCTGCCCAAAGAAGTGATGGAATCACCATACATGGAGGTATTTAAAAGACATGTAGACGTGGCTCTAAGGGACATGGCTTAGTGGTGGAATTGGCAGTGTTAGATTAATGGTTGGACTTGATCTTAAAGGGCTTTTCCAACTAAAAGGATTCTATGATGCTATTATACTATATTTAGAAATTAAGCACAGTTGAAGTGGAGGCCATAAAATGTAGTAAATGTTGAAAAGGTGGTGAAATTCAAATAGGAAATAAAGTGACCAAAATGCTGTTCTCTCTTTTAGGTTTCTTCAGTGACAGCTTTCAGACAAGAGTGGAATGGTGAATGTGAAATTATTATTCAACAAATAATTAACAACACAACAAGCAAATATAATTGGTTTAATCAAAACATGGCAGATGAACATGGTGGCAGACAAATTGCTTCTGAAGTAGAAAACAAGTATATTTAAAATCTGATCTGATTGCTGAGATATTTTTCTTTGTTCTTTATTTTATATGATAAATGAACTTCAGAACTTTCATACACTTTGAGACTTAAAATTTTTTAGCTCTATTTCCCTATATTTAAATAGAACCAATGTATTTGCAAGAAACTACTGTACATTTTAAGATTTTCAAATCTCTGTCACTTTCATTGATTATCTGGATTATTATACGTTAACCTATGAAAGATGAAATATGCCCTTGAACTCACTAATTGCTAATCCCCAGTTTATGCATTTGGAAGTACACAAACTGCTAAATGCACAAGTTAAAAAGCATATGTGGTTAAACTGTCAAACTTGTTTGTATGCACAAATGTAATCTGAGTAAAACACCAACAAGGAGATGTAGTGCAAACTTTGTGTGCCAAATGATGACTCCCCCGTGAACTGACTGCAGGATGGACTGTGAAAAAGAAATAGTGGATCTATCAAAGCAGATCCCTCAAAAACACAGGCAATGTAGATCCCACGTTTGCATGACTAGCAAATTTCCAGAGTAGCTCAGACTAAGCTAAAAACTAGCTGCCACTGCTGCCTTAGCAAGTTCTCTATTTATTTCTGCTCCTCATCTGAGTCTCCTAGAAAGTATTTAAACCCACACATCTTTTAAGACAACATAACAAAATAAATTTCTGCTAGGTTACCATGCTGAAGCAGTTTGGCACAGAGTTCAACACCATCCAAAGCCAGCTGAGGAGAAGGGTGGAAATGTGATCACGGACAAAGGAAAGGGACTGCAGCAGCCAGTATTTATGATGTTGTAGGCTGCCCATAAAGCCTTAGAGATTTAGACTGATATGATGGGCACTCATGTTAGAACACATTTAGCCAACCTAACTAACTCAAGGTATGGTGGCAACCATTTCAACCATGCGTGCCATTGAAGGAGGCTCTCCAAAGAAAGCCTAAGAGCTTTTTGCCTAAAAAAGCCCACTATTATTAAAATTCCAAATGGGGTAATTATAATTTCTTTTCTTTAAAAGCAAAAAATTAAGTATGAAAGACAAAGGCAAAATATGGATTTTTTATCATAAGCTTTTCTTGGTCATTGAGTCCTTGCAGGAAGGGCCTGTTTCCATGCTTAATTTCTATGTTTGGTCAGTGAACGTCATTCCAATTTGCAGCAAACTCCATGAAAATCCCATTGGTGCCTCTCTAGGGAGTTTCTTTCTGTCTCTTCTGAGGCTTGGCTGGCTTTCCCTGCTCCTTGCAGCACTTGCCATCTCTGCCTGACCTGCAGATGTACAGCTTTATGCAATGAGTATGTCTCCCACCAGAAATTGGTGCTGTGAACTTTCTCTCTGGGCCTCCTTTCAGAGTATTCTAAATTTCCCCGAAAGCAAAAATAATGTCCCCCACTCTTCCAGAGTTTGTGACCTATTTCAATCACTCCCATAATGGAACAATTATTATCAGGGAAAGTAAAACAAAATAAAAGAAAGACAATTTTTGTTATAAAATAGCACATTCTCATTTTGCCCAGTAGGAAATTGCCAAGAGTGGACAATGGCAGTGCAATAAAAATACCCCAGGTTACACCATTTTTTTTTTCTAAATACTATGAGATTTCTTTTGCTAAGACTGATGCTCAGGTCTGTACCAGAATGCAAAATTGTTCTCCTTTCTCAAGGATATTTAAAACAAAGTCTTAAAAATTTGGGTACCTGGGACATCTTAAAGGTCAATTAATTCAAGTACATCTTCAAAACTCTATTTTTAAATTGCAAAAATGCCTCTACCTTATTAAAAGTTATAGAGAAAAAAAATGTAATGAGATATAAAAGTATTAAAAATTGCAAACCCTTCTATACTTGGTTTGGATTAGTTTTTCCTACAGGTACAGATGAAAAGAAAATTGTCCTAATTCACATTATTCTACTTATTTGAGAATCCTTGAACACTCAGGATGTGTCTTTGCTTCATGCATGCAACATTTAGTCACAAATACCTTTACTCTTCTGTCTTCCCATTGCTTTTTCCTTCTGCCACCTATGGTTTAAAGGTGCAATTTCCTTCTGTCTTAAAACAAATAAAAGCTGCTGAAAAAAATCTACCATTGCATAAGACACATGTATAAGATTCTGAAACATAAATGCCCTGAATCATAAAATATTTAAAGGCGTAAAAGTATTCCATTTTAACAATGTAAATAAACCCATACACATAAAATACTGAATCTCAATGGATTTGAACTGCTACTTGCTTAGTATCAATAACTGCAAAAGTGACACATGACATCTGCTGTTTCTTGATTTTCTTTCCCATGATATCTACTCCAGTTTCTAATACAGGAAAAAAGAAAAAAACACAATCTTTTAAAGCACAGTCTTTTCTCTTTCTTTTCATTTCTCTCTAGGTGAGGTTATGCATTTAAATTTGAGAAACAATAGGCAGCAGATAGTCACCCTTCAGATTTACCAAAATATTTTGCTAACTTCAGTGCATTTAGAGCTAAGTAGCACTGCACTAACAGGTTCAGTTATTTAGCCCCTTTTAAGGTATCTTCCTTTCCTGAAGTTTACTAATGCAACATTTGCTATTTAAAAACTAGTTAGAGATTTTTAATATATTTGAAATAGTTTTCTTGGCCTGTTTCTCAGCAGAAGTGACTAAAAAAGGACTCTGCATAGTGTTTATAGAAAAAAAAACAAACTACTGTAATTGTACATTATTTAATTATTAAAGTAGAAATTTCATTAGCTATTATGCAGTAGTCATAAAAAGCCATTATAGATATCAGAGTGGTGGTCATAGCAGGCCTGGACAGACAGCAGTAATGGCTAGATGTACTGCAATAAAGGTTTTTACTGAAATTCCACAATTTTTCTTCCCCAAAACCCCAAACCTACCTGTATGTGTGTATCTATCTATATGTGTAGGAAATGCATTTGACATTTTTCCAGACTGATGCTGGTTATAGAGATGTCTTCAACATCATCTGAACTAGATTTCGTATTGGGAAGGAATCTTGCTCCAGCGTCTTTTGTTAACAGCTTCCTAGAAACCACTGGTAACTGACTGAATTCTAACCTTAGACTGAGTAATCATGTTAATTGTAACAGCTTTCGTGAAAAAACATAGACCTACCATTGTAGGGAGTGTAAAAATAAACAAACAACAAACAAGCAAATAATAAATGGACAAGAAGCTAGTAAACACATAAAGAAAAATAATTTTTAAGGATCTAGCAGCCGTTGGCAACGATATGATAAATAAAAGGAAAATCAGCCCTTATGCCAACCTCTACCTCAAACTGTGTTGTTGCCATTAAAGCCTAATATGTTTGAAGAGTAGTTTTTTCCCCATTTTCCACAGGGTAAAAACTTCCCTCTGCCAAGAATATTAAGGAAGAAGACAGAGATGTACCTGGACAAGTGAACATGGAGCAGTTACCCTTTCCTCTCAGCAGGGAAGCATCTTTCTTTAATTGACTTCAAGGTCACAGAATCACAGAATAATAATTGTGGAAAAGGACCTTTGAGATCACTGAGTCCAACCATCATAAAAACAAAACAAAAAACAAACCAAAACAACAACAACGACACAACAAAACCCCAAACAAACACCACCAAATAACACCCACAAAAAAACCCAAACCTACAACATCGGCCACTAGAGCATGCCCTGAAGTTCCACATCTACACATTTCTTGAATACCTCCAAGGATGGTGACTCACTCACCTCCCTGGTCAGGCTGTTCCAGTGCCTCATTGACTCCTCATTGACTAATTGACTAGATGCAACTCCAGCAGAACATAAATGAAAGGAAGAAAAGTTTGACTCCATTCCCACTCCCTTGCATGGATGCAGCAGAATAAAATGGCCACTGTGATGTTGTTATGTACGAGGTAGTTGGAATCCTATTGTAGCATAGCTCCATACCAGCTCCCTATAAAACTTGATTTGTCTACTGTCACAAATCTGTATCAGGAAAGCAGCAGCACATAAATTTGTTGCAATTTTTTATTTTGTACATTAGGCATATTTATTAAAGTGACTTTAACCTGAAAATATGTAACCAAGAGCAATGTATTAAAAAAGTCATCCTATATGTAAAAGGCACAGAAAATACCAAAGATTCTTTTGTTTCAGAAGGAAAATTACATCCAAAACAGAGCTGCTTGGCATTAGCTCTCTAGTTTTGCTTTTAAGAGTTGGAACTAAATATCATTTATATGGTAGTCCCATTATTGTAGATACACTATGAAAGAAATGGCAAGGAAGTATTATAAATATAGCAGAAATATGGTATTGTAATGTGATTTACTTGCAAGGGCCACTGAAAAATTGTTAATGGTAACCACTTCAATGAAGAAAAAAAATTACTTCTCACTGGATTCAATGGATACATAAATAAATCAATCCCACTATCCCACAGTATTATTTTTTTTCAGAATATGTATTCTGCAGAGAAAAAACTTTGATTTAATATGATTGGAAAACACATAGCACCTTGTAGGTGCTCTTATAATAAATATGAAGAAACAGAGTTCTTACATGTACATTCCATTTGTAAAGTTCTACTGACTCAGAAAGGAACAAGAAAAGGAAAAAATGGTAGTACAAGAAACTGTGAATCATGTGTCAATACTCTCAAATGCAATCTAGAGCTACCAGTTAAGAATAATTTGAAGTAGCATTCCTATTTAGCATACCATCATTTTTGAGCAAAACACTCTCACTACAGCTACTATCAAATAGTGAATAAGAAAAGCTGACAAGGTGTAATACAGTATTCCTTATTCTATAAAAGCCTTTTATATGGGCATACCTATAAAAACATGATTTTGTATCTTGATACCTGGATCACAGAGCTATACCAGCTCTCATTCTTTGGACAGTATGTGTGTCCTTCAAAGGTATTCAGAGCACCTGTTATAAAAAAACCCCAAAAGAACAAAACAACAAACATCAAGAAGTAGCATTCATTGTTTGCTACATCTAGGAAATAATATTATAATATTTTTAACTAGACTTTGTTTCTCTTTAAATATTTTGTTAAATACTTTCTAATTTTAAGAATACTCTGAAAAGGCTTTTTAATCATATGAATATCTCCTTTTATTATTTTTTTTCATGTTTAAAATCTTGCAAAATTCCACATGCTTGGCTGCATATATTTAAAACAACAGATTTTTTTCTTTGGTATTTGAGTTAAATCTTCACTAGAAAATATTCAGCATACATATGGAGCTGCATTCTCTCCCAAGACTTGGAACATTGCCAGAGTATAGACTTGGAGCTTTTCCTCTAGAGACAGCTAACATTCGTTATCTGAGCATTGGGATATCCCTGTTTCTGCTCTTAATACGTTTGGACACATCTTTTTTCATCTGTGATTACTAATAGTAGTTTCAATAATGACTCCTGTTCAGTCCAGGAAAGAATACAGACTAGTGACAAAAGATTATTTTAAGGATAATTTTGACAGACAAGTCAAAATACTATGAGGTCTGTGTTTCATAGGTGGATGTAGAAGAAAAAAAAACATTGTACATGCTTATCATAATCACACTCTAAAAAACACAGAAAATATGATACTTAAAATACAGAATTGTGTCTTTCACTAAATATTAGGGAAGGGATAAGGGAATGCCATACAACAACTTTCTGCTGTTTCATTTTCTTGTTTATTCTGTTATTCACAAAGTTAGAACATGAGAAACTGATTTTACTCTGCATATGCACACTTCTATAAAACAGCCCTTTGTTTAAAATATATTTATACAGCAATGGACCAACCTTGTACCTCAATTCATGACCGTAATGAAGCACTCTAGGCAATCCTGCTTTAGCAGGGGAGTTGGACTAGATGACCTCTAGAGGTCCCTTCCAACTCTGACAAATCCATGATAATTTTTTTCCACAGCATTTTTAAAGAAAAGTAGATTAGTACATTTTACATATTTGTATACTCTCTAAAAACAGGTCTGACTGAACAAAGCCTAGAAGTGAAAGAAAAAGTAAGACTTTCTGAGTAAGAAGACTAGAGATAATAAAATCACTGAGAAGAAAGGTGAACCCTGAATAGTTTCAGACCCTATTTTTTTGGAAAGGAAGTCACATCATATCTTTTTAACCATTATCATCCCTGCCTTCACCAGGGAATTTCCATTTGATTTAAAATAAAATACCATTTCTAGTTTCTACTTTCATCCGGTCCTTTCATGCACATCTTTACATTTTCAATTTCTAAATGACAGATATATAGCTAAAATATAGATAATGTTATACAGAGCAAAATATACATTTATTTATTCATAAAAATAAGGAAGTGGGGTATTTCCTGTCCTCTTTACACTTCTTTTGTTCATGGATAGTCTGAGCTTCTCAGTCCCAGTAACAGAACCTTTCATATCCTACTACAAACTCTGAGGGCAGGACAGGGAGAAAACCTCTGAACACTCTAATGATGCTGTCAGTTGAGTAGTATGACCAGCCTTCTCAAATCAGATACATATTTTCTTTATTCCTAAATAACTCACCCCTTTCTATCCCATCTCATCCTTACCACTGCTTTGCCACCTTCGGTTTTATTCCTATCTACTACCAAGTAAGCTGAACAAAAGATCGTAGAACTATTTCATACAGCCAGAAACCAAATATAGCAAAATGTTTTATTAATTCAATGGAATTACTTACCTGAAGCAAGCAAACAGAAGGAACAATATATTTTTTTTTAATTTTATTTATTTATTTATTTATGTAATGTATTAATTTTTATAGTTTTGTTCTTTTAGGCTTAGAGTACTGAGCAAAATGAAATACTGAAAGTCATCAGATTTTATGCAGTGTCTATCCCTTTCCTAATGCCAAGATCCATGTTTCTCTGGGTAGATCACAATTTCCAACTGCTTATTTGCAAGATTCTCACCAGTTCCCGTAACTACTTCTGTCATGCTACATAATCTCAATGAAGTTGAGTCATATGTAAGCTTATATTTTCGTCATCTTCCTTCTAACTATAGTCAACCCTTTATCCCTTTTTTGTAAGCTACTTTGTTATCTAAAAGTAACACTGAAAAATTCTACCACAGAACAGGTGGAATTATTAACAATAAGTGTGTCCGTTTAAAAGGGTGGGAAAAGTGATATTTTACTTATTAGCATACTTCTGTTCATCTATCTATTATTTGTTTAAAACACATATACCTTTCCCATACATCACCTAGCTAATTAGGAATTTTACTAATAGACACTGCTAACAACAATATGCTTATCACATCCATTTTTTCCATAATTTGTCATAGTGTTCCTTGATGTCCCATATTCAAAGTAAAGATAAAAATAACAATGATAGAAAGCAAATGAGTGTGTGCCAGGTCTGGAGGATGGTAGGTTGCAGAAATCGAATTCCTTCAAGAGGAGAAGAGTGAGAAATCTTGGAATAAATGACTGATGCTTGTCCCTATAAACTGGCAGTAAGATGACTGCCCATCTTCCCTTGTGTTGCAAAAATCACGCTTAATTTTTAAAAGTATGCCTCTCTTCTTTTAAACTTATTATCTTCAATGTCAAGGTTTTTATGCTTTTTTCAATTAGATTAAATAAACTTTTGGTTGCTCATGTTTCCTTCTAGTGAGCGTACATCACCTCAAATTCTAGTTTTCGAAAAAGAAAACAGATTGAATTATAGTTGTCTACCACTATAAGATGTTTTCTGCAGTCTTTGAAATATTTTCCACCTTGTTCCCAAACCCTTTCCAAATTTTTTATCAATCCAACCAATAGCTTATATGACTACAAAGTCACTGCCTCCTTTCCCACAACTTCTCTACTTTATGCATCCAAAATGTAATATACTCCAAAAGCAACCCGTCACCTTTTTTTTGTCGCTATGATGTTGCATAAGGTATTCATACGCAGTTGCTTGCCCATAGAACCACAAGATTATTCTCCAAATCACTGCTTTTCAGGACTTAGATATAGCAGACATCACTTTTTACAGCAGAACTTTATTTTATTTACAGTGACATTACATTTAGTTTAAATAATTGATAAAACAACTGGCCAAATTCATATCCTTACAGAACTCTTCTAGAGCCACTGATAAGCAGTGATGACTGATTTTTTTGTATCTAACATTTAGGCCCATTTGTATATGTTTTTAATGCTTATTTTTTAGTCAGAATATCATGTGTTACCAGGTGAAATGTTGCTCAAATATTTAAAATGTGGAATCTACACATATTGCTTGGAAATTAGAATTCTAATGAGCTTAGTTGAAAAAAAAAATGTATTTCTTAAAAGCACATTAATTAGCATTGCTTATAATTCCATTGTATAATGTTATCAAGATTTTCTTAAAGTTACATGAGGCTAACACCAACGCAGCTTCTGCAGTCAATCTGCATGCCAATTTTGAGTATTTGAGCAAAGTAAATATTGTTCTGTGTTCCCAGATATATTTTTTTTAATCAGTATTCCAGGGTATTGAAAAAATAAATATCGATAACTCTGAGAAGTCTGCCTGCTCTTTTACTACTCTTTGAAGCAAATTACTCTGGCCAGCTGATTTAAAAGATTTATCTCTAGTAGATGTTGTTTAACTAACTCTCCAGTTATTGATGGAGAAGAGAAAAATTCATCATCTTCCTGTGTTATAAACTATCAGATTACTTCTTTCCAAATACAGAAGTATTTGTTTAACACTTTTGTTTTTTCCTTCTTTATAAGAAGAGTTACCATCTCCATCTCAATCTGCTAAAAACACTGGAATGTTTCAAAAAGACTGGTGAGTCTTTACAGTTACTCGCAAATTAGTTGAAAAAATAATTAGTTACAAACACTTACATGAATATGATACGTTACAATCTTACAAGGAGATTGCTCCTAACTGATTAGTATTCTTTATTAAAAGCAAACATATATTCCATGTGGTGGGTTGGCCCTGGCTGCATGCCGGGTGCCCACTAAAGCTGCTCTATCACTTCCCCTTCTCAGCTGGACAGGGGAGAGAAAATTTATGAAAGGCTTGTGGGTTGAGGTAAGGACAGAGAGAGATCACTCACCGATTACCATAATGGGCAAACGAGATTCGACTTGGGGAAAAATTAATTTAATTTATTAAAAATAAAATCAGAGCAGGGTAATCAGAAATAAAAACTCAGTCTTAAAACACTGTCCTCCCTCCCTTATTTCCATGCTCAACTTCACTCCCGATTTCTCTACCTCCTCCCAACCAGGAGTGCAGAGGGACAAGAATGGGAGTTGCTGTCAGTTTGTCATATTTTAATTCTGCCACTCTTTCCTCCTCAGCAGGACTCCTCACACTCATCCCCTGCTCCAGCATGGGGTCCTTCCCATGGGTGTGACAGTTCTCTACAAACTTCTCCAACGTGACACCTTCCCACAGGCTGCAGTTCTTAATGAACTGCCTCATGAACCCTTTCACAGGGTGCAGTCCTTCAGCAACAGACTACTCCAGCTTGGGTCCCCCACAGGATCACAAGTACTGCCAGCAAACCTGCTCCAGTGTGGTCTCCTCTCTCCACCATGGGTCCACAGGTTCTGCCAGGAGCCTTTTCCAACTAGGGCTTCCCATGGGATCACAGCCTCTTTTGGGCATGCACTTTTTCTGGCAAAGAGTCCTACATGGACTACAGGTGGATATCTGCTCCACTGTTAAGCTCCATGGGCTGCAGGCGGACAACCTGCCTCTCCATGGTCTTCACTACAGGCTGCAGGGGAATCAGCTCTGGTGCCTGGAGCACCTCCTCCCCCTCCTTCTTCCCTGACTTTGGTGTCTGCAGAATTGTTTATCTCACATATTCTCACTCCTCTGTCTGGCTACAGTTCTTCAGCAGTTTTTTCCCCTTCTTATTATTATCCCAGAAGCACTACCATCATCGCTGATGAGCTAGGCCTTGGCTAGCAGCAGGTCTATCTTGGAGCCAACTGGCATTGGCTCTGTCAGACATGGAGGAAACTTCCAGCAGCTTTTCACAGAAGCCACCCCTGCAGTCTCCTGCTACCAAAAGTTGGCCAATACACAAACCCAATACTTTAAATAATAGAAACTATTTAACATTACTTACTTGAGCTTCCAAAACAGCTTGGATAAAGTCCATACCAAAAGCTATCGCGATCAGTAATGGCTATAGATGAGATAAAGTGTTACAGATCTGATACTGTCTAAGAAGTAGGAAATATAAGTTGGAAATATTTTCAACAGGGAAGAAATCTCTAGTGGCATGTCCAAGAATCTACAGTAGAAACATTATCTAATACCTCTATTTATATGTAGGAAAGAGATACACAGGTGTATGACACATGATCTGGCAAGATCCCAAAAAATCTAGGCAGGTGAATGGTAAAAAAGGGCTGCCAAAATTCATTGCAAGCAATTATTTTTAATTGTTTTTAATTCTGAATTTCTGAATGAATTGCAAACTTTCCAATAGTCATTGCCTTTATTCTACACAATGCATAAATTTAACTTTAGCATGAACCGGCATTCAGGGCACCATATAAATTGTTGTGTTTTCAATGGGTATCAATCAGTAAAGCTCAGCTATCTTCAGCAGACCTATACTGATTTATGCCACTTTAGAATTCATTTCAAAAAATTAGATTTTTTTAAAAAATATCTATAAATCAGTATTAAAAATACTACACCTGCATTGTTATAATCAGTTATATCTATTTTATGTAGGATGAACCTTGCTCGTTCCATCTTTAAAATACATACATTGCAAGTAAAAAAAAAAGGACTAAATAAGATATACAAAATGCTCAAACCCAGGAAAATTTTTGTTATGAAATGTAAAACACAAAGTCTTCTTAATTTTGTTAAAAAAACAATTAAAGGTTATATGAAAGAAGTGTATAAATAATTTTTGCTGTAATGAATATCGTTGGAATTATTTACAATATTAATATTTTAAAAAGAAAAGTCCACTTATTTACAGTGATGTGAGGACTTTTTCCTGTAGATTATACACAGTGGAATTTAATGCTGCAGTGTACAGTTGGCCAACATATAACTTAAAAGATAAATAAATTCTCTCTCTGAAGGATAATTTCATAGCAACTAAAGATAGTTGAAGTTTTTTTAGTAATAATAATACAATCCCATGTGTTATTTAGGATAAAAGATATAAAAATCTGTCTGTTTTTGTGCTTTAGTCCAAAGTAGGAGACTGGGAGTTGTTTACAACCTGTAATATGAAGATACTTGTTCTTGTTCTATATATAGTCCGATAGATTAATCTTTCAATATCAAAAAAAACTTTTTAGACTTGCTAATGAGTAATACCTGTTATGATTTATCTGAAAAGTAAGCCATTAAAATTT